>WOXC01005268.1:0-600000 GCA_011680675.1 Gymnobelideus leadbeateri | reverse complement strand
TTGCTCTGAAGTTCTTGCTAGAGGTAAATATGAATGCCATATGGGTATCAGATTATCCTGCAGAGAGCTGTCCTCAAGAATCAGGAAGATGGGTTCAATTCCTCCTTCTAATGTGTATTGGCAGTGTGTACCTGGGCAAATCACTTTTGGGATCCACTGGCAACTCTTTAAGACTAAATTGAGAGCAGGGGTCAATCTGCATTAGTAGAGAGAGTTTCTTCACCGGGAGCTCCTCAGATCAATTAAATGATAAGTCTGGTCCAAAAATATGGAAGAGTCCCACCTGTCTATCAAAGATGTAAGCAAGGTTTTTCTCAGTCTCACCATCCTCTCTAACAAAATATTTATGGTTTTGTGTCGTTATATAATAATTTCTATAGGTGCCTTCATTTCTGCCTCTGGCTTTCTACTCTCATTAACTGAAAAGTAAAAATGTGTGATCTCATACCTGACTTTAAACATAAATGAAAAAGATAAGGGTATTAAGGCCTTCATACTTACTATTCGAAGACAGCAGAATTGTAGATCCTTGTCAGTTTTATCATTCTTTTGCACACTTTTAAAACTTTGTTTCTTCCATTTTACTTCAACTCCCTTGAGAGAAGGATCCCAGGAGTTGCTGTTTGTGGTTTTAAAAAGATGAAGTCAAAAAATTAGAATGAAAAGAAATAAAGAAGAAATTACTTAAAATTGGAAACTGCCATGAACCCTAAACTCTCAGTGCCAGAGTTTTCAGGGCATTGTTTTTACTGCTTCCACTTGTATTATATACAAAACACTTTTAAATCAGGATTCTAGAGTTCTATCTCTCCTTTCTTTTCTTTCTTTTTTTTTTTTTTTTGGAGGGCAATTGGGGTTAAGTAACTTGCCCAAGGTTACACGGCTAGATTTTTGTTTGTGTGTGCCTTAAGTAGTGTCTAAGGCCAGATCTGAACTCAGGTCCTTCTGACTCCAGGGCCGACACTCTACTCACTGTGCCACCTAGCCGCCCCCTCTCCTTTCTTTTAATACTGCAATTCAAATGATGACAGAATTTAGAGTTGACAGAGACTTTAGAGACCTCTTCCTTAATTTAGGAATGAGGAAAGTAAGGCCTAGAGAAATGAAGTTATTTTTATACAAGGTCACACAAGAATAGGGAGTAAAAGAGTTACTTGGTCCTGTCTTCATTCCACTACAGCAGTCATTAATTAAACCTAATACTGTAGTCAACTCAACAAAAGAAAAAAATAATGAGTGCTCAACCAGTTGACACAAAATGTAAAAGTCAAATTTAGATGCATTTGGAGTCACAATGAGGTGACTGTGTAGTCTGGTTGGAAATGGAGGTGGGGCCTTAAGTGAGAGGTACTGATGGGGTCCTTGGGATGTATATATGTTTGTAACATCTATCTATGTAACATCAGTCTGTAATATCAATCTGTAACATCCATTTGTAAATGGGGTGCTTTGGGATTAATGTCTGTAAAATCAATTTGTAAAAGCACTCTGTAAAGTCATACTCCCCCGTTTCAAAGCATTAACTCTGCCCATTCCCCCTGCCATCACTCCGCCCAGCAACAACTCATGAACTGTTTATCTCTGCCTGAAACAATAAGCTACTTATGAATCCTTCACAAAACTATGTATAAACATTTTTAGCTTAGGCAAATGTTATCTCCCTTAGTTAGAGTGGCCAGGTGCACCATGAATTCTTCAGTACCCTATCTATAGGGTAACTCCTTAGCCAATTATACCCACACTGTGTCTCTGATGGCCTTGGTTCCCAACATCTATCTTGTCAAGCCTGACATTGAGGGTGGCAGACTGGGCACTCCTTAGTAACCGTGACAGAGGATTGACTTTAGTGACGGGTGAGGCCTAAAACCACACCTCCAGGTAGCCCCCTCCTTGGGCTATTTCCCAGGGAATCATGGGCAATATGCCTGCCCAGTTGATATTAAAGTGCATGGTCCTTTAAGCACTGACCACTCCTTAACTCCTCCCTGATCCCACCTTTACTCATCTAATTAGCATAATTGGCACCTGATTTACTGTCTTGACTCCATAAAACTATGCCTGTGACCTCTGGAAGTTTGCAGGTTCCATAAGAATCCTCGCCCGCTGTTCAGCCCGGTGCTGTGCAGCGTAGCAATAAACTTTACAGTCTCTTGACTCCAAGTTTGCTTGAGCCTGGTGAATTCCTTCCAGACTGAACTGCAGGGTTTCTGGTCACTGATAGTGATCAGGGTCCCTGGCAGAACCTCTTACCCTCCCCCTTCCTTATCACCCTTTCCCTCCCCAGTACCATTTACGGAGCACCTTCTGTATGTAAACTGAAAATAGGGGAAGCAACAGAAAGAATGTAGGGGCTGAAGCAGAGACAACGTAAAGGCAAAAACCAAACCCAAGGCACAGAAAGTGGTCATTTCAAGCTCCATTTCAGGTTCTGCACAAGACCAGGTGCATTTCAGTGACTGCCTCCCCCCTCCCCCCTAGGCCTGCACTGTGGCTCCTTCAGATCCCAGTCCAAGCCCTATTTCTGCACGAAGGCGCTCCCTGGTCCCGCCTCAATAGTAGTTTCCTGCCTCTGGGATCGCCTCTGAAATGTAAGCCCTGGGAGGGTCAGGGCTGGCTCTCGGACGCTTAGCGTGGACCCTGGCGTGGAGGAAGTGTTTGCTGGACTAGTGCGTGCGGATGCAGATTTCTGGGTGCAGTAGGTCGGCTGCCGGCCCGGGACCAGCGGGCTCGCAGGAGCCTGTGTAATGCATTATTAACCTTTCCCAGCCCTGGGGGTTTTATTTTCCCTTCCTCAGAAACTCCAAGTAAGTGAAACCCGGCTTCCGTTTAGGGCTCAAGTTTTAGAGACCATTAACTATTTAAGAATCGCCGGGAGGCGGGAGGCGACGCGGGTCACCTTCAGTCTCTAAAAGCCCCGGGTTCTCTCCCTCCCCCACGCTCCGCTTTATTCCACAACACGCCCACTTTACAGCCGGGAAACTGAAGCCCGGAGAGGTTACGGGACCTAAGGTCACACACCCTTCACAAGGGTCTGACCCCGGCCCCTCTCCTTTCAGACCCGGGCAGGGTGCTGCCTCGCTCCCTCCTCACCCCTCGGAGCCGCTGGAATTTTCCAGTCACCAAATAAGGGTAAGCAGCACCCTGCGCGCCCCCGCAAGCTCGCCCGAGCGCGCGCCCTCTGCCTGCCCAACCGTGACATCTGCCAGTGAACTCCGCTTTCCAGAAGGAGCGCGGACACCGCCCCCGGGGCTGTCCCCCCTCTGCTTGTCCGTTCCGGGCGCCCGCGCACCCGCCCCACCTCTGCGTTTCCTATACTCCCTGTCCCCCACTCCTTTCCGAGCGGCCCCAAGCCCCGTCAGCCTCCCTGGGTACCGGGCTCCGCTCACTTGCTGCGCCCCCTGCCAATCAAGCGAACATCGGGCAACCCCGCCTTGTGGCCACTCGGGGGCGGTAGAAAAGAGCCTGGACTGGTGGGGTCGCGAGCCCAACGCCTTCCCCCCGCCCTCGGGGCCGGTCCAGAAGGCGCGAGACGCGGATGCCCAGGCCGCCAGCGAGGGCTGGGCGCGGGGTGGGGGGCTCATTTGCATAACGGACGCCTTCCTGCCTCCTCGAGCCGGCTCAAGTCCCGCCCCACGCCCTGCTTGAAATCTGTTGGGCCACCGGCCCATCACTCCGGCCGAGGAAAGCCTGTGGCACCGGCTGGAAGGGTTTGTGAGGGCGGGCCCGGGAGCAGATTGGTCCTGGTGGCTTCTAGGAGGCGGTGGGAGGTGGTTATAAAAGCGGGGGTGGCGGGGGTGCGGTTGGGAGAGCCGAGGCTGGGGCGGAGGGTAGGAGGCGGCGGTTTCTCATCGCCCGTTGTCTCCCGTCTCCTTTGCTCTCTTTCAGTCAGTATGTCTGCGCGGGGCCCCGCCATCGGGATTGACCTGGGCACCACTTACTCGTGCGTGGGCGTCTTCCAGCACGGGAAAGTGGAGATCATCGCCAACGACCAGGGCAACCGCACCACCCCGAGCTATGTGGCCTTCACGGACACCGAGCGCCTCATCGGCGACGCGGCCAAGAACCAGGTGGCCATGAACCCCACCAACACCATCTTCGACGCCAAGCGGCTCATCGGGCGCAAGTTCGAAGACGCGACGGTGCAGTCGGACATGAAGCACTGGCCGTTCCGGGTGGTGAGCGAGGGCGGCAAGCCGAAAGTGCAGGTGGAGTACAAGGGGGAGATTAAGACCTTCTTCCCGGAGGAGATCTCCTCCATGGTCCTGACGAAGATGAAGGAGATCGCCGAGGCTTATCTGGGCGGGAAGGTGCGGAGTGCCGTCATCACGGTCCCGGCTTACTTCAACGACTCCCAGCGCCAGGCCACCAAGGACGCCGGCACCATCACCGGCCTCAATGTCCTGCGAATCATCAACGAGCCCACGGCCGCAGCTATCGCCTACGGCCTGGACAAGAAAGGGAGCGCGGGCGGAGAGAAGAACGTGCTGATCTTTGACCTCGGGGGCGGCACGTTCGACGTGTCCATCCTGACCATCGAGGACGGCATCTTCGAGGTGAAGTCGACGGCCGGAGACACCCACCTGGGCGGGGAGGACTTTGACAACCGCATGGTGAGCCACCTGGCTGAAGAGTTCAAGCGCAAGCACAAGAAGGACATTGGCCCCAACAAGCGAGCAGTGCGGCGCCTCCGGACCGCCTGCGAACGGGCTAAGCGCACCCTGAGCTCCTCCACTCAAGCCAGCATTGAAATCGACTCACTGTATGAGGGCGTGGACTTCTACACTTCCATCACCCGAGCCCGATTCGAGGAGCTCAACGCCGACCTCTTCCGCGGGACCCTGGAGCCGGTGGAGAAAGCCCTAAGAGATGCCAAGCTGGACAAGGGGCAGATCCAGGAGATTGTGCTGGTGGGCGGTTCCACTCGTATCCCTAAGATCCAGAAGCTGCTGCAAGATTTCTTCAACGGCAAGGAGCTTAACAAGAGCATAAATCCTGATGAGGCTGTAGCGTACGGAGCGGCTGTTCAAGCCGCGATTCTTATCGGAGACAAATCGGAGAATGTGCAGGACCTCCTCCTGCTTGATGTTACTCCGCTGTCCTTGGGCATTGAAACCGCAGGTGGAGTGATGACTCCGCTGATTAAGAGAAACACCACAATTCCCACTAAGCAGACCCAGACCTTCACAACTTACTCCGACAACCAGAGCAGCGTCTTAGTGCAGGTGTACGAGGGAGAAAGGGCAATGACCAAGGACAATAACCTGCTCGGCAAGTTCGACCTTACAGGTATCCCTCCAGCTCCCCGAGGGGTGCCCCAAATCGAGGTAACTTTTGATATAGACGCCAATGGCATTCTCAATGTCACTGCAGCAGACAAAAGCACCGGCAAAGAGAACAAAATAACCATAACCAACGACAAAGGCCGCCTAAGCAAGGATGATATTGACCGGATGGTACAGGAGGCAGAAAGATACAAGTCAGAAGATGAAGCAAATCGTGATAGAGTTGCTGCTAAAAACGCAGTGGAGTCGTATACCTACAACATAAAGCAGACCGTGGAAGACGAGAAACTGAGGGGCAAGATAAGCGAACAGGACAAAAACAAGATCCTGGACAAGTGTCAAGAAGTGATAAGCTGGCTAGACCGAAACCAAATGGCAGAAAAAGATGAGTTTGAACACAAGCAGAGAGAGCTTGAAAAAGTCTGCAATCCTCTCATCAGCAAACTTTACCAAGGAGGACCGGGTGGAGGTGGTTCGGGTGCCTCTGGGGGACCAACCATTGAAGAAGTGGACTAAAACATGCACTCCCAGTCAACAGCAAACCTTTACCATTCTCTACACGTTATTTTTTTTCCTTTATACTTTAAAGTCAGTGTGCCAAGTACAAAGTTTATTGAAGAAAATCTTAGCCTGCTGTATGCATATGAAAGCAAAGGTACAACAACTTAGTTTAGTAAAGGTTAGTTCTAAAGATTGTTTATTTAAAAAAAAAACTAATGTTCAGGGTTTGTCTTTAATGCATTTTGTGTGTTTGCTAACTTGACCATTTTCGTTAACACTTACAGTTTGTGCATGAAGATTTTGTTTGGGGAGGAAAGAAACACCTATAAAAAAAAACCGTTTTCCCACCTGTCCTATGGAAGCTTTGGTAACAATAAAATATTGAGAAGCTTAACCTGCTTATTTTTTATGTACTGGTGTCTTTTAGATTCAATTCGTTAGCTTAAAAATAAGTTTCACAGTTTATAAGAACAATTTGCAATCTTAATAATGAATGCTTTAAATCGTTAGATGCTAGTTGACAAATTGTCAATTATTGTAAAAAGCAAAACTGGTCTCAGAATGACTGTCTCTGATGCACTCAAATATTTACTTGATTTTGCTGCCATATAGACAACAAATCTGAAAAAAGTTTTTGGTTACTCTTGAAGAGGTTAAAACCTGCTATCAGAGGTCCTTGGTAAGAAGGTAGGGAGAAAAAAACTTTAAATAAATGTCTGTGTATATGTAACATGGTGTTACAGTGTAGAAATCTAACAATTTGTATAGCTGTCAGATCAGGCTACTGACTTAAGTTACCAAAATCCAAAGAAAAAACTGGGTAAACATTCTCAATATATAAATCTAGATGGGGCCTTTGGATGCCCCCTTAACTTCTTGGACATTAAGTGTGATATGAACACACTACCCTTTGAAGAGGTCCCCCAGTAGAAATCAGAAGTTGAGATAAGTTGTTTCTTTAATGTGTGAGTACACAAAGCTTGCTACCAGCACACTTAACTGGGAATAATGGACTAAAACCGTGACTTCTCAATGTTCATGTATACCAAATTTGTAAAAACCTGGGATGGGGATGGGGGTGCCTTTTCCAGTACAGGGATTACTGACCTTTTGTGGCAAATTTAATAAAGATTATAGAGCTAGAGTAAGAGGGGGGACCTTGGCCCATCTACTCCCACCTCACTTTTTTTCAGTTGAGGAAACTGAGGCCCACGGGAGTAGTAACTTGCCCAAGGTGTTTTGTAAGTATTGGAAGGTTGCATGTGCATTCGAGAGCGCTCTCTCTCTCTCTCTCTCTCTCTCTCTCTCTCTCTCTCTCTCTCTCTCCTCTCTCTCCCATTAAAACTGCATATATCATGTTTTTATGTTTAAAGTTTCTCTAAAGATCACAGAAGTCCTTAAAATTTGTACAGAATTTATACAGAAAACTGGTTTGAGAAGTCCAGAATTATAGAGGTAAGATCACTGTAACTTTTGACCAAAATTTAATAATATTCAACACTTGGGCTATTTATAGTCTATTCTTGGGAGGGAGGATGAGAGGGAAGGATTGGGAAGCTATTTACAGTTACATAAAATTGCATTTAAATTTCTCAGGTGTTTGACTTGCTCCTTATAAAAGGAATCATTTAATTTTGAGAAAGCAAAGCTATGTTTTTTTGGGGGGGGTGGTTAACCTCATTTTCTCCACTATCCTTTAGACATTTTGACTTTTTTTTTCCAATTTGAGTTTGCTTTATATGTTTGTAGTGGTAACATTAAGAAAGCAATATTTAAATTTCTGATGTTCTAACTTTTAATGTCAAGCATCATAGATCATAGAACATTGGAATTAAGGAGCCTTAGAGGTAATATAATCTATAGATGGGGGAACTGATGATAACTAAAAGGAAAAAAGTGATTTGCCCAAGAACATAACACTTCTATCAGAGCTTGAACCTTAGACTTCAGTCTCTAGAGCCCAAGTGTACTTTCCCCTCAACTCTAATGTTACATGTTAAATGATAGAACAAGGGATGGCTTCTGTCCAATGTTAAAATCAGCATAGGAACACAAGGTTTTGCCAATGATCCTCTATCATTTATACAAGCTTCCTTAAAAACAAAAAACATACTTAAATTTTGGAGAAATTTAAGTAATCTTATTTCCTTCTGAAAAACAAAAACATTCAGGATTTGAAAATCATAACTCCATTTAGTAGAGTTGGTGTTCAGGGGAAAGGCTTCATATGAGAGGGGAAAAAAGGCATGTGAATGATTATAGATAGCACCATATAAAAAAATTAGTGAAAACTGCCCAGAAAATAAACCAACTGAGTGAGTCAATGATCTTCCTGAAAGGAAAACATGGAGAACTTTTGTTATTATTGATATATAATCTACCTCTCTTCTTTAATTTACTCTTTAAAAGTATTTGCATTTTCAGCCCTTTTTTGGTATTATTTAAAACTTAATAGTATTTAGTGTAAGGATGATTTGTCTTTAGCCTATCTAAGGGTATTTACATACTGAAGTGCCAAAAGAACCTTGTTAAAAGACAGTCCCTTAGCTCAGACCCTAGTCTTAAAGTAAAGCAAGTTATCAGGGATACTAATGTTCTTGCATTCCTGCAACTTTAAAAGTGATTTGTAAAATGCTACCTTTTAATCCTATTTCTTTTTTTTAAATTTAGATTTGAATTTTAGCTCCAACATTTGCTAACTTATAATTATGACTGAGTCACATAACTTCTCTACACTTGTTTTTGCACCTGTAAAATGGGGTTACTTGTAATACTAATCTCAGTTCTAAAGAAATGACCTATGAAAATCCTAAAACACTATAAATTGGAGCTGATATCATTCGAATACTGCCAAATAGATTTGGGGGTACTGATATTGGAGATTTGCCAGCATCTTTGAAAATCTATGGTGTCATAAAGGGAAGAGCTAAGACTCTACTTTAAAGCTGTTTTGCTTTAGCTTTCTTGAAGCTATTTAACCTGAAAATTAAATGAAATGAACACATTAGGGTGTAGCTAACTCTGTCCACTTCCCTCCACTTTGTTTCCTACTGGGGAGACTTTAATAAGCAGATTACTGAGGGGAAGTCACCTAAACAGCCAGTTAATGTTTCTATCAAGCAGTTTGTACCAGCAAACCAAAGTTGTCCTTGGCCTTATCTAGTGTTTTTAAGTGATAGTCAAAAAGTACCAAGAGGAAGATATTTCAAATTTCCTGATCATTTCAAGGTTTGCAAAACCTTACAACAACTTTGTGAGCTTATATTCCCATTTTGCAGATGATGAAACAAGTGAATAACTTGCCCAGGGTCACATCACTAATCGGTATCAGAGCCAGCTTTTGAACCCAGAGCCCTTAAATTATAAATCCAGCACTCTTTAAACTCTGCCACACTGCCTCCCATATGGAAAAAAATTAGAAGGGTAGATGGCTATGTTTAAGAAATGGTTCAGGGGCGGCTAGATGGCTCAGTGAGTAGAGCACCAGCCCCAAAGTCAGGAGGACCTGAGTTCGGATCCAGCCTCAGACACTTAATACAAAAAAAGAAAAAAATTAGCCATGTGACTTTGGCCAAGTTACTTAACCCCAATTGCCCTCAAAAAACAACCCCCCCCCAAAAAAAAACCCCTAAAAGGAAGGTTCTCTTCTAGTAAATCTGAATCACTTTAGGGTGGCTAGGTGGCACAGTGAATACAGCACCGGCCCTGGAGTCAGGAGGACCTGAGTTCAAATCCGGCCTCAGACACTTAACACACAAAAAAACTAGCCCTGTGACCTTGGGAAAGTCACTTAACCCCAATTGCCCTCCAAAAAGCAAAAAAAAAAAAAATGGTGCAAATATTATATAGAATGATCAAAATAAAGTTTAAAAATGGGAAATAAATATCCTCTGCTTAGTATAGCAGACTACATGCAAACTATCTACACCTTTTGTAGCTCCCTAATAGCATATTTGTCTTAGAGTTATATTTTTAGTGTATGTTTTTCTAAGGATAGTGAGCATCTTTATTATAGACTCTAAGGTTTAATTGAAGATCTCTGAGAAGCTTAGTAGAACATAGTTAAATCTGGGCCCATCAATTTGTTCTCTTATTTGGTAATACACATTATATAGGCAATGCATAAAAATGGTCATAATACTATGGAGTCAAAATAGTGTTTAAATGTTTACATTTTAACTTATATAAAGGAACAAGAGGTCATAATGAACCAATTAGGGATACCAGTCATACTTTTAAATTTGTATCATCAATAGCTTGGGACATTGGGAAAGTATCTTGACCATACATAGACTGATGCTCTGTGGCTCAAGTACAGGACTTGTAAATTGTTCATCTGTTCTAAAATGTTGGTGTTTATAAGACTAATTCTAGGATACAACCTCATAGAAACCAAATCGGAGTTGAATCCAGTGACCCTATATTGGCAGTCCTCACATATCTAAGTCGACATATATATTTGGTAATTCAGAAAACTGCTGAATTAAAAAAAAAAAACAAGCCTCAATTTTTCTGGGCCTTGATCTCTTCGTATACTGAATAAAAATGAAGGACTTATACTAGAAGACCTCTACTGTCTCTTCTAAGTTCTAAATATACGATATGCTTCTGGGTTAGGTTGAGCAACAGAGTAACATTACAAACAAATGGTTGCTTTCCCCTTAATGATCTTGCTGAGAAAATGTGGGTGGAATATTTTAAAGGGCTATACTTTAAACCACTTCAATTGAATACAGAATCACATTCCTTGGAGATATGGAAGAGCATGGAAATAAGGCCAAATCCATATTTTGGTCTTTATCCTTGAATAGTAGGGTTTGGTAATAATTTGGGATAGGTGGGAATCTAAATTATGTGTTCTGTATTTCTTGCTCTGGCCTTTTTTAAGCAGGTGAAGTTCTTAGCCATATCTCATCTATCCCATTAGGGAACAGGTTTTCCAGCCTTTAATGGAGAACTGGTTTTACAGGGTAACAATCAATTTGTCCTTGAATTTAGCATTGTAGTTCAGTTTAGTCTTGTCCTACTATTTATGACTCCCTGGACCATAGCACACCAATATTGTCCATGGAGTTTTCATGGCAAAGATGCTGGAGTGGTTTGCCATTTTCTTTTCCAGAATTTAGTATTACCTTTATCAACATCTTATATGTTAATATGTAGGACAGTTTTAAATGAGCTAACTTAAGTTATTCTCCCTAGATGCACAGAATTCTAAAATTGCAAAAGCATCTGCATGTATGCAATACAAACCTATGACATAGAAATGTGTGTATAATTTATGCATAAAGAACAGGAAGACAAATTCAATTCTATTCCTAACAATGAAGTTGGGAAAGTTATTATTAAAATAATGTTGGAAAAAACCAATATTTTACAGTATACATTTAAAAGTATTATTCATAAGGAGTCTTACTAATTTAGAGCACTAATGTACATTTTATGATAAAGACAACGTAGCAAGGTAGTGCAGGGATAAGGGCACTGGGTGGGGAGTCAGGAAGACCAGAATTCAAATTTTAGCTCAAATGCTAGCTTGTGTGACTGACCCTGGGCAAGTCACTTAATTTAATTTCTATTAACTCATCTGTAAAGTGGGGATAACAGCATTTGCCTCTCAATTTTGTTTGGAGGATAAAGAGAATCCCCTCTCCCCCCCCCCCCAGCTTAATGAGGGTGTATGTTTCACTCCTCTCCCTCTCCCCCCAACACACTTTTAAGAAAACCCAAATTATGAAAACAAATTAGAATTCATTCCAAAGGATCCTGCTTTATTAAACCAGTTATCTTTATACACAGAGTAGGACTAGATGCTGTGGGGATAGACAGAAGTGTAGGAAATAAGCTTTTTTTATAACATTTAAAAGTCTTTAACACATTCTACTTATAAAGCTCTCTTTTATGACAAGTTACAAGGGCAGTAAATTAATAAGGCATTGTAAATGCTTTGTCTTTATACCTATGGATTTGTGTTTACCCAAGTTTCTTCATCAGTTTCACTAGACTTGGAAGAATGTGATAGGTTTTTGTGAAAGATTTTAGAAAAACATCTGAAGTTAAGAGAAGATAACCTGAACTCAGACTATGAGAAAGATTCTGAATATTTACCTATGGTCTCAACCATATTATTCTGGGTTATAAATGGTAAGGTCTTCCTGTTTTGATTGATGTCTAACTCGACCCTTGGTCTACTCATCCCAAATAAATCCAGGAATGTATAGAGTACTGATCAGGTGGTCAGTCTGCCCTAAACTCCCTCAGAGTAAACTGTTTGCTCTTAATCCAACTCCTTCAAAACAAAAGGCACTAATTCATTACTGAACTGAATGAGTTTCCTATAGCCCCAGGGAAGGGCTGGTATCTTTCCATTGAGTTAGTGGAGCCTCTAAAAGAGGTGGGGGTGGGTGGAGAGAGAGGATTGTGAAGCATACCTAGGAAAACTAACCTAGTCTCGAGAACTCTTTTGTATATTGAGGATAGGGCCACCCATACCTTTTATTCTGCTTACTAGTGATTTTACATCATGACTGTAATTGACCAAGGAAGTCTGTATGAATGTTTATAGATATTTACTATATATTTAGTCATTAGATGATGGTGGGGGGGAGGGGGGAGAAAGAGGGGAAGGAGCACATAAAAAGAATTGCCTGCTAACATCATGCATGGATTCCTATTTATCTTGATGTAGGATTCAACATTACTCTTCTCAACTGTTACTCTAATTCCCAGAAATTTAAAAGGCTTCTTGTACATTAAAAAAAACTTGTTCAACAATGGAGAAGGGAAAGAAAAAAATAATGTCCATCCATGGGACAGAAGAATTCAAACACTGTCTTTGTGTGACCTTGGCAAGCCTCTTTGGGCCTCAGTTTCCTCATGTAAAACAAAGGTTTGGATCAGATAGTCTTTTGAGGTCCCTTCTGGCTCTACCTGTATGATCTTATGAATTAAAACTTAAAAATTAGATTTAGAGTAGCTTAAGTGAGGAAGACAGAAAACAGACTCTTGTTTCTGAATCCTATCAAGTAGAAATGTTAACATTCCAGTTGTTTAAGTTAGACTAATGATCCACTTAAACTTTCCCGAAAACATATATCCTTTAGAGAAAAATACAAGGTTCAAAACTCAAAAATTGTTTGGAACAATTACATGTGAAGTCTAATGGGTTCTTTTATTAGTTATGCTTCCAAAAAAGATCTTTTGCTAACTAGTGAAAGTGGACCCTTTTACAATTAAGTCTTACATTTAACCCGTGAATGCACGGATAATTCAGTTCAAACACCTTATAATAACAGATCTTGTGAATCTTGGAATAGAAGAATTGCTTTTAGAAACTTCAAAACTATGAGTTTTCATTTGCCACCATACTACAGACACAGCAATGCCCCCTTGAAAGTTTTCAGGGGAAAAAAAAACTGAGAAACAAATTAAATTTTTGATCTCGTGACATTCACTGACGCCCAAAGCTATGTCCTGTTCTACATTCTTGATGTTAAAATGCCTCTCGAGGCATATATAAATAGCTATACCCGCTAAAAGGTAGGTCAATTTCTTTTGAAGTGTTGTTAAAGGGGAAAAAGTGAGTTGTTTCCCCCTTGCCTATGCGGAAATGAAGAAGAGGGAGAAATTTGGAAAGAGTCCATTAAATCTCTAGAAATAAACTCTGTAGGGGTTTTCTTTTGAAAGGATTAAGGCAGAAATTATGCATGTATTCTAGTTCTCTACTATTTTTCCAAGACACCGAAGAAAGAGAAGAAAAATTATGGAAATGTCTACTTGCAAGATAAGATGTTTTCTAAAAGCAGTTGAACACCAAACTGGCTTCATCTGAAATCCTCTATCGGATATTTTGTCTTGCGATTCTGTTAAAAAAAAAACATAGGGGCGGGAATTTGAAAACACAGTAGAGGAATATATTTTATTATTTACAAAGTACCTTCACATACATTTTCCTTACAACACCCCGGCGAACTGGGCGAGCTCCAGAAGCGGTGCACTCCCGTTTTAGAGATGCGCAAACCACGACTTGTGAGAGGTGACTAAGTCAGTAAGGGACAGAGCCCCCCCTGCATGATCCAAACCCAGGGGTGTTCCGGCTGGGGCCCGGCAGCGGCTAGTGGGGGCTGCAAGTAGAACATAGAGGAGGCATTCTCTGAGCCCGGCATATCGTGATGGGGTCTCTGTGACGACTCTCCACCCCACCCCTTCTATGTAAGAAACAGAGGTCATAGCAGCGTCCTGAAGCATGGAGTCTGAGGGAGAGGAGCCGGAGCCCCTCGAAGATGCTGCGGCGGCGGCGGCGGCTGCTACCGCCGCTATTGCAAAGCCACGGCCTTGCATCCGCCAGAGATACCGCAGGCTGCTCAAAAAAGCCGGCTTTGGGTTCGGCCTGGGCACGTCGTTCAAGCGCGCGGTGCAGGCCGTCTCCAAAGGCGCCAGGGAAGAGGGGCCAGGCGCCCTGCCCGGCAGGACCTATCTGCCCCCACTGGGGGAAGCAGAAGGGAGTGCGCGTGGGGGGCGGGGATTCCCCAGCACGCTCCGAACTCCCGAGGCCAGCTCGAGAAAGGGGCGGTTGAACGTTCTGATTGTAAGTTCGATCCCATGGTCCGGCCCTCTTGCCGCTCCCTTTCCCAGCGCAGAAGCCAGGCAGGGAAAGGAGGAGCCGGCGGAGGGGTCCAGAGGGCAGGCGTGGCCAGACCCTTCGGGCCGGGCGCCCCCGGCCCTTGCGCTATGCTGCGGGGCTCTCTGCACGCTCTCCTCCAGCAGCTGGGCGGAGAGTGGCGGCCCCTCCGCCGCTGTGGCTGAGCCCCGCCCTGGCCCTGCACCCGATTGGGCGAGGGAGCTGTAAGTTACCTCCTTCCCGGGGAGATCCCAGAGAGGACTGGCTGCTGCAGGGAGCCTTTGAGTTAGTTGGCTGCCCCCGAGAGCGGGGTTGGGGGTACCGGGTGAAGCTAAAAAATGAGGGCCAGCTCCTGCTCCCCCCACCCCCCAGGCCGGCGTCTGTGTCGTCATCCCGAGTTTATGTGCTCAGGAGCATCCCTGTCAGGAAAACTTTAAGAAAGCGGGGGGCGATGCTTTTGATGCAATGCTAAGCCCTCAAGCAAAAACACCAACAATAACACTCCTAGGGACCAGAACCTGACAAATCGCAAAGCGCATCTCCCAGCCCTGGCCCTTTATGGGTCTTCTGGAAGCCAGCTTGAGCGCTGTTTGGACTCACGAAGGACAGGGTTAGGGTGCTTTCCTTTGGGGGTTTCCCGGAGCTATGGCCACTGCAGGAGCTATCTCCAGGGTAGGCCCAGTCTTACGAATCTTGTATGGGAGCAGGACAGCAACTAGGTCATCCTTTTGGCATAATCAGATCCCAGAGTCCAAAATCAGTGTCAAATTATGACTTCTGGGCTCTCCATGGCAAAGAACAAACATTTAAAAAGAAAACGATTCAACCAACAAGATACTGGAAGCACAGATTCATAAAGGGGGGGTGGGTAAATGGAATAAAACTTACTAAATTTGCATTTAAGGAACCATGTTATAGCTCTTCATTAAAACCAAGAAGAGTAAAGATGAACGTGTTTTAGGTTTCCATGGAGACTTAGTGACACTTAATAATTGAATCTTCTTGCTTTTCAGCCTTTATCCCCACCAATAGGGAGATGGTACTGGGATCATGACAGCAACACTCTTAAATTAAAAAGGTAAAAATATTTATGTGAAATATTCTAATGTGCTTAAAAGCTAATTCTTATTGAGAATTTGTTGAAGATGTCAAAAGGGTTTGGCTGAAGAGAGCTTTTTATCTTCAAAATGTTCAGTACTTAGTAGGTATAGTATTTGCATTGAATATTGAACTTTATAGTTAATGGCATAATGTAAATTTTTCTTTCTGATTGTCATTTTGAGAATTAACAATAGTTTTCTACTTCTATAGGCTTTTACATCTTATAAAGTGCTTTTCTCAGAACAACCCTGTGAGATAGTACAAATATTATTTTCCTATTTTATAGATAAAGAAATGGGGGGTCAGAGATAAGTGAGTTTCCCATGGTCACATAGCCATTCAGTGATGTAACAGGAACTCCAGCCCAGGTCTTCTGATTTTCAGTCCAGTGATCTTTCCACTACACTCTTTCCATTGCTCAGATGGCTTAAATATTTTATATAATATCCATATCAAGTAGCCTAAGTAACTTATTTGATTACTTTTCCTTCTCAGAAAATATGGCATTGCACTTAGCTTAGACTTTAATGTATAAATGCCATATATCTTTAATGTATATATAATGGATTCTATATATCTTAATGTATAATTGTCAAATAATATTTGACATCTTTCATTTTAGTAGCAAGGCACAGCCTCATCTACCTTTTTCACAAATGTCAATATAATAAAAGAATGTTCTTATAGAAGGATGAAAATGAACATTCATTTGCATAACAGAGGTCATTTAAAAGATTGGCATAATTTTTATTATAAACCAAATGTGTGTGAATTTTAAACCTGTTAAATGTTGCAATATTTCTAGTAATTTATAAGCCCAAAGCAATAGTTTTATAGCTCATTCCCACATTATGTATCCCAGAAACTTCTATTCAGTAATTCCTAAAGCATCAGACCCTGTATTAATCACCAAGACCATAAAATACCAGGGAAAAGATTAGGAGAGTTATAGGTTTTTGAACCAAATAGTCAAAGTGATTAATGCATATATTGAGAGAGGCAGGGGTGGAGAGAATACTGTTCTTAAAATGAGAAGGCCTGAATCCAAGGTGCCCTTCCTTTCCCCTCACCCAACCACTACTTAACTTGCCTAGAAAATAGTACTGGGTAAATGACTGTTTAACTGGTGTACATTATCTATCTCACAGTGTTGTTTTAAGGATCAAAAAATATATGAGAACACTTTGTAAAAACAAAGGATTATATAGTTATAGGTGGCACTGTGTCTGGAGTCAGGAAGACCAGGTTCAAATCTGACCTCAGTCACTTACTAGCTGTGTGATCCTGGGCAAGTCACTTAACCCTGTTTACCTCACTTTCCTCATATGTAAAATGAGCTAGAGAAGAAAATAGCAAAATGTTATATTATCTTTGCCAAGTGACACCTCAAAAGGAGTCAGAGTCAGAAATGACTAAAGTGACTGAACAACAACAAATATAATTATTAATATGACATAGTAATAACACAAATAATGTTTGAGAATTTTCATGGTGAAGAATATACTGGCATGTTAACTTAAACCTTCTTATATGTTAAGACTATCTCAGTTTTCATTTTCTAAAAGTAAAAGTAAGCCTTCCATCTACTTGTTAAAAAATTTCAGTAAGTAAAGACTTTTTTTCATTTGCAGTATTACTGAAACAATTGGCAATAGTGATTTTAAAAATTCACAAGTTAGTGTTTAAGCACTTTCTTACTGCTAAACTCAAAAGCATCTGTTTCATCCCTTCAGTGAGTTTCAAATAACAGTCAATGATATAATAGTATGAGAGTGAGGGGAAAAGTACCTTTTATGTCAAATGTAACGTTTCAACATTGATGTAATGACAGACACTTTTACTTTTAAGTTCAAACATACCACACACCAAATGAAAACAGAAGCACTGAAATATTCTGTGGACCCCTCTTAACTTGTAAACAAATAAGGCTATGATCTGCTATTTCTGTGCCTGAGACATGCTGCACCTTGAAACCCTGCCCAGCCCAATCCCCTGGCATGGAAAGAAGGTAAGTGAGTTTTATAAAGTATTGCCAAGGTAGCATCAGAGGCAGTGGTAGTCAGAAGAGACCCAGAGAATAGAGTGTCTCCTCCAGTTATCTTGATTTCATAAGACATCATACAGGCCGACCAGCCTTTCACATAAACCAGTCAGTCCAGCAGCAGATATTTAGTGTATCTGCTCAAAAATGTGTGTGCTTAAACTGTGAAATATATGAAGGAATATCTAGGAGTTTAGAGTTTAGTTGGGGATAAAAATACATCTAGTATGTAAGTACTAGGTGAGGGGGTACAGACAATACTTATTATGGGCTGGGGATGGGTTTAGACCAAGCTTGTGGAGAAGGTAGGATTTGAGTAAGGCCTTTGTCAACTGGACCAGAACCGGTCTCTAACCTGTTGGCAACCAGAGCCAAACAAACAGAGCAGAGTCAGGGCACAAAACAGAAGTTTAATTAATTTCAAAGTGAGAAAAATGACTTATGCTTACAGAAGCCCCTCTTCTTAAGAAGGAAGCTTTTGTCCTGCAGGGAACAGAACCAGAGTTCTGTGATGGAAACAGGAGTGTAGTACCTGTCAATGACAAGAAACAGGGATTGTGAATATGTGATGGATGGCCTGGCCCTGGGAAGTAGGGGGCGCTAAATCCCCCAGTGAACACCTAGTGCTGATCCAAGCAATATGCTTTGCCCAGAGGGTGATGCTATTCTTCCTGAGTGCAAAGGATTATTGTTATACCAAGTTCAAGACACAGCCCTGCTTGCTGGGCCTCACCTCTGGGAAACAGGGTATCTCCAAAATATTTTGACATTTCCCCCTTTTGACCAAAGGAAGGGGGTCTGAAAGAACCCCCTACCCTCATGTCCAATAAAAGAGAAGCAGGTATATGTCATGGCATATTGCCCAATGTGGTTTAGTTTCTTGAGGGAAGTGTGTCCCAGGTAATTTTTTGCTAGCCATTGTTTAAGTGGGGAGTTGGGGGAAGGATGAGACCAAAAATAATGAGAAAATATCAATGTATACTTGAATCAGGGCCTTAGTGGTTGGGTACATAACAAAAGGAGAGAGATTAAAAAAAACAAAAACAAAACCAAAGACAGTAGATTCAGCTTCTCATACAGAATCTTAGACCAACTGTCTCATCTGCATGTTGGATGCTTCTGAGTCCATCTGCTCAGAAGCAGGGTCTTGCTTCACATGATCCAGGATTAAACAATGCAATAAAGTTTTTCTCACTATTCCCATAATTGCATAATTACATTAAGTCAAGTACAGATCAGATTACTTAGAATGCTCACAATGGACTAGTTCACAGAAGGGAGATTTACATGTCACCAAACTAACCAAGAAAACTTAAACATTAACATCAAGTCCCATGTAACAGAGGCACAAACTTACTGAACACTCTGTTAGCCTTTCTGTCTCTATCCTTACCTAAATCCTGTACTTGATATAATGTTTGATAGAATTTATTTGTAAATCTGTCTGGTTCTAGGGCTTTTTCTTGGGAAGCTCATTTATGGCCTGTTTTTCTGCCATCTAAAATGATCAGATACTTGAAAAACAGAAAAATATTTTCACTTTTCTGTACCATTATCAATACAATTTATGTGTAAAATCCAATTAATCTTTAATTAATAAAACTTTAGAACTTATTACCAAAACATACTTAAAGCCTGTATTTCCATGATTGATAAATTTGGAAGCCAATCATATATATCTGTATATAGTTCTTAGAGAAAACAATCTAAACCTGTTGCTTTTCTCAAAATTTACTATTCCATATAATTAGAAGACTTTTACATTATCATCTTTGTCTTATTACTTTGTCTAATTATTTCCCCTCTTGGAGGATATCATCTGCATGTTATAATTTGACCATAAATATAGGTTAAAATTATAAGATGTTTATACTTGAAACCTACTATAATAACTCAGAGATAGTCCAATATCTATTATATAATAGATTTAGTGTTATATTTATAAAACTTTTTGTTTATAGAAATTTGCTATAAAAGGAAAAAGGAGGAACATAGTTATATCATGACAGAGGGAAAAATTCCCTTAGCTCTGTTGGAAAAAATATTCCCTTAGCTCTGTTTGATTCCAGGCATGAGTCATATCTGACAGCCAATCATTTAGTCACAGAACATTAAAGGCAAGGCTCAGGATCAACCAGGTGGGGATTTTTCTTTTTTCAGAAAGGAAATAGCACAGTAGGGAAATAGAGTCAGGGGATCCTACCCTATGTCATGTCCTAGGTCATTCCCACAACCTTTCCCAGGAACAAATATCCACCTTAGCAGTCCTCAGCCCGTTGCATATGCCATTTTCTACTCTAGGCTTCATGACAATTCAGATAACTATTCCTGTAATCAAAGCTCAAAACAACAGTAAATTTATAGTCCCAGGAATTTTTACCTAAAATAGAAAATTTTCACTAAACATAACTTAGAGCTCAAGCGTCTTTTCTGATGTCCCTTAACACTTAATATTTCATTAATCTTTTACTTATAAATTAAAACTACCCGTACTCTGGGGCTTCAAACATATATCAAATACCTAATAATTGACTCATCATTCTTGTGTTGAAGCTACATAATAGCCAAGATTTTCAAATGAAAAATCTGTTATTATAGTAAATATTACTAGCAGTAATAGCATTATTATTATCTGCTTATAACTAAATATGCTTCATTAAATATTTAACAGTTTTCAAATATCCAATTTTCATCACCTCCTTTTGACCAAAGGAAGGGGGTCTGAAAGAATCCCCTACCCTTACGTCCACAATAAAAGAGAAGCATTCATGTGTGACAGCATCCAGTTAAACATTGCTTTGTCTAACAGCTTTTCTGTTTTACAAATTTTACAACATAAATTTAGAAATATGATAATAATGCAAATAAACTTCATATGACACCAACTGCACTTTCAAATTTTCACATATAAAAATCATTGATCTTACTACCTTTGACCTTTTAAAACCATTTTAAAGTTACCAGACATGGAAGAATAGCATTCAATTAGAGTAGTAATAATAATAATAATACTAATAATGATGATATAATGCTTAGCATATGCCAGTCACTCTGTTAAGCCCTTTACAATTATTATATCATTTTGATCCCACAACAATCATTAGTATTTTTCTCTTTATAAATCAGGAAACTGGGGCAAACAGAAATAAAATGACTAGCCAAAATTACACAGCTAATACATTTCTGTAACCAAGGGCAGAGATTGACTGACGCCCCCCCCCCCCCTCCCCGTACTGCCAGGCTAGGCACTGCCAGGAGCGCTGGGGCAGCGTTGAGGCGGAGCCTGCCGAGGGTCAGGCTGCCTTTGAGACAGTGACTGACAGGGTTATGGGGGTGTGTGGGAGAAGGCACTGCCTAGGGTTTGGGGTATCTAGTGCTGGTCCGTTCCCATTGATAGTAGTTCCTGGTGCTAGAGCTCATGGAATGCTGGCTCTCCCCTGGAAAACTATATAAGTGTTGGGGTTGGGAATTTCCTGGGGCAGGGTGTGTTGGGCCCTACTTTATGGCTGCTCTCCCTGCTTTCTACCAGGTGGGGCAGAATTCAAGTTTTCCTCCAGCATTCTATTTTCTTAATCTGATATGAGATGAGAAGTGGATTGTAATGGTCTTGTTAGCAATCTCCACCACTGAGATATACTCCAGGGGAGGAGAATGGGACATACTAAGTGATTGGGGTTGTGGGGAGGAGGGTCCCTCAATACCTTCTGGGGTGCTTTCCCTTTTTCAGCATCTACCTAATCTTTATTTAAAGGTGACCATAGTTTCCTTTCCTGATGGTGCAGAAAGGGACTCAGGGACAATATAGGAAGTAAAGGAAGGGTTAACAAGAGTTTGCTATTTACCTATTTTTTTCACTCTCTGCATTTCTTGGCTTTCTTTTTAACTAACTTACCTTCACTGCCCTAAAAAAATGAAGCTATTAATCTTGTCAATTACTTTTTAAACTTAAAAAAAGACTCTTATAAGATTTAATCCTTATTTTTCCTTAAAATAAATTCTTCAGAGTGGTACCTCAAAACTTACTAAGATGTTTCAGAAGGGGGTGAGTTCCTGGAATTACTGCAAAGAAGTGATTGCCAAACTCCTTAATGATGAATCTCAAAACCTCCAGAATCTGCTACAATGTTTTTGGGGCTTCTGCAACTTTAATTATCTAACTTTATTTCTATAGCCCCAACTTGACCAGTGTTGGGACCACAGGAAAAAAAAATATTTCCTAATCTCGCTCAGAAAACCTAAGGTGGGAGTTTGTAAAGTTCATAAATCTTTTCCAGTGTTCTCTCCAACTAGAGCCCTTAGAAAGTTTTTTGGCTGGCTATGTTTTAAATCTTTGAAGGTAACAATCTAGCTCACAGTACAAACATGACACAGACGTTTTCCTTTTTACAAAGATACAGACAAAATAGATACAAACAGAAAAAAGAACATGCAATTAAAATGTTAATTTTAGCCAGTTCCAGATGAACATAAAACCAAACATGTAAACAATTCTTATGCAAATAAAATTTGACATATGCAGCAAATAACAATAAAGAAGCCAGATGCATGCATGCATGCATACATGCAAAACAAAACAAAACAAAACACAAACTTGCCTATTCATGTGTAGAAAAACAAACAAAAAACCCCAAAACAGGCCTTACCAGAATGTAAGTCAAGGGTCAAGAAAAGGGACTGTGAAACATTTCTCAAAATGAACTACCAAGCTTAATCAAGGATGAGTGGGAGGATTTGAACAAGAAAGATCAGTGGACTCACCAGGTGAGGCAGGGTCAAACTTTGGAGAAATAAATCTCTAATGGCTCCTCATCCACCCCAGCTTGGTACCAGAAGATCCATTTGACCTTATTCAGTGTCAGATCCCACTTCTCATGATTTTCTTGCAGCACTCTCATTTCTCTTCTCAATTTTTACTCTATTTCTCTTACTTGATTTTCTTTTTTTTTCTTTTGGAGGGCAATTGGGATTAAGTGACTTGCCCAAGGTCACAGGACTAGTTTTTGTGTTAAGTGTCTGAGGCTGGATTTGAACTCAGGTCCTCCTGACTCCAGGGCTTGTGCTCTCTTCACTGTCCCATCTGGCTGCCCCCAAAGAACTACTTTTTTTTTGCTCTTTTTGGAGGGGGGGAAGGTATCGCAATTGGGATTAAGTACTTGCCCAAGGTCACAAGGCTAGTTTTTATATTGTGTCTGAGGTCATATTTGAACTCAGGTCCTCCTGACTCCTGGGCCAGTGCTCTATTCACTGCACCACCTAGCCTCCCCTCTTACTTGATTTTCAAAATCCTTTTTCAGCTCTTCCATGGCCTGCAATCATGTCATATTTTTCTTGGAGGCTTTTGATGTAGGAGTTTTGATTTTGTTGTCTTCTTCTGGTTGGATGTTTTGATCTTCTTTATCACCAAAGTAAGGTTCTATAGTCTTTTTTTTTTTTTTACAATAACTCATCTTCCCAGCCAAATACTTGACTTTCTAACTCCCTGTCAAGGCAGAACTCTGCTTCCAGTCATGGTGGGGCAGGGCCTGGGGGTGGGGGGTGTACTGTCCTAGGCTTCAAGGGTTTTGTATCAGTCACTGCATCTCCCACCATCTGTGGGCTCAGAGCTCCAGAAGCAGCAGCTGCTCCACTGCCCCATCAAATCCCACTTTGGTAACTAATTAATGTCAACTGGACCAGAACTGGCCTCTAACCTAGGGGTGGCCAGAGCCAAACAAACAGAACAGGCTAGAGACAGGAGAGTCAGGACCCCAAACAGAAGTTTTTAATTAAACTTCTGATTTAAACTTCTGAATTAAACTTTAATTAAACACTTTCAGAGTGAGGAAAATTAGGTATGCATATGGAATCATCTCTTCCTAAAAAGGAGGGCTTAACATGCTGGATCTTGTACATATCTTGGACTGGACCATTGCATAATCATTTTTAAGTCTTGAGTTACTGTTCAGACCCTGAGAGAACAGTATTGTCTAAAGTCTTGGGCATTGTGCCCACCCTTCAGGGGGACAGAGCCAAAGTTCTGTGACAAGAATAAGAGTTCAATACCTGTCAGCGACAAGAAACAGGAATTGTGAATATGTGATGGATGACCCTGGGAAATAGGGGGAGCTAAATCTACCTCAGTGAACACCTGATATTGGTCCAAGCAATATGCTTTGCTAGAGGGTGATCATCCTGAATGCAAAGTATTGTTATGTCAAGCTCAGGACACAGCCTGCTTGCTGAGCCTTAGCTCTGGGAAATAGGGCATCTCCAAAATATTTTGACGTTTTCAAAGATGGTTTGGATTCAGATGGACAGGAAAGCATTTTAAATTGAGTGTATGATGTGAAGACATAGGTGAGAACGGGAGGGTAGGACTGTACAAGATGTGTTTTAAGAATAAGAAATTGCCTTTTTGTTGTTGTTCTGTCTCCTCCAACTCTTTGTGATCCCATTTGGGGTTTTTTTGGTCAGAGATACTGGAGTGGTTTGTCATTTCCTTTTCCAACTCACTTTACAAATGAGGAAACTGAGGCCACTAGGGTTAAGGGACTTGGTCAAGGTCACACAGCTAGTAAGTATCCAAGGCTGAATTTGAACTCAAGAAGAAAAAGTCTTCCTGGCTCCAGGCCCAGCACTCTTATCTACATTGACAGCCACCTTGCTTTCAATGAATATAGACTACTCTGTGTAGAAAAGTAACAATGTAATAAAGTGGGAGATTAGAAAACTAGAAAGATAGTTTTGGAGAGACTAGTAAGGCTTTGTATTTGATTTAATATTTGAATGGCTAAGTATTTTACAAGTAACCTGCAGAAGTATCCATAATCAGCTATCTTGGTTTTTATCATCTGGGGTAACATTTTTATCAGAAATAGATGGCTTAGACACACAAGGAATATAGGACCAAACTTTGGCCTCAAGTCCAAATCCTAATTATGACCCAGATGATATCCTATTTGAAAATCCCCAAGATTCCCTTTCCTATAACTCCTCAGTCCCTCTTGGAGTGTGTGTGCATTTGCCCAGTCAAGTTGTTGTCAGAAGCCTTCTGGTTGTCTTTAACCTAAGACCTTCTGCATAGAGCTACAGATTTGGACTTTTGAAAGACACCTTTGAAGGTCAGACACTAGTCCAGCCTTCAGATTTTAGGGATAAGGAAAAGGAATCCCAAAGAAGTGACTTGCCTAAGGCCACACTAGCAAGAAAGTGGTAGAGCTGGCCTTTGAACCCTGGTTTTCCAACCTTTTCCATTGAACCATGCAGACTTCATTAAACAACTGGTAATTTTACTATCAAGCAGCATGTCCAAGTTCTTGGGCTAACCGGAACTTAGTATGCATTGTCTTAACAATGTCAGCAATCCTTAACATGTCCTTTAACCCCTGAGAGGAGAAATTTCTCAGCTGATCAGTTCTATTAGTTGAGAGGGAATATTGTTTTAAGACAGTTTCCTTTTGAAATGACATGTGCCCCAGAAGATCTTTCAAAGGAAGATAACCAGAGCTTTTGTCTGAACACAGAAGGTATGAGGTTCTTCATAGATGATGTCCATATATATGAAACAACTCAACCTGAAAAATGCACTTAATTCTATCTTCTGTTCCTACATCTGGACTTAGGCTTCACAAAGACAGGTGTAAATTTGGAGCAAGAGTGAGTTTATGGGCTACCTTTTGATTCAACATGGTATTCAACCAAGCTCAGGAAAGTCAAAGCCAGAACAGATCTTAAGCCCCCACAGGACACAAACAACTCCATCAGGTAGACACAGAAAACACACTGTTTAATAAGGAGACCCTAGAGTTCTTTTTGTAATTTGGAGCTGGGCTCTGGAGTTCTCCCAATTCCAGGTGCAAATTATTGAAGGAATGAATCCTTTCTCCCCAGAGGGTTGTAGTGAGGCTTGGTGGAGGAATCATTTGTTGTCTAACCAATAATGTTGTAAAAGTACCTCCTGCCTGAGCATCTGGACTTTGTTGATTGGGTTGATTGTGAATTTGTGATTGATACTGGAAAGGCTGATGATTGAGGTTGAAATAATGTGTGGAGGACCTAGAATTCCACTCCTAACTCAGTAATCTTTGACCCTTATGGAATGAATGACAAGAATTAATTTAAATAGATAGCAAGGCCCAGGTGTTCTAAAGTTCCCCATTATTTTGCCTTTTTTCCTTTTCTCCCAAAGTTGGAGAGCTTCATGCTTGAAAATTGGATGTCATTTTTCAGCTGTTACTCTTTCTGTTACTTTATGTAGCTGTTCTACAAAATTCTCAGTGAGTGGTAGTACTTCATGTTCTGTTAAGGCCCTAAGTGAATAGGCATGAGCCGGGCTATTAGTGTGATTAGGCGAGCTGTAATCTTGACATTACAGGCAGATCTCACCAGAGTTCAGTGACTCCTAGAAACCACATCAACTACTAGGAAACCTTAATAAGGTCAATAAATTCCACGAAAGTATTATTTGGGGGAAGCAAATGAGAGGATAAGAGAGGAGGAGGAGTAGAGAAGAGAAAAAGAGGATTTCTAGCCCTGTCAAAAAAACCCTCCCAAACAACCTTTTCCTTTTCTCACCCCAAATGAGGTTACAGTAGAGTTTAGTTAACACAAATTCATGATAATGCAAAGTGATGTTAGGCCAATGTTATGCATGATACATTTTATGAGCATTTTCCCCTACAGAGAAAAAAAATTATTGTTTGTTTAATAATCACCCTCTTTTACAGTCCTATGCCTGCATCAGAAACCAAAGAGAAACTGAAGAAGGGCAAATCAATTCACTTTCTTGAAAATGATGGCACCACCTCTGAAAGGTATTTCTTTTCACTTCATAATCAGAGCATTTCTCTAGTAACTTTTAGAATTATTTTAAATCCTTGCAAGTTGCAAGAAAGTATTATTTCTATCACCACTAACATGAGAAGTACCAAAGAATTAATACTTGCCATATTATTTAAATTTGTTGAGGGAATTAAGGGAGGCTTTATCCATGTTGGAATTTGACTATTGACTGCTGCTAAGATTTTCCATTTTTAAAAATGTTGCCAACAATTACCAGCTTATAAAATATAAATTGATGAGTGCGCTATGTAGCAATAGCAGATTTAAATGCATTATCTTAAATGGAATACATTAATTATTCAAGTATAAGTTGGATTAGATGGCCTCCCAACTGTGAGATTCTATGTTTTTTTTTTTTTCTGGACATAATTGGGGAACGGCTCTTATTTGATTCAGTTCCCTATGTACTTGAGAAATGAGGCCTGATAAAGGAAACTTGCTGTAAACAATTTCCCCTGCTTTCTTTCTAATTTTGTCTGCATTGATTTTGTATGTGTTAAAACTTTTAAAAGTTATATAACTACAATTATCCATTGTTCTCCCCTTGATCTTCTCTATCTCTTGTTCACTCAAAAACTTTTCCATTATCCATAGATTTGACAGGTAATTTTTTTCCACCCTACCCTAATTTGCTTGTTGATACTAATTTTGAAGGAATAATTTTCTTCAGGGAGGTTTTGTACCTTTTTTCCTGCTTGGTCAATTCTGCTTTTTAAGAAGTTATTTTCTTCATTATTTTTTGTACCTCTTTTAGCAAGTTGTTAATTCTCTTTTCATAATTTTCATGCATTACTCTTATTACATTCCCCAATTTTTCCTCTACCACTCTTATATGATTTTTAAAATAATTTTTTGCTCTAAAAAAAAACACTTCTAGGAATTCTTCTTGGGTTTGTGTCCAGTCTGGCTTTATTTTCCTTTGAGGCTTTGCTTATAGATGGTTTCATGTTGTTGTCTTTTGAATTTGCATCTTAAGTTTCCTTGTCACCATAGTAGATTTTTCTGGTCAGATTCTTTTTTTCATTATTTACTAATTTTTCTTTCTTTCTTTTTAAAAATCTTTTATTTCTTTTCAGTTTTCAACATTAATTTCCACAAGATTTTGAGTTACAATTTTTTATCTCCCCGTCTTTCCCCTGTCTCCATTCCAAAATAGCAAGCCTACTGAATACCCCTTCCCCCCGTCTGTTCTCCCTTATATCCTCCCCCATCACCACCCTAATTTTCTAGTAGGGCAGGATAGGTCTCTATACCCCAGTGCCTATATATCCTATTTCCAAGTTGCATGTAAAAACAAAACAAAACAATTTTTAAAAAACATTGATGCGTTATTGTTAAAGTTACTTGGAGGGGAATATTGGGGGAGTTTAGCTAGAATGATACCTCTACTCCACCAGCTGGGCTCCTCAGAGCACCTTGTAATCTAAACTCTGTACCATATTTTCATTGCTCTTAGAGGCATAGTGAAATTTTGAGCGTTATATTTAGAGTCAGGGAGACCCGAATTCATATGCTATTTCTGACACTAGTTGTGTGATGCTGAGGAAGTCACTTCTCTCTGAGCTTCTGTCTATGAAATGGGGATGATAAAATGTGTACTTTCTACCTCACAATGTTGTTACCAAGAAAGTAATTTGTAATTCTCCAAAGGGTCATATAAATGTGAGATACTGTTATTACTGCTCACTTCTGCTCTGGAATTAGTTTAGAAAAAAAGTTGGGTTTAATACTTAACTTATCTCTATTGACAGAATAACAGAGATGATGTTGGTGGTGATGGTGGGGACAGTGGTGGCTCTGTCCTAATAGAATTCCAGATCTCCAGAGAGACCCGACAGAACAGATGACATTAGTCCAAAGATTCCTGAACCTATGTGAGGTCCAGGGCCTGAAGGAGGACAGTATTATATATCTCATAGAGAGAAAGTCTGGGAGCTGAACTGGTCCTACTATTGCCCTTGCTGTCTGTCAGGGTTGAATTCTTTATGAAGCCAACCACACACAAACACAAAAACCCTCACTATGTCCTCACACCTCTGTATTTTTTTCAGAAGAGTTTCAGTGCAGCTAAAACATTTCTCATTATCTACATTGAACATTATTAGGTTATCTGAGAAGAGATTTTCTAAAAGAGATGAGAAATCAACCAAAGGAACTGATAAACGATCAAAGAATGACAAGGTTACTCTGGATGATGCTAAATGTGAGTTGACATTTTTTTCATCTGTCCTCTTTGCAATTGTTACCTGAGACACAACTTTTTGCTGATTCTTCAGCTTTCCCTCTTCTTCATTTTCAGATGTTGCCTTGTTTTTATTACAAGACACTGAAATGCAGCGCATCTATTCCTTTACAACATTTATGAGGTATGTGGTGATGATATCTGCAATAGCCCACATTTATAAGTGATGCAAGATTCATTGAAAGAGGAGGTGTTTGATGAAGACGTTGGATCCTCCATGTCTAAGGGCCCTTCAAACTCTAAAACTATGATCCTGTGATTTTTGGAGGGAGAGGGGCCTTTAATGTGTGTGCCTATTGCTACATATATTGTGGGGCTACTACCTCCTTATAATTTGGGCCCTATGTAATTTATAGAATGTTAGAATATGTTGGCAAGGCTCCATGAAAGATTCTTTTTTACATATAATGCTCGCTTCTGCTAAAACCTCTGGGGCGAAGGAGAGAGAGAGAGAGAGTTGCTAAAAATCTTGGTTCATTGAGGATCGGGGTCTTTAACTTGCCTGATTGACTGCACAATAAAAAAGTTTATTTAAGGATCCTTTTAAATGTAATTTGTGTTCACATTTAAAGTATTAAAATGTTCTCTATTGACAACTCCCCCCCCCCCCACTCTCCACTCCCACCCTCCCACAATATAACTAAAATCATGGTTAATAGGACAAGCAAAGGACAACAAAGGTGATGAAAGCAGCTTATTCGACCTTAGGCACTTACTAGCTGTGTGACCCTGGGCAAGTCACTTAACCCCAATTTAAAAAAAAAAAAGAAATTAGTGGAGGTAGATTTGAATTCTGGTTCTAACCCTTATGAGCTACATAGCTCATAATATTTATAATTCATAATACACGAATCCCTATGAGCCTTATTTTCCTTTAGTCATGTTTGTGCTCTCTACCTCACAGGGTTATTTAGAGGAAAACATCTGAGTTAACCTTAAAGAGATAAATAAGTATGATTATTAGTATTATAATCCCTATTAGCTATCTCCTTTTTCTCTTTCCATAGCATAAATACTTTTCAGGTATTTGAAATTTAGGAAATTGTATTTGAAAAACACTCTTTCCATTGCAGTATGGTTGAAGACTATTCATTTTATATTGACTAAGTGGTAGAAGGTCCATTTTGGAAATTTTTATTTGCTTCTTAGAATTGCTAGCTGTGTTACCACGGCCTTAATGTAATTGTTTGCCAAACACAATATTGCTTTGGTGTTCATGTATTAATCCCATTCATATGGTATAATGGCTAGGGCCCTGGACTGGCGGGAGGAGGATCTAGATTCAAATCCTACCCCATGAGCTATGTGACCTTGGGCATGTCTTCAGTCTGTATAATAAAAGGGTTGGACTTGATGACCTCTATCTAAGGTCCCATCTGATCTCAATCTATGATCCTCTATCAGTTTTAATAAATATTAATTTTGTATTTCTTTGTTCTTGCCTAGTACATTGAAGAAGTCAACATATACATTTTTAATTCCTGTGTATGGAAAAATGGCTGGGATGGTCTGGGAATAATGGATACAGGATAACATTTGAAATTCAGTCAAGGGAAGGAAAATCAAATCTAAAAAAGGTTATATTGGAGATTGTGGGCTAAGTTGCTTTATGGTTAAAAACTAGTGAGGGAGATGACAAATAGAATTTGATACCTTATCTCAAAAATGTTTTGCTGGTAGAAGTAAATTAGAGGAGGCAGAAGGGATAGGAAACAAGAGATATGCACATACATAAAAACAAAGATCAGGAATAGAATATGTTTGGGAAAGTAAATGTGTATATTCAGTATAGCCTTCTGGGAGGGGTGGGGGAAGGGAAAAAAAGAACAAAGTAAAAAAGTGCATAGCAGAGAACAAAAGAAAACTTACAAGGAAGCAAGCAAAAGATGGACAATTCTCAACACAGTGTATATTATTTGTCATACAGGCTTTCTTGAAATGAAGATTTATTGTCACATGTTTTGAATCCTCTCATGTTCTGCTATGTACATGACATGCTTTTTCTTCTTTCTAACTTTGTATTTATTTCGATATTTAAGTTTATGATATGAAAAAATTTAAAAATAGAGGCAAAGAAGAAAAATACATAAAATACAAAAAGAAAATGAACATAAAAAAGAAAAAAGAAAAATTTAATAAAAATTAAAAAGAATAACAAAAATGTTTTTGCTTTATAAGTCTATCTTGTCAATTGTTATAGAATATAGGATTTTAAAAGATAAGTTAGTCACAGAGTCACAGCAGTGTAACAGATGATAGAGTGTTGGACTTGGAGTTAGAAAAAGCTGGGTCCAAACCCTACCCCCAATACTTATTAGCTGTGGCACTCTCCCCAAGTCATTTCACCCATAAAGTCTGCTTTAAAGACCTATATCAATCTGCACTAAAAATAGAGCTCATCACATGGGCTTCTTTTTGTGTCTGTATTTTTCATCCATGTTGCATCCACGTCATTCGCTAGCCTTATGTTTTGTTATTAGAAATGCTTGTACATGAAATGATAACAGTGGTCATTTTTGTCTTTCTCTGTAGAAATAAGAATCTTGATGAATTCCTCATGGCATTGCTATACTACTTATCTCATTATCTGGAAAAACTTTCATTGGAAAAGAAGCCCAAAAGCTACATGGCGTAAGTAGGAACCAATCTATTGCTTCTGAGTTATTGCCCCAAATTAGTCTTCATATAACATAGAGGATGCTTACATTATAAGAAGTTATAAATGTGGTATGTGGTAAGTCAGCTTTTACAAAATGGAGGAATCATTGAATCTCAAGACGGTGAATAATTGAGAGGGCCACTTTGGCAACAGCCAGTTGACAAATAACAATCCAGAGTTCACTAGGATTTATTTGTCTGTTTGGTTTACATTTTTCAAGCATTCCAAAAGGATTTGTGCTGCATAAAAAGCCTACCAGGATACTAAAGGTGAATGGTCATAGCAAAAAATAACGTTCTAGGCCAAAAAAAAAATATTTGTTACTTCTCAGGATACTTAATACCAAACCAACAACCACTTTCAGCAGCATGCTTAATGTTGTGTTCCCTGAATTAAAATATTTTGAACCAGGAGAGCTAAAGCCAGCAATTCCACCGAGGTGCCCTGTGACCTTTGGCAAACCATTGGAACTTTCCATGGGCCTAAGCTACTTTGTCAGTAAACCTGAACTGATGTCCTCAAAGTCTTAGATGCATTAATTTCCTAGATGCAAGATACTTTGACAGTGCAAAACTCTTATGTGCCCATTAAGGAACTTTAAAAGTATTTCTTGATAGAAATGAGAAAATGACAAACTTGAGAACAGGTTTGTAAAGGATCAGATTAATAAATGATTCATGGGGGCGGCTAGGTGGCGTAGTGAGTAGAGCGCCGGCCCTGGAGTCAGAAGGATCTGAGTTCAGATCCGGCCTCAGACACTTAACACATACAAACAAAAACCTAGCCGTGTGACCTTGGGCAAGTTACTTAACCCCAATTGCCCTCCAAAAAGAAAAAAAAAGATTCATGGATGCAGCTACAATTGAAGTCCTTCAAAAATGCAATTCATTTGGGGGTTATATTTCATGTTAGGGTAGTCAAAACTATAGATTAAAAACTTTAAATAACCAATACAGAAAGTATAACATAATTGCCCCATAAACAAGAACTAAGGCCAGTCAGTGTGTGCCATTGCTGTTGAGTTAAATATTTTGGATGTCTTCAGAAAAATAAGGCACATTTTGAAATAGATATTGATAAAAGCAGACTTTGACCATAGGATTGGGAACTTAGTCTGTTTCAGGGATTCTAACCAGGGATTAGTCTGGGAACTTATTTTTAAAAAATATTTTGATAACTGTATTTCACTATAATTTGTTTCCTTCATAATCTTATGTATTTTGTTTTATACATTTCAAAACAATATTCTGAGAAAGGGTTCATAGACTTCACCAGACTGCCAGAGAGGTCTGTGACAAAAAAAAGCTTTAGAACCTTTGGTCTAGTCTATCCACCTCTAAGAATTCCCTCTACACTACTCTTGACAAGTAGACAAATAGACTCTGTTTACCCCTTTGAGTGATGAGGGACTCAAGTATCTTATTAAGTGATAATGAGGAATGTTTTTAGACATTCCTGAGTGCTAAAAAGTAAGAATATCATGTCCTCATAGCTACTCATTGATCCTGACCCTGGTTTCTGAATGTCACAAAAGTTTAATCCTTCTTTATAAACTTTACAAATGTTTGAAGATGGTTATTATGTCCCATCATCTCTCTTCTAAGCTACATATTTCCAGGTCTTTTAGTCATGCTTCACATGGGATGGTTATGAGTCCCTTCATCACCCTGGAGCCCCTCCTCCTGATATGCTTGACTGTTGATTCTGCAACCAACCAATGTGTTTGACCAGCACAGAAGAAATTTAGATAGTACCATCACCCTTTCACAACCATTTAGACAATACCATGGCCTGCACAACCTATGGCCTGCGGTCCACTTGCAGCATGCCTAAGGATTTCCTCTATATGCAAAGGATGTTTTCCTCTACATTTTTCACATGCTGCCTGAAATCCTTTGGCTTCCTGCAAGTGGCCTGAGGGCCATAAGCGGCCTGAAGGCTGCAGGTTGTGCAGACCTGATCTACACTCTGCTTTTATTCATGAAGCCTAAGCTCAAATTAGGTTTTTTGATACTCACATCACACTGAGTATATTGGACTAATAGTCAACTAAAGTGGCTTCTGTTTTACATGAACAGTTACTCTACTATTCAGCCACATTTCACCTGTGTTATACTTAACTAGATTTTTAGCAAAAGTGCCCAGACTACCCTTATCTATCCCTATTGAATTTTATATTGTTAGGTTTGTTCCATATGTCCATGTTGCTAAAGTGTTTGGTGGATGTGGGCTTTGACATCTCTCATTATTGTTCCTACCAGTTTTGTGTCATCCCAAGATTTAATATGGTTGGCAATGTGACTTAGTGTGTATACTGGATTTAGGAGTCAGAAGATCCTGGGTTTAAATGGCTTAATCACTACCCAAGTAACCTTGGGCAAATCACTTAATGTCTCAGGCCTCTGTTTCCTTACCTATGAAATAAAAGGGTTATATTAGAGGTAATGTGATATAATACAAAGAGTGCTGTATTTGGTATCAGATCTTGCCCATGTCGTTTAAGATCTTACCTGATTTTGGGCAAGTCCCTTACATTCTGGCCCTTGATTTCCTCATCTGTAAAATGAGGGAGTCAGAATAAAGAGCTTCTGGGGAGGGGATGCCTTCCAACACTAAATATGATCACTTGATGAAAATGTTAAGGAAAACCAGACCAAAGAACTGGTGTGCCCCAGGAGTCTTGCCTATAGATCACTATTTTTTTTCTTTTTGGAGGGCAATTGGGGTTAAGTAACTTGCCCAAGGGCACATGGCTAGGTTTTCGTTTGTGTGCGTTAAGTGTCTGATGCTGGATCCAAACTCAGGTCCTTCTGACTTCAGGGTCAATGCTCTACTCATTGCGACACCTACCCACCCCATGATAGATCACTATTGACTGGCATTCAGATCGTTGGGCCAGCTATGAGTTCACTTAATCATACTTTGATCCAACCCATAGTTCATCCTATTCACAATAATAACATGTGAGACATCTTTGTTACATGCCTCACTGAATTCTTAATGTAATATGTCTATAGCATATTCTGATCTATCCAACTTGGTAACCTATAAAGGTAAATTAGGTAAATCTCACATGATTTGCTCTTAACCCATTTTGACTCCTAATGATCACCACTTCTTCACAAACCACCAATTCTAGAAGTTTAGCCAAGAATCAACCACAAATTCAATACCCTGTAGTATCATGAATCTACATTCCCTCCCATTCTTTTAAAAATAATAACATCTGTTCATCTCCACTCCTCTGAAGCCTTCTTCCTTTTCCCATGGTTGCTAAAAGATTATGAAAGATTATGGACAGCAGTTTGGGGATCATTTATTAGTTGTACTTCTTAAATTACATATTTATTTCAGCAACTAACACATTTTCTGATTTTTATTAAAACCTTTTTCTTTTGATTTAAACAGTAGTTCTTAACCTGGGATCCATGGTTCTCAATTTGGGGTCCATGAATATTTGAAAAAAATTTTATAACCATTTCAATAAAAATTGGTTTCTTTCATGATCCCTCTGCATTTTATGTATTAAAAATTATTATTTTTAGAAGGTTCCATAAACTTCACCAGATAGCCACTGGGACCCACCACACAAAAGAGGTTAAGAATTCCTGATGTACAGTATAACTAATTATGCTTTGCATCAAAATTTAATGTTATTATTGAACAATTTATCTCACTATATCACCATCTAAGTGTGGTCCAAGATATGTGAAAATCAGAAAGTGTAATTATGATAAACAGCTGACCCCAGGTTGTATCTATAATTCCTTCTCCTTTCCACCCTTCACTGGCTTAAAATTTTCTGACTGTTAAAAATGAAGCAACACTTTCAGAGTTCAACAGTGGTACATTTGGAAGTAAGTAAGGGTGAATGTTTGTAAAAATGTCTGTGAGGCTTCCAGTATTATGAAAATTAAAAATGCTACTGCTCTTCAGGCAGTAATGGTATAGGTAACCCCTACCTTGCAAATGAATGGTGTTCCAAAAATTCATTTTTAAGTAGTTGTTTGGTGTGTATTTCCCCTTAGAAATAGCAGTATAAATTATATTTCAGTTTTTAGACTAACCCATAAAAGTCTTGTTTAACTTATAGTATAGCTGAGCCTTCACACTGACCCAAAGAGACCTACCTCTTTCAGAGCCCTAACTCCTGAGTTTCCCTGAACTTGAGAGCCATAGAGATATAAGAGGGTGGGGGTATGAAAAGGCTGGAAGGGCTTCAGCAGCAGAGGGTTGGGGGCAGCAGAGGCTCTTCATTCAGATAAGATGGTACTGGTTACAGAAATTACTGTAAGTATTCATTATGTGAGAGCTGCCCACACATAACCATGAGTTCACAGTAAGCATAAAAACTTTGGTCTGCAGACCTCCAGATCACTCCCATCTGTTTTTCTGTCCTCCCCAACTTTTGCCCTACCCTCATACCTCAACCTACATACTGACTCCACAACACTGCACCACTGAGCTCCTCAGCCTACTTGCTTCCCATGATCACGCCCTTGATCTTGCTGTCACCCACAAATGTACAAACTTCATATTCAAGAATTATTAAATCCCCTTATTGGATCATAACCTCTCCTTTCAGCTTCTATTACCAAACCCTACTCTTTGTTCACACTATGACCTCTAATCCCTTGACACCTCAGTTCTTTCCGGTCCATCTCTCCTCTCTTCCCCATCCTGATCCTTTGGTGAACCACTTCAACTCTATGTTATCCTCTTTTCTTGAGCCTATAGCCCCCCTTATTATTTAGATAATTGTGTCCTGCTAAGCCTCAGTCTTGAATGACTCCCACTGTGTACTTACTTCCTATACATACTGCTGAATGAAGGTAGAGAACCTCACTGTTCTGATGTTACAAATGTTATACCACCTCAACTGGGCTTTTACTACTGCAAGACAGTCCTACCACACACCTTCCTCATCAACTCACTATCCTACTCTCTACAGCAGCTCTTTGAAAACTTTTCATTCTTCCTTAAGCCTCCCATGGCCTCACATTTTACAGGAAAAAAATTGAGGCTATTTGTCATGAGCTCCCTCTTCCCCCCTCTTATCTCACATCACTTTTGTGTCTCTCTCTCTCCTCCTTTATCCCTTCCTCATATGATGAGGTGGCCCTAATCCTTATCAAAGCTACCCCTTCTAATATGTGAAAGTCATTCCATTCCATCTTGTTTCCTCTGATAGATTACCAACTAAAGTCTCAACTAAAACTATGCCTTTAAACCCAAATCACGCTGGCTTTCACTGATTGGCCAATCATAGGTTCTAGCCCAAACCTTGCTTGCTCAATGTTGGGTTTTGATGGCTCAGAATGAATGCAAATAGCAATTGTTTTTTGTTCTGGCCAGAAACTCTGAGGACCTTCCTCTTCCAGATGGAAGGCAGTAAAACTAAGTACAAGAAGCTCTCCTGAGAACTACTGTGAATAACTTTAAGGTTCTGATCACATAGTAGAGTGAACTCTCTATTTATTCAGCAGTAAACTAAAGCAAAACATTCACAGAAACCAAAGTACAATATCACAGCAATATAACATAACAACTTGTTACTAAAGTGGCCACATATTCTTTTTTTTTTTTTTACTTTTTGGAGGGCGATTGGGGTTAAGTAACTTGCCCAAGGTCACATGGCTAGGTTTTTGTTTGTGTGTGCGTTAAGTGTCTGAGGCCGGATCTGAACTCAGGTCCTTCTGACTCCAGGGCCGACACTCTATTCACTACGCCACCTAGCCGCCCCAAGTGGCCACATATTCTTAAACTTTTGTAAGTAAGTCACAATCTGAATCAGTCAACATAAAGTACCCATCTAAAGTCTTCTTTCATCTTGATTGGAGACTGGCTTCCAGTCATCCTTAACTCAGTCATCCTTAAGGGGTAGTCATCCTTAAGGAGTACAAAGTTCAAAGGTCTCACACCCCTAGGTCACAGCCTTAATCTTATCAGTTAGTACTAAGTATCCAAGTAGAAGTCCTTTTATCTTGACTGAGGCTAACTCTCAAACTCCATGGTTCCTCTTCCATGCTTCTAGTTCTTGCCTGAATTCACCCAACTGTCACCTGGATTCACAGGTAGGCAGCTCCCAGTCCAGCTCCACACATCTTCAGCACTATCATTAATTCACTTTCCACCTGTGAAATCAACACAGACCAACAGATGGGGTCTCTGTCTGAGATATTGACACAAATTGACACAAATCAGTAAAACCCTCCTTCAGGGCTTCTGTAAACAGACACCAGAAAGTCCTCTGTCATGGCTTCTGAATCAGCAGTAAGGTCCCGGGGTTTCTGTAACAACAGTAACGTCCTCTGTCAGCAGACAAATCTGACAAAGTAGCATTAACACAGAACAGACAGAGTGCCAGTACCCCTGGCAGCCTTCCTCCCAGTTCTGCTTGGTTCCAGCTTGTGCTCTTGCTTTTATATGGCTTTTTGGCAAGTTCCTCCCACTATGGGCTTCACAGGTTCTGTTCTACACAGTCTTGATAAAATCACAGGCCAGGCTCAAAGACACTTGAATAACCAAAACAAGGAGCTAAGTATTCCTTTGCTTGCTATTACAAAGGCACTCTAAGGTCACTTCTCCCTAGGACCTCTACTGCTTGGAGTCCAGTATGCCGTGCAGAAGTAGGAGCCGGACCTCCCAGGTGCCCCCCCCCCCCCGCCAGTCGGGCACCCCCAATGAGAGCTGCACAACACCGGCAGCTCATCCTCCAGCAGCAGTATCACCATCTGCAGTTGCCCCTCCTGCTGCTGCCCCCAAGCAGCCAGGTTTAATGGCCCAAATGGCTACCACCGCAGTCGGGGTAGCAGTGGGTTCAGCTGTTGGCCACACCATTGGTCATGCCATTACAAGTGGCTTTGGTGGTGGGAGCAATGCTGAGCCTGCAAGGCCTGATATCACCTGCCAGGAACCCCAGGGAGCCCAGCCAGCCTACCAGCAGCAGCAATTTGGTCCCTGCCACTACGAGATGAAGCAGTTCTTAGAGTGTGCCCAGAACCAGGGCGACCTCAAGCTGTGTGAGGGCTTTAGTGAGGTACTGAAGCAGTGCAGGTTTGCAAATGGATTAGTCTAATTGAGACCTTCAAAAGGAAGAAATGGAAAAATTAACTCTGAAGACCAATCTAATTTAGCATAATGCAAAATTAGTAGTGAAATGATAAAGAAAACTGAGACCACCAATACTTTGGTTTTTTTGTCTATTTGTCACTAATATCTTTATTTCAGAACAACCTTCGAGTGGGAGATAACATGAGATAATATAAAATGTTGGGGTGAGGCAGATGCTTGTGTGGTCTCTCATCAAAATGAATGCTTGTGATGTAAACTCTTAAAATAAAGTTTATTTCCTCCTGGAAAAAAAAGGCACTCTAAGCCATCTTTTGTGTCATTCCTCACCTAGCCTGGGAAAGGCCTTAGCTTAAAAAGGCCAAGGTCTCCCACTACATCCTGGGCCAGCACCAACTGTCTTGACTTATGTCTTGCCATTGGACTCTGATGACCCTGGAGGAGAGGCTGAGGCTGAGGACTGCAGAACCAGCCGCACTTAAATTCAGCTCATTTGCAAGTCAAGACACCACTGTCCAGTTGTCATCGGTCCTCTTGGAGAACAACAACAAAATTTCATCTTGTACAGGAAACTTCCCAGCTCCTCTGAATTCTAGCGCTTTTTCTCTTTGAATTATTTCCTGATTACCCTTTATAGAGCTTGCTCTGCATAGACTTTCCTTGTTGTCTTCCCCACTAGATTGTGAGCTCTTTTAGGGCAGGGGCTATCTTTGACCTCTTTCTGTATCCCCAACACTTAGTACAGAACCTGCAACATAGTAGGGGCTTAATAAATGTTTATTGATAGGCTTTCCTCCTAGAGACACCCTGTGTATCCTTTAAACTATAAGAAAGTTTGGTAATATTTGTAATACCTGTCATACAAGGTTATTGTGATGAAAGTACCTTGCCATCCCTAAAGTGCTTTGTAATTATGATTAGTCAATACTATTATAGTTATTTAAACACTGGAAAGCTATTTCTTTTGAAAAAGCCTACAATTTGGGCTTTACGATAATTCAGATTGGTCTTTCAGACTTACTCCAATTCTTATCAATTAGGGAGTTTTAACTATAACTTTTTTTTTTCAGGAGCCACATAGAGAAAAAAGAGATGGCGTTAGTTATTGAGAGGTTACGAGAGTCACAGAAATACCTTGCCCAGAAATATTGTATCCTTGTTTTAGGTTTGGGGATGCCTGACAAGCATCACATGGCCTGTGGAAAGTAAGTAAATACACTTTAAAAAATTATGTAGTTCTGGAATTTTAGAGTCCTAGGAGCCCTCAGAGATCACTTTAGTCCAACCTTTTAATTTTACAGATAAACTGAGGTCTAGAGGATAACTGAGTTGCTCATACAAGGAGTAAATAGTGGCACCAGAATTCAAACTCAAGTCTTCTTCTGACTCTTGTTCCAGAGCTCTTTTTAGTCCTCCATTCATCTCAGTGGTCTCCATACTGGAGAATCTAAGGCTATATATAATTCCATATGCTTGAACTGTGGTGTTGTTTTTCCTTAACCTAAATGTTTTATTGAAATTTTAGCATATCAACATAGCCAAATAAACTTGTTTACTAAAGATTTATGCTTAAAACTTAAATTAATTCATAGCATAAAGTTTAATGAGTTTTTTAGTCATTCTCCTAAGGTCCTCATTGGGATTTGTCCATTGGTTCTTATTCCCTTTTCCTCTCATATGTTGGCCCAAATTTTCAGAGGTGGTTAACTGTCAGCAGAATTACCAGCCTGGTGAGTCCCATTATTTAGAGGACTCTACTTCCCATAGCACTTAATGTTCCTACTTCCTAGAGACCAGCTCACTTCTTAGAAAGAGTAGGAACCATACAATAGTGTCTGCCTTCCATGTAATTAGCTGATGTCAGTACGTTATTATTAATTCAACTTTCACATGATGTGAATAAGCTAACATCCTTAGGAGTTCTTTTTCAAGCATATCTTTTGACTTTTCTCCTTTTCTAATAGACATGATTTTAATGTTGGGCTGGCTCTACTTTTGCTATTATTCATCTTCTCTAAGGCTGAATTCAAGATCTCACAGAAATTTCAGTTGAAACTAGCAATTTTGGGGGTGTTAATTTTTGTGCTTTTATGTTTTTGTAGAACTAGGAGGGTCTGACTTTTCTAGTTGCAAAGCTTTGCATTCTTGGTTTCACAGAGGTTTTTTATGATTTCTTTATAAGTGTTGTTTTTTTTAAAAAAGAAAAATATATTTGTGTTTTCTTAGCAAAATTAGAAAATTACTCCAGAGTATATGTAACCTTGTCAGGTCAGCCCCAAAGAATAAGTGACCCAGACCTGTATGGACCACACCCTGTGTACCACTCCTTCATGATGCTATGGCATTAGGTTAGGAGGGCTTGTGCTTAAAAAAAACCCAAACATATCAAATTGCTCCCAATTGTATGTGATGTTCGGATTAACCTGATTTCATCTGGACAGAATTACTGTTCTGGGAGAGAAGACTGAAAAGGGAGATTAGGAGATAGGGAAATTAGGTGAGGCCCTGAATCCGTTACAGATGGACAGCCTTGGACCCTACAACTTTCCTTGGGATGGTCCTAAATAAATAAAGATATTTGTGGGTAAGGGTCTGATGAAGGAAAAAGGACTCAATAAAGAGAATTTTCAATAACAAATAGCAGTGAAACCTAAAGAATTTAATTCCCATTTATAATTTTGCTACCAGTCAAACTCTTTCAGTTCAGCTGCTTTCAGGTTCTAATCTCAAATAGGAAAGGTATTGTTTCTTATGAGCCATGCTTGAACTTGCTGAGAAACCATAGTAGTTCCTAGGGAACTCTCTTTATCCTGGGCCTCTATGAAGGACAGTACAAAGCTTAAGAGTCTTAAAAGGAAAGAGATTACTTATTTATCTAAGTATTAGATAAAAAATTATGTAACTCTGGATAGAGGGAGGAGAGGAGAAAGAAGAGGAGGAAGGGAAGAAAGTATGGGAGAAAAGAGATGAAGAGACAGAGACAGAGAGAAACAGAGAAAAAAGAGGAGGGGAGGAAGAAGAGTGTGTGGGAGAAAGAGGAGGGGAAGGAGAGGAAGAGGGAGAAAGAGACAGAGACAGAGATTAGAGAAGAATGAGAGGTTTGTGTATCCCCAGGCTTTTTTGTTTTTTGCTTGTTTTTTTTTAAAGGAAGTTGATTTTTTTCTCTGCTGTTACTGTCATTGTTTCCAGACCTTAAACAGATGCCTCTGCTGTTCCACATGCTTTGGGAATGGGCAAAACTAGGTCATCTAAAATAAGGGCTGTTCTAAACTGGTTCCCAGAATACCAGTGGACATTGCTTTCCTAACACATAATTTGATTTGTTTCTCCCGTGCCACACACCTCTCCACCACTGCCCTTCCTCCCTCCCCCTTTCCTCTTCAAGTCCTCTCTACCCCACCCCACCCCCTACATTTTGCATGCTTGCCTCTGTGGGCTCTGGTTTCAGTTGGCAGAGGAAGTGGAAGTGCTGAAATGCCACACAAGAACCTCTCTCTCTCTCTCTCTCTCCCTTCCTCCCTCCCTCCCTCCCCCCCCCCTCTCTCTCTCTCTCTCTCTCTCTCTCTCTCTCTCTCTCTCTCTCGCACACTATATAGTATGTATGCATATATATGTGTTTAGGTGTATATATATGTATATACACATACATATACATATGGGCATATATTTGCTAGGAAAACATTTCAGAAAAAGAGTAACTTTTTTCCCCCTGAAAGATTTGAAACTTGATTTAGGACTGGAATTTGATACATGTAAATTGGTCCAACAAAGATCATAAACATATTAAAAGGAAGAAAGTGCCCTAAAATTATATCCCTCTCTTGGCATTCTTAATCCTTGGTGAGCTGTCTGTCTTGGGGCTGGCAGAGAATGGGTTCAGACTCTTAAAAGCCAATACAGGAAGTAGACTATTTCTGGTTAAAGGGTTTCCAAGGGATTCAGGGAAATTCCTGGGGATGCTGGTTCAATTCTAGGGCCAACCCTGGAGTTGTCACTATAAGGAAACTACAAGGTTATCCCAGGGATACTGAACCTAACCAGACATTCAGACTTGATATTGAGTAGATTGCAACCCTAGGTCAGTCTCTAAATTACCTGGGTCTGGTTTCTGCCTCTTTGGGCTGTTGTAAGGTAAGCAGATGCCTGTAGGCCGAACCTGCTTCCTTGAGGCTGGGCCAGAGTCCAGTGGGCCTTCAGGAAGGAGCATAGCAAAGGTGAAATTCAACAAAGGCATAGCTTCATTTTTCTTAACAGTGACTTTGCAATAATTCCTGGATAAAGCCTGCCTAAAAGAGGCAAAATATACGTTTTCCTTACTAATGCAGGTGACAAAAGGTTCTCTCAAGCCTCACTTTCTTTCACTGAAAGTGAATATTACATTCCCTTTGCAGTTTCTCTTCTTTTCATGGCCCACAACCACTGTCACATCCTGTGCCTTACCTCTCATTCTTTGTCCCTCTTAACTCCTAACTCTCCATCTCTGATTCCTCCTCAACAACATCTTCTAATCCTGATGATGCCTTCATAAAATCTACTTTGTGCTACCATGCCTGAAGTTTAGAGATGTCTCCCTACCCAGGTTTGTCTTAAGTGTTATGTTTATCCCTCAATTTTTTATTAATCTGAGCTAATGAAGATCTGTTGAAAATATTAATGCTCCTTTTTTGACAATATATTGAAGGTTGTAATGTAGATTAAATAGAGCAGTAACTGTGCTCTTGGGCAAGTGGCATGAATGAAATGAAGCATGCTTTTGGGTTAAGGAGAAGGAGGGAGATAAAGACCTTGAGGCACCATCTGCTCTGAAGGTAGAGGATAAAGGGAGAAAACTGACTAATGTGAAAATATGTTTAGTATGAATGCATATGTAGGGCCTATATCAGAAAGCATACCATCTTGGGGAGGAGGAGGGAAAGGAAGAGGAGAGAATTTAAAACTCAAAAGTTTGTAGAACTGAATGTTGTAAATCAAAAATAAATTTTAAAAATTATAAAAAATAAATGAATAAATACATAGTAGAAAATTGAGGGAGGTTGAAAAGGAAACATAAATTGGAGAGTTTTGAAAGTAACTTGTAGGATTATTATTTACAGCAGTATGAAATTGAAATTCACAATTTTATAAAGATTCTTTTTATTTTTTATATAGGTTGATGTTGTTTTTGTGTCTAAATTAAAATTTTTAAAGCATGTTGGATTGGATTACTATAGTTTAATCAAGGATCCCTAAATTGGCAATAAACCCACTATTTTTTCCAGTAAATAAAATAAAGGGAGAGAACTGCTGTGGACAAAAAAAATGCATAATTCTTTGGCTAAGTGGGTCCCAGATGTGTGGATAAGAAGAGGAGAGAGCCCTTTTCATCTTGCCATCTGGTAGCTTCCTGTCTAAATCCAGTATTCCTGCTAACCAGGGGCTAAGCTGTGTTGTTTCTGCCTGATGGAGTGAAAATGTTGTCAGCACCCTCTAAATTTGATCCCCTAGGATCAAAGCCCTGGTCACCTCACCCTAGTTAAATCTTTTAGCTCAAACAATTTTATGGTATTCAACTGACATATAAGTATGTAGAGAAGAAAGGATCCTTTAGAGGGGAAGGTTGAATTTTTCAGATTATTTTTCTGATATTATTTGCTGCCTTTTTTTTTTGTTCAGGGTGTCAAAAATACATCGTTTGGTATTAACCATTGATTTTTCTTTATGTTTCAGGGAAAAGGTTTCAGATACACAAAAAGACTGGAAATTTTTTGAGGTAAGAAAGGCACATTGATGGAATTTTTCCTCTGATCGGATTTATCTTGGTACTTTAAGGATCCATGAGTACTTCTTTCACCAGTGCAGAACTAGGTCTCTCTCTAGCTTGCTATATGAGGAAAACTTTAATGGAGGAACGTGAAAGACATGGCCCATTAAAGTGATATTTAAAATATTTTTTCAGTGCTTTATTTTCTGTAACCACTCAAGCAAACTGCATGCATGCAAACATAACTTCAAAGCACAAGTGCTAATTGTTAGCTATGCACTACATCGTTGAGATGATTGGGCAGGCTGATGATTGGATGAACTTTCTACCACACACAACTTTTTTGATGCAATAATTGGCCTTATTGATCACAGCTGTGAGTTGAGACTGTTCCTTTCTCATCACAGGCCTTCTTCACCTTCTGTACCTATGTAGCTTGGGTAGTGTTCCGACGTGAGTACCTGACAGAGATTGATGAAGAAATAGGGAGGCTCTTTCGTACTAATATGTTCAACAGTGCAAGAAGGAGGCGAGAGGATGAGGAATCTGGTGAGGAAAAGAGAAGAATGACTTTTGTGCAATTCAGGTATGGCCTTTTGGGTTTTCCCCTACTTGCAAGGAAATCACAAAACAGGACAACCAAACTGAAGCTTCATTTCATTTTTTTCCCCGAAGGAGGATGATGGCCAAACGTCCAGCAATAAAAACAACGATTCATATGCGTTCTCCAGCTTTATCTACTCTTCTGCCCTCCCCTAAAGAACATGCTCAACATCTGTTTGAGAAGAGCCGTAGCCGTATAGGTGTCCCCCTTCAACAATCCGACCAAAGAGAACTGGTCAGCTATCACTCAGTCGCCATGCCAGTGTACGTGACTATCATTGTAGATGTGGAAAGAACAGGATGTGTGGCTAGATGCACCTTCACCTAATTAAGTCCATTTAACTCCAAGAAGCATTCAGAAATTACCTACTGATTTGCAGAGTTCTGGGCTGGGGTTGCTACAGAGTTTAAATAAGATATAGCCCCCAGCTTTATGGATCTTCCAGCTTAGGAAGAGGGTAAGACAGCAGTGCAGATTAACTAGAAAACAAAATCATTATGTAATAAGTGCACCAGAGAGCTGCAAAACAGTGTTTTATTGAGGGCTGAGGACAGAGGAGCAGAAAATTTGCCAACCAAGATTAGGCAAGAACAGTACATATAATACTTGATCCTGAATTCATTAGCCTAAAGAAACTAGGCAGAGCTACCAAGCAGGGCACCTGGGTGGTGCAGTTGGTAGAGCACAGGCCTGGAAGTCAGGAAGGCTCATCTCCCTGAGTTAAAATCCAACTCAGACACTTAATGAGGTATGTGAACCTGGGCAAGTCACTTAACTCGGTTTCCTCATCCGTAAAATGAGCTGGAGAAGGAAAGCCAAGAAAACCTCAAATGGGGTCATGCAAAGTCAGACATGACTGAACAACAAGGACATTAGGTTGAAAGCAAAGAGTTTTAATGAAAAATAGGAATTCAACTCCTAGTACACATGTAAAGGGGTTGACCTTTCACAGATGGGATCATAGAAAAAAGGCAGGATAACTAGATGTTTAACTGTAAAAATTTAGCTTTGCCAGGCAGTCCTTTTATGGGGCACAAATTAGTCCCTTGAGTAAATCAGTAAGGAAGCAATAAAATAGGATGAAGAATGAAGACAGGCCATGCTAAAAATCAGTTCACTGACTAGAAGAGGAACGCAATAATTTCTGATGAGTTATGAAGACCCATGGAACTGGAAAGGGGAAAGCTTGGAGCTAGCAAAAAGACAGAAGACTTGTTTTTGTTGTTGTTGTTCAGTCATTTCTAATTCTCATGACCCCATTGGGGTTTTTCTTGGCAAAGATACTGGTGAAGTTTGCCATTTCCTTCTCCTGATAATTTTACAGATAAGGAAACTGAGGCAAATAGGTTTAAGTGACTTGTCCAGGGTCACACAGCTAGTATGTGTCTGAGGCTGGATTTGAACTCAGGAAGATGAGTCTTCCTGACTCCAGGCCCGGTGCTCTGTCTACTGTGCCACCTAGCTTCTCCCCTTATACCCACTTTACAATCCAGGCAAGGAAAAGGAATATTCATGGGACAGCTAGGTGGTGCAGTGAATAGAGCACTGGCCCTGGAGTCAGAAGGACCTGAATTCAAATCTAGGGTCAGACACTTAACATAACACTTACTAGCCATGTGACCTTGGGCAAATCACTTAACCCCAATTGCCCTACCCTCCAAAAAAAAAAAAAAAGAATATTTATCCTGGAGAAGTCGTATAAGTGGGTCAGTAGTAAGGTGAGAAGTGTCTGAACTAACGTGAGCACCACTCCATTGTATCCCCTTAATGCTGCTCCCAATGGACTCGGGGATTCCTCAGATTTCAAACTGATTTAAAATGTCGTAGGTATCCCTATGATAATACTAGGAAATGTGGGAAATTCTAATAAAGATTCTTGTGGGCTAATCTTGTTTTGAGCCTCTCTGCAAGTTAATTGCAGTGGTTTACTGAAATGGGGATAATCTTTGATGTTGAAAACCTCAGTCCTCTGCTGTACGGTTTCAGCTGACTTCTAATGATCGTTCTTTCCACCCAGGGTTGGCATCTTAGGGGAACCTCGGAGCCTGTTCAACACCTCTACCCTCCTCCCCAGTGAACAAGAACAGAAACCAGAGCCTACAAAGAGAAATGCTTCCCTGATAAGTGAAAATAATGCCAAAGTTCAAGAGACGTTAGAGTTAGCTATGAAAGCCCTAGGTCCTCTAGCAGTGTTGATTAAATAACTTCTGTTCCTTTCTATAATTCCGTTCCAATAGAAGTAAACTATTTTGATTTGCTAACTTCAAGCATGTGATTCTGATGGTGTCTCCTTATTTTTGTAATCAGATTAAAAAAAATTAAACTTCACTAGACGTCCCAGGAACTACAGTGCATAAGGTAGTGCTTGTGAGAATGTGCCAAAGAAAGCAGAGGAGCAAACTAGGGGAACATTTTAGAAGGTAATTGAGATGGGCTTCTTTAATCCTATGTTTCAAGAATTTCATTAGCTATTTATTGATTTTCATAATTATTTTGTTATTATGTAGAGCAGGGGTGGGGAAACTGCAGCCTCAAGGCGACGTGTGGACCATCTAGATCTTCAAGTGTGGACCTTTAACTGAATCCAAACTTCACAGAACAAATCCTCTTAATAAGAGGATTTATTCTGTAAAACTTGGACTCAGCCTTTTGGCTACACCCAAGGACCTAGAAGGCCACATATGTCCTTGAGGCTGCAGTTCCCCACCCCTGCTGTAGAGTAACATGTTTGAAAGTTTGATAAATGTAAAGATAAGGGCAACTTTGTTATTGTTTCACAGTGAGTGATTTATTTTGAATGATATGTTTTATTTTTTTCTTTTGAACAAAATAATTGAATTGTTAGATAAGCTAAAATAGGCCAGTTTTAATATTAAATTTATTTCTTTAGGTTATGCCTTTGTTTCAAGTAGTTGTTTTGTGGATGAAATAAATGCTATTCAATTTAAAGCCTTGGAATATATTTCATTGAATCATTAAATGTCTATTACATCTATTATGTGTAAAGCACTCCTGAGAAGTCCAAAGGTGACTAGTAATAATGCCCGTTCTCAAAGACCTTGCAATTCTTTAAGAGAGAGAAGACATGAAGTTGGAGAGGTGTAATAAGAGGTAGAATGCAGAAAAGTATCACAAGATGGATTTAAGCAAAGCTTTATGGGAATTCAGAAGAAGAGAAAGATGAGGGAAGGCTTCATGGAAGAGCTACCATTTGAACTGGGCCTTGAAGGATGGATAATGGGGTTGGGGGAGAAGAGGGATTCTGGGCAGAGAAAAAGAAATGAACAGACATACATGGATGTGGAGTTGCTTGGGCTGTGTTTGCGATAGAATAAATCATAATACAGTCTGAATAGCACATAGGGCACATGTAGAGGAGTAGCAGGAGATAGACTGGAAAGATAGGGTAAAACCATCCTAGGGAGAACCTTGAATGGGCTAAGGTGTTAGAAGTTTATTGTATAGGCAACAAAAGACCAATGATGATTTGTGACCAGGTTAGTGACGTGATCAAAAGCTGTGTTTCTAAGGTTTTTTTTAGTCAGTATTTACTGAGCTTCTATTCACACTTGCTAGGTCTTATGGCAAAAGGGACAATTCAAATTTGACAAATATTTATTAAAGAAGACTTAAGTCCAGAGTACTATGCCCAGCCACTAAGGGCAATAGGAAGATAGTAAGATATAGTTCCTGTCCCCATAGAGTTTATACTCTACTAGGGAAGCAGGAATATGCCAGAGCCAGGTCAACTGGCTTTCCAAAGCCTGTTGTCCAATTTTCTGGAGAAGCAATTTCACCTCAGAAATTGGCAAACCTTACAAATCAGGGATTGGTTTATTGTTTTGATTGTCTAGACTTTAAAATGCGATGGAGAAAATTTAATAAAGCAAATTAAATTTAAATTGTTTCATGCATCTCCCTTTTTCCCCCTGGGGAGAGGGTTATTAAACACTAGCACACCCCCTATTAAGACACATACATAAATAAGCCTTATACAAAATAGAATATGGTAAGTGCATACGATGACGCTTTTAAAGAGTATTCCAAGGGCAGAAAGATCATTTCTCACTAGGAGAACTGGGAGAAATTTGTGGAGGAAATGGCAATGACTGGGTATTCAAAGATATGTGGGATTTCCACAGGTGAAAATGAGAGTAAAGGGGCTTGTAGACATGGAGAAGCCTGCTACAGGACAGTAATGTGAAGGAGAGGAGGGTGAGACAGAGCACAGGAAGGAACTGGGACAAGTTTGTGGAACACCTTGAATCCCAGGCCAGAGTCTGAAGTAGGCAATAAAGAACCATGGCTTTTTGAACAGATAGCGATGATGAAATCAAGAGGCAGTGTGGCATGGTGGGTGATAAGAGTGCTGGACGTGGAGCCAGAAAAACCTGGGTTCAGATCCTGTTCTCAACATTTCCTAGCTATGTGACCACGGAACCTTCCTAGACCAAAGTGGGAAGAAGAATAATAATGCCTGTCCTCCTCTCCTCTCAGGTCGGCTGTGAGGGAAGGTATGCAGAGCACTTTGCAAACCATTATATACATGACAATAATTGCTATTTTGATTGTTGTGATTATTGTTATTAATCTGGTGGCCATATGTGTAAGATAGATTCAAAGGAGTAGGGCCAAAGTACAGATGGAAGGAAATGAGGGTCTGAACCAGAGTGGTGACATCCCTGTAGAAGCCATCATAGAGGAGCCAGGAGCTAGCAACACTGGAGACTTTCCCTTGGACAAGATTTGAGACTTTCTCTGTTGATTGAGTTGAGTTGAGCCGTCTCACTCCCAATGGGGAGAGCTCATTTACTCTGTGTATTGTTTGCTATCTATTCTCCTGTGAATACTTTCTCTGATTTCTCTTTTGCTTTTGATTTAGGGAAAGGGGTTCCTCTGTTCACTACACATGTTTATTGTGGGAAAGGAGTCAAGCCTTGGATATATAGCTCATAGCATTCTTTCCCCATTAAGGGACAGAGATAAAAAGTGTCTCTTGAACCTAAAAATTATATAACCTATAGTCTATATAATTTGGCAAAAACAAACAAACAAACAAACAAAAACAAAGCAAAAACCTTATTAAAAAAAAAGTTAGTGTCCCCCTAGAAATCTACTTTCTTTTCTTTTTCTTTTGTCTTTTCGTTTGCATAATTTCAGCAAATATGAAGTTTTTTAAATGATCCTCTTAAATTTAATAATTTATTATGAATTTTTGGGTTTTCTCCTGCATTGAAATTTTGATGATGCCATATTGTATCATGTTGTAAACAAGTCATTACACACACATGTTCCTGCTGATCCATTCTGGACTTTCTGACAATGCATTCCTGCCAACACTTGATTGTTAAACCTGTTGGTCAACGTGACCACTGATCGGTTATAGCCTGTATTTCTTGTGTTTATTTGGAAAATGATGTCATTGTTATGACTTTAACTGTTACACAACAGATGAAACATTTCATGAACAGTTTTTCACATTTTTCTTCTTTCCTTATGTCTCCTCCCCTTTATTTTTATTCAATGCCCCTCAATTGCACCTGAGGCTACTACTACACCCTGGATCATTTCATCACCCCCAGGGTGCAGAATCACCCACTTTGGGAACCTATGCCCTAGACTAACAAGAGGAGGCAGCTAGGTGGCCCAGTGGATAGAGAACCAGGCCTTGGAATCGGGAAGACCTGAGTTCAAATCCAGCTACACACAAGCTGTGTGATCCTGGGCAAGTCACTTAACCTCTGTTTGCCTTAATCCACTGGAGAAGGAAACGGCAAACCACTCCAGTGTCTTTGCCAAAAAACATACCTTAGACAGCATGATCCATTAGGTTACAAAGGGTCAGACATGACTTGAATGACTAAAGAAAAATAAGACTAACTATTTAAATATAATTCTAGCCTGCTATCCTCCTCTTTCTGAAGAGGGCAGAGCAGCTGGCCTCTGGCTCTAACCTCCTGTTTCCTCTCCTGTCAGTAATCGGAGTCTCCCTTGGAAAAGGGGTGGTGGTGGGGGAAAGAGACAGAAGCTCCAGCCACAGCTAGACAGGCCCCTGTGGATAACATAATCTACATGGGCAAAACAGCACAACAAACCACACCACACCCCCTTAATAAGCTTTCCCAAAAGTCATTTAAGAGAAGAGGAAATTGGAATATTTTTCAGGAAGAGTGGTTTGGAGGCATACTTTACTCATTTAATGGTAATGCCCTACTTTTCTATAGCTCCAAAAAATATAGTCTGTTGTATTAAATTTGCTACATTTAATACTGTCGGATTTTTAAAAAAAGGATCACTAATTGGAATACAAACTGTGGATTACTGTTCTGAAATATAGTTCTTGTACTGGAAAGGGATCTTGGAAGATCAGGTAGCTTAAGGCAATGAAGAGAGCATTGAAATTGGAATCATAAGACCATAGTTAAGTCCTTACTCATTCATTTATGAACTGTGTGATTTTGGGCTTCACCTAAGAGCACTTAACCTCTCGGACCTTGGTTTCCTCATCTGTGAAATGAGAGGATTGGATTGGAAAACCTTTAAGGTCCCTTCTAACTCCAGATTTATGAACTTATGAGTTGGCTAAAATAGTTGGGATTGTATCCCATTGCCAGCGAATTTGTACCAAAACTTCACAAAACTTAAATTAGAATCACAGATTATAGAATAACCTAGCTACATTTCCTCAGTTTAACATCTAAGATGAAAGAACACCAAAACTGACCCTGTCATTCAAGAGTGGTTTGTTACACTTTTGCAAGGTTCTACCCAAATTCTTTCACATATGGAATATTGCTTGAAGTACTAGTCCTTCCAGGGTGGCTAGGTGGCCGCAGTGGGGAGAGCACTGGACCTGGAGTCAGGAAGACATCTCCCTGTGTTCAAATCTAGTCTCAGACACTTGCTATGTGTATGATCCTGGGCAAGTCACCCTGTTTGCCTCAGTTTCTTCATCTGTAAAAATGAGCTAAAGAAGGAAATGGCAAAGCTCTCCAGAGTCTAACTAGCACAACTGGAAATGATTGATTCTGCCAGAGCTTGTTAAACATTTTGTTTATCCAGAGATTTGAGTTGTAATGGTGGTTTTTTTTGGTAGGATTTGACCTTGAATATACTAACACATAAGAAGAGTTAGCATTTATATAGCACTTTAAGATTTGCAAAGGTAGATGGTATTATTAGACCTATTTTTTTTAGATGAAGAAATTGAGGTGGTCAGCAGTTAAATGAGTTTCCTGGAGTCACACAGCTAGTGAGAGTATGAGGGAGGTTTTGATCTCAGGTTATCCTGACTTCAGATCCAACTCCCCTTAGCTATCTTCCCTAGGCATACTCAGATATTATTTGGACCTTTCATAAAGTTTAGGAAATGTGGGACATCAATGACTGCATTAGGCCAAAAAATTCTAAAAGATGCTCACTGTTATTCCAAATTAAAATTCACTACCATTTCTTAATCATCTACTTTAGGGTAGGCCTGAACATACAAAGATATAAAAATGAGAATCCCTGGTCTCAGAGAGCTTCTGTTCTACTTAGAAACACATGTATATATAGCCTGCTCTAGATTGAGTTAAGAAGGGATGGTTTCTCTCCTTAATGGGTTTGTGATTAGCAAGAGCTTAATATAAAATCTAGTCAACAAGCGTTTATTAAGCACTTACTATGTTTCAGGAACTGTGCCAAGTACTAAGAACACAAGGAAGAAAAAAAAACAACAACCCTGTCCTCAAGTTGCTCAGTGTCTAATCAATCAGGGAGACAACATTCAAACAACCATGTATACACAAAATATTGACACGATAAATTGGAGATAGTAGAAAAGGGAAGTCATTAAGATTAAGCAGGTGTGTTAAGGTTCAGGAGCATCAGGGAATCAACTGTCCCTGGATTGCAGAGTACTTGGAAAGGGGAATAATGTATAAGAAGACTGGAAAGATAGGAAGGGACCAAATTATAAAGGCCATTAAAAGTCAAATAGAGGATTTTGTATTTGATCCCAAAGGTGGTAGAGACCTAGGGACACAGAGTTTATTGGGGGGGGGGGGGGCGGGGAGGGCTGACGTGGTCAGACACACTTTAGGGAGAGCTACTTGATAGCTGAATGGAGCTTGTACTGGAGTAGGGAGAGACTTGGGGTGGAAAAAGCAACCAGAAGACTACTGAAATAACTCAGGCATTAGGCAATAAGGCCATAAGACAGGAGTGGTATCAGTGTCAAACTAGAGAAGGAGACCTATACTAGAGTTGTTACAAAGATAAAATGAATGGGGCTTGGCAACAGTTTTGATATGGGTAGTGAGTGTGAGGAGTTGAGGCTGATACCTGGGTTTTGAGCCTGGGTAACTGGGAGATGGTGGTGCCCTCAACAATAATAAGAAATTTTGGGAGGGGAGTTTTTTGGGAAAAATAATAGTTTAGTTTTTAAATATCGATGGAACATCTAGTTCAAGATGTCCAGTAGGCACTAACTATTCTCTCTGCTTAATTCTGACTCCATGAGTATTACACTTTCACCCAGGATAAGCTCTTCATCAGAAATCTCACCATCATGAAGATTGCTTCACCTTTGGTACTCCTGAGTACCTGTAATGGCCTCTCTCCTGTGACTAGAGGGTCAGAGGGCAAAGCAAAAAGATCCTCCCAAAGCCTCTCTTTATAGGAGGCTCAGAATTTCCAGCCAGCTCCCCATTTCCCATCAGCTGCTTTGCTTGATTTTGTCTCTATAAACATCATGCCCACACACCAACTTTCAGATTCCTTTTTATGCATTGTCTTCCTCAATTAGATTATGGGCAGGGGATGATCTTTCTTTTTATTTTATAGTTCATTTTTCCTAATTACATGTAATAATTTTACCATTCATTTAAAATTTTTTTTGAGTTTCAAATTCTCTCTCTTCTTCCCTTCCCTCCCCCTTCCTTGAGAAGGCAAGCAATTTGATATAGAGTATACGTGTGCAGTCATGCAAAACTTATTTCCACATTTGCTATGTTGTAAAAGAAAATAGACCCCCTCAAAATAACCGCAAGAAAAATAAAGTTTTTAAAAGTATGCTTTGATCTGTATTCAGATTTCACCAGTTCTTTCTCTGGGGGTGGAAAGCATCTTTCATCATAAGTCCTTCAGAATTGTCTTGGATCAAGCTATGTTATTTGTATCCCCTTCATTTAGCACAGTGCCTAGCAAATAATAGGTGTTTAATAAATATTTTTGACTATTGAGATATGAGAGCCTGTAAGTCAGGAGATAGGACTGGAAAATAGATCTGAGAATCATCTACATAGAGATAATTTAATCCATGGGAACTAATGAGCTCACCAAGAGAAATCGTATAGAGGGAGAACTGAAGAGGTTAGGTGCAACCCGAATGAAGACCCAACAATGGAGACTTGAAAGGAGAGCTCAGATGGGTGGGAAGAGAACGAGGAGAGAGCAATGTCACAAAAGCTTCGAGAGAAGAGAGTGTCAAGGAGAAAAGGGAAGGTCAAGAGAAGTCAAGAGGTCATGTTAAGAGGTCACTAACTTTGGAGACAGTGATTTTTTTGAATGATGAGGTTGGAAGCCAAACTGCAATGGGAAGCGAGTGGAAAGGAAGTGAAAATGATGGATGCAGTGGCCTGACAGGATCGCCAGTGACTGGGAAGATTATTAAGTAGCCTTGTGCAGAATGAATGGGAGGAGATATTGGAGTATTGGAGACATATTAGGAGACATATTAGGAGACATATTATAATAGTCTAAGAGAGAAGTAATGGGAACCCAAAATAGAGGAATTAAGAAAAGACGAGATGAATTCCTGAGAATTATTTCAGAGGTACAGACAACAGGCCCTGGCAACTAACTGGGGGTATGGAATGAGGGAGATGGAAGAGCCAGAGATTTGGGGTTATGAGTCTAGGTGCTTCAACTGAAGACAGTGCCACTTCCAGAGCTAAGAAAATCAAGAGAAGCAGGAGTTCTAACCATGTATTTGAGAGAAGTTTGATAGGGATTGATCTCAAGATTGTGAAATGGAATACAATGAATTTTTACCCTGTGCATTTTGCATTTTTAGTTAATAGAGAGATAAGCTTTTTTAATAGAGTTCAGGAGCATTTGACTAAAGGTTTTTGGTTCCATGGCCATTGTCATCCTATGCCCTCCAGTCCTTTCCACCAACGAAACACTGAAAGCCTTTTCCCTTTTTCTCTACTCGTCCTAAACTCATCTATTTTGAAACAGAGCCTTGGTACAGCTGCATCATTCCCTACTCCCAATACATTTGGGTTGATTCCTATGAATTCCTATGAATGATTCCCTATTCCCTCTGATGTTGCCATCGCCATTCCATAGACCCATAAGAATTATAGAGTATACTAGAGAGTAAGAGTATAAAAAGAGAATGTCCCGAGGTGAAGTCCCATTCTCTGGAGAAACAGGTACTCAGGGTAATTTCCTGGAGTCCTCGGATGGCTGAGTCAGCATACTAGTCCTCATTAATATTACAGTTGCCCCCATTCCACAACCTGTGTTTCTCTTAAAAATGTCAAATTGCAGTTTATGCTGTTGTGAAGCTAAGTACTCAATTTCCTTTCCATTTGGAACAAACAATGCCCCTTCATTCCCAATTCAGCCATATGTGTTCATCCTCAGTTTATACATGATGTTGCTACATTATTATAATTAAATGATGTACTTTCCCAATATTGGTCCAGATGGCTCTATATCCTTGATGTCTGGCTGTGACAGTGTGTCCATCTTAGATTATAAGCTTCTAGAGGGCAGGGACCTTGCCTACTCATTCACTTTCTATGAAACAATGAGCAGATGAACACCATCTGATGATGGCTTTGGATGATAAAGACTTAACATCTTGGATTTTCCATTGATCAATCAAATATTTATTTGGTGCCATATGTTCAGGCACTATGAAAAATACAGGAACCATGATCCTTGTTTTCATGGAGTTTACAGTTTAACTGGTGAGATTAGACTAACAACACAGGAAAAAATCATGAAAGTTTCAGAGATAGAAACAAAGTTCTCACATATATCAAAATGTTTAGAGTAGCATTCTTCTTTTCTCTTTTCTGGAAGGGGGAAGGCAAGGCAATTGTGGTTAAGTGACTTGCCCAAGGTCACACAGCTAGTAAATGTGTCAAGTGTCTAAGGCTGCATAGATTGCCAGGCCTGGAGCTAGGAAGACCTGAGTCTAAATTTGTCCTCAGACACTTACTAGCTGTGTGACCCTGGGCAACTCACTTAAGTTGTGTCAGTTGCTCCTTTGTAAAATGAGTTGGAAAAAAGTAAGTGGCTAACCACTCCAGTATCTTTGTCAAGAAAACCCAAAATGAGATCATGAAGAGTCAGACGTGACTCAACAACAATTAGCAAAATATGTAAAAGTATATACCAAAGATGACCCTGGGTGGCACAGAGACCTGGAAGACAACCCTGGCTGGCACAGAGGCCCAGAAGCCTCAGTGCACAGAGGCCTGATCAACATAGCAGCAAGTTGACCCACCAACCACAAGGGCCACTGCCAAGCCTATCACTGCAGGGCTCGGACTGGATGGAGCAGGGTAAGAGTCAAATGCAGGGCCCCTGCCAGGGGCAGCAGCTACTACTGGGACTACCAATCCATAGCCTAGAAATTTAAAAAGTCCCTACCTGGACTTCCAGGGACCAGGATGGCAGAGTGAACCCTGGCTGCTCCTCTGACCCTGGAAACATGGTAATTATTGCCCCAGGGCAAAACTTTAAACAAGCTTGGGAACCCTAGAGGAAGGGTGTGGCTAGCACCCTGCCTCAAAATGGGTAAAAAGCAGACTTCAAAGACAAAGACTCTGGAATCCTACTATCCTGAGAGGGAGGAACCAAATTCAGAGGGAGACAGTGATGACTCCAGACCCACAGCTGAAGCCTTAACAGGGAACTGGTTTCAAGCACAGAAAGCATTCCTAGATGAGCTCAAAAGGAACTTTGAAAACTAAATGAGAGAGATAGAAGATAAAATGAATAATTCTTTTAAAATCTTTTAAAATCAAACTCGCAAAATTAGAAAAACATTACAATGAAGAAAAAAGCTCCTTAAAAAGAAAATGTGTGATATGGAAAAGGAACTCCAAAAACTAACCGAGGAAAATAATTAACTAAAAACGAGAATTAACCAAATTGAAGCAAATAACTCTATTAGGAACCAAAAATTAGTCAAACAAAACATCAAGAATAAGAATTAGAAAAAGAGGTAAAATATCTTAATGGAAAAATAACTGACCTGGAAAACAGATCCAGGAGAGATAATCTGAGAATCATAGGCTTACCGGAAAACCTATGATGAAAAAATGAGCCTGGACAACATATATTCCAAGAGTTCATCAAGGAAAACTACCCCGAGATACTAGAACCAGAGGGTAAAATAGAAATTGAGAGAATCCATTGGTCACCTCCTGAAAGAGATCCCAAATTGAAAAGTCCAAGAAATGTTGTGGTCAAACTCCAGAACTACCAGGTAAAGGAGAAAATACTACAAGTGGCCAGAAAGAAACAATTCAAATATCATGGAACCACAGTGAGGATCACACAGGATCTGGCAGCCACTACATTGAAAGATCAGAGGAAGTGGAATACAATTTTTCACAAGGCAAAAGAGCTCAGGTTACAACCAAGGATCACCTACCCAGTGAATCTGAACATGTTCTTCTAGGCAAGGAGATGGTAATTCAACGATATAATGGATTTCTAGACCTTCCTGATGAAAAAGCCAGAACTCAATGGAAAATTCAACCTCCAATTACGAGACACAAGAGAGACATAGAAAAGTAAACAAGGAAAACAGACACACACACACATACACACACATACACATACACACACGTGCACGCACACACACCCTGGTATTTAATAAAAGCAAACTGTTTATAGACAAGTAGAGGGTATGGGTATAAATTACCAAAATAATGATTAAAAAAAAACTTATTAAGGGCTACAAAGGGACTGCAATGGAAGAAGAGGAAAGAATGAAGCAGAAAAGGGTAAATTATGCCACACAAAGAGGCATATAAGCAATATAATAGAGGGAAAGAAGGTAGGGAGATGAGGATTATATGGGCTTTTCCCTCATTGGTTCTGGTGCAAGGAGAGAATAACACAACCAGTTAAGCATAGGACTCTATCGAGAAGAGACCCAAAACATATCATAATAGAGGGAAAGAGGGGAGGGAGAGGAGCTTTACATGAGATCTGTTCTTGTCAATCTTGGTTCAAAGAAGAAATAACATACTACATTAAGTATAAACATCTATCACATCCTACAGGTAGTAGGAGGGGGGAAGGGCTAAGAAGGGGAGGGGTTAGGAGGGAGGAAGAAGTAAAGGGGAAGGGGAGGAAAAGGGAAAGGGGATAAAAAGGGAATATTGAGGGAGGAGGTGGTCAAAAGGAAAACTCTTAAGGAGGAGAAGGGAGAAGGGGAGAAAAATAAAAGCATAAACAGGAGAGGGAATAGGATGGAGGGAAAGAGACAGTAATCATAACTGTGAATGTGAATGGGATGAATTTTCCCATAAAACGAAGGCGGATAGTGGAATGGATTAAAAAACACAATCCTACAATATGCTGTTTACAAGAAACACATCTGAAACAGAGGGATACACACAGGGTAAAAGTAAAAGGCTGGAGTAAAATATATCATGCCTCAGCTAAAGAAAAAAAGGAGGGATAGCAATCCTTATCTCAGATAAAGCAAAAACAAAAATTGATTTAATTAAAAGAGATAAGGAAGGAAACTATATCCTGCTAAAAGGCACCATTGAGAATGAAGCAATATCATTACTTAACATATATGCACCAAGTAGTATAGCATCCAAATTCCTAGAGGAGAAGGTAAGGGAATTAGAGGAAGAAATAGATAGCAAAACTATACTAGTGGGGGACCTTCATCTCCCTCTCTCTGAACTTGATAAATCCAACCTCAAAATAAACAAGAAAGAAGTTAAGGAGGTGAATAGAATTTTAGAGAGGGTAGGTATGATAGATTTTTGGAGAAAACTGAGTGGGGATAAAAAGGAATATGCCTTCTTCTCAGCGGTACATAGCACATACACAAAAATCAACTGTGGACTAGGACATAAAAACCTCACAATTCAATACAGTAAGGCAGAAATATTAAATGCATCATTCTTAGATCATGATGTGATAAAAATCATATGCAATAAAGGGCCATGGAAAGATAGACTAAAAACTAATTGGAAACTAAACAATTTAATTCTAAAGAATGAGTGGGTCAAACAAAAAATTACAGAAACAATCAGTAACTTCATTCAAGAGAATGACAATAATGAGACAACATACCAACATTTGTGGGATGCAGCAAAGGTGGTTCTTAGGGGAAGTTTTATATCCCTGAGTGCATATATAAATAAATTAGAGAAAAGGGAGATCAATGAATTGGGTATGCAAATGAAAAAGCTAGAAAAAGAACAAATAGAAAATCTGCAATTAAATACTAAATTAAAAATAATGAAAACCAAAGGAGAGATTAATAAAATTGAAATTAAGAAAACTGTTGAATTAATAAATAAAACTAAGAGCTGGTTTTATGAAAAAACCAATAAAATTGATAGACAGTCAATATGATAAAAAAAAGAAAGAAGAAAACTAAATTATGAGTATCGAAAATGAAAAGGGTGAATCTACCTCCAATGAAGAGGAAATTAAAACAATAATTAGGAATTATTTTGACAAATTATATGCACATAAATTTGAAAATCTTAGTGAAATGGATGAATATTTACAAAAATATAAATTGCCCAGATTAACTGAAGAGGAAGTAAATTACTTAAATAACCCCATCTCAGAAAAAGAAATTGAACAAGCCATCAGTGAACTCCCTAGGAAAAAAATCTCCAGGACCAGATGGATTTACTAGTGAATTCTATCAAACATTTAAAGAACAATTGATTCCAAATACTCTATAAACTATTTGGGAAAATTAGCGAAGAAGGAGTCCTACCAAATTCTTTTCATGACACAAACATGGTACTGATACCTAAATCAGGAAGAGATAAAATGGAAAAAGAAAATTATAGACCAATTTCCCTCATGAATATAGATGCAAAAATTTTAAATAAAATATTAGCAAAAAGACTACAGCAACCGATCACAAGAACAATATACTTTGATCAGGTAGGATTTATTTCAGGAATGCAAGGATGGTTTAATATTAGGAAAACCATCAGTAAAATTGATCATATCAACAATAAAACTAGTAGAAACCACATGATTATCTCAATAGATGCAGAAAAGGTTTTTGACAGAGTACAACATCCATTCCTATTAAAAACACTAGAAAGTATAGGAATAAATGGATCCTTCCTTAAAATAATAAGTAGCATCTATTTAAAGACATCAGCAAGTATTATACGTGATGGGGATAAGCTAGAAGCATTTCCAATAAGATCAGGGGTGAAACAAGGGTGTCCACTATCACCCCTCTTATTCATTCTGGTACTAGAAATGTTAGTAGTAGCAATTAGAGAAGAAAAAGAAATCAAAGGAATCAAATTTAGGCAAAGAAGAGACCAAGTTATCACTCTTTACAGATGATATATGATGATATACTTAGAGAATCCTAAAGAATCAAGTAAAAAACTACTTGAGACAATAAATAAATTTGGCAAAGTTGCAGGATATAAAATAAACCCACATAAATCCTCAGCATTCCTGCATATTTCTAATGAAATCCAACAGCAAGAGATAGAGAAATCCCATTTAAAGTTACTATAGATATTATAAAATATTTGGGAACCTACTTGCCAAAAGAAACCCAGGACCTATATGAACACAATTACAAAACACTTTTCAAACAAAAAAGTTAGATTTAACTGATTGGAAAAACATCAATTGCTCATGGCTGGGTCGAGCTAATATAATAAAAATGACAATTTTATCTAAATTAAATTACATAGTTAGTGCCATACCAATCAAATGACCAAAAAATTACTTTATAGATCTACACAAAATAGTAACAAAATTCATTTGGAAGAACAAAAGGCCCAGAATATCAAGGGAATTAATGAAAAGAAATGCTAGAGAAGGTGGCCTAGCTATGCCAGATTTTAATCTGTATTATACAGCAGCAGTCATCAAAACTGCTTAGTACTGGCTGAGGAATAGAGCAGTGGATCAATGGAATAGACTCAGCAGTCAATGACTATAATAATCTACTCTTTGATATACTCAAAGACCCCAGTTTTTGGGATAAGAACTCATTATTTGACAAAAACTGCTGGGAAAACTGGGGCATAGTATGGCAGAAACTGGGCATAGATCATTATCTAACACCATATACCAAAATCAAGTCTAAATGGGTGCATGATCTAGGTATAAAGGATGATACTGTAAGCAATCTCAGAAAGCAAGGAATAGTTTACCTGTCAGATTTGTGGAGAGTGAAAGACTTTATGACCAAACAAGAATTAGAGAACATTATAAAATGCAAAATGGATAATTTTGATTACATGAAATTGAAAAGTTTCTATACAAACAAAGCCAATGTAACCAAGATTAAGAGGGAAGTGGGAAATTGGGAAAGACTTTTTACAACCAATGTCTCTGATAAAGGCCTCATATATACAGAGAACTGAGTCAAATCTATAAGATTACAAGTCATTTACCAATTGATAAATGGTCAAAGGATATGAACAGGCAGTTCTCAGAGAAAGAAATTAAAGATATCTATAAGCATATGAAAAAAATGCTCTAAATCACTTTTGATTAGAGAAATGTAAATCAAAACAACTCTGAGGTACCACATCTCAACAGTCAGATTGGCTAAGATGACAAAACAGGAAAATGATAAATACTGGAGAGGATGTGGAAAAATTGGAACACTAATACATTGCTGGTGGAGTTGTGAACTGATCCAACCATTCTGGAGAGCAATCTGGAACTATGCCCAAAGGGCTATAAACAACTTAATATTCTTTGACCCAGCAATACCACTTCTAGGGTTGTATCCCAAAGAGGTCATAGAAGCAGGAGGAGGACCCATATGTACAAAAATATTTATAGCAGATCTTTCTGTGGTGGCAAAGAATTGGAAATTAAGGGGATGCCCATCATTGGGGAATGGCTAAACAAGTTATGGTATATGAATGTAATGGAATACTGTTGTGCCATAAGAAACGAAGAGCAATTGACTTCATATTTACCTGGAGAGGCTTATATGAACTGATGCTGAGTGAGAAGAGCAGAAACAGGAAAGAATTGTACACAATTACAGACACAACATATGTGTGATGACCAGCTTTGATAAACTGAACTCTTCTCAGAAATGCAGGGCTATAAGTAAACTCCAAAAAACTCATGATGGAGAGAGATGTCTACATTCAGAGAAAGAACCAGAAAGAACAGAGTTTGAATGCAGATTGAAGCAAATTACCTGCTCTCTTTCTTTTTCTTGTTTGGTTTTGTTTCCTGTTTTCCCATTGTTCATTTCATCAGATACAATCCTTCTTTATAACCTGACCAATGTCTAATGTGAAATTATCTGCAAAAATTATACCTGATTGTATGCTGCTATGGGTGGGGGAGAGGGAAAGGAGGGGGAGAAAAAATTATTTTTAAACAAATGCTTTATTAACTTCTGTTTTACATCATTCATTTCCACCAGATTTTGAGTTACAATCATTTTCCCCCTGTTATTCCCCTACCCAACCTCCCAGAATAGCAGTCCCACAAGATATCGATTCCTCCAATCTGCTCTCTCCCATACCTTCTCCCATACCCCCTTCGACTTTTCCATTAGAGGAAGGTGAATCTTTGTGTCCCAATGCCTGCACATCTTATCTCCCAATTATAAGCAAAAGAGTATTAATAATAGTATTTATATATATTTGAAACATTTAATGTTAAGACCTTGAATTTCAGATCCATTTCCTTCCTCCCTTGTCACCCATTCCCTCTGAGGAGATAAGTAATTCAGTATATGTTGTACATGTCTAGCTATGCAAAACATTATCATAGTAGATATATTGTACAAGGCTGCTTATAATTCCCTCCCACTCATCCCACCCCCCTCCTGGTCCATTCCCTACATGATCCTGTCCCTCTTCTATAGTGGGTACTTCCAACCTCCCCTCCCCCCAAGGATGCCCTCCCATCCATCATCCCTCCTCTCATCCCCCTTCCCCCTATTCTGCTGCAGGTTGAGATATCCCATTTAGTATGTATGTCATTCTCTCCCTGAACCAAATTCAATGAGAATGTGGTTTTGCCTTTTTTGCCTTCCTATTCTCCCCCTCCCTTGCAACCACTTCCCCTTGCTTCTTCTACATGAGATAGTTTACCCTACCATGTCTCTCCCCATCTCCTCTTGCCACTTTCCTCTCTCCCCTCATAATTTCATCCCTTGAGTATTCTCCCTTCCCAACAGATTCAATCTATGCCCTCAATCCATATATAAATGTAACCATATACCCACACATTCACATATGTATTCATATGACCACACACCCTTCTTCCATTATTTTCATAGTGAGAAAGATATCATCAGTCACAGTTATTGCTTTTCCATATAGGAATGTAAATAGTTCAACTTTGATAAGTTCCTTTTGATTTCTTTTCCCTGATTACCTTCTCAGGCATCTCTTCCTTCTTGTGTCTGGATGTCAAATTTTCTATTCAATTCTGGTTTTTTCCTCAAGAATGCTTGAAAGTCCTCTATTCCACTGAATGACCATATTTTCCCCTGAAACAAAATACTCAGTTTTGCTGGGTAGGTGACCCTTGGGTTCATTCCCAGTTCTTTTGCCCTCTGGAATATCATATTCCATGCCCTTCGATCCCTCAGTGTAGAAGCTGCCAGGTCCTGGGCTATTCTGATTGTGTTTCCACAATATTGAAATTGTTTCTTCCTGGCTGCTTGTAGTATTTTCTCCTTGATCTGGGGATTCTGCAACCTGGCTATAATATTCCTGGGAGTTTTCTTTTTGGGATCTTTTTCAGGAGGTGATCGGTGGATTCTTTCAACCTCTATTTTGCCCTCTGGATCTAAAACATCAGGGCAGTTTTCCTTGAGAATTTCTTGAAGGGTGATTTCTAGGTTCTTTCTTTGATCATGGCTTTCAGGTAGTCCAATAATTTTTAAATTGTCTCTCCTGGATCTATTTTCCAGGTCAGTGGTTTTTCCCATGAGATATTTCACATTGCTTTCTAATCTTTCATTTGTTTGGATCTGCTTAACAGCATCTTGATTTCTCATAAAGTCATTAGCTTCCATTTGCTCCAGTCTAACTCTGAAGGAATGAATCTCCTCAGTGAACTTTTGAGATTCTTTTTCCATCTGGCAAATTCGACTTTTTAAGGCATTCTTCTCCTCATTGCCCTTTTGGGCCTCCTTTGCCATTTGAGTTAGTCTATTTTTTAAGGTGTTGTTTTCCTCAGTCAGGCTGTTGACCCTCATTTCATACTTTTCCTGCATCCTTCTCATTTCTCTTTCCAATTTTTCCTCCACTTCTCTTATTTGATTTTTAAAGTCCTTCTTAAGGTCCTCTATGGCCTGCAACCCGCTCATGTTTTCCCCTGGGGCTTTTGGAACAGGACTTCTGACCTCACAGTCCTTTTCCCGCTCTATGCCCCCAAAATAGGAGTCTAGGGTTGCATTTTTCTGTTTCCTTTGCCTTGGCATGTTGCCACTTAATTACTTGACTTTTGGGCTTGTTGCCACACTATGGCTTTAAGGCCAGATAGAGGAATTTTCGTCCCGAACGTGTGGGGGGCAACTTCCGTTTCTGGCAAGCTGTAAACCCACCCACGACTTCCACCCTAGATCACAATCCAGATCCAGGGAGGTTAAAGCAAGAGCGATTACCCCCCAAGACTGATCGCTGGATCTCCCTACAATTCACAGGCCGGGAGCTGGAGCTGCCTCTGAAAACTACAAAATGGCGTGTCTCCTCAGTGGCTTCTAGCCCCCAGGGGAGGGAGCCGACGCATTCTCCAAATACTGGTCCCAAAGTCCATAGGACACTAACCTCTTACTTTGCCCTAGGCATGTCTATGTTGATAATTCTGGAATCGCCACAGCTGCTGGTGTTCTGGGGTTCCTCCAGCCCGCTGCTGGCCCTGCCGCCCTGGGGCTAAAACCTCGGCTCATGTGGACCTGGGCTCGGCTCGGCTCCCCGCACCCTGTGCGCTGCGCACTGCTGGCTCCCAGACTGCTTCGCTGGTCCTTCCTGCAGGGCTGCTGGGCTGTCCTCAGTGGGAGGTTAGCTTCTCTGTGTCGTTCTGTGGGTGCTGGGGCTCCAGAAGTTGTTCAAAGTCCCCTTTTACATAGTTTGGGGGGACTCTGGGGGCAGAGTGGCTTGGATGAGCTGTTTCTACTCCGCCATCTTGGCTCTGCCCCTGAGGGGGAGAAAATTTGAAACTCAAAGAACTGGGGAACTGAATCTTGTAAACTAAAAGTAAATGAACAAATTAACAAAGACAAAAAAAAAGAAAAAAGTAAAAGTATATATCTAAGTACTAAATTATCAGGGAACTGATGGGAAGTATGGTTTTCTCAGCTGAAAGCAGAGATGAGAGGTTCATGGGAGTCAGAAGCCAGATGAGATGGAGAAAACACAAGAACTTTTTTTTTCCTTTTTTTGGAGGGCAGTTGGTGTTAATTGACTTGCCTAAGGACACAAGGCTAGTTTTTGTGTTAAGTGTCTGAGGCTGGATTTGAACTCAGATCCTCCTGACTCCAGGGCGGGTGCTCTATTTATTCACTGCACCACCTAGCCGCCCAGAGTGTTTCTTAAGGTCTTTTTTTAGGGGGCAGGTGGAAGACCTTGGAGTGCCTAGCAGGGGGGCAGGGATGGAGGAGTGCAGCACTCTACAGCAAAGTTGACATCAATTTGTTTTTGGAATGCTAATTTCTTTCAGAATTCTTTAGTAAAGTCAAATTTTCATAATGGGAATTTAGGTAAAGTGAGAACTGTCTGTACAGGCTCAGAAGCAATTTGTGGAGGAGCTTGAACTCCATCCAATAAAACTACTGTCCCTAGGGCTTGGCTATTTAAAGCTCAGCAAATGGGCTCCAAATTTTTGGTTGACTAATATGGCTGTATCCTTTAATTCTTTTAATTTAAGTCAGAGAAAGGAGTTTACACTTCATAAAGGATCACTAGAGGAGGCTGCATCTTTTCAGTTAGTTTACATTTTGTGATTACATTCTGAGATTTATAGGCTGAGGAGAGAGGAAAGGTTGGTCAAAGATCAAACCCCCTCCCTACAATGATTTGGGGACTACTAAAATTTCTCATGCTCCTCATCTACTTGTACTATTTATCTCACAGGGGTGTTGTAAAGCTCAAATAATATAAATAAAATGTTATATAAGTGCTATGTAAATGATAGTAGTAGTAGTAGTAGAACTAGTAGCAATCATAGTAAGTATTGTTAGTAAAAGCAGAACTCAGTGGAACTGGTCACTCAACTACCCCATACTTGTAAAATATATGGACTAATCTTTGGGTGAGTGAAAGGCAGTATGTAACATTCACACCTGACCACTCCCCCCAAACACGTGAGATTTCTTTTTCTCCTTTGCCTTCCTTATCTGAGAGAATTTGCCTAAAATGAATGTGGGTTTTAAAGTTTTTAATATCTCAATTTATAACTACACCAACTTTGTACCCTATCTTACCATTGTCTTGCTTTTCATTATACAGAAGAAATGCAGAGAAGGTGTAACAGCACAAACATGGTGAATTCCAGAATTTAAATAAGCTTCAGATATTTGAGCCAAACTTGTGTTAAAGAATGCTGCCCTTTCTCTTGTATTTAGAATAAATTATACTTTGGTTGTCTTCCAAGAGGTGAGTAACTGCCAAGAATGAACTTTTCTCAAGATTTAGATGTGAAATGTTGTTTCTTTAGAACTCATCAGTGTAAAACTCAACTAATCAACTCCCTCTAAAGCAAAGAAATAATTTACAAAAATATGAGCTTGCTGCCCTGAGCTATGCAGTTATTTGGCATCCAACAGAAAAGAGATTTAAAGAAATAAAAGTTGGTTATTACTTTCATCAATGACCTGGGTGATGGAATTGAGAACAATGGGCTTATTGAAGTGGGCACATGATATCAAATTAGGTGTAATTGCTTAATATCCTAAAAGGAAGGGACAGAAATAAAAGTGGCCTTGTCTGATGAAAGAAATGGTCAGAAACAACAGATAGAAGACAAATGACTAATTAGGTATATTAGTGCATCAGAAAAAAATGAGCTATGGTAAGTCATAAGCCAGGTATTGGTTGACAATGCTTTTGTTGTTGTTCAGTCATTTTCAGTTGTATCTGACTCTTTGTGACCCCGTTAGGGGTTTCCTTGGTAAAGATACTGGAGTAGTTTGCCATTTCCTTCTGCAGCTCATTTTACAGAAGAGGAAACTGAGGCAAACAGGGTTAAGTGATTTGCCCAAGGCCACAAAGCTAGTAAGTATCTGAGACCAGATGTGAACCCAGGAAGATAAGTCTTCCTGATTCCAAGCCCAGCACTCAAGCCACTTTGATACCTAACTGCTTGACAATGTAGAATTATTATAAATCAAAGCAACATGATTCTAGAATGTGGTTGTGGGATAATGATGGACAAAACTTCTAATTCTATGATTAGTTAAGTGACTGGTCCAAGCTCACACAACTAGTTAAATAGCTCTTCAAACTCCAAACCTTGTACTTCCCTCCCCCACCCCCACCCCGTTCCTGTAGCTTTGTTCAGGATCTTTTTGGAGTTGTATGCATTTGGGGTCTTCACAATCAAAAAATAAGATTGCTCAGGGAAACACAAATGGTAATAACTTGTGGAATGGAAAATGGACTTTATGAGGAGATATCAATTGCTTCGTCTACAGAAAGGAAATCACAAGGTGACTTAATAGCCATTTTAAAGTGTCCAGAGTATGTTTATATGTTCATATCACTTAAAACCATTCATTATCTGGCTCATACCTACCTTCCAATCTTATTTCACATTGCTGGATATTCTGGTGGGAAAGGGAAGGTGGAGCAAAATATAATGCCCTCTATGTGCCAGGCACTGTGGAAAGTTACAAACATTATTTCATTTGATCCCCATAACAACACTGAAAAGTAGATGCTATTATTATCCCCATTTTAAAGATAAAGAAACTAAGGCAAACAGGTTAAATGACTTGCCTAGGATTGAATAGCTAGTAAGTATCTGAGGCTGCGTTTGAACTCAGGTCTTCCTGACTTTAGACCCAGAGCTCTATCCGCTGTGCCATCAACTTGAAGCATCTTAAACTCTGCATGTCCAAAACAGAACTCCATGTTTTTTGCTCCAAGACTACCCCCTTTTCCCTATCCCTCCAGAGGTTTGTAATGCCAAAGTCATTTTTGACTTTGTGGGAGAGCTGATTATTAAATTTTCGGCATGAGCATTTACCTGGAGTCTGGGAACGATGTTCTCTGGAGTCAAAACTAAGTATAATGGAGAGTTAACCTAGAGAGTCTTTAACCTTGTCTATAAAGAAAGGCTTCCAGAGGAGGTTAGTGTTCCACCCTCCTGGGCTCCCATTAGAGGGGAGAGGCAACTGAAGGAGTCTAGAAGCTGGAATATTAAAAACTCAATTAGTCTGCATGATTTCAGGTGATCAGCTTATGCAGGGGGAGAGGTGAGATGTCACAAAAAGTAAAACCAATCAGAGCCATTGGTGGAAAATGGAGAGATGGCATCTCTTACCTCCTCCCTTTTCTCTCTGCTCACAAGGCCACCGTCCTACTTTAGCCTCTTATTACTGCTCACCTAGATGAGCATGTCTAAGCTGCTACAAATCTCTCTCTACTGCAGTCCAATATCATCTTCACATAGCTGAGATTTCCATAGCAGAGGTCCAGTCACCTTACTGCTGTGCTATCAATGTTCCAAGGTCTCCCTGTTTTCTCTAGGACAAAATACTCTCAACCTGGTTTAGCCATCTGCCAAGACAATTTTATTGGAGTGTGTGTGACTGTAACTGACTGACCACAAACCCATCAGTGAGTTAGGGGGATGTCTACTGCAAGCATGTAAAGATATCCCCTGCCAGAATGGGAGAATGAGAACAATTTGTTCCTACATCCATAAAGACAGCTGAAGCAGGTGCCATGGAGCACTTAGAGCTTGGGCGGACATTTAAAGACACCAAGACCATCCGCTGCATTCTGGGTCATGGTCAGTCATCCCAATTTTTGCCCTGTCAATGTATTACGATGACTCTGGAAGAGAGACTTTGGCTGACCATTTTGTGTAATACTACCTCCCTTAAATCCATTTCACTGTCAAGTCAAGACACCATCCATGATGTCATGGGTCCTCTTTGAAAATGAAGGATGAACAACAAGGATAAACTAGAAATTTCTCTTTAGCATTTAAAGCCCTTTATTATCGACGTCCAGCTTAGTTTTTCCAGGCTTTTTCTTACACATTATTCCCTTTCATGTATTCTGGGTACCAGTCAAACTGGTCTACCTACTGTTTCTCATAAAAGCATTCCTGTCTATTCTCCCTGCCATTGTCTAGGCTGTCTCCAATTCCTACAAGGCTCTCCCACCTGACCTCCAGCTCCTAGAACTCCTAATTCTCTTTAAGGATCAGTTTAAATGCCACCTCCAACAAAGACTCTTTCCTGACTACCTAAGAAGGTAGAGTCCCTCCCACCCTCACAGAAAGTCCTTTGTAATTATTTTGTCTATAATTTCTTCACTTGTCTGTGAACATATTCAATGCTACCAGTAGAATATAAACTCTCTGATGAAGCATCACTTTTATATTAGTACTTGGTACAGTTCCTGACATGTACTTAATAAATTCTTGTTGATTAATTGGTTAATTAATTGATCACCCTTCATATATTAGATCTTCTAGTCAAACCTGGCCTATTAGTTGATTCCTTGGAATACCTGGAATGTATTCTCTACTCAACACCGTCTGTCAGAATCTCTTATTTCTTCAGTGCCCAGTTCTTGTGCTGCCTCTTACAGGAGGCTTTTCCTGATTCCTTAGTTGTTAGTGTTTTGTGTTGGTTGTTAGTGTTATCACTTCCTCTCATTCCCTCAGTTCTAGAAAATTTTGATATATACACACAGATCCCCTGTGGTGAGTTGCTCAAAATTTCTTCTTATGATAAATGTTGGTGAAGATGTGGGAAAGTTGACACACTAATTTATTGTTGGTGGAGTTGTGAGTTGATCCAACCATTCTGGAGAGCAATTTGGAACTATGCCCATGTAAAAATGTGTATACCCTTTGACCCAGCAATACTACTTCTAGAGCTGTATCCCAAAGAGATCATAAAAAGTGGAGGGGGGCAGCGGCTAGGTGACACAGTGAATAGAGCACTACCCTGGAGTCAGGAGGACCTGAGTTCAAATTCGGCCTCAGACACATAACACTTACTAACCGTGTAATCTTGGGCAAGTCACTTAACCCCAATTGTCCTGTCCCTCCAAAAAAGAAAAAACAAACAAACAAAAAAGGGGGAAAGGACCTATATGTACAAAAATATTTATAGCAGTTCTTTTTGTGGTGGCCAAGAACTGGAAATTGAGGGGATGCCCATCAATTGGGGAATGGCTGAACAAGTTGTGGTATATGGATGTAATGGAATACTACTGTACTATAAGAAATGATGAACAGGAGGACTTCAGAAAAACCTGGAAAGATTTATATGAATTAATGCTGAATGAGGGGAGCAGAACCAGGAGAACACTGTACACAGTGTGTGATGACTGATTTTGATAGTATTAGCCCTTCTCAGCCATTCAAGATCCTAAAACAATTCCAAAGGACTCATGATGGAAAATGCCATCCACATCCAGAGAAAGAACTACAGAGTTGGAATGCAGAGAAAAGCAGACTATTTTCTTTTTGTTGTTGTTCTGTTTTGTTTTGTTCTTTTTTCTTTCTCACGGTTCCTTTCATTTGTTCTTCTTGTTTTTCTATACAACATGTCTAATGTGAAAATGTTTAATAGGAATGTGTATGTAAAACCTCTATCAGATTGCATGCTGTCTTGGGGAGGGAGAAGGGAAGGAAGGGGGAGAAAATTCATAACTTATGGAAGTGAATGTTGAAAACTAAAAATAAATAAATTAACTATTTTAAAAATTTGGCCTTGATGCAGAATCAGGAGAACTGTTCATGGTGTGCCCTTTAGTTTTCTGCACATGCCAAGTAAATGTTATGCAGGTACAAAACGCAAATGGACCTGTCATCCCGAGGCGAAAGTTGTAACTCACAGCTCAAAGCAAGACTCTCCTCACTGGTGGAAGATTAATTATTAAATGCTTCTTGGCGGCTAGGTGGCTCAGTGGATTGAGTGTTGGACCTGGAGTCAGAAAGACCTGAGTTCAAATCCAGCCTTAGATATTTTTGACCCTAGACAAGTCACTTAACCTCTGTTTGTCTTAATCCACTGGAGAAGAAAATGGCAAACAACTCCAAGTATCTTTACAAAAACAACAACAGGGGGGCCACTAGGTGGTGGACCTGAGTTCAAATCTAACCTCAGACACTTAACTAGCTGTGTGACCTTGGGCAAGTCATTTAACTTCTATTGCCTTGCCCTCCAAAACAACAAACAACAACAACAAAACTCCATGGACAATATTGGTGTGATGTGATCCACAGAGTGGGTCACAAAGAGTTGGACACAAATGAACAACAACAGTAACCACAGCCACCTCCTAAGGCAGTTGTGAGATAATAATTAAATGAGATAATATTTGTAAAATGCTCCCACTGTGCCTGGCACAGAGTAGGTGCCATCTAAATGTCAGCTACTACTATTATCATCTTGTTTGGGGGAGGGAATAATTGGGGAGGGTTTGAAAGAAGAGAAACTTGGGTTTGGGATTCCTGGTTGGTTTGTTTTTCAAGAGGAAAAAGAAGGGGGAGGGGAATAAGCATTTGCACAGCTGCCACTACGCCCATGCTCTTTCCCAACATGACCGTCAAGTTACCTACTTTTTCCCAAGCCTCAATAAGTTTCACTTCCAGCCTAGATTCCTGCTGCCTCCCAGCTGCCTCCCTGTGCTGCCTTCCCTCATTGGCAGTCGGGGCACGCTCACTCTGAAAATGCCAGCCACATTCAGTATTATAATTAGTAAGCAAAAAATACAATCGCGGTGGTGACTATGCTGTGGGAGATTATCTGTCCTGTTTATTGCCCCTGGTTTGTAAGTCAGGTGTGTTTAGCTTGGATACGTTTTACATTTATGAACCATTTATAAATGATTACTAATTTCAGAAGTTTATCAGAATATGCTTCATTTCCTCACTCTGTTAAAGCATTATTGCACCTTGATACTATTGCATAGAAAATTATATTATATTGGAGAAGGTGACAAAACTCAAAGTTTTTTTTTCTATATCAGGGTCAGTCACATGTATTCTGTTGTAAAATTTCATATTTTGCCCTACTAGATTTATGAAACTTCACCTTTTAATGTCAAAGTAAGTTTTCTTTACTGCTTTGAAATAGATCCTCAGGTGAATTTAAACACGAGTCAGATTTATCATAGAGGGGACCTCAGAGGCTATCCAATCCATTTCAGAGATGAGAAAACTGAGACCCAGAGAAGTTAAGTGATTAGTCCAACATCACACAGTTGGTAAGTAGCAGCACCCTAGGTCTTCTGACTCCATTTCCTAGTACTCTCCTACTAAACTCCAGGATGGTTAAATGACAAGAGCATAGGTAGTTCTAGAGGATGAGGTGACTTTTAAACCTGAAAGGGACCTTGGCGATTTGTCTAGTTCCATTTAGGTTAGATCATAAGCTCCTTGATGGCTGACAAAGTTTTTGCCTTAGTGCTTGGCACATGGTTGTCATTCGTCCTTTTTTTTTTTTTGAAAAGTACTAACGACAGGGGACAATTAGGTGGTGCACAGTGAATAGAGCACCAGCCCTGGAGTCAGGAGGATCCGAGTTCAAATCCAGCCTCAGACACTTGACACTTACTAGCTGTGTGACCTTGGACATGTCACTTAACCCCAACTGCCCTGCCTTCTCCCCTCCGAAAAGACAAAAAAAAGTACTAATAACATCATGGGATGAAGTCTTGAATTGAGAGTGAATTGAATTTAAGTGAGGCAGAGCTGTGCAAAGTCCGCAGACTTACAGTCTCTTCCAGTCATTGAAATCAAGTGGCAAGACAGAAGTCAAAATGACTAGCAAGGGCAGGGACGCAGTGAATGACTTTGGTGTCTTCGATGCCTGATCGAGTTCTAAGTGCTCCGTGGCATCTGCTTCAGCCACCTTCATGGCCATTGGCACAAATTGTTCTCATCCTCCCATTCCTCCGGGGCAAGCCTTCACGTGCTTGGGACAGACATTCTCCAAATCCCAGTAAAATCATCTTAGCAGACAGACTAAACCATGTTGAGGGTAACTGACAGGTTTAGCACACAGTAGGTGCTTAATAAATGCTTGTTGACTTGACTGAGAAAGCGGAAACAGATCTCCTTTGATTATATCACACTGCAAAGGCCTCTAATTTCTGCATTATTCAAGGCACTAGATACCCCTCTAGATAAGCATCCTTGCTTCTCCACTAGAGATTCATAACCTTTATTATGTCATAGACTCCTTTGGCAGTCTGGGGAAGCTTAATGACCCCTTCTCAGAATCAAGTTTTAAAGTAATTGAAGGAAATAACAAAATTCAGTTAGAGATTAGTGAACAATATAATATAATTTCCTATGGAGCAATAACAAGGTGCAATAATGCTTTAACAGAGTCAGGAAATGAAGATTCATGGGGCTGTTTAAATCTGTCAACAAACTCTTTGAGGGTCCGTGGCCCTAGTTCTAAACCAAGGATATTTATATTCATTCCCTGAGAAAAAAATCAAAAGGGCAGTGTTGTACAGTGGTTAGAGTGCTAGAGCTGGAGTCAAAGGACTTGGATTTGAATCCCGGCTCCACTATTTACTATCTGTGTGACTTTGAGCAAACTACTTAACCTCTCTTCCTCCCCCTCCCCCCGTCCCGTTCTTCATTTGTAAGATGAATGGGTCAGATCAGACGACCTCTATGCTCCCTTTCAGCCCTGATACTACAACCCAAGAGCAGCACAGCAGATAAAATCTGGAAGACCTGAGTTCAAAGCCAGCCTCAGACACTTACTAGGTGTATGACCTAGTCACTTTGCCCTGTTTGCCTCTGTTTCCTCATCTGTAAAATAAGTGGGAGAAGGAAATGGCAAACTATTCCAGCATCTTTGTCAAGAAAACCCCAAATAGGGTCACAAAGAATCGGATACAACTGAAACAATTAAACAACAGCACTATGATCCTATGAACTGCCTTGGGCAAGGTATTTTATTAATAATAAACCAACCAGAATTTGCATTTCCAATTTCAAAAATCTTAACTGCTATAACTGAAGACCAGCAGGAGTTGGTTTTGACTACACTGTCCAAACACAGACTGTCTGGTAGAAATTCCAAGAGTTCTGAAGACCAGAAAGGCTCATTATGAATGAAGAGAAACTTCAGAGAAGAACAACACAGCCATTTACGCATGAAGCTCTGCCTTTATGACAAACCCTGGTGAGGGAGGTGGTTTAAATTATTATTACCCTCATTTTATAGATGAGGAAATGGAGCCTCAGAAAGGTTAACTGAATTTCTAAATGTCACACAGCCAGTAAAGGACAGAGCTGGGATTCGAACCCAAAGCTTTTGACTTCTAATCTAAAAAAAGAGGAAAGACCTCTTTCCCCCCAGACTGAATGAAGAAACAGATGGAAGAAGGAGGATTCTAAGAATTAAGGCTACAAGCAAGTCAAATCCAGGTATGTCTGAATTTTCTGTGAGTGCTTTGAAATCCTCAGGTGAATTTAATGGATCAACTTTTAGGGGCAGTGTATGTATAAGATTTTAAAAATAAAATGTATAGGATTTTCCCCAAAAATATTTTATATTTTCCCCTCTTTTCTAGTTATTGTTGTTTTAATGACCCAATTCTTTGTTGATGTTTTGTGAGCCCTTCTGATTTCATGGAAAAAAAAAAAACTAGTAGGGAATAGGGCCCTTAGAAAGACGTGAGTTCACTCAGAGTAGAAACAAACAATAAAACTTTCAGTGGGTCTGTATTCATTCCCTCTCTAGTGTTCCTTTATATAACAAGAGGGCTACGTGTTCTTTAAACTTGATGAATAATACTACATAAATAAACCCCTCCTAGTATTTTCAGCTTGTGCCTCATTAAATGCCAAGATTACTGGGACTGGTCATATTTACCTTGGAGGCTTAGAAGCCAAGAGCAAGTGAACTCAAAGATGTTCTCACTGGCACAAACACATGGTCTCTAATAGCAGCAAGCCACACAAACAATACTGGCCTAGTCTTTGCACAGAAAAAGTAAGCTAGAGCTCCAGACCCCCAGGTCCTACAAACCTGTGAGAACACAACAGTGGATGGAGTGCAAGCATTACATAATTTGTTTACAAAGAGTGAAAGAACATCGAAAATAGAATTGAAAGATTATTATTTGTTCAGTCATGACAAAGATCTACTTAATGACTATTCAATGATTTGTTTTGTATATATCCATGCAAAAGTAACTAGAATTTTTCTCAAAATGTCATTGGTCTCAAAAGATCATTAATCCAACTGTCTATTTCTAACTTGCCTAACAACCCTCATAGGAAATGTGACCTGGTTCATTTCAAGAGAAGACTGGACTCAGGGAAAGCTGGGCTCAGCCATTTCATACAGGTCAGAACATATAAAGGAGTACAGCAGGATGTAAAAATCCTACTAAAGAAAAAAAAAGAATCTGCTAAATATTTTCCTACCACACCACTGCTGATGCTTAGATATAATAAATTGCTTTGCTGTTATGCAATGTGTGTGTATACACAACTATCTTTGATGTGACAAAAGGTCAGGCAGGACTTAGATCATTCTTGGGCCCTGATTCCAATGGACCAAAATATCTTAACACTTGATGAGAAACAAATTATAGAGTATATTCATAGCACGTATAAGTTATTAAAAAATCTCTCAGGCATAGCTAAAAGTTATGATTTGCTTATTAATGTCCTTGATTGGGTTCATACCTGTGTGACCTATGGATCAGATTATGTAGTTCAGTCTCACACAAATTGGGTTCTAACCCAAGAATCAACCTTTGTGGCCTTTTAATAACAGCATAGTATTGGCTTAGGACACAAGGGTGGAGAACTTGCAGACTCAGGGCCACATGTGGCCCTCTAGGTCCTCAAGTGTTGCCCTTTAATTGAATCCAAACTTCACAGATCAAAACCCTTTAATGAAAGGATCTATTCTGTAAAATTCAGAATCAGTCAAAAGGCCACACCAAAAGACCTAGAAGGCCATGTGTGAACTCAAGGGCACAGGTTTCCCACCCCTGGTTTAGGCTCCATCAGGAGTTTAGGATCTAGGAATGTCTAAATTTGTCTTAGAGCCAAAGATACATCTTTCCAAGGGCCCCCCTGCTCCTTGCTTGTCTTTCCCCCATGCAAGCTGAAGGGCTCGCAAAACATTAACAAAGAACAGAGTTATTAAAAACAACATTAACAACAAAAGAGGGAAAGAAAAAAAAAGGTTTTGGAGAAAAAGTTCTATACATTATTACTACCTCAAAAAAATTAATGAGTACTGACCCACCTCTCTACTTTCCCATAGCTACAAAATGTTTATGAGGATAATCTACACACATATCAAGGGATTCTTTGGCAAAATGTAAGAAGGGAAGGGCATACTTTTGCAAAGTTCTTTTTGCAAAGAAGCTAAATTTTTAGAGTCACATGATTGAATGTAAAAGAATACAATATTCCACTGCCCTTACTGTTTATTGATTATTTAAAAATACCTAAGGGGGCAGAACCAAGATGGCAGAGTAAAGGCAGGGACTTGCCTGAGTTCTCCTGAATTCTCCTCCAAACAACTTTAGAATAACATCTCAAAATGAATTCTGGAGCAGAAGAACCAGCAAAAGGACAGGATGAAACAATTTTGCAGCCAAAAACAGCTTAGAGGGTTGGCAGGAAAGGTCTGTCTCACTGGAGTGAGAATGGAGAGCAGTTCTGCCCAGCCTGGGCCATGGCATGCCTGCAGCAGGCCTTGGGGAGACTGATTTGGCAGTAGTGCATGCAGCTTCCAGAGTTCTCACTTCACAGATAGTAAGGGAGTCAGACAACTGATCAGAAAAAGATTACAGGGCACCCTTTGCTAGCACTGGGTGCATTACTAATGTGCAGTTGCATTTCCTATATGCAGTTCTGGGTCATAGTTCCAAGGCAAGGAGGAGCACTAGCAAGAGTAGGAACCCTCATCATAGTTCTATGGTGGAAAAAAGTGCTTGTGGTCACTCCCAGACCAGAGCACAGGCCAGGAGAGCAGTGATTACACCTCTCCTTAGATCATACTATCTTAGAAGAACTGAGAATTTGCAGAGACCCAGAACTGGTTCTGAAAACAACAGCACAAAAAAACCTGATGTCTGGTACAGTACCCTTCCCCACTGGAGCAGAACCCAACTTTAATATAAAGTTAAAAATCAAGAAATAGACTGGGAAAATGAGCAAACAACAAAAAAGAACCTGACCACAGAAAGTTACTAAGGTGATAGAGAAGATAAAAACACACACACACAAAAACACAAATTCAGAAGAAGACAATGAAGTCAAAACTGTTATAACCAAAGACTCAAAGAAAAACGTGAATTGGTTTTGGACCTCAAACAAATTCTTGGTAGAAATCAAAAAAAGATTTTAAAAATCAAATAAGAGGGGTGGCTAGGTGGCGCAGTGAGTAGAGCGCTGGCCCTGGAGTCAGAAGGACCTGAGTTCGGATCCGGCCTCAGACACAACACACACAAACAAAAACCTAGCCATGTGACCTTGGGCAAGTTACTTAACCCCAATTGCCCTCCAAAAAAAAAAATCAGATAAGAGAGGTAGAGGAAAAATTGAGGAAAGAAAAGAGAGTGATGCAAGATAATCACAGGAAAAGAGTCAACAGCCTGGTAAAGGAGACACAAAAGATACTGAAGAAAATAACACCTTAAAAAACAGGACACAAGAATCCATTAAAGAGAACTCCTTCAAAAGCAGAACTGGCCAAATGGAATAAGAGGTACAAAATTTCACGGAAGAAAAGAACTTAAAATTAGAAATGGGCAAGTGGAAGCTAATGACTTCATAAGACATGAGGAACAATAAACAAAATCAAAAGAATTTTTAAAAGGAGGAAAATGTGAAATATCTCATTGAAAAAACTGACCTTGAAAATGATTGACAAAGGAGACATAAGTTAAGAATTATTGGACTATCTGAAAGCCATGATTACCAAAAAAAAAAAAAAAAAAGCCTAGACATTATCTTTCAAGAAATTATCAAGGAAAACTGCCCTGATATCCTAGAAATAGAGGACAAAATAGATATTGAAAGAATTCATTGATCGCCTCCTGAAAGATCCCAAAATAAAAATTCCCAGTAAAAATTCCCAAGTCAAGGAGAACATTTTGTAAGCAGCCAGAAAGGAACAATTATAATATTGTGGAGCCACAGTCAGAATAACACAAAATTTAACAGCTTCCACATTAAAGGATTGGAGGGCTAGGTATATGATATTCCAGAGGGCATAGGAGCTAGGATTACAACCAAGAATCACTTACCCAGATGGATTTCAGGAAAACCTGGAAAGACTTACATGAACTGATACTGAGGGAAGTGAGCAGAACCAGGGGAACATTGTACACAGTAACAGCTTGTGTAATGATCAATTTAGTTCTTCTGAGCAGTACAATGATCCAAGACAATTCTGTGGGACCCATGATGGAAAATACTATCCACATCCACAGAAAGAACTGAATGCAGATTGAAGCATACCATTGTCACTTTTTTTGATTCTTTTATAATATCTGAAGTTAATCTGGTCACAGATTGAATGGGTCATTTCTGCCTCTATAACTGAGTTATTTAAGGGTTTGGGCTGATCCTTATTCTCAACACAGCTATAGGTCTATGTCCCTGAACTTGAACTTGCTGAAGGCCAGGATATTAGCATGGTCATGCTCTATGGCTTGTCTCTGTAGCCTAGAAGTCTCTAGTTGAAGCTCTAGGTAGGAAAGAAATCCCGTCTGGGTGACACTCTCCCTATGCAGATTGGAGTTCCCTTCATTTCAAGTCAGGGTGGTTGGGTGATGATACACAATGTGTCTTTCACTGGAAATGTCTCTCTCTCTCTCTTTTTTTTTTTCTGGGAGTTTTCTTTTTGGGATCTTTTTCAGGAGGTGATCGGTGGATTCTTTCAACCTCTATTTTGCCCTCTGGATCTAAAACATCAGGGCAGTTTTCCTTGAGAATTTCTTGAAGGGTGATTTCTAGGTTCTTTCTTTGATCATGGCTTTCAGGTAGTCCAATAATTTTTAAATTGTCTCTCCTGGATCTATTTTCCAGGTCAGTGGTTTTTCCCATGAGATATTTCACATTGCCTTCTAATCTTTCATTTGTTTGGATCTGCTTAACAGCATCTTGATTTCTCATAAAGTCATTAGCTTCCATTTGCTCCAGTCTAACTCTGAAGGAATGAATCTCCTCAGTGAACTTTTGAGATTCTTTTTCCATCTGGCAAATTCGACTTTTTAAGGCATTCTTCTCCTCATTGCCCTTTTGGGCCTCCTTTGCCATTTGAGTTAGTCTATTTTTTAAGGTGTTGTTTTCCTCAGTCAGGCTGTTGACCCTCATTTCATACTTTTCCTGCATCCTTCTCATTTCTCTTTCCAATTTTTCCTCCACTTCTCTTATTTGATTTTTAAAGTCCTTCTTAAGGTCCTCTATGGCCTGCAACCCGCTCATGTTTTCCCCTGGGGCTTTTGGAGCAGGACTTCTGACCTCACAGTCCTTTTCCTGCTCTATGCCCCCAAAATAGGAGTCTAGGGTTGCATTTTTCTGTTTCCTTTGCCTTGGCATGTTGCCACTTAATTGCTTGACTTTTGGGCTTGTTGCCACACTATGGCTTTAAGGCCAGATAGAGGAATTTTCGTCCCGAACGTGTGGGGGGCAACTTCCGTTTCTGGCAAGCTGTAAACCCACCCACAACTTCCACCCTAGATCACAATCCAGATCCAGGGAGGTTAAAGCAAGAGCGATTACCCCCCAAGACTGATCGCTGGATCTCCCCACGATTTGTAGGCTGGGAGCCGGAAATGCCTCTGAAAACTACAAAATGGCGTGTCTCCTCAGCAGCTTCTAGCCCCCAGGGGAGGGAGCTGACGCATTCCCCAAATACAGGTCCCAAAGTCCATAGGACACTAACCTCTTACTTTGTCCTAGGCAAGTCTATGTTGATAATTCTGGCATCTCCACAGTTCCTGGTGTTCTGGGGTTCCTCCAGCCGGCTGCTGGCCCTGCCGCCCTGGGGCTAAAACCTCGGCTCATGGACCTGGGCTCGGCTCGGCTCCTGCGCTCTGCGCGCTGCCGGCCCCCAGACCACTGCGCTGGTCCTTCCTGCAGGGTGCTGGGCTGTCCTCAGCGGGAGGTTAGCTTCTCTGTGTCGTTCTGTGGGTGCTGGGGCTCCAGAAGATTTTCAGAGTCCTTTTTTACATAGTTTGTGGAGAATCTGGGGGCAGAGATGCTTGGACGAGCTGTTTCTACTCCGCCATCTTGGCTCCGCCCCCCTCTTTTTTTTTTTTTTTAAAGCAATTGGGGTTAAGTAACTTGTTCAAGGTTACATGGCTAGTCATTATTTATGTATGGGTGCTCATTTTCTGAGGTCGGATTCGATCTCGGGTCATCCCAACTCCAAGGCCGGTGCTCTTACTCACTGCACCACCTAGCCGCCCCAAATTGAAATACTTTTTTTTTTTTTGGAGGGCAACTGGGGTTAAGTAACTTGCCCAAGGTCACACGGCTAGGTTTTTGCTTCTGTGTGCGTTGTGTCTGCGGCTGGATCCGAACTCAGGTCCTTCTGACTCCAGGGCCAATGCTCTACTCACTGTGCCACCTAGCCGCCCCTGAAATGTCTCTTTTCTGAGCCAACTTATCATTCAAACAGGTTTTATAAAATTAGTTGTTTGTAACTTTTGTTCAGTTAGCTGAGATATCTATTATTTCTGCCTTCCTGCTCAACAGAATCCAAATGAGTCTATTAATGCATTCAATACTACGTAAGTTGCAGTGAATTGTCTTTAAATGATTCCTGTTATTCTCTGGAGCTGTTCTGTAAACAAATAATATGCCCAGTCTCTCAACAACTTGGGATGGAATAGCTTTCACTGCTTTTCTAAATTGTGTCTTCCTTGGCGAAGGTCTTGCGTTGACAGGGCATTATATTTTCATGTTTCTACCAGATCCATTCTGTGCTAAAACTGTAGATGGAGGGTAGATTTCTTTCAGTATGTTTGTAGAAGAGATGCCCTGGTTGTTAGTATTCACATCCTCTCCATCTTCTGAAACTCCAAAGCACACAGGTCAATGAATAGACATGATTCTCACCCATACATTGGTAAGTATGATATAAAGTCAGCTAGATAGGTGACTCAGTGGATAGAGGGCTAGACCTGGAGTCAGAAAGACCTGAGTTCAAGTGTGGCCTTATTTATTTCATAGTTGTGTGACCATGAGCAAATCACTTAACCTCAGCCTACCTCAGTTTCCTCACCTCTAAAATGGGGAACCAAGAGAACTAATTACACATGTAGCCAGACAGTAATACTAAGTAAAGATTGCCTATGAAATGTTTGCCTTGCATGTAAACGCATATGTCTATTGTTACACAAATTAAGTATTGCATATTTGTGTTGTACTTCTGTTTATTTTGATATTATGTTTGTCAGTGTATGTGTATTTGTTATGTTTGTTGTATAGCAACATCTGATTGTTAATGATGTACTGTGTTCTTCCTTGGCTTATGTTTGTTCTTCCATGGGCCTATTGATATCGTTAGAGTTAGCTTTGATTTTTTTTTACCATTCACTATTATTTATGTGTTATGGATATACATGTACTCTTGGGATGTGTGTGCCTCATGAAATTTAGACATTAAGTCACTGAAAAATATTGTCAAGCAATGATTTTATGTTTGTTTTTAAAGAATGAGGCTAAATGGTCAGGGTCTATTCATGGGTCCAATCCCACTTTGATCTATATAGGAACTTTGAACTGCTTTTTTAAACCTGAACTGACCCACTTCTCCTTAAATAACCTGGTGGCCCCTCACTACTGGGGGCTTATCATATTGGTACTTGACTTAGTGTAGGCACCTGATCAGTTTTAGTTCATTGTAGCTCAGAATTTACAAGCTCAAGGAATCCACCAGTCTTCACCAACCTGGTGACTTGTATTATAGACCTGCACCACCCTAACTAGTAATATGTCTATAATCCCAATGTTTTGTATGTATTGTTTTGTAAAATTTATCCCCTTTTATTAAGGGGATTTGTATGTATTGTTATTAGTCATTTGCTATGAATGATACTATGGGGTGATTTTTATGAGTTTCTAGGATGATCATCCTTGTTATTTTAAAGTTTTTGCTGTTCCTTTTTATGTTTATGAGGTATAATTGTAGATTTCAGGTATAACTTGGTTGATTTTTGTAAGACACTGGAAATTTTCTGGCCCTGGGGAGGAAACTTTGATGTAGGTAACAAATAGAGAAACCTCTGCCAATCTGAATGTGGAGTCTCTGCCCTTTCTGGCAGAGGTCAGCACATTAAGTGAAAAAGTTCCCAGCCAAATCTGAGATTAGAGGTGGTGAAGACCATAGTTGCCCATTGAAGAGCAAGCCTAGTTAGTTCAACAGATTGACCCATCCAATAGATATCCTGAGGGACCTACCAGCAGCTAAGGGACCTCCCCAGATCAGCCTGGTATCAGACCAACTGATATATCTACTGTTGTCCTTTAACAAACAAGCCCAGGTGACAGATTGGTCAGATGAAATGGAGGAGCAGAGTCAAGATGGAGGAGTAAAAGCAGGGACTGAATTGAGCTCTCCACCAAACCCCTCCAAATTCCCGTAAAAAAAAAGACTCTAAAATTCTAGAGAAGCAGAACACACAAAAAGACAGAGTGAAACAAATTTTCAGCCCAAGATAACCTGGATGATCTATGGGAAAGGTCTGTTGTACCAGGCTGGGAGAGAAGCACAGTTTGGCTTGAGCTGTGCTGGCATAGACCGGGCCTGGAAAACCTGGATTATTGCTGAACTACTTGAAATCCATGACCAAAAAAAAAAGAGCCTGGCATCATCCTTCAAGAAATTATCAAGGAAAACTGGCCTGATATTCTAGAACCAGAGGATAAAATAGAAACGGAAAGAATCCACTGACCACCTCCTAAAAGAGATCCCAGAAGGAAAACTCCTAGGAACATTATAGCCAAATTCCAGAGTTCCCAAGTCAAGGAGAAAATATTACAAGCAGCCAGAAAGAAACAATTCAAGTATTGTGAAAACACAATCAGTATAACACAAGATTTAGCAGCTTCTGCATTAAGGGATCAGAGGGCTTGGAATATGATATTCCGGCAGTCAAAGGAACTAGGATTAAAACCAAAAATCCCCTATCTGGCAAAACTGAGTGTAATCAATGAGGGGGAAAATTGACATTCAATTATGGAGTGGAATTCAATACATTCTATGAGAAGTCAGAGCTAAATAAAAACTGACTTCCAACTACAAGACTCAAGAGAAGCTTGAAAAAGCAAATCAGAAAGAGAAATCATAAGGGGCTTATTAAAGTTAAACTATTTATATTCCTACATTGGAAAGATGATATTTGTAACTCATGAGACCTTTCTCATTATTAAGGTAGTTGGAGGGAATATATGTAGACAGAGGGCACAGGGTGAGTGGAACATGAAGGGATGATATCTAAAAAATAAAATTAAGAGGTGAGAGAAAAATGTACTGGGAGAAGAAGGAAGGGAGAGGTAGAATGGGGCAAATTATCTTGCATAAAAGAGGCAAGAAAAAGCTTGTATAGTGGAGGGAAAGAAGAAGGAGGTGAGAGAGAAGGAGTGAACCTTAGATTTGGCATTTACATTACATTACAACATACACACTCCATTGGGTATGGAAATCTATCTTACCCTATAGGAAAGTGATGGGGGGAGGGATGGGAGGTAATAGAAGGGAGGGCAGATTGCAGGAGGGCGTCATCAGAAGCAAACACTTGTGAGGAGGGACAGAGTCAAAGGAGGGAATAGAATAAACACTGGAGGGGGGGCAGGATAAGAAGGATGGAAATATAGTTAGTCTTTCACAACATGGGAAAAAAACAGTCACAAAGAAACTGAAATGTACTCTCCCACCCACGTTTCTGCTGAAAGCAAGCGTGTGATTTGCACATTTGCAAAGAGAAGACGAATACATGTGTAAGTCTTGTGTTAAAACATGTTAACAACGTTTACAGGTACTTGAAAAAATTAAAATATTATAAAAGATAAAAGAGAGCAAACCCGAGTACTAATAACAATAACGATTAATTCCTAGAATTTTTATAAGGCTTTAAGGCTTGCAGAGTGCTTTACAGATATTATCTCGTTACATCCTCATGCTATCTCTGCCAGGTAGGGGCTATTATTATCCCCATTTTATAGATGAGGCTATCAAGGCTGAGAAAAGTTAAATGGCTGGTCTATGGTCACACAGCCAGTAAGATACTAAGCCCACATTTGAACAAAGTTGTTTCTGACTGTAAGTCTAGTGTTCTAACCACTTTATCACCTAGCACCCTGCCTAGTATTACTGACTAAACTCGTCTGTGTAGGCAAATTGATGGATGTGATCTATTATTATTGTTGTTGTTGTTTTTTGTTCAGTCATTTCAGTCATGTCTGACACTTCCTGACCCCATTTGGGGTTTTCTTGCCATTTCCTTCTCCAGGTCATTTTACAGATGAGGAAACTGAGGCAAATAGGGTTAAGTGACTTGCCCAGGGTCACACAGCTAGTAAGTATCTGAGGCTGGATTTAAATTCATGAAGATGGGATAGGCATGGATAAATATAAGTTGTTCTGAAAAATGTTCTGGGGGCTTTTAGTGGACTTCAAGCTGAATATGAGCCAGCAATATGATAAGGTAGCCAAAAATTGTATCTGCTTTTGGGCTGCATTAAAAGAAACATGATTTATAGAAAAGAGCAGATGGGATGAGGGGATATCCTGTGGGACTGCTATTCTGGGGTGGTGGGTGGGGGAAAATGGGGAAAAATTGTAACTCAAAATCTGGTGGAAATGAATGATGTAAACCAGAAGTTAATAAAGCATTTGGGGGAAAAAAGAAATCAGTAAACTACAAAAAAAAAAAAAAGAAACATGATTTCTGAGGAACAGGTGAGTGATAGTACCCTCATGCTCTGCCCTTAACAGACCTCATGTGTTTAGTTTTGGGCACCATGGTTTAAGAACGATATTGATGAACTAGAGGACAAAGGCAAACAGAATAGTGAAGGGCCTTGAGTCTATGTCATTCGAGAATCATTGAAGTAACTGGGCATGTTCCTGCAGTGGAGATGATTGGTGGGAGTGGGGGGGAGGGGGAGTCATAACTGTCTCCAAGAAGGGCTATCATGAGGAGGGATTACATTTATTTTATTTACCCAGGAGCAGCAGGTAGAAGTTACAAAGGAGGGGCAGCTAGGTGGTGCAGTGAATAGAGCACTGGCTCTGAAGTCAGGAGGACCTGAGTTCAAATCCGGCCTCAGACACAACACCAAAACTAGCCCTGTGACCTTGGGCAGTCACTTAACTCCAATTGCCCCTTTGAAAAGCAAAAAAAAAAAAAAAAAAGTAAAAAAAGTCACAAAGGAGGTCAAGAAACATTTCCTAACAATCAGCGACATCGAGAGTGGAATGGAACAGATGGGGGATTCCCTCTCTCTGGAGGCCTTCAAGAAGAGCTGGGATGACCTGCTGCATAAGTTATGTAAGGATTCTTTTTGTCTGTGAGGTAGCTACTGAGACCCCCACTGATCCCATGAGTGTTCACACTGTTCTGGAGGTTTGAGTTTAGTTAATACCACTTGAGAGTAGTCTAGGCTTACTTTACCTTTAGATTAAGTAGAAATTGCAAACTTACTGGACCTAAGAGTAATACTTTCATCCATCAGGTATGGTCAGAAAGGCTGATAGAAGTAAGGCATCCAGAGGCAGTGTGGCATGGTAGATAGAATTCGGTAGTGCTACTTAACATCCCAAAAACAGGTCCAGATGTTGGCCCTGACACGTCTTGGCTATTTAATCATGAATGAATTCTTGAGCCTCAGTTTCTCCATCTGTAAAATGGGAGCAATAATATCTGCATCCCCTGCCTTACAGGATTGTTATGAGGCCTGGATGAGACAGCATAAGCACAGTATTCTGCAAGCTGTCAAGCATTATGCAAATGTGAGTTATTATTTTTTTCCCCAATATTCTCAACAGTTTCTAGTTATGAATGTCACCCATGTTTCTTTTGCCCAGGTGTTCCCAGCTGGGCTGAGCCAAGCCACTTGTGCTTGCTGAGGCCTGTCTTCTCTTGTCTGAGTACCTCCCAGTGCTTTTGGCATGAACCTAGCCTCTAGGAAATTCTTCCTCATCATGCATGTAGAGGGTGGGGATCAAGGGCAGTGGTGCATATAGTAATTCACCTTTTCCCAAAACATTTTTCCATAATCATGGAAAAAAAATCATGATAACACTTCTGAGGGCAGGTGGTTTTGTGATAGTTCCACCCCCCAGCTGTCCCCCCTACCAATGCAGGGATTTTCTTATTAATTTGTCTGTATTCAACTCTTCCTATAAGAACCGAGTTTGTAGAGTTCATGCTATCCATATCTTTTTATGGTATTTTAATTTATTTTTTAATTTTTTAAAAAATTATTTATTTTCTTTTGGTTTACAGCATTCAGTTCCACAATCCCTTGAGTTTCAAATTTTCTCCCCCTCTCTCTCCTCCCCCTACCCCCATGACAGCATGCAGTCAAATATAGGATCTACAAATACTTTCACATTAAACATTAGTCAGGTTGTAAAGGATTATAACCCATGGAGTGAACAAGAAGAAAGAAGAAACAAAACAAAACAAAACACAAAAGAGCGAGAGCAAGTAGTTTGGTTCCGTCTGCATTCAGACTCTGTAGTTGTTTCTCTGGATGAGCATATCCCTTTCCATCATGAGCCTTTTGGAGTTGTCTTCTGACCTTGCATTGCCAAGAGGAGCCCAGTCCATCACAGTTAATCATCGAATTTAGGATGTGTCTGTAATTGTGTACAAGTTCTCCTGGTTCTGCTCTCCTCCATTCTGAACTTTTCACTTGAAAATGCTAGGTATTATCCTTAGCTTACTGAAATCATCAGGAATTCATCCTCCGGTCTCTACCTATATGATACATTAGGTCAGTCTCTTACTGCTGGAGAGCTGCCCACCTATGGGCATATAGGTGGTGAAGTGGCTAGAGTTCCAGGCCTAGAATCAGGAAGACTCTTCTTCCTTAACTCAAACCTGACCACAGAAACCTACTAGCTATGTGATGCTAGTCAAGTCACTTAACCCTGCTTGCCTCAGTTTCCTCATCTGTAAAATGAACTGGAAAAGGAAATGGCAAACCATCCAGTATCTTTGTCAAGAAAACCGCAAATGGGGTCATGAAGAGTCGGATATGGCTGAAAGGAGTGAACAATAACAACAATCCAATGAAATAACGAAATGTTAAAATAAGATACCTTGAGGGCTCTTGTTATATTGCATATATCTGGTTCAATTAGCAGAAACTTCACATGGGTAGAGGTTGATATAATCTCTGGGCTGCTCACTTAGGGTCCTCTCAAGCTCTAGGCCTTTGCCTTCAAAACTTCCTTAGATAGCTTCCCTGTGTAGTACTCAGACAACCCATGAATGATAGATGACCTTCCATCCCAAGCTCAAGTATAGCTACATGAGGAATAACATTGGAAAGAACCAAAAGCTATTTTTTAATCTTCCCCTTTGTTCCAAGCAAACCCCCCAAAAGCATGTATTAGCTACCATGTATAAGGCACTATACTAAAGTTCTGTGAATACAAAGGCAAAACATAATCCTGCCTGCCCCCAAGAAGCTTATGTTCAGTTCCATGATCCACAAAGGCTATAGAATCAAATACTTCACAAGCTGGCTCCGATTTACCCTTTCAGGATTATTACATATAACCCCTCTCCCCCTTCACACACTAGGTATTTCCAGCTTTCATCTCTGTGCCTTTTACAAGCAAGCCTTTATGCTTGGAATGTAAACGTCTACCTTTTGGAATCTCTAGTTTCCTTCCAAGCTCAATTTTGGCACCACCGTCTATATTAGGACTTTCTTGACTGATTCCTCCTAGGGATTAGTGCCTATCCCCACCCGGCCCCAAATTACCTTATATATGTATATATATCTATATATCTATATAGATATACACACACACATATATACACACACACATATATATATATACACACACACACACACATATATACATACACACACACACACACACACACACACACACACACACACATATATATATATATATATATATATATATATATACACACACACATTATCTGGAATATAACCTCTTTGAGAATGTTGTTGTTGTATCCTGACTCTTTGTGACCCCATTTGGGATTTCCTTGCAAAGATCCTGAAGTGATTTGCCATTTCCTTCTCCAGCTCATTTTATAGATGAGGAAACTGAGGTAAACAGTGTTAAGTGACTTGCCCAGGGTCACACAGCTAGTAAGTATCTGAGGCTAGATTTGAACTCATGAAGATGAGTCTTCCTGATTCTAAGCCCATTACTCCTATCCACTGTGCCACCTAGCTACCTTCATTGAGAATAGGAACTGTTTTATATCTACCCAGTGCCTAGCATATTGCTTGGTATATTGTAATGAATGCCTGTTGATTGATTCTATTAGAGGGATACAACATGTAAACAGATAAGTATATAGATGATCATTAGAGAAAGATTGAACACTGACAATTAAGGGCATCAAGAAGGTTATAGATTGCCTGTGAATTGACTCTTGAAGGAAACCTGGAATTCTAAAAGGCAGAGATGAGGAAGACATGCCATTCAGGCATGAGGAACACACTCCTCTGTGGGAAGTGTTTGTACACAGAAATCAAGGGGGTGTCCATCAATTGGGGAATGTCAGAACAGATTATGGCATGTGGATATAATGGAATACTCTAAGAAATGATGATATAATTTATGATACTATGAATGACACTATACATTGTGTTATTAGAAATGATGAAAGGGGTATTAGAGAAGCCTGGGAAGACTTTTATAAATGGGTTCAGTGAAGTGAATAGAACCAAGAAAACAATTTGTACAATATCAACAATATTGTAAAGACAAACAACTTCAAAAGACTTAAGAATTTTGATCCATGTAATGACCAACCATGTCACCAGGATGAGTCATGCTACTTATCACCTCCTTCCAGAAAGGTGATTGATTCATTGTGCAGAATGAGACATATATTTTTGGATATGGACAATGTGGGTATTTGTTTTGTTGCATATTTGCTACAAGTGTTTTTCTTTTTTCCTTTGCAATTGGTGATAGGAAAGGGGGAATATTAATATTTGCTAATTGAAATTTGTAGTTGAATTTTTAAAAATTAAATTTTCTATACAAAGATTTAGAGAAAGCAGATAGAATGACATAGTTTGGGAATAGCAAAGGCAGCTTGTTTATAATGTAGTTTATGAAAGAGAAGAATATATATATATATATATATAGAGAGAGAGAGAGAGAGAGAGAGAGAGAGAGAGACAGAGACAGAGACAGAGACAGAGAGACAGAGACAGAGAGACAGAAAGAGAGAGACAGAGAGACAGAGAGAGACAGAGAGAGAGAGAGACAGAGACAGACAGACAGACAGACAGAGACAGAGAGAGAGAGACAGAGACAGACAGACAGACAGAGAGACAGAGAGAGAGAGAGACAGAGAGCCTAGAAAGGTAGGATGGAGCTGTACCGTTACACATATACCCTATCTGGCATCACTATGATTGTTCTCTTGTTTAGGGTCCTTGAGGGCAGCAGCCTTGGAACTTGTACTCCTCTATCCCTTTCCTAGTTTAAGAGATAACTATCTGGTACAATGGATAGAAGACCCGAGTTCAAATTCTTCTTCAGACACTTACTAGCTGTATGACCTTGGGAAAGTCACTTATCTGCCATTTGCCCCAGTTTCTTCCACTGTAAAATGGGAATAATAAGATTTATTGGCATGGTATCTGGTACTTAACAGCTATATAAATGCTTGTTATTATCTTATAAGATCTAGTTGAGGTTTGTGTGCTCCATAAATGTTGTTAATTGACTTAATTTTGTTCAATTGTTCTTATGGGTATGAGGGAGAAGGACATCAATTTTTCATGGCAGAGAGTGGCAAAAGCTCCAGGGAGTACAGTGGGGCACGGACTCTTAGAATTGAAATTTCCCTGAGATTTTTATGTGTACCTGCTCTAGCCCCTAGGAAACTGAAGTCACATGGGTAATTTGTGTCACTGTTTAGAGCAGGAGGAAGGGAGGCAACATCTTCAGACGCCTTTGCATACTCATACCTTCCTGCTACTGGTGTTATGGGCATGTACTTACTATATTTCATGATTAATCTGGTTTTCTATCCCAATGTTTCCTGCAGTTTAGCTGTTTCTCCATTAAAAATGATGCTTTTACTGCAACCAAAGCCTGTTTGAAGGATCTTTGTTTTTATTGACTCACTGTGTTTCCAGACCATAATGTCTGGCCTCATTCCAACCTCACCCTTTCCAGGGTATGGTTGAGAGAACTTGGCATTGCTGCCCATTCCAGACCAGTCATTATGGGAAACTTCTGTGTTAAAACCTAAAGAAGACCCTGCCTCAAATAGTCAGCTTTTGGTCTCAAGATTTGGATGGTACCCAGTCCTCTGTGCCTATAGTAGCTGTGCCATCATCTTAGTCCTATTTCCTAAACACTTACCAACCCAAATATAGGATCTGACAACCTCTAAATAGAGGCTCCTGGTTCTTAATTCAAGACCTAGTTTACTATTATGGACAGCTAGGTGGAGCAGTTGATAGAGCACTAGGCCTGGAGTTCAAGTCTGGACTCAAATACTTAGCTGTTTGACCCTGGACAAGTTATTTAACCCTTCTTGCCTCAGTTTCCTCATCAGTAAAATAAGCTGGAGAAGGAAATGGAAAACAAGTTTGACATGATTGAAAAATGACAACTGTGGTGGACTGTAGTCAAAAGGCCTGGGTTTGAATCCTGCTTTTGCTGCTAACTCCCTGTATGTTACTGAGTGATTGGGCCTCATTTCTGGACTTCATCAATTTGCCTCTACTGCCTTCTCAACTTAGAAATTCCTTCATCATCTATGACCTTCTCACCCTGGAATACTCATCTGCCTCTGCATACTGCTTCTCCCATTAATGAATGCCTTCAGGAACCTCTGTTTTGAGGAAGAGCTCCAGGTCAATCATCCTCCATTCCTCCCCAGCTCTGCTTCAGATTCTTTGGACTTGGTCACTATGACCCTATGTGGGTACTATCCTGCTGCCCCGCTTTTAATTCCCTTTTATGTATTGTGTTCCCCGTTAGAATATAAATTATTTGAGGACAGAGATTAGGGCTACTAGGTGGCACGGTGGATAGAGTGTGTGGCTTAGAGTCAGGAAGACCTGCGTTTGAATCTGACCTCAGATGCTTACTAGCTGTGTGACCCTGGGTAAGTCACTTAACCCTGTCAGGCTCAGTTTCCTCATCTGTGGAAAATAAGCTGAGGAAGGAAATGGCAAACCACTCCAGTATCTTTGCCAAGAAAACCCCAAAAAGGGGTCACGAAGAGTCAGATATAACTCAAAAACAACTCAGCAACAATGAGAACAGATACTGTCTTTGTGCTTGGATCTGTATCCTGGGTGCTTAGCACACAGTGCAGGCCTGGCTCTTCCCTAGGAAGAGTGGGGATTCGAGGAGATCCTCCAAGGCCTTGGAAAGATTCTCTCCAAGTTCCAAGTCTAGGACCCTCTGATCTTAGGTTTAATTTCCAGTAACTGATGGACCACAAAGTTCACCTATTACAAGCTCCCAAAAGGATCTTCACTTGCAGAGGCCTGTTGTAGTTATGTTTTTGTGATCAGTTTTTGGGAAAAGACCTTGAAAAGCATACTCTTCTGTGGAATTCCCATTCCTCTGTGAGCTACTGCTTATTACCCCAGATCAGGCAGAGAATAAGTAAGAAACAAAATTTAGGGGCCACTCCCTTCAATGCTCACTCCTTTTATTCTCAGGTAAGTAGATTCCTGTTTACTGGCTGACACTTGGCAGTAAAAGTTTCCACTTCTAACCAGTAATTGTTTTAAATCAACAGGCCTTTATTGTTGTTGTTACCAGTCTTGTGCTAGATGTTGCTCAGAGAAAGAAAGAAGTGTGTATGACTCAATTCTGGTCCTCCTCCTCTAACTGACATAGTCTTACAAAGAAACAACCATAAAATAGATAACAGTTCATTTGTGATAAAAGATAGGTCACTAGTTAATTCTTGATTAGATACCAAGTTCAGACTATAGATGCTATAGAAATTCAAAGGAGGTGGTCAGGGAGGACCTCCTGAAGGAGAAGGGATTTGAGCACAGTCCTGGAGGACTGATAAGATTTGGACAACCAAGTTGAGGAGGGACAGGAAAAGACATTTCACAAAGCACTTAAGTTAGAGTAGGATGCGCTCCAATAAACTGAAAGTTTAACAGTCTCCCATTGTCTCCCTGACCTCCCATCCTCCTTCCTCTGGGTCTAACCAAGAGAGAAATCTTTTCTAATTTCTGAGAGGGAAACCAAATCAATGGCACCTAGAATAGATTACGTTTTAACATGCTGATGTTATATATGTGTATATGTCTCCTTGGAACTATACCATTTAAGAAACTCATAGCAACTACTGTGGAAGGTTATTCAAGAGTCCTCATCAAAATCTAAAAATCTATAGCTGACCACTAGCTGAGGGCAAGATAAGGATCTGATTTGGGAAATGAATGGCACCTAACAATGGAACAGTACTGAAAGCATAGAAGGATGCTAAAAACTAATAATATCAATTATAATTATAATAATAATAATAATTATTTTATATAGATAACCTTTGGGAGGGAGTGCAAGAGCTGTTTGTTTCATTTTAGGTACAAAACAAACCAAAATGGAGACAAGAAGAGGTTAAATTTGTTTAAGGTTAAGTACTGGGCCTGGAATCAGGAAGACTCATCTTTCTGTCTACTAATCTGGTCTTAGATACTTACTAGCTGTGTGACCCTGACAAGTCACTTAACCCTGTTTGTCTCAGTTCCTCCTTTGTAAGATGAGCTGGAGAAGGAAATAGCAAGCCACTCTCATATCTTTGCCAAGAAAACCCTGAGTCACGAAGAGTCAGATGTGGTTGGAAAAAACAAAACAAAACAAAAACCCGAATGTTTGAACACAGAAAGCAATTAGCTGAGATTTGAAACGAAGTCTTCTGACTTCAAATACAAATTTTCATTTCATAATTTTATCTAAGCCTGACCTTGACAAGGTAGGCAAAACAGATGACAAATGTTAGGTCTCAGAAGTTTTTGTAGATCTGAAATACCTCCCCTATCATTTTTCTACTGCCAGGGCTAACCTACAGTTTGCTGTAACCATGGTTAGCTTAAACATAAATCATTCTCTGTTGCTTCCTTTAAACTAACAAACACAGCAATGTGATACCCTAGTGGGTATTTTAGGTATTTAACAATAACAAGCATTTATTGAGACCTCCTAATATACTCTGCATTATTCTAGGGCTGAGAAATCTAAGGATCCAGGACTTGACTTCTGTCCTCGTGGAGTTTACAGTCTATTTACATTTATATGATTTTATTTCCCGTCCTCATTAAGCTTAATACCTTCCCTCTGAGAATATTTCCAATTTATTCTGCATATAACTTAGTTATACATAGTTTTCTCTTTCATTAGACTATGAGCTCCTTGAAAGCAGACTTATTGAGGTTTTCCTTTTCTTTCTTTGTTTTCCTATCTCTTAGCTCAGGGCCTGGCATATAGTAGGCACTTAATAAATGCTTGTTGACTTGATTTTCATATGATTGAGCTACAGTCATCTTAGAATTGTGGAATGTTAGAGTTGGCAAGGAGCATTTATATGTAAACTGGTCTAATGTTCTCATTTTATAGGTGGAGACTCCAAGAAATGATACACCTTGTGGTCTCAGAGATAGTTAATGACTGAGTTGGAATTAGAAACCAATCATACATCTGTCCATGGCATCATAAATGTTAATAATTAGTTAATTAAAATTACCTATGCAAAAAAGTTTTAAAAAAATAACAGAATGATCACAGAAGGTTTTTTTAATTGAAATCTGTAGTGAGACATTCCATAGATTTTTAATCAGATGTGGGATGAATTAGAAGACCTCGCAAGCCTCTTCCAGTGAACTCTGAGACTGTGAGAATATGACTACTTAGAGAAAACACTGAGTAAGCAATTAGGAAATCTGTTCTCTGGTCTGCAGCAAAATACTTAAAAAACGCCTTTAAGGAGTTTACATTCTGTAGAAGGAAGTAACATGTATGTACAAAAGAAGTGAGCAAAATAATAAATACAAGATAATGATGGGGGCTGTGTGTGTGTATGGCGGGGGGGGGGTGTTCAGCATTAGCCTTGGTCCTTGAGCTAAGTTTTTATTTAAATTAGGGATTCTAAGAAATTGAGTCAGGGAGGCAGTACATTCCAGGAATTGAGGAAAAGCCTCTATAAAGGCACAGAGAAAGGAAATTGGAATGTAGTGTGTGAGGAACAGCAAGGCCAGTTAACGAGTGTGTGAAAAGAATGAATAATAATGCTGGAACAGAAGGTTCTAACCAAGTTGTGAAGGGTTTTCAGTGCTAAACAGATAAACTTATATTCTATCACAGAGCAGAAGTTTGTGTAATGGAGATCTGGTAAAACCTATGGCCCGCTTCTGAGAATGTCTTTAAACACATAAAAATACATTGGAGAGGCAGCTAGGTAGAATAGTAAGAGAGATAGATTTGGAGTCAGGAAGATCTGAACTCCAACACTTATTGTGTGACCCTGGGCTAGTCACTTAACCTCTATCTGCCTTAGTTCCCTCATATGTAAACTGTGAAATGTGAAAGGTAAAAATGGTTGTTGTAAGGGTCAAATGAGGTAACATTTGTAGAGCACTTCGTAAACCTTGAAGGGCTCTGTAAATACAGATATTATTATCCTGCCCTTGGCACAGTACCCCGACCGTAGTAGGAGCTTAATGAAATGCTTATTGACGGCCAATTCCCTCATATTACAATTGAGGAGATTAAGGCCTGGGGTTCACTGACTTGCCTGTGATCACACAGGTACTCAGTGTCAGACTCAGGATTTGGCCATAGGCACTCCGCCTCAGTCACTTAATCTCATAGGTTTATTTTCTAAAGGGTTTTTCCATAGTGGCAAAGATGCCAGCAGAGACAGCCAGCTTGTGCTCTTCTCCCTGCTAGTGTCTCTGTCACCTTCTCAAGACTTGTCAAAGTAGAATGCCAGCTGCTGGAGGTGGAGTACATCACAGAAACTTAGAGGGACCAATGAAAAAGGGTGTGCATTCATATAACAAGATAAGCTCCAAATGAAAAAACGTCAGATGTGAAAGTTTATATCATAAACCAATTAGTGAAGTGAGGAAGAAATTATCTTTTAGACCTACAGATAGGGAAGAGTTCATGACTAAACAGGAGATAAAGAGGATTGCATAGGATAAAATCTTAATTACATAAACTTTTAAAAGTTTGTGCACAAAAAATAGGTGCAAGTTAAAATTAGAAGAGAAATAAATTTTTAAAGAGAAACAATTGGCGAAAAAAATCTCTGTAGCAAGTTTCTTTGATGAAGGCCTCATTTCCAAAACAGGGGTATGTAGAGTATTCGAGGACTAGCGCCTTTGGTTTGAGGCTTTGCTTGGACCTTTTTAGGTCTGCTTTTCTCCCTTTGGTGCCCATCTGTCACCCAACTCTCACCTGTGGCTCCAAGAAGATGTGCCATGTGCAAACCTTTTCAATAGAAAGGTAACTGACAGGCCTCAAACCCTTTGGTGAGTTAGGGGAATATCTACTCCAAGCACACAAAGACTGCCTTTCAACAAAATAGGAGGATTAGAGCAATTTGTTCCAGTGGAAGAGAGAGTGAGTCTGACAACTGTCAGACTAAAGTCTTCACTAAAGTCCACTAAATTCTGCCTCACTAAAGTCCGATTCATGTGCAAGTCAAGACATCACTCTGTGATGTCACTGGTCCTCTTAAAAAATGAGATGAACATTTCCAAGATATATAAGAAACTGATTCAAATATCTAAGAGTAAGAGCCCTTCTCCACATGATAAATGGTCAAAGGATAAGAACAGTCAGTTTTTGGAAGAAACCCATGCTATCAATAGTTATATGAATAATCATTAATAATTAGAAAAATACAAATTAAAGCAACTCTGATGTTTCACATCACATCCATCAGATTGGCAAAGTTGACAAAAAAGGAAAATCACAGATGTTGGGAGGTTGGGGGGAAAGCAGGCACATTAGTGTACTCTTGGCGAAAACCAATTAAACATTGATCCAGTCATTTTGGAAAACAATTTCCCAAGTTACTAAACTGTAACTCGACCTAGCAATACCACTATTAAACTTATACCTAAAGAGGAAGAGGCACCATGTGTACAAAAATGTTTATAGTAGCATGTGTGTGTGTGTGTGTGTGTGTGTGTGTGTAACAAAGAACTGGAATCAAAGAGAGTGCACATCACTTCAGGAATGGTTGAAAAAATTACGGTGTATGAATGTAATGAAATACTATTATGCTATGAGAAGCAATAAAAGAAGCTTCAGAGGAACCTGATAAGTCTTGTATAAACAAACTCAACTTGAAGAGAACCAGGAAAACAATTTGTACAATAACAACAACGTGATAAAGACAAAAAGCTTTAAAAGACTTAAGAAATCTGATGAATGCAACAACCAACCACGCTTCCAGGTGGTGCATGCTGTTGTTGTTGTTTGTCCTTTGGTTTTGAAAAGGACCAGTGACATCACAACTTTGGGGTAAAATGAGCTGATGTCTCAACTTGCACATGAATTGGACTTAAATGAGGCAGAGTTGTACAAAAGCTATCAGCCTCATCTTTCTCTTCCAGAGTCATCCAAGTCCAGTGGCAAGACGAAAGTAAAAAAATCCAAAGACTCAATGGCCTTTGATACAATGGATGACCTTCAGCCATCTTCATCACTGCTGGAACAAATAGTTCTCACCCACCCATTCCTCCATGCTAGGAGCAGATATCCCTTTAAATCACTGACAGATTTGAGGCTTGTAGACTCTACTGTTTTAATCCTCCTGTCAAGAAGGTTTTAATTGAGTGAGGCCACTGTATATGCTACCCATCTCCCCACAGAGGGGTCATGGACTTAAATATATAGAATAAAACATGAATTTGTTGGACATAGTCAGTGTGGGAATTTGTTTTGCTTGACTATGCATAATTCTTATAAGGGTTTTCTTTTTTTAAATTTTCAATGGGGGTGAGAAAGAAGAGAAAATAAATGCTTGTTAACTGAAAATAATTTTTTTAAAGTTAAAAACAGAAAAAATGAGTATTTATCCCAAACCCCAGTGTGCGATGTGGGCAGTATAGGGAGGCATAATGTCTGCCCCCTGTGATGAGGAAGAAGTGAGTCACTCCCCCTAGCCTAGACATGAGTTAGAGGACCTCCCTTGAAAAGGGCAATGGAGAAACTAAACCATTTGCTTGAGCAGACCTTTTGGGGTATCATCTCTGCACTGCTGTGGGGCAGATGAGAAGACAGAGCCAACAATGGGGCAAATAGCCCCCAAGGCATGCTGCCTAAGCTCCTAACACAACAAGCAACCAAAGTAAGAAGAAAGGCAGGAAGCTTCAAGAGAGGTCAGCTAAGAAAGCAAGTGTGGGACAGCAGCAGCAGCAAAGTTAACTTCTGAGATGAGGTGCAGTTGAGGGCGTGCTCCAATGAGTCACAGGTTAGAGATGGAACTTGAGCAAATTTTAGATTTGGAAGCAGAGCTTTAGCAAATGACAGTTTAGGACATAAGGGACTGCCTGGTGGGGTGTTAAAGCTGCAGCTTTACTGGAAAGTGAGCTTCCCCATGGGGAATTTGTTCACTTTCTCTACTGATGCATGAGTCTGTGGGAGTTTCTTCTCATTTGTTCATGGGAATAAAGAATAATAAGCCTTTGTTGCTGTTTAGTTGTGACCAATTCTTCATGACACTATTTGGGGTTTTCTGGGCTAAGATACTGGAGTGGTTTGCCATTTCCTTCTCTAGCTCCTTTTACAGGTGAGGAAACTGAGGCAAACAGGGTTAAGTGACTTGCTTAGGGTCACATCTCTAATGTCTTCTAGTAAGTGTCTAAGGCAGGATTTGAATTCAGGAAGATGAATCTTCCTGACTCCAGGCCAAGCACCCTATCCACTGCACCACCTAGCTGCCCATTAAGAATAACCCTATTAAACCAATGAGGGGGAGCCAAGATGGCAGAGTAGAAGCACAGACTTTCTACGAGCTCCCACTTCAATCACTTCCAATACATGTAAAAAATGACTCTAAACAAATTTTAGAGCTACAGAACCCACAAAGTGACTGAGAAAAACAAATCTCCCACTGAAGGCAGCTTGGCAGGCTGACAGGAAGGGTCTATCCCACTGAACTGGGAGCTGAGCACAGTCCCCCTTGAGCTGTGGTTCTGGCTCCAGGGTGGCCCCAACCAGCAGCCAGGCTGGGGCAGACTTTAGGAGAGTGAATTACCAGCAGGTGTGGCAGGTTCCAGACTCCTCAACCCATAAACACCAAAGACAAAGTAAAAGGTCAGTGTGGAACTCTGTTGGAAAAGGGGAGGACAGAAGAGCACAGTCCAGCCCTGCCCTGGGGCAAGAAGCACCAGAGGTTCAGTGGCTGAGCCACGTGGCTGCCACAGGAGCTACTGGACTGCAGATTGTAGGGGCACCAAGTGACCATTCAGAGGGTAATTGCACTTGCTTTAACCTGCTTGGATCTGGATCACAGTCTTGGGTGGGGGTCCTGGGGTGTGTGGCCAGTATGCCAGAGCTTGTGGGGGCTGCAGAGAGGTACCCTCCTAGTAGCTCCAGCAGCTGTAAAAACCCCAGAGATTTGGGACACAGTTCTACCATGGCAAAGAGCTCAAAAGTCAAGTAATTGGCTGTCAGTATGAGCAAGCAGAGGAAGCACAAACAGACCATAGAATTCTTTTTTAGGGACAAAAAGGATCAAAGCATGGAATAGGAGGAAGACAACAAAGTCAGAACTCCTGAACCAAAAGCTTCCAAGAAAAATGTGAACTGGTTATAGGCCATGAAGGAGCTCAAGAAGGACTTTGGAAATCATGTAAGAGAAGTAGAGGAAAAATTGGGAAGAGAAATGAGAATGACGCAAGAAAATCATGAAAAGCAAGTCAACCATCTGACTAAAGAAAATAGCACCTTAAAAAATAGAAAAACTCAAATAGCAAAAGAGGCCCAAAAAGCCAATGAGGAAAAGAATGCCTTAAAAAGCCAAATTTACCAAATGGGAAAGGAATTTCAAAAACTCACTGAAGAAAATAATTCCTTCAAAATAGGATTGGAGCATTTGGAAGTTAATGACTTTATGAGAAATCAAGATACTATAAAAGAGATCCAAACAAATGAAAACATAGAAGAGAATGTCTCTTGGAAGAGAGACATTTGGAAAATCTCATTGGAAAAAAACACTGATCTGGAAAATAGATGTAGGAGAGATAATTTAAAAATTATTGGACTACCTGAAAGCCATGATCAAAAAAAGAGCCTGCATGCCATCTTTCAAGAAATTATCAAGCAAAATTTCCGTGATATTCTAGAACCAGAAGGCAAAATAGAAATTGAAAGAATTCACTGATCACTTCTTTGAAAAAGATCCCCAAAAGAAAACTCCTAGGAATATTATAGCCAAATTCTAGAGTTCCCAGGTCAAGGAGAAAACACTGCAAGCAGTCAGGAAGAAACAGTTTGAGTATTGTGGAAACACAATCAGGATAACACAAGACCTAGCAGCTTCTATATTAAGGGATTAAAGGGCTTGGAATATGATATTCTAGAAGTCAAAGGAGCTAGGACTAAAACCAAGAATCACCTACCCAGCAAAACTGAGTATAATGCTACAGGGGAAAATATGGTCATTCAATGAAATTGAAGATTTTCAAGCGTTCTTTTTTTTTTTTTTAAAGCAATTGGGGTTAAGTAATTTGCTCAAGGTTACATGGCTAGTTATTATTTGTGTGTGGGTGCTCGTTTTCTGAGGCCGGATTCGATCACGGGTCATCCCAACTCCGAGGCCAGTGCTCTTACTCACTGTGCCACCTAGCCACCCTGATTTTCAAGCATTCTTGATGAAAAAACCAGAGTTGCACAGAAAATTTGACTTTCAGATACAAGAAGCAAGAGAAGCATGAGAAGGTAAACAGGAAAAAGAAATCATAAGGAATTTATTAAAGTTGAACTATTTACATTCCTACTTGGAAAAAACGATAATTGTAACTCATAAGACTTTTCTCAGTATGAAAATAGTTGAAGGGAATATATATGTGTGTATATATATGTGTGTGTGTATGTGTATATATATATATATGTGTGTGTATATATATGTGTGTGTGTGTATGTATGTATATGTATAAGAGGGTGTATGTGTATATTAAATATATGTGAGTGTGGGCATATGTATGTTCATGTATACATAGAGGGCACAGGATGAGTTGAATATAAAACGATGATATCTAAAAAAAATAAAATTAAGAAGTAAGAGAAGAATTTATTGGGAGAAGAAGAAAGGGAAAAACAGATCAGGGTAAATTATCTCATAAAAGAGGCAAGAGAAAACTGTTTCAATGGAGGGGAAGAGCAGGAAGGTGAAAGGGAATAGGACAACCTTAATCTCATTGAATTTGGCTTAAGGAGGGAATAACATATACACTCAACTGGTATCTTACCCTACAGGAAAGTAGGGGGGTAGGGGATAAGAGGGAGCTTGATAGAAGGGAAGGCAGATTGGGGGAGAGGACAGTTAGTAGCAAACACTTTTGAAAAGGGATAGGGTCAAAGGAGAAAATAGAATAAGTGGGGGACGGGATAGGATGGAGGGAAATATAGTTAGTTTTTCACAATATAACTAATATGGAAATGTTTTGTTTAATTACACATGCACAACCTATATTGAATTGCTTATCTTCCCGGTGGTGGTGGGTGAGGAGGGAAGTAGAGAAAAATCTAGAACTCAAAGTTTTAAAAATAAATGTTTAAAAAATTTTTTTTACAGGCAACTGGGAAATAAGATACACAGGCACTGGTATATAGAAATCCATCTTGCCCTCCTAGAAAGTTAGGGGAGGATGGGGGAGGATATAAGAGAGAACAGATTGGGGGAAGGGGTATTCAGTAGGCTGGCTATTTTGGGGTGGGGGTAAGGGGAAAGGTGGGGAAAATTTTTGTGACTCAAAATCTGGTAGAAATGAATGTTGAAGGGGCGGCTAGGTGGTGCAGTGAATAGAGCAATGGCCCTGGAGTCAGGACAACCTGAGTTCAAATCCAGCCTCAGACACTTAACACAAAAACTGGGCAAGTCAATTAACCCCAATTGTCCTCCAAAAAGAAAAAAAAAAAGAGAAGTGAATGTTGAGAACGAAAAATATATAAATTAATTGAAAGGAGAACCAACAAGAAAAAAAATAAAATAACCCTACTGAGTGGTTTCTCTTTTTTTGTTTTTCTTTGTTTTTTAAATTTTACTAGAATGCTTCTTAAGTGCTTTGATATATTGATTTATGGTTCCTGTTTGATATGCACTAGATAGGTGCCCAAGTCATATATAGCCTTCACACTGAACCCATGGGCACCCCAGGGTTGAGCTGGACATCTGTTGTATATAAAATACAAAGGTTGTCCTATCAGATGGGGGACATTCCTTCTCAAGGCCACATGTGGCCCTCTAAGTCCTCAATTTCAGCCCTTTGACTTAACAAACTTCACAGAATAAATTCTCTTAATAAAGGGGTTTGTTCTGTGAAACTTGGACTCAGTCAAAAGACTGCACCCAATGACCTAGGATCTAGGTGATCTCTGAGATTCTTTCTATCTTTCTATCCTGTTATTCCCTAGTAACAAAACAGAAAAATTATCTATTTCTGTAACAGCGATCATCAAAGCTAGTTTTTACAGTCTAGCTATCTTTCTGTCATGTCTAACCTTCAGAGAGTCTGAGTGATGGAAAACATTTTATTCTTCTTCGTGATGCTGTAATTCAAACTTATTCAGTTAAAAATGCAGATGGGAATAGAATACTTATCTCTTCAGTGACAAAGGGATGGAACGAACAGATTCCAGTTTTCTTTCAAAATGGTTTGAGATAAAGAAGAGCAAACTGGGACAAGCAGATGCCAGGAGCCAGCTCATGTAGTCAGAGTGGGTACAGTGCACAGGCCTGCCCAGTATGAAAAGGGATTGCTCCAGAACACTCTTCCCTCACCCTCTCATCTCATTTCTTTGTCATTGTTTGGTTGTGCCTGATGCTTTGTGACAGCTCGCATCACGTGGGGTTTTCTGGGCAAAGATACTGGAGTGGTTTGCCGTTTCCTTCTCCAGTGGGTTAAGGCAAATAGACGTTAACTATTCATTAACTTGGTCAGTATCTGAGCCCAGATTTAAACTCACAGTGTTCTGTCCACCGACCACCCATTTGCCTATTAGGCAAACAGAGTGATTTGCCCAAAGTCACCTTGTTAGTAAATATATCTGAGGCCAGATTTGATCTCAGGTCTTCCTGACTCTAGATCTGTTCTATCCACTGAGTCAGTGGATAGAACTAGCTAGCTGCCTCCTAGCCAAGCAGAAGTTAAGTAACCTGCCCAAGGTCACACAGCTAGTAACCAAAATTTCCTAAATTTTGCCTTAACCTTTACTAAGCCCATGGGAGAGACTCCAGGCCCACTGCTCTATTCACTGAGCTACCCAGCTGCCTCTCACCTCATTTCTGGAGACTAGGTTTCTCATTGTACAACTTTTGTTGTCCCACATCTATAATTTCCTACGTACAGAGAGAACTGCTGTGAAAACACCCTCCACAAATGCTGACCAATAACTTTCTGTAATTTAAGGTCTTAGTTGCCTCTGGGCTCTAAGCAGTTGTGACTTGCCTATGATCACACAATTAGTATAAGAAAGTATATGAAAATTCTGGGGGAAGGGGAGGTTGGAAGTACCCACTATCAAAGAGAGACAGGATCAAAGTAGGGAATGGACCAGGTGAGAGATGAGATGGGTGGGAGGGAATTATAAGCAGTCTTTTACAATATATCTACTTGGTAATGTTTTGCATAGCTATACATGTACAACACATACTGAATTGCTTATCTTCTCAGAGGGAGTGGGTGACAAGGGAGGAAGGGAATAGATCTGAAAATCGAAGTTTTAAAATTAAATGTTTCATAAGATGTCCAGGCATTGAGGCTCAGAGATTCATCTTGCCCTAATGGCAAAGTCGAAGGGGGTATGGGAGAAGGTAGGGGAGAGAGCAGATTGGATGAGGGGATAACTTGTGGGACTGTTATTCTGGGGTGGTGGGTAGGGAAAAGATGGGGGATAAAATTGTAACTCAAAATTTGGTGGAAATGAATGATGTAGACCAGAAGTTAATAAAGCATTTGTTTAATAATAAAAAAATTAAATATAAAAAATTAAAAAAAATATATGGAAGACTGAACTTGAGCCAAGATCTTTCTGACTCCAAGGCCAGCTGTCTAACCACTATACCATATAGGCTTTCATTCTACAACCCAAAGTTCTTAAGTTCTCTAATGACCTGTGATTTTGTGAATGTGGGAACTCTTTCTACCAATGTAGATCACCACTCCTCTGTGGCTTAATAGATGATCTTCCTGAGTATCTGTGATCAAATCAATCAATCGATCACCTACTATGTGCCAAGTACTATGCTAAACTCTAAAGATTTTCTTTTAAAGGCAAAAGACAGTCCCTGACTTTTAGAAGCCACAATATAGTGGAGGAGACAACAAGTAAGCAAATATATACAAGCAAGTTCTATACAGGATAAATAGAAAATAATTAGCAGAAGGAGGCACTAAAATTAATTTTGTACCACTACAGTAGAAATGACTACATTTTATTGCTGTTCTCAAGCCTTTCCATCGTGGATAGGACCTGCTGGAACTCAGACCATTTCATAAGAGCCTTCAAGACCTTGGATTGCCTCCGTGCTATGACAAAGCATCAATATTAGGCTACAGCCTACAGCTCTGCTAATTGAGTGAGATAAAAAGCTTTGAAATGGAAATAAGCAAGGGAGTGGAGATACTGTCATATACATAGAAATCTAAGGGCAATATGAGATCCTTTCTTCAGCACAGCAGAGAAGCAACAAAGGGACATGGGAACCTAAGAGGAATTTAGGGATGGCAAAGATAAATCTTGCCTCTTCCATGATTTTGCATTAGCAGTCATCCTGATGAATAATTGCTGGAGACCAGAGTGAGTCAGTCAATAAACAAACCCTTGAATGTTTCCAAGAGCTCTGTGGTCATTCTGGGGGAAAATTACACTGAACAAAAGGCATTTTCTCAAGAGAGCAAAGGTTCCTAAATTTTGCCTTAGCTTTTACTTGGGAGAGAACTAACAGCACTCTAAAGCATTCTTACTATGTCTGGGGTGTAGTGCTAACTGCTTTGGGAGGGAATTCAATGCTGTATTTCACTATATCTGGTGACATGGCAAAAATGCATTGCACTGACATGCTTTAATTTAGCCCAGAGTTCATCCAATTCTGAAGCAAAAAACATTTTACTTTTAACCATTAGAAATCAGCTAGCTTTTGTGACCATCAGTGAGTCATTTTTATTTCTCTGGGCCTTATTTTCCTCTTCTATAATGAAGAATTTGGATTTCTAGTGTCCCTTCTAGTTCCGAGATTCTGTGAGACATATATATGGGGAGCAATTTGAATATGGGCTTAGGAATTCAAGACAAGGACTGGAAGTTTTACCTTGCCCCTGTGGTATTACTAAGCAAAGCTTTAGGTAAGTTGCATGGATGGTCCTGGTACTAGGTACCAGGAGAATGAGTCAAAAAGAACTTATTCACCCCAAACCATATCAAGCTAGTCTGGGGAACTTCCCATTAGGAGAAAAAGGTCAGTTAAAAAGGCAGATCTGCCCTAAAGACTGTTAGGTAGGTATTGTAGGTATTGTCTGAATCATGAAGGGGCTTATACAGCCCTGAATCTACGGGCTAACTCACACTAGAGCTGTTGCGATTACCCTCTGGCAGGCCTGCACAACCTGCAACCCACCAAAGGATTTCAGGCGGCCTACAAAGATGTAGGAAAACGTGCTGGCCTGCCCTTTGGGGAAAAGACTGTCCAGCAATAGCAGCTCAGTGGAGAAGCAGCAGACGGCAGACCAAGAAATGATGGCCCAAAGGGAAAGCAGCAACTGAGAGCTATGGAGGCAGAAAGATCCGGGAATCTGAGGAGCAAAGGTTCTTCCTTTTTCCAGTGGTAGAATGGGAATCTGTAGGAGTGTGTGTGTGTGTGTGTGTGTGTGTGTGTGTGTGTGTGTGTGTGAATACACAGGGGAGAAAGGATGGGATATTTCTTGTTATTTACCTTGTTTTATTTAAGCAATCCCTTTGCTTTGAATTAATATATAGTCTGATTGGTCTGATAAAAAGGGGGAAAATGGGGCAAAGTGTTGTGAGTTATGCTTTTAAATAATGACTCAAAGAGTAGCCTGAACCTGAAGTTTTAGGAAGTCAATGGGAATGGGAGTGGGCAAGGCTATCGATATGTATGCGTGTATATTATATATGTATATATGTATGTTTATGTGTACTGATTTTATGAGACTGCAGGTACAGTCTATCTATATGCCACAGACAAGCTATGGTTCATCACTCTTTCTCTTACCCTCGTCAATTTATCAGCAAGATACCTCCATAGCTTACCAGCCTCCATAACTGGCTCCCTTAACTTCGATCACCTGGTACTGCTTTCTATCCCTTGAACTGGATTCTACTACCCAGGTAAATACAAGGAGAGTCACTCTGCAAGCCTGGGCCATTACACTGATTCACTAGACTGCCCAACCCTGAAATCTGCCCCCCAGAGACCAAAGAGCATGGGACAGGAAAGAGAGAAACCAGGACAGAGAAGAAGGAACTGGTTCTATAAATTTGACTTCTGGGTCCCTAGATACAAATTTCAGAAAATTTGCCTCCTGTTTAGGGATCATAGAGATCTAGTGTGCATGAAGCAAAAATGACAAAACCATTTTAAGAGTGAGGGGCATACAGCCCTCTTCACTGCCTCCCTGGCCTTTTCATAGATCTAAACACTGTCTGAATCTCCCCTGCATTGTAGGGATGATCGAAGATCTGTGCTTTAAAAGAAATGCCAAAGCGTCCAAAATTTTAAACTCGTGTTGAGGTGGAGGCAAGTGGGGGAAAGGAGACTTTGAGAGCTGAGCCAGAAAGGTTTAGAATGAGCTTTCAGAAATGGGGAGGGTCCTACAAGGTGGGGGTGAGTGACCATAACTTGTGAGCACCTCAGGGACTCACCAGCTTCAAAGGTTGGGCCCTCAAAGATCGAAACAAGCACATACTTGAAACCCTGAATCATGCTGTGCTATTTCTTTCTTTTTTTTTTTTCTCAAGAAAAGAAGCCTTTATTTGGAATGATTCACTTAACAGCTTATAAATCCAGGGGCACATAAAACAGACTTAGAGTGACTACAGAAACCCAAAGAGTTTCAGAAGACATAAAATAAACCATCTCAAAAATTCCACCCCAAGGGTAATCTGCAGCCTGGAAGCTTAACCTCAGAAGGAAACATTTAAGATGTGAAGTCAACTCTCTCTCCACAGAGGAACATTGATAACGCTGCTAACAGAATTTGGGTGGGTAGTTCAAACCTAAGTTTCTGAAAAGAAAGGTCTTCCTCTCATAGGCAAAAGAAGCAAATCGACGTTTTCTATGCTGTTAATGAATCTTTATATATATATTTGGATATTTGGCTTTTTGGAGGGCAATTAGGGTTAAGTGACTTGCCCAAAGACACGGCTAGTAAGTATGTCAAGTGTCTGAGGTCAAATTTGAACTCAGGTCCTCCTGATTCCAGGGCCAGTGCTCTATTCACTGCACCACCTGGCCACCCCTGTTAATGAATCTTTCAATAGAATCATATATCAAAAAGTAACCTGCTATTTCTGGAAAGAAAGATGGGATTTTAAAAGTCACTTCCCCTTGGGGTGGCTAGGTGGCACAGTGAATAAAGCACTGGCCCTGGAGTCAGGACGACCTGAGTTCAAATCTGACCTCAGACATACCACACACACACACACACACACACACACACACACACACACACAAACTAGCCATGTGACCTTAGGCAAGTCACTTAGCCCCAATTGTCCTCCAAAAAGCAAAAAAAAAAAAAATGCAAAAAAGTCACCTCCCCTCAAATAGCTAATAATTTGGAATACTAAGCTAGGTAACTGCCCTAAAGATACTTCTGATAGCAGTATTATATTTTTTTAAAGTAGGCAGTCTTATGAAATAATTAATAAATATTTATTAAAGGGCCCACTATGTGCCAGGCACTGGGCTAAGTTCTGGGGATGATAAAAGAGTCAAAAGACAGTCCCTACCCTCAAGGAGCTTACAGTCTGATGGGGAAAACAACATGATAGTGAAAAGAGTAGCAGATTCAGGAATCAGGGAGTCTGAGTTCTAGCTCTTGGTCAATCAGTTGTGTGACCTTGGGACAGGTCACTTTTCCTTTCTCTTTTCCTCATTTGTTAGATGAGGAGATTGAATCTGATCATTTCTAAAGTTTCTTCCAGCTCTAAATTCTATCATTTCATGTTTTCATAGGACCCCTCCAGCTCCAAATAATTTTGATTCCCTCAACTTGATAAATATTTCCTTCACAAAGCTGTCTGATCTATTAGTCATAGAATGGGGACTGGTACATGTTCAGAGAACCTGGGCAGCCTGCTTCTATCATACGAGTAATTGAAGTACCTTGGAAAGACGAAGAGCATGCATAGATGTTTTCTAACTGGTTCTGGTTTCCTAACCAGTTTTGTAGGAGAAGAGAAATAATGTGATTAGACTCAGTCTCAGAGATAGGAGAGTCTTTGAGTCTAATAATTCTATGATTGCTTCAGAGCTGAGTAGTACAAAGGTAAACTTGATCTCAAGTGCCATCCCAAATGGCCACAAATTCAGGCATGCTAAGGGTCATGATATAGCAAGTAAATGTTGCAGTGGATAAAGCACTGGGTCTAGAATCAGGAAGACTCATCTTCATGAGTTCGAATACTGCCTCAGACACTTCCTAGCTATGTGATCCTGGGCAAGTCACTTCACGATGTTGGCCTCAGTTTCCACACCTGTAAAATAAGCTGGAGAAGGGAATGGCAAACCACTACAGTATCATTGCCAAGAAAACCCAGAATAGAATCACGAAGAGTCAGTCACGATTGAACAACAACAAAGGCTTATTATTCTTTATTCCCTGAACAAATGAGATGAAACTCCCACAGACTTATGCATCAGTAGAGAAAGTGAACAAATTCCCTGTGGGGAAGCTCACATTCCAGTAAAGATCCAGATGTAACACCTCTCCAGGCAACTCCTTATATCCTAAACAGTCATTTGCTAAAGCTCTGCTTCCAAACCTAAAATTTGCTGAGGTTTACTGAAGCACCTCCTCAACTGCACCTCATCTCAGAAAATAACTTCTCTGCTGCTACTGCTGGTGTCCCAGACTTGCTTTCTTAGCAAGTGGAATTCAAAATTGTTTTTAAAAAATATTTAAAATTGTTTTTATACATAATTTGAAAAAATAAGTTTAATTGGAATTCACAATTGTTTTTTAAAAAGATTTAAAATTGTTTTTATACATAATTTGAAAAACTATTTTTTTTAAAAAGAAAAATTGGAGTTGAGAGATTATGTGACTTGTACAGAGCTACACAGCTAGTGGCTGAAGATAGATTTGAATGCAGGTTTTCTTGACTTCAGGACCAGAATTCTATTCATCATAGCTGCCTTAGAGAGATGCATCATGAATGAATGAAAAGGTATTTAAGCATAGACTGTATGCCAATTATGGGAGACACAAATAGAAAAACAGGACGATGCCTTTTCTCCAGCTTATGTTCTAACATGTGGAGACAACACACGGAATTCACCAGCAAATCAGGTGGAAATGACCTATGGTCCTTAGGATACAGCAGCAAACTAGATACTAATACATTGCATTTAGTATTTTTCCATTGATAAAAACCAAATCCACTTTATGATGTTGAACCATTTGAGTCAAGGACTTTAGTTGTTGATTTTCTTTTCTAGGTCTTTAGCAGCTACGGCTACTGAGAGACTAGAGGCTACCGAATTTGCAGAGGTAGCAGCCAGGTGGCATCTTTACAAAGATTGTCGTACTCTACCATGGTTGTGGGAGCTGGGCTAGAAGAGTGTCCAGTAGGGGCAGCTAGGTGGTGCAGTGAATGGAGCACCAGCCTTGGAGTCAGGAGGACCTGAGTTCAAATCTAGCCTCAGACACTTAACACAAAAAACTAGCTGTGTGACCTTGGGCAAGTCACTTAACCCCAATTGCTTCAAAAAAAAAGAAGAAGACTGTTCAGTGGTCATGAGGTGAGGGGCCCCTGCTATTCCTGGGATCCAAGTGTGCAAGTGGAATGCAGAATATTTCCAGAGATGATCTATGTTTAAAAAGTGGCATTAGGGATATCATTGAAGAAATGTACAATCAGGAAAGAATGTGGGTTGATCATGTAGTGAGAGCAAGGGAGGAAAGAGTGAAAGGCTGAGTGCTTCACTTCTTATAAGAAATGCAAAGTACCTGGGGAAGACTTTCAGCATGTTGGGTGGATGCTTTGTGAGGAATCTATGGAAGAACACGTATAAAAATAGCACATGATGAGAAGACATGCATGGGTTGCAATATACACCAATGGAAATAATATCTACATTCATAGGATCACAGATTCCTGAAATGTAGGGAGAAAGGGGTCCAGCCAACTTGCTGGGCGACTTCTTTCATGAATATACAGTTATTAGTGCAGCATGTGGCCAGGTCATTTGCCATCCCTAGCTCTCCTTTCATTACTGGCTCACTTCTTTTTCAAATCAGTCATCTCCTGGATGATAACTTCTATATCAGTTCTTGCACAAAAGTCATTGTCGGTAATCTACTATAGCTTACATATGCCCCTTTAAATCTTTCTATTGCCCTTTGGCTGAGCTGCAGTACAATTTCCTTGGAGACTCTAATATTCCATGGTCTATATCCTATATAATATCAATGAAAAACTTTGGTGTTAAAGAGATGCAGGTTTGTTCCAGGAAGTATCTTGTAAAAGTACTGGATAATCTCTCAAAAGTAAAAATATAACCTGCTTTTCTCCTCCTCCCACAACCCCCCCCCCCCCACTCCCCTTCCCTCTCTGCCAAGATCCTTGAGCTCACATGGAACCAGGTTCATCCTGAGGAGGACTGACCTCAAAAGTATCACTATCTCGATGGCTCATTAATGCCTCTGCTTCAATTTCTTTGGGAAAAAAACTCTGAAAGTTTTGCTGTGGTTCATATTTAGAGTTCCTCCTTCACATCCCAGCTAAAATCCCCTCTTCTACAGGAAGGCTTTTCCAATCCTTTTTAATGCTAGTGCCTTTCATCTCTTGATTGTTTCACATTTATCCTGCCTATAGTTTATTTACACATAGTTCTTTATATAGTGTCTCCTCCATTAGACCTTATGAGCAAGGACTATCTTTTACCTTTCTGTGCATCCTCAGCACTTAGCACCATTCCTGACACATAGTAAGTACTAAATAAATGTTTAGTGTTTGTTTGGTTGGTTGCTGTCCTTCTTTCTCAAAGAGGAACAAAATGACATCACTATGCTAGAGTCAATTTTCAGTGTGTCCGATCAGACCAATAGGAGCTTGGCATGCTCTTCCACAGTTTGGGCACAAATAGTCCTTGTGAACATTCAGGGTGGATTCTCTAAATTTGTGTATCTTGCATTTCCTTTGAGCTGAGAGTTAGGTGAAAAGAAGCCCTGATAGAGGACACAGGTCGAATTTAATAGGAAGAGATGATACTTAAAAGGTGAGATTAAGAGGTGAGAGAGTAATGTGGTGAGGGTGAATGGGGAGAGACAATGGGGTGAACTGTCTCGTGTAGAGGAGGCAGGGGAAGGTGGTTGCAGGGGAGGGGAAGAACAGGAAGGCAAAAAGGCAAAACCTTATTCTCACTGAATTTGGACCAGGGAGAGAATGACATGCATACTAAATAGGGTGTCCCACCCTATAGGAGCATGGGGGGAAGGGGTATGGGGGAAGGTGATGGAGGAGAGGGCGGGATGGGAAGGAAGGGATGTTGGAAGCACCCACTTTTGAAAAGGGATAGGATCAAGGTGGAGTGGACCAGGTGGAAGGTGGGATGGGAGGGAGGGAAATATAGTCAGTCTTTTACAATATATCTACTATGGTAATGTTTTGCATAGCTACACATGTACAGCATATACTGAATTGCTTATCTTCCTTTTAAAATCAATTTTAAAAAATATATAAATATTATGATTAATATTATTTTGCATATAATTGGGAGATAAGATGTGCAGGCATTGGGGCACAGAGATTCACCTCGCCCTACTAGAAAAGTCGAAGGGGGTATGGGAGAAGAGGTGGGAGGGAGCAGATTGGATGAGGGGATATCCTGTGGGACTGCTATTCTTGGGTGATGGGTAGGGGAAAAATGGGAAAAAATTGTAACTCAAAATCTGATGGAAATGAATGATGCAAACCAGAAGTTAATAGAGCATTTGGGGGAAAAAGAAAAGAAAAGAAGCTCTGAAAAGTGCTTGGCAGCCATCACACCAGAGGTGCTAATCTCCCCTGGACACACCCTCTACCCTGAATGTTTATTAACTGAACAACTGATTACATGAATAACAGGATTTGATCTTTCTCCCCTACCATAAAAGGGACTCTCTATAATATGGGTATCCGGCATGAGATGGCTTTTATTTCCCCCACCAAAGAAACTATATAAGACACAAAGGTTTCCAAAGCCCACATGAACAAACACAGGAAACATGAATGCTCACTAGAGGACTGCAGCCAGGAAGAAGACTCTTTGTGGAACTGCTGAACAGCGATTTTGCTTCACCTCAGACCTCCACTGTCTGAGAAACTCACAGCAATGACCATGGGAGGTTTTCAAAGTCTCCTGACTTCTCTAGAATATAATAGATAGGAGCTGAAGCAAAGCTGGTCTGGAATACACTGTCTGAGACAGTTAAAAACTCCTTAAGGAAAAAAGGTCCATTAAAATAAGTTTTGAGTTTATTCCCAGAAAGTCTTATTCCTTATATGTTCATTGGATTTAAAGCAAAAAAAAAAGCTTTCAGCACATCAAACTCAACCCCCTTATCTGACACATTCCTTTTTTGGGGGGAGATCTGGAACAAATTATGGTATATGAACAAAATGGAATATTATTGTGCTTCAAGAAATGAAAAAAGAGATAAATTCAGAGTAACCTGGGAAGATGTATCTGAACTGATGGAGTAGCAGCAGCAGAACAATTTATATAATGTGATATTAAAAAAAAAAGTTTGGAGCATGCCATACAGCCTCCTCATTTTGTTTATTTTGAAAGAGTTTCTTCTTTTTAAAAAATCTCTTTTATTATTATGAGCTTGACAAATACCAACAAGCACAAATACTTCACCGTACAAAGAAGAACAGTAACAACAAAAAAGACTCCATATGAATAGATAGCTTAGTTTGGGGTATATTTCAAAATTAAAGTGGTAATTTCTGTCTGTTTGCCCTTTTGAACTTCCCTTTGCTCCCTTATGTTAATTTTTCAAATGATGATTAACAGATGTAATTTTCTTGCCTTTTTTTTTTTTTAGCATCGCTATCATTCCTCATCCATTTCTCCTTCCTTAAAAAAAAATCCAGGGCGGCTAGGTGGCGCAGTGAATAGAGCACTGGCCCTGGAGTCAGGAGGACCTGCATTCAAATCCAACCTCAGACACTTAACACTTACTAGCCATGTGACCTTGGGCAAGTCACTTAACCCCAATTGCCCTGCCTTCCCCCCTCCAAAAAGAAAAAAAAGTTCCTTAGTAATGGATCAGTTGGCTATGGTGGGGAACCTGTAGCCTCAAGATTATGTGTGGCCTTCTAGGTCCTTGGGTGTGGCCTTTTGATTGAATCCAAGTTTTATAGAACAAATCCTTTTATTAAGGGGATTTGTTCTGTGAAGTTTGGATTCAGTCAATGGTTTGCACTTGAGGACCTAGAGGACCACATGAGACCTTGAGGCAGCAGATTCTCCACCCCTGGTCTAGTCTTTAGAGCATGCATGGATTTGCCCTTGGTATACCTCTGTACCTCCCTTCCTCTCTACCACCCATGCTGCCCTTACATGTAAAAAACAAGTATTGTATAGTCACACAAAATAAATCCACATATTGGCCAAGTTTAAAAATGTATATCCCATTCTATTCTCTTTTCTGTCAAAAGGTGGGAAGCATAATTCATTGTCAATCTTTTGGAATTATGATTGGTCATTGCATTGATCACAGATCTTTTATATTAGTTTTCCTTTATAGTGTTGTTGAATACATTCTCCTGGTGCTGCTCACTTCATTCTGCAACAGTTCAGACAAGTTGCCCCAAGTTTCTTTGAATCCATTCTATTTGCCATTTCTTGCAGCATAATAACATTCCATTGCATTCTTATACCATCATTTGTTCAGCCATTTCCTGATTGATCTTTTTATTTTATATATTTTATTTATATATATTATTTATATATTCCCCTTTATGATGCAGTCCTTCACTGTAACGAAAAATGCTATTATACAGACTCTCCTCTTGTTTCCTCCAAATACAGAAACTTATAGGAGACAAGCATGGATATGCCAGTAAATATTTAATATTTGCTGTGGAGGGAGGGGGGGAATGTATCCTGAACACATTTTTAAATTTAATCTGCATCATTAACATTTTCTCCACCACTTTCTCAAGTTCAGACAATCAACAAAACTAAAAAGCAAGTTCTGATTTGTAGTGTTTGATGATTTCTGGGGTACAAATGCTCACAGCAAAAATGTAACAGGCAGCTCTTGTGAGCTAGTTCAAAGTGACTGTAGCATAGCCCTGACCATAGGCATCACTGACCCATGTCTGGTACACTGGGAGACATCTCTGCCTATTGTTAACTCTTGACTTTCTTCTTGGTCCCCTTTTACTTGGCCTGTCGGCTTCTGGATGATTGAGTTATTTTGATAGCTTTGTTTTTATTTTTGCATATATGGGATAGATGATGTCACTTACTATAATTTCTCATTAGAATTTTCAATCATTATTTGATCTACTGCTAATTTTAGGTTTTTACTGGAGTAGGCACGTGGGAATTAGTCTTCCTGTCTCAATTCAAGTAGCCATCTTGGCCAGAAGGTACAACTCTCACATTTCATTCTCATACTGAACCTACTCAGCCTGTTGGGCTGGTCCTGCTACAGCAAACAAACAACAGCCGCGTATAAAAACTATTATAAATCACTAACAATAAGAGAAATGCACATTACTACAACTCTGAGGTTCCACCTTGTGGTAGGAGCAACATTTTCTAGGTCAGGCTAGTTTTTTCAAGGCCTTACCTCATGAAGATTAGATTAGTTTTTCTTTCAAATGAATTAAAACTCTCTTTGAGATTTAATTGACTCAAGGGACTAAGGCTGAGACCATTGACATAGTTTAAATGCAAAAAAGCCAGGTCACAAAAAGATATCTCTTCTTTGTCAGGCTTTTGACTTGAAGATCAGCAGGATCAGTACAGCAGTACATCAGTACAGGAAAGTGTACCCAACTGAACCAGTGCTGTATCCTCACTGACTATCTTTTCCTCCTATGGCTAAGTAAAGCTCTTCTTATAGAATGAATAAATGAATAAAAAAAGCATCATCATCATTATTAAATTCTTACAATGTTCTAAGAACCATGTGAAAAGCTGGCATTACAAATATAAAAGCAAAGACAGTCTCTTCCTTAAATAGCTTACAGTTATTTTAATGGGTCCAGAAAGTTACAAGGATGGTGAATAGAGGTCATAGGGGCATTAGAAATAGCTGATGAGCCAGTGGATAGAGCACTTGGCCTGAAGTAAGAGAAACCTGAGTTCAAATTTGGTCTCGGATACATATTAGCGGTGTGACCATGGGCAAGTCACTTAACCTCTGTTTACTTCAGTTTTCTTAGTTGTAAAATTAGGACAATAATGGTACCTACTCCTCAGGGTTGCTGTGAAGATCAAAGGCAATAATATTAGTTAAAGAACAACAAAAACAATGACACCTACCACAGTGCCTAGGATACTGTAGGTGCAATATAAATGGCTTTTTCCCCTTCTCCCATAAGGGGAATAGATTGACCTCCCTTCCAGGAACAATGGCAAAGAGCTTCATGGTTCCAAAACTAGAGAAGAGCCCAATATTAGGTGGCCAGAGAAGGGATGTCCTGAAATAGTGGTCCAGAGAGGCAGTCATCAATCAGGAGAACAGGATCTGAATGCAGAAGTTCCTCTATGTTATGGTCTCTGGTATTTGTCTCAAAGTTATTGCTAAAGAGTACAGAGGAGGTGGTGAGAACAAAGACAGAATTTTACTGTTAGATGGCCCACGAGTGTTTCGGCTTGTTCAAATATTGAACTGTGGCTATCAGACCACCCTAAGTCAGGCATGGTCTATTATGTACTTCATACCTATCAAGTTGGCAAGATGACAGAAAAGGATGATATGGAAGAACAGGAACAGGGGAGCTGGCAGCTATGTGGGTCAGTGGAAAGAGTGCTGGGCCTGAAATGAGGAAAATTTGAGATCAGATCTGGCCTCAAACACTTATGAATTGTGTGAATCTGGGTAAGTCACTTAACTAATGGTCTGTCTCAGTTTCCTTGCCAAGAATAATAATGGAACTGATGGTGTGCTTGGGGTGTCTATGTTTATAACATCAGTTTGTAACATCAGTGTGTAAAATCAATTTGTAAAACCAGTTTGTAAAATCACATTACCACCGCCCCCCCAGCCTCAGAGCATTAACTCTGCCCTTTCCTCCTGCCAGCACTCTGCCTAGAAACAATTCATGAACTGTTTATCTCCCCTTAGTATAATGGCCAGCTGTACCTATGAATCCTTCAATGCACTATCTGTAAGTTAACTCCTCAGCCAATTAAGCACATATTTAATCCCCATTAGCCTTGGTTCCCAACATCTATCTTGTCAAACATGACACTGATAGGTGGCAGACTAGGCACTTCTAAGTCAGCCCTGACCCTAGTTGACTTAGTGACGTTTCAAGCCTAAAACCACACCTCCAGTTAGCCCCGCCCTCGCTCTATTTCCCAGTGAATTATGGGCAATACACTTGTGCAGTTGATATTAAAAGTGCATGTTCCTTTAAGCACCGACCACTCTTTAACTCCTCCCTAATCCCACCCTTACTCACCTAGTTAGCATAATTGACATCTGATTTACTATTGTAACTCTTTTTGTTTGTTTGTTTGTTTTTGTTTTTGCTTTTTGGAGGGCAATTGGGGTTAAGTGACTTGCCCAAGGTCACATGGCTAGGTTTTTGTTTGTGTGTGCCTTAAGTGTCTGAGGCCGGATCCGAACTCAGGTCCTTCTGACTCCAGGCCGGCGCTCTACTCACTGTGCCACCTAGCCGCCCCAGTATTGTAACTCTTTATAAACTATACCTATGACTTTTTCTAAGGTTGCAGGTTCTCTAAGAACCCATGTCTGCTGTAAAGTGTAACAATAACCTTTTACAATCCTGACTTAAAAGATTGCTTGGGTCCTATGAATTCATTCCAGCCTGCCCACTCAGGGACTCTGGTCATTGGAGCCCCTGCAACACCTATTCTTCCCTTGTAAGAACCTCCTGCCCAGGACTATTGTGAAGATCAAATGAGATAATATTTGTAAAGCGCTTGGCATATAGCAGGAGTTTAATAAAAGCTTGTTCCCTTCCTTCCTTCTTTCCTTTCTTCCAAATGGTGCAACTCCTCTGGAAGGAAAATGGAAACTACACCCAAAGTCACTAATACTTGCATATACTTTGGCCCAAAGATACTATTAGTAGGCATATATACTATAAAGAGAGCAAAGGACTAAGGTATACAAAGATAAATATATCAACATTTTTGCAATAGTAAAAACTGGGAACAAAATGTGTGTTCATCATTCACTCAACTGAGAAAGTTAAAGTATATGAATATGATGAAATATATTCATATAGCTCTTGCAGCATAAGAAATCATGAAAGAGATGGATTCAGAGAACCTTATGAGTCCTTTTTTAAACTGATGTAGAGTGAAGTGAGTAGAACCAAGAAAACAACTTATACAATAATACATTATAAAGGGGAAAAAGACTAGAAAAGAATTGAGAACTATAAGCAAGGAGTGACCAATTTACAACTTCATAAGATTGTTGATGAATCATGTGGGAAACCACTTAGCAGAGAGGTGATTACCTAAAGGTATAGAGTTCTCAGACACAGCCAATATATGGATTAATTTTTCTTTACTATACTTATTTGTATAATGGAGGAAGGATGTGATTTCTCCTTTAGTTCAGTTTATATAGTTCCAAAATATAATCACACTGGATGAGGTTTTAATGTGTAAACAAAATATATCTAATCCCTGATCAGACACCCTTTGAGATGATTGAATGAGAAAAATAATTAGACACACCTCTGGGGGCTTTAAATAGCTAAGTCCAGAGAAGCTTGAGACAGCCAAAGCTCAGTGCAATTTTGGAATGAGACTCCTACAAGGAGGAAAGAGGGGATTTCTTTCTTTCCTCTTCCTCTCATTGGTTATGGCATCTAGCAGTGACATGCTAAGAGGGAGACATCTTGTCCAACAGTTGGCTGGGAGTTCCTTATAGAAGCAACACCTGCAGAGGAGAAGGGACTTTCTCTCTTCTCCCCAAACCTCCTTAAAATAGTCCACATAGATTTGAAAGGAGCTGTTGGACCAGGGGACATGAACCCATAGAGGAATAGAGATACACTCCAGGAAGACACAGATACAGCGATAGACACATGAGAGAGGAAGTAGCTATGGAGTGAATCATATGTTGAGAACCTAGAATGAGGCTCTGTGGAGCAAGAAAAGACTTCTAGGCCTGCAATGCCAGGTGCAATGAGTTGCCTATGTTACGTGTCTATCCTATGTGTGTGTCTCTATCATTACACTCTAAGTACGAGCCCACTCTATGTATTTGTAGAGTGCTCCAGTTTTATGGGGAAAATATTTTATAACTTCTGTTCTTGCTGTGCAATTTGAATAAATGCCTTTTGATAAGACCTAATTAAGTCTTATCTGGCTGTTCACAGGAAGCACACCAAGCACACTCACGAGCTATGTAGCATTTGAAGTAGAATCCCAAAAGGTTACCCTTAGAACTTGAGGTAACAGCTGACTTCTGGGGAGTCAATCAGTGAAACTATATGTGCAAGTTGAGGGATTAGCCCTGGGTCAGAGGTAGGAGGAGGCTTGCTATGAATGTTACCAAGCAGAGTTTGCATTTTGGGGGAGGGAAAGGAGGGAGCTTTGGGAGGGAATAAAAGAGTAGTCATAGAGATACCAAAACAAGGAGGAAAAAAGGTCAGAAAAATAAGACAAAAGAGAAAAAAAGAAAAGAATGCCAATAAAACTTTAAAATATATATATACAGAAGGATGATTAGGAAAGTTTTGATGAAGGATAGGGGGTTGGAAAAGGTCTAGCATATTGTACGTTATATTAGAGAGTGGAAATTATTGGGGAGCATGATTATGGGAGACCAGGGCAGTCAAAGAACAAGCAGCATAAAGACGTTAGCGATGAGGGGAAAGGATGTGCTAAAATGGGTTCCTAGCCTAGTTTGCCTTGGGCCTGCTTTGCCTTTTATTTTTTCATCTGAGATTTCAGCAGTAAAAGGAATGTCCCAATATGGCCACAGATGTTACAGATCTCTTCTGTAATTTACACTTTTAGAGAGTTGCCTAGGATGCTAAGAAGTTGAATGATTTGCTCTGTTCACACTGCTAGTGTTCTTAACAGAGGAGACTAGAATTCAAATCCTCCTGATTCTTTTTTTTTTTTGGCTCTTTGGAGAGGGAAGGGTGGGGCAATTGGGGTTAAGTGACTCGCCCAAGGTCACACAACTAGTAAGTGTTAAGTGTCTGAGGGGTTAGACACTTAACACTAGCCATGTGACTTTGGGCAAGTCAAGCCACTTAACCCCAATTGCCCCTCCTTCTCCCCTCCAAAAAAGCAAAAAAACCCCAAACAAAACCAAAAAACAAAAACAACCCCCCCCCAATATTGCTGTTACTGTAAACAATGTCCTTTTGGCTCTGCTCATTTCACTCTTCATTATTTTGTACAAGTCTTTCCATGTTTTCTTAAGATCACTGAGATCATTATCTCTTATAGCACAGTATTATGCCATCACAATCATATACCACAACTTGTTCAGCCATGCCCCAATTGACGGTCAGCCTTGCAATTTCTAAATCTTTGCCACCACAAAGAGAGCTGCTATAAACATTTTAGAACATGTCCTATCCTTATGAAACTTTGTTCTTCATTCCCAGTCAGCATTGGAAAATAGATCCTTGATGAAGCAGTTCTGAAGGTCTGAAGGTGTTCCTTTACCCAGGGCTCTCAGTTTAATAGACTTCTGAATACCTAAAAATCAAGATCTAAATAATGGTGGAATTCCATGCACTAGAAGGTGTGATAAGATATTTTCAAGTGGAGACTTGGTGCTTCCCAATATTTCTCAAATTAAACCATGTGGACAGTTACCTTTTGGGCTGATCAAAAGTCTGATCCTGGCCATAAAAACCATGATGTAGTTTACAAAGTCTGTCTTGAGCTAATCTAACACTATAAAGTTGAAAGAGACTTGTCAGATAATCTAACATAATCCAGTCTTTTAACAGATGAGGAAACTGAATGTAGGAGAAGTTAACTCATATGCCCTTCTGCTTAGAAACAGAGCCAGAGCTAGAGCCCAGATCTTCTGATTCCCCAGGTCCATGTTCTTCCTACTACATTAGATGCCTCTTTAGCACTAAAGCAATTCCTCTCCCCCAATCTCTCTCACAATTTTACTTATAGCACACTTTGATAAAATATATACTTACCAGGAAGATAGGTGACTCATTAACATATTAATGTGAGTTCATTTATCAGATATCCGATAGTCACCTAGGATAGAAGTGTGACTCACTCTTGAAGGAATGGGAAAACAGAAAGGCAAATTTGGAAGATGTGGGAGATTGGGAATGACCTACCACATTAAGATCCATGAGAAGCACCATACTGAGGAGTCTTGGGATACCAAAGAGAAGTAACTAGGCATTGGGCATGGGCCTATTAGCAACAAAAGAGGGAAAGTGACCTTCTGAAATGTGCACCAATATGTAGCAGATAAAGTGCTGACCTGCATTGACAGAAAGATTTCTTTCTGGGAGTCCTTTGTACCAATGAAATTACAGGGCCTGTTCCTATCCATTTTGCCTAGGACCCTTCCTGTTCAAATGTAATGTGCTGGGTCTGGAGTCAGGAACACCTGAGTTCAAGTCTGACCTCAGATACTTCCTAGCTCTATGACCCCGGCCAACTTATTAACCTTGTAAGTCTCAGTTTCCTCATATGTAAAACGGGGAGCACAACAGCATCTGCCTCTCAGTTTTTTTGTGAGGATTTTAAATGAGATAATATTTATAAAGTGCAGTTGGTACTTTAGTAGGTTCTTAGTAAATACTTGTTTCTTTTCTTCCTTTTTCTTTCCTTTCTTCCTTCTTTCTTCTGAAACTTAAATGTAAACGTAGACAAATTTGGAAAAGGAAGGCACAGAAATGTGGCACGGAAATCTAAGCCTGTGTTGCTGCTGTGGGATAAGGTATCCATGGTTATATCTCAATAAACAGCCCCACTGGAGAGCTGAGCCAGTATAGGGAACACTGCCACTTGGTGGACGTCTCTGGAATAGCACCCAGAAAATTCTCAGACCACATACACTCCCTAATCCTAATGCTAAACCTTGCTAGTTTCTCAGATCCCCTGAACTGGGGCCAGCTCTCTTATAAGAAACTGAAAAATAAAGGCCAACAGGATTTTTGTTCCCTGGGAAGAATTTTCACACTGCAATTTAAGTTTTCAAAATCCCTTCATTTATTTGTTTGTTCATTCATTCATTCGTTTGTTTACTTATTTATTTAGTTGTGATAGACATAGAATTTCCATGTATGGATGTCCAGCAGCCTTGGTTTAGGGAAATAGGAAGAGCTGTCAAGACCTTTTACATTTCAATCATTAAGGATAGGTCAACATTAAACCAAACTTTTGAAGATTAAAAGGTACTTCTCTGACTCCCTCTAATAACTGCCTAGACAGACATTACAAGATACATAACAATCTGAGGTTTGTTCAATTGAATTACGTGGCCTAGTGCTGGATTTGAAGTCAGAAAGGACCATGGGTTTGCTCATAACTGCCAGTGTGACCTTGGGCAAGTGCATCAATTTCTTTGCACCTTTTATATAAAATGGGAGTGGGGGAAGTAAATCTATGATACTTTTTTTGACCTCAAGGGGTTTTTGATTCTATGGAATCTAGAAAATTTCCCAGTTAATAGGAAAAGGAACCTAAACATGACTGGTGCTCAATGAACATGTATGACATTGGAAAACTGGGTTATTAACTCAGTAGATAGAGGGTCAGCTTTGATATTACTGGCCATTACAACCCTGGCCAAGTCTCCTAACCTCTCAGTGCTCTAAGAAATCCTCTAAGACTATAAGTTCCAGAGGAGGTGCATTGATACGAATTTCTTTACTTGGAGGATGCAGTTTCCCCATATCAACAAAATCATAATTTCAATCTCTCTATCTTTATACGTTCAATATACTAACATGTCATTCCCCCATGACGTCATTGGTCCTTTTCAAGAACAAAGGATGAACAACAATAACAACCACAAGCACTAACATGTCATTGAACAAAGGCATAACTAGGAATTCTGGAATCTAAGGCAAACATAATAGGAGTGGGTGATAGTCATTCCTGTGCACGACTGAGGCAGACTGGAGTGATGGGAGATGAGGATATTAAATACTGGGAGGCCAGAAGTATTCATAGGGGGAGGGAAAGGAGTGGAGAAGAAAGCTCTGAGCCATTACTGATCCCATTGGTGAAGAGGGAGGTTCATCTGGGACTGGACAAGATGGAGTGAAATTTAAAGGAGAATGGCCCCCAGGTGATGATGGCCAAAGGAAGATCTGAAAGTGGCGATAGAAAGCAAGGGTTATCTGGGTGCCTCCTCTGGCACTGTGTGCCACAGGGTTTGAGAAAAGGAGTAGCCAGCCTTTGAGATTAGAGAGTGTGGCGCCATCAGGAGACAGTTAAACTTCAGTGATAATCACAAGATGGGAGGAATTTGGGCACACAAAAGAGGGGCTTATTAATGACAAGAGGAGGTCCAGAGGAAAGGGGAGACACAAGAGAAAAAGGATTGGGGAGGGCTAGGGTGGGCTGAGATAGGCAGGGGTGAGGATGTGGGGGAGATAGCAAAGGAGATTTGAATACAGGGGAATGTGGCAATGGACAGGATGGACAGTACGACCAAGAACACAGTCGTTGGGGTAAAGTCTTCTTTTCCTCCCCCAACCTCTAATGACAGCAAGTCTACTCATCGGAGCTCCCCAGGCCCCATTTTCTTTCTCCTTGCTTCCTTAGAGGTACAGATTGATAGAAAACCATGAGGACTGAGGGGTAAGGACTGCAGTCAGCGGATCACAAAGGGAAAGAAAGAATGTCTTCTGGATATGGATACTTGAGAAAAATCCTGGTTACCTTGCCTTAATTATGTCTCTGGCTCTCACTCATTATTTTATCAGATTATCTGGCTGTCACCTGGGGTGAGTGGAATGGACCTTAAGGAACACATGGAATGGAATGGAAAAGGTATTTATTGAACACTTTCTATTATAGTCAGTCAGCTAGCAGTTATTACGCACTTACTGTGTGTCAAGTCCTGTGCTAAGCATTGAGGGTGTTAGAAAGAAAACAAAGAAAAAAAGCAAAAAAGCAAAGCAAAGAAAAAACCAGTCCTTGCTCTCAAGAAACTCACATTCTAATAAGGAAAACAACATACAAACAATAAATAAATTCAGGTATACTCAGAGAGAAGGCTCTAAGATTAAGGACTGGGAAAGGTTTCTTTCAGAAGACAGGACTTTAGCTGAGACTGGAAGAAAGCCAGGGCAGTCAGGAGATGGAGATGAGGAAGAATGTTCCAGACATGGTGGACAGCAGGGACAAAGGCTCACAGTCAGGAAATGGAGGGTCTTGCATTCAAAGAGGCCAATGTCATTGGAACACAGAATGAGACACAGATACGTTTTGATGGAAGAAAAGGAGTCATGGAAGTCCAGGATGTGGGACTCTTTTGGGGGTGAGTGGAATAGACAAGGAAGGCCCTTAAGCCAAAAACTACAGCCTGAGGAGTTTGGGTAACTAGAAAATGAATGGGAGAAGAAAGAGCCTCAAAAAGGGAGTGGTGGCCCAGACAAAGACCTGGTAACTTTCTCTTCTCTAATTTGTAATTTTTCCACTCTCTGATATGAATTTGGAAGTCTGAGTATACGGTATAGCCCATAGGGATGTTGCAGTTGAAATTAAGGTAAACTGAGGTAGAAAGCTCCAAACATGTTCAATTTTTTAGTTAAGCTAGCAGTTACCCAGAAAAAAGGTCTTTCAACTCCTCAAGAATTCAAAAGATCCTAAATGAGAGCCAATGGATTATTTTGTGGACAAAGAAAGGAGCATCCCAAACTAGAAGACAGCATCATAGATGTGGGGAAATTAATATGACTGGTTACACAGATTGAAACATATTATTTGCTCTCTCTCTCTCTCTCTCTCTCTTCTTTTTGTTTGTTCCTTCTTTCTCATGGTTTCTTCCATTGGTTCTAATTCTTCTTTACAGCATGACTAATATGAAATTTAGTATGGACATATATGTAGAGCCTATATCAAATTGCAAGCTGTCTTGGGGTAGGAGGAGGAGAGAGATGGGGAGAAAATTTGGAACTCAAAATCTTATGGATATGAATGTTGAAAACTAGAAATAAATAAAATCCGAAGCATCACAGATGTGGGAGATAATGTGATTGGCTAGAAATTTGGAGTGTAGGGCTAGCAACAACCCCTCCTTCCATCTTGTCACTATGGGAAATACATTGATAGTATCTACACACATGGTTAGTTAGAGTCACAGCAAAAACAGACCAGACTTTCTTGAAGGACAGTCAGTGTATTGAAGAGATAACATACCAGACTCTCTGGCATTCACCTGCATCCTTGATTTCGTTGACACAAAAATAGAATAGTGATTAGCAGGGGAACTGAACTCGATTAACTCAGAGAGGAAAACTGAACTTAAGAACTTAACTCAGAGACAAAGAAACTTGATGTAGGCAATATACAAACTGTTGGCAGTGATACAGAATAGAATCAATCACAAAAACAAAGATAATATCAATTTGATCTTCTTAGGAAGACTTATGGGGTGAAGGAAGATTGATACTGGGAAGGACTGACTGAATTCAATTCACAACAAACATTTATTCAGCAGAAGGATGGGAATTTAACAATACTTCAAAGGACTAAGCAAATTTTTGCATCAATTGATACTCTTGGTCCTTCTTAAATACAAGATGTTCGACAAAAACCAAACATTCCTTGCCTCAGGAACCTTATGTTCTACTTCCCAGGCCTCTCTTTGGAAGGCCTAGGGAAAGGGAAGGACACCTGAGAACTGATATTGACTTGTATGGCTTGAAAGTGGGAAACCTTACCATAAGGGCTGATGGTTGAAAGGGCTGTTCTGAATTCAGCTGACAATAGCTGATGTTTCTGGGGTCTCTTTTTGCCATCCGGTACCCATCTGCTCTCTGTGTCCATGTTTGAACTAATGCCTTGGAGTCCTGTCTATGTCATCTGCTTGCTGGGCCTGTACAATACTTTGCTGCAATGTGTTTTTGTGTTCAGCTCTATCTGTGTAAATTTCTCTGCAAAGACTTTTGCAAAAATGCATTCATTTTCCTCTTATCTGCTACAAAGCATTAGGGAGTTGAAGTTAAAAATTAATGTAGTATTGACTGCTATTTCCCAGCCAAATTCAAACACATGCAATTCCTTTCATCCCTGATGTCTCACTTACTCCTGGTAAATAAAGTTATCTTTGTTTTACCACCTAAGATGATCCATTTCTGGAACTCTTCTGCTATTTACCCTAGAGTCTGTATCATTTTCCTTTGAGTACCCTTAACAATAACAAATCTCCTGAGTATGATTTTTAAAAAAAATAAATTATTTATTTATTTTTAGTTTTCAACATTTGTTTCCACAAGATTTTGAGTTACATTTTTTTCTCCCCATCTTTTCCCAACTCCCACACCAAAATAGCAAGCCTACTTAATACCCCTTCCCCAAATCTGTTCTCTCTTATATCTTCCCCCATCCCCCCAGACTTTCTAGTAGGGCAAGATGGGTTTCTATACCCCAGTACCTGTATATCTTATTTTCCAAAATTTTAAACATTTATTTTTAAAACTTTGAGTTCCAGATTTTTTCTCTCTTCCCTCCTCACCCACCCCCACTGGGAAGATAAACAATTCAATATAGGCTGTACATGTGTAGTTACCCAAATCACTTCTATTGTAGTTATACTGTGAAAGACTAATTATATTACCTCCATCCTATCCCTTATTCTATTTTCTCCTTTGACCCTATCCAACTTCAAAAATGTTTGCTTCTAACTACCCTCTCCCCCAATCTGCCCTCCCTTTCCCCCTCTTATCCCTACTCCCCTATTTTCCTGTAGGGTAAGATACCCAATGGAGTGTGTATGTTATTCTCTCATTAAGCCAAATCAATAAGAATCAGGTTGTCCCATTCCCTTTCACCTTTCTGCTCTTCCCTTCCATCTGTAACAGTTTTCTCTTGCCTCTTTTATATGAGATAATTTACCCTGATCTATCTCTCCCTTGCTCCTTCTCTCAATAAATTTCAATCTCACCTCTTAATTTTATTTTGTAGATATCATCCCTTCATATTCAACTCATCCTGTGCCCTCTGTCTATGTGTACATGAACATACATATGCCCACACTCACACATATATTTATATGCACATACACCCTCTTATATATACATATATATGTATGTATACACATATATTCCCTTCAACTATCCTCATACTGAGAAAAGTCTCATGAGTTACAATTATCATTTTTCCATGCAGGATTGTAAATAGTTTACTTTTAATAAGTTCCTTATGGTTTCTTTTTCCTGTTTACCTTCTCATGCTTCTCTTGCTTCTTATATTTTAAAGTCACATTTTCTGTTCAGCTCTGGTTTTTTCATCAAGAATGCCTGAAAGTCCTCTATTCCACTGAATGACTGTATTTTCCCCTGAAGCATTATACTCAGTTTTGCTGGGTAGGTGATTCTTGGTTTTAGTCTCAGCTCCTTTGACCCCCAGACTATCATATTCCAAGCCCTTCAATCCCTTAATGTAGAAGCTGCTAGGCCTTGTGTTATCCTAATTGTGTTTCCACAATATTCAAATCCACTGCTTACAGTGTTTTCTCCTTGACCTGGGAACTCTGGAATTTGGCTATAATATTCCTAGGAGCTTTCTTTTGGAGGTCTTTTTTTCCCCTTTCCTTTCCTTTCCTTTCCTTTCCTTTCCTTTCCTTTCCTTTCCTTTCCTTTCCTTTCCTTTCCTTTCCTTTCCTTTCCTTTCCTTTCCTTTCCTTTCCTTTCCTTTCCTTTGCTTTCTTTGCTTTCTTTGCTTTTCTTGCTTTTTGGAGGGTAATTGGGGTTAAGTGACTTGCCCAAAGTCACACGGCTAGTAATTGTGTCAAGTGTCTGAGGCTGGATTTGAACTCAGATCCTCCTGACTCCAGGGCTGGTGCTCTATTCCCTGTGCCACCTAGCTGCCCCATTGGGGTTCTTTTTCAAGAGACAATCAGTGAATTCTTTCAATTTCTATTTTGCCCTCTGGTTCTAGAATATCAGGACAATTTTGCTTGATAATTTCTTGAAAGATGGCATGTAGGCTCTTTTTTTGATCACAGTTTTTAGGTAGTCCAATAATTTTTAAATGAGAGATATGTGACATTGCCTTCTATTTTTTTCATTTGTGTTTGGATCTGTTTTATAGTATCTTAATTTCTCATAAAGTCATTAGCTTCCATTTGCTCCAATCTAAGTTTGAAGGAGCTATTCTCTTCTGTGAGTTTTTGAAATTCCTTTTCTGTCCGGCAAATTCGGCTTTTTAAGGCATTTTTCTCCTCATTGGCTTTTTGGGCCTCTGTTGCCATTTGAGTTATTCTATTTTTTAAGGTGTTATTTTCTTTGGTGTATTTTTGGGTCTCCTTTAGCAGGCTGTTGACTCTTTTTCATGATTTTCTTTCATCATTCTCATTTCTCTTCCCAATTTTCCCTCCACTACTCTTACTTGATTTTCAAAATCTTTCTTGAGCTCCTCTATGGCCTATAACCAGTTGATATTTTTCTTGGAGGTTTTTGATGCAGGAGTTCTGACTTCACTGTCTTCTTCCTGCTCTGTGCCTTGATCCTTTTTGTCCCCCCAAAAGGATTCTATGGTCTCTTTGTGCTTCCTCTGCTCGTTCATGTTGCCAGACAATTACTCGACTTCTGAGCTCTTTACCATGGTAGAACTCTGCTTCCAGAATGGAGAGAGCTATGTCCCAAATTGCTGGGGTTTGTGCAGCTGCTTGAAGCTATTAGGAGGGTGCCATCTTTGCAGCCCCCATCTGACTCACTGGTCACACACCCCAGGACGCCCACCCAAGACCTTGGTTCAGATCCAAGCAAGTTAAAGCAAGAGCGCTTATCCTCTGAATGGTTGCTTGGTCCCCCTACAGTCTATAGGTCAGGAGCTCTGGAAGCAGCTGCAGCAGTGGCTGCATGGCTGCCACTCCTCCAGGGGTGTCTTGCCCCATGGGCAGGGGCCAGACTGCACTCTTCAGTCTGTTCCAACAGAGTTCCACACTGACCTTTTACTTTGTCTTTGGTGTTTATGGGTTGAGAAGTCTGGAAACCACCACAGCTACTGATGATTCACTCTCCTGAAGTCTGCTGTTGTGGCTGTTGGTCAGGCTGCCCTGGGGGCTGGAACCACATGGCTCATGTCAGACTGTGCTCCACTCCCAGCTTGGTGTGATAGACCTTTCCTGTTGGACTTCCAGGCTTCCTTCAGTGGGAGATTTGTTTCTCTGTCATTTTGTGGGTTCTGTAGCTCTGAAGTTTGTTTAGTCATTTTTTACATGTATTGGAAGTGATTGGAGGAAGAGCCCACACCAAGTTTGTGCTTGTACTCTGCCCCCTGTGATTTTTTTAACTAGTCATACAAATAGGGCTAATTCCAATGAAGAAGGTAATAGCCAAAGACCAGATGTGACTTCAGTTCCTTTGGTAGGTGAGAGAGCTATGGGTACAAAATGAAGCAAACATGGTCCCTTTGTCAGCTGGTGTTTGCTTACCTGTTTTTCTTTGTTACAATCAGCAAGTACTCACTAAATTCCTACTATATGTGAGGCGTGGTGCCAATTGAAGGCCATGATGCCAACAATGAACTCCAAGGGAAGGTTACCTAAGGAGGTGGGGTCTATTGGACAATGATTGTTGCTCATTTTCAAAGAGGATCAGTGATGTAAGAGGTGATGTCTTGATTTGATCATTAATTGGGTTTAAGTAAGGCAGAGCTGTACAAAGTCATAAGCCTAACTCCCTTTTCCACGGTCATTAAAGTTCAATGGCAGGACAAAAGTAAAGATGGCTGGTGATGGCTCATGGTGCAGTGGATGACCTTGGCGTCTTTAATATCTGACCTAGCTCTGAAGGCTCCATAGTGCCTGCTTTTGAAGCTTTCATGGCTGTTGGAACAAATTGTTCTCATATAAAAACAAAAGGCATCAATATAGATTTTAAGAAGAAAGAATGAGGAACGAACGACTTTTCCTCCTGGAATTTTTTAAAATCACACTGAAGGCAATTCCAAAAGATAAGTTTAAAAAATGTTTTGAGCAGCAGCTCCATCACTGGAATAAAGTTGTAGTCCATCAAGAGGACTATTTTAAAAGATAATGTTCACTTGGATATATGTTATTGTATGTTCATTCAAAGAAAATGATCCTCATTATTTACTTTGTAGACAGACTTTCTATACCATTCCCCTCCCAATTCATGCCTAACTTCCTCAGAGAATCATAGCAACAGAACATCTTCTAGATATCTATGCATATTTTTCATATGAGAAAACTGATGCCAAGAGATATAATTCATTCAGGGACACTTAGCTAGCAAGTAATAGAGCTGTAACTAGGGTGAGGCAACCAGGTTTTTGCTTACAGAGTTCAGAAAACTTAGGGGCATCAGTAGGACTATCTTGGAACCCATTTCCTCTTCTGCCTCCTCCACACTCATAACTTCTTCCCCTTCCCAGTACAGCTCTGGTCAATGGTATCCTGACTCCTAGTGTAGTGTAAATGATGTGGCTTGAAGAGGGTTCAGGGACCCTTCAAGGACCAGAGAGTGGGACAGGATCATCTGGAATGAATTCACAGACTCAAGCATTCTTTAAGTCAAGATGGCAAAGGTTTATTTCTATGCTTTTCAGTGGGCAAAAGTTCTTAAGGAACCTGTGTCCTTAGAGGGGGTACAGTTAAATTTTATATAGGATAAACTATAATAAAATATGTGCCAAATATGCTAACTGGGTGATTCAGGGTGGGATGAAGGAGTGGTCAGTTCTTAAAGGAACATGCACTTTTTGTATCTACTGCTCAGGTGTTTTACCCAGTTCACCAGGTAAAGCCCTAGGCGGGGTCTCAAGGAGGTGTGGTTTTTAGGTCTGCTACATCAGTTAGGACTGCTACTAAGTTAACTAGCAATCAGGGCCTGACTGAGGATTGCCCAGTTTGCCACTAATCAATGTCTTGTTTGATGAGATAGATGTAGGGAGTATACATATATCTAAAGTCTAGGATACACATAATGGGAAGTCCAGGATACATTGTAATGAGGCAGGGAGTTGGTATAGATAGTCCAGTGGGTATAGAAATCTTTATAAGCCATTACAAAGCCAGTTCAAGCTAATAATTCTTACTGGTGCAGTTTGTTACTGTATCAGGGAGAGAGAAGTATTTTGCCAGGGTCCACTCATGAGTAATTGCTAGGCATAGTATCCTTGGGCTGGGGAGAAACTGCCAGGGATAGTGTTTTGAGGCTAGGGAGAAATGTGATCTTAGACTTTGCATCCAAGCATGGGCACCCAAACATCCCATCAGTTCCTATGTCACAACATATTGTCTCTCTTTACAGCACTAAGGTTAGGGGCAAAAGGATAATAGCATTAGAACTGGAAGACATCTTCATGGTATAGATAAGCTAGCTGAGGCCCAGAGAGGTTAAATGAATTCCCCAAAGTCACACAATATGTGTCAGATCCAAGATTTGAACTGCGGTCTCCTGTTGCCTGCATTGATGTCTCTCTCATGTGAACTCCAACAGCTCTCACATTTACCCAGATTCATAAATACACTGGGGCATTTGGGAGTATTGTCCTATTTAGGGATCCAATTCAAATTCAATTCAATAATTTCTTAAGTGCCTAACACATGCAGGCACTCTGCTAAGTATTGGGGATACAAAAAGAGGCAAAAGATAGTCTCTGCCCTTAAGGAACTTACAAGCTCAAAGACACCACCTTCACCAACACTCCTCCCATTTATTTACAAAGTTATGTGGGAGACTCCTAAACAGCACCCTGAAAATTCAACCCCCCAAAATGACCACTGCTGAGAGCAGCGAGGTGGCACAGTGAATAGAACACCAGCCCTGGAATCAGGAGGATCTGAATTCAAATCTGGCCTCAGACACTTAACACTTACTATCTGTGTGACCTTGGGCAAGTCACTTAATCCCAATTGCCCTGCCTTCCCCCCTCCAAAAAAACAAAAAACAAAAACCAAACAAAATGATCATTGCTACCCAGGCATTTCTAGTCTTAGTAGAACTTAAGCATCCTCAGATTGCTATCTGGAATATTTTCCCTGTGTTAAATTAATAGAGTAGAGGAGGTCTTACTTCTGTCACTGACTAAGTTTCAGGATTTTATTCCAGAAGGAAGGTGAAGGATGAGCCTTTGCCCTTATAGCATTCTGAAGCCTTTGGTCTTTTTCTTAATTTAAGTAAAGAAGTATCCACTGGAGAAGAGGGAATTTGCAACTATGGCTCAATCAAGACAATTTATTGGCAGAGTAGCCTGTCACCTACATGGTGGGATTTTAGCCCTACCAAAAAAGGTCTTTCTGACCCAAAAATATCCCGTCTCAATGATGCCTACAATACCCTGAATGAGTCACTCCTCTGTGTCAAATGTTACCTTTTAAGGAAGGTAGCAAAACAGAGGAATAAGAAAGCTAGACCTCTGCTTAGGTCCATAAAGAAGGGAATGGGGCACAAATCAGGACACTTTTTGATGTCATTTTTAATAGATGCAGATCTATTTAATGCCAGAAGATTCCTCTCCATAACACATAATGTTCTTTTTGTGATAAGTTTTATTTTCATAATGAAGGCTCTGGACTATGACAGAAGGGGGTATTTTTCAAATCTTGCTTAATTTATAAATATTTGGCCTAGCTCTCTTCTCTAGATCTTCTTTTAAAATGCAAACCCATTTCTCTTTCTTCCCTGCCTCCCTCTCTCCTTGGCTACACATTAATAATATCTTAGGTCAAGTGGTTTATCAACTCTTTTGTCTCATCCCAAAGAAGGTGAGAGCATGAGCTTCTGGGGGAGAAGAGTAGACGTAACAAAAAGAGAGGAAAAACAGAACTCTAGAGCCCACGTTTCCAGGGCAGCATGAAAAATTCCTAAGAGAATTTCCAGCTACTTTACTATTTTGTGAAGTATGAGCCCCCTTATTGGATTAATAGACCCAGAGAATGTCCCATAGTATGCATAGGTTTCAGAAAGTTGTTTGGCAACATCTTCTGTGATATTCTTTTAGCCAAATTGTGAAATATAGGCTAGATGAGAATGAAGTTATATGGATTTTGAACTGATTAAATGCCTAGTACAATGACTAATGTACCCATCCATGTCAACCGTGAGTGATATCTCTAATGGATTTCCCCAAGTATTTCTCCTTATCCCCGTTTTGTTCAATATTTTTATCAATGATTCAGATGAAGATATAGATGCCATACTTTTCAAAGCTGTAAATTTATGCAATGTTGGGATGATAGAATCAAGATCAAAAAGGAAGAGGGGGCTCAATAGGCTAGAGCTTTGGACAGAATCTAATAAGATTAATTTTAATAAGGGTCTTCCACTTGGGTTTGGGAAAAAAAATCAGCCACATCAGTTTAGGATGAGGAAGGCATGGATAGAGAATAGTTTATATGAAAAAGAGCTGGATTATTGGACTGAAAACACCGTATCTGTCAATAGAATGGAAATGGCAGCCATTTTGGCAATAGGAACTTAGGCTGCACTAAGAAAAGTAATAGTCATATAATACTCATTCTTGATCAGAGCACATCCGGAATACTGTATTTATTTAGTTTAGGAAAGACGTTAATAAGCTGGAGTACAAACCAGCAAGGTAACCAGAAGGTGAGGGGACTCAAAACTGTGCTACATGAGTACCAGTTGAAGGAATTATAAATATTTTATTCTATAAGCATTTATTAAGTATCTACTATATGCAAGGTGCTGGGAGCACAGACAAAGATTTAAAGTAGTCTTTTGAAAAGAGAGGACCAAGGAGGGACATGATAGCTATGCTTAAATATTTCAAGAATTGGTTTATGGCAGAGGATTTAGTCTTTTTTGTTTGTTTTGTTTTGTTCCAAAGTATGGAACTACAAACGATGGATGGAAATTTCAGAGTCCAATTTCAGCTTGATATAAGGACAAATTTCACACACATTTGGAGTTGTATAAAAGGATAATGGGCCTCCTTGGGAAACAATGAGTTTTTTATCATCAAAAGTTTTGAAATAGAGTCTGGATGACTAGTTGTCAAGAGGCCAGTGTATAAGACAGGGCAGCTAGGCAGTGCAGTGGACAGAGTGCCTGGTCTAGAAACAGGAAGACTCATCTTCCTGAGTTCAAATCTGACCTCAGACACTTCCTAACCGTGTGTGTCTAGGAGTAAGTCACTTAACCCTGTTTATCTCAGTTTCCTCATCTGTAAAATGAGTTGAAGAAAGAATGACAAACCACTCTAGTATCTTTGCCAAGAAAACCCAAAATGGGGTCATGAAGAGTTAGACATAACTAAACAACAGCAATAAACAACATAGTCATTTTGAATCGAATTTCTCTTTTTAGTCCTTATTGCTAGGTTTTGTCAGTTATATATAGGAATGTTAATGATTTATGTGGATCCATCTTTTATTCTTCAACTTTGATGGAATTATTATTTCAATTAAACATTTATTTTACTCTCTATAGTTCTCTAAGTACATCATCATATTATTGGAAAAAAGTGATAATTCTGTTTTCTCTTTGCCTGTGTTTATTTTCTCATTTTATTTTTCTTGTTTTATTGCTACAGCTAGTGTTTCTAACTCTACATTAAATAGTAGTAGTGATATTGGGCATTACTGCTTTACCCCTGATCTTATTTGAAAGGCCACTAACTTTTCTCCATTACAAACAACGCTGGTTCTTCAATTAAGATAAATACTCTTTATTATTCCTTTATTATTATTCCCATTGTTAGTTCTTCATTAGTTAGTTCTTTACTATTGTTAGTTCTTTATTAAGGAAAGGTTCATTTATTCCTGATTTCTAAAATTTTTAACAGAAATGAGTGTTAGATTTTGTCAAGTCTTTTTAGTCAAGTAGTTTTATTATTTAAATTAACATTATTTATTATATTTATAGTCTTCCTTACATTGAACCAAACTACATTCCTGGTATAAATCTAGTATATCATTTAAAAATATATTGTTGTAACCTACTTGGTAAAATTTTATTTAAATTTTTGCTTCATTGTTCATTAGGTATTGTTGTTGGTTAGTTGTATCCTACACTTCATGACCCTGTGGACCAACTGACCATGGAGTTTTCTTGGCAAAGAGCTGTTTCCTTTTCTAGTTTTATGCAGGTAGGGGTTTAAATGACTTGCCCAGGGTCCCACAACTGGAAAGCGTCTGAGGTCATATTTGAACTCCGGTCTCTCTGACTCCAAGACCAGCACTGTTCCACCTAGCTGCCCCCCATTAGAAGTATTGCTCTGTAATTTTTTTTTCTCTGCTCTATCTTTCCCTTGTTTGGTGTCAAGACTATTTGTATCATAGAAAGAAATTAGAAGAGTTCTTATTACTTACAAAAGTTCATGCATTGGAATTAATTATTTTTTGCATTTTTTATATAATTCATGTGTAAAACCAGATCTAGAGTTAATTTCTTTGGGATTTCATTTATAGCTTGTTCAATTTCTTTCTTCTTTTTTAATGTTAGGTTATTTAAATAGTCTAATTCTTCTTTTCTAAATCTGGATTTTTACAATTTTTGTAAATAGCCATCTATTTCCTCTAAATTACCATTTTGGTTAACACATAATTGGGCAAAATAGTTTCTAATAATTTCTTTTATTTCCTTTGCATTTTTCCTAAGTTCTTCTTTTTCATTATTAATAGAAACAGCTTGGTTTCCCTCTGTTTAAAAGGAACAAACAAACCATAACTGCTTATCTTTTATATTAGCTTTTTTGGGAAAGAAGAGGAAAGCAGCTCCTGGTTTTATTTTTGTTTTTTTAAAGAAATTCAATGGTCTTGTTGCTTTTTAAAGTCTCTTCTTTAAATTTCAGAATTTCTACTTTGTTATTTAGTTGGATATTTTTTAATTTTTTGCTATTCAAGTTTTTAAAATTTTAATTGCATGCCTAACCCATTTATTTGTTCTTTCTTTTGTTGATGAAATCCTTTAGATACATAGAAACATATACATTAAAAATACAAGTATAAAACCACATATATACAATATATGAACATATCTAAATTTGTAAAATTTCCTCTCAGGACTGTCATTTTCACTTGTAATTTACTAAAATACAGTATCCAGATTTTTTTTCTGATCATGGTTTTTAGATAGTTCTAAACTTTGACTCTCAGTTGATTTGTTTTCCAAGTAAGTTTTTTAAAATTATATTGCTTAGATTTTGTTTTTTTCCTTTGGTATTTCTTGTTGTATTAGTGAGTCATTTTTTTCCTTCTGTCTGACCCATTATAATTTTTAGGACCTTAAGTTTTTAAAATGAGGTTTTCCATTGTCAGTTCTAAGGTGCTGATCTTCCTTGTCATCTTTCCTTTTCCAAACTGTATCTTATTTCATTCCTCCAGAAAATCCTGTAGTCCCTGTTTTTTGACGAGCTTTTCCCCCTGAGGCTTTTTCCTGGACTTGTTTCCCAGAGTCTCTGAAACCAAAGTATTTACACGTAGTGTTCATAGTCTCCCTTGGTTTACTAGTGGGGGGGGGGGGTGAGGGGAGTTTCCTTGAAGCAAGTCCCTAAACTGAATGGTATGGGAGGGGCCTGCCTAGTTCTGTGTCTGCTCCTGTGATGGGCTCAGACTGGCAGCTCTCTCTTAGCACAGGTCTCTAAGACCTTTCCCTGTGGCAGGCTTTCCTGGGGTCCTTCCCCCATTCCTGTTAAGTGACTACTTCAGTGCTAGGCTCTGACCACAAGCCTTAGGGACTGCTCCAGCTGGATTTTGCCTGGGATCTTTCTCCCACTGTTTGTCTAAAGTGTGTGGGTGGGGAGCTCACCCGTGGTGTCCTGGATCTTTCCTAGAATGCCCTGAGGTTGCTTTCTCTTCTAGATTAGGGCTGGGTTGGGGCCTGGCTGGGCATGAGCTAGCTTCAGACTTGGTTTCCTGGAGTCTTATACTAGACCGACCTAGAATTCCCTGAGGCTGCTCCCTCCAGGGCTAGGCTCAGACAGCTAACCAAGGGTTTGGGGAAAGCTTGGGGTGAGCCCAGATGCTCTCTAGTTTACTAGGTAAGGAGTGCCATATTGGATGGATGTCCAGAACTCTGTGCGGCTCAGAACTTCCTGTAGCAACAGATCTAGCGAAAGCTTGGGTTTTGCTGGCCTTGGGTGCTCCCGGGAGCAGTGTTGGGCCTGCCCCGTGTTGGGTCTGCCCTGCTATCTCATCTTGATCTTGACCCTTGACAAGCTGAGGCTTGTCCACTTCAGGATCTCCAAAGACTCTGGGATTCCTCTGGGGATTCCTGAGTGGGGGGAGGAGTGGGGAAATCTAGTGGTGATTATTGTAGTCATTAGGCAGATTTTTGTTTTTTGTTTCTGCTTATTTAATTGCATATCTGAATGTAGTGAGCAGAACCAAGAGAACAATTTATAATAAACACAACAACATCACAAAAACAAACAACTTTTAAAGACTTAGTAATTCTGATCAATGCAAGGACCAAAGACGCCTAGTAGGGTGTTTCATTGCTAGCCCTGATGGAGGGGGATTTGAAATACTCTATATTCTAGCACCACCTCTCCCATCTTCCCCACACATTTCCCCCCAAGTTTGTTTTTTAATTTTATTTTTTCAATGGATGAAAATTCATTTTTCCCTCTCACCTTCTCTCCCCGTGCCTACTGAAAAAGAAAGAAAAACACAAGCCTTTTTAGCAAATACCCATAGCCAAGCAAAAAAAAAAAATTCCCCATTTGTCCATGTCCCAAAAACATATGTCTTAGTCTGTACTCTAAGTCCATCAGTACTCTGACAGGAGGCGAGTTTCAACATGAATCCTCTAGAATCACATTGATCAAGTTTCTGTTTGTCTTTACAGTATTGTTATTATTATAAATTGTTCTCCAGGTCCCGCTTACTTCATCCACTAATGCAATTAAACCAGCAGAAGAAAAAAAAACAACTGCTTAATGACTACAATTATGTAAATGAAAATTGTACTGAAAAGAACATAAACTGTGTCTTAGAGAACAGATAATGAAATATTCCTGCCTCTTCTCAGTACAGAGCTAAGGGTCTATGGGCACAATACCTACATACATTATCAGACATGATCACTGTCTCTGTTATTATTACTTTTTTTGTTATAAAGGAAAGTCCAGTTCCAGCAAGGGGTATGGACGTAGGGTAGCTATAGATAGTAATTATTATAGTTGTTGTTCAGTCTTTTCAACTGTGTCTAACTCTTCACGACCCCATTTGTGGTTTTCGTGGCAGAGATATTGGAGAGGTTGGCCATTTCCTTCTTCAGCTCATTTTACAGATGAGGAAACTGGATTATGTCATTTGCTCAGTGCCAGATTTGAACTCAGGGAGGTGAGTCTTCCTGACTCCAGGCCTGGCTCTCTATCCACCAGTTACCCAATCACTGTAGAATAAAAAGCAAAAGAGAACAATAAAACATTTTTTTAAAATCAGGGGTCCACAAGTTCAGAATAAGGTAAGGTCAATGAGTAAAACTAAAGAAAACAAAGGGGGTTATTTATATTTTTTAGCAATGTTCAGAAAAAAGAGGATCATAAAGGTTAGGACTGCTGCTCAGGATGGACGGAACAATGGGAACAGACAGTGGGGAGCAAGCAGAGCTCTTCGATTCATTTTCTTTCTGTCTTCTCTGGTAAGAAAAATGATTGGGGAATTGGAAATGGGACAACAAAAAAGACTAGTAGGGAGCTGAAATTCTAGATAAGAAAGGAAATGATAAGTAGGAACCCCAATGAGTTTAAATCTCCAGGCCTGAACCACCCAGGTTGAAAGAATTAGCAAATGTAATTGCTGAGCCATCATCAGTCATCTTTGCAATGCCATGGGGAGTGAGTGAAACAGTGCAGAAGACTGGAGAGGGAAAATGGCCTTTTTTTTTTAAAGGGGATAGAGTGGCATCTGAAAGCTATAAATCAGTAAACTTAATTTCAGTTATGACAAAATTCTCAAAGGTATGGCTAATGCAAATCTAGAAAAACATAGCAAACCAGTATGACTCCACCAAGAAGAGGTCTCATCAAACTAACTTCTCTCTCTTTTTTTGACAAGGGGAACTAATCCTGGTAGATCAGGGCTAAGATGTAGCTATGGCTTACCTGGATTTTTAACAAAGCATTTCACAAAGCCACTTAGGCTATCTTATGGAGAAGATGAAGGGACTTACACCAGGGTACAGTATGGATTAAATGGGTCTGCAACTAGTTGAATGACCAAACCCAGAGTAGTCACATTAATTTGGAAGGTGGTCACTAGAACAGTGACAGGCTATTTAACTTTGTCATCAGATTTAAATCAAGGGGTAGAAGGCATGCTTATAAACTTTGTAGATGGCATGAAGCTAGTATGAGGCAGTAGTGAAGTGGGGGTAGCTAGCTAATACATTGGTTGATAAGGTCAAGATTTTAAAAGGTTAAAATAAAAGGCTGACGCTGGCAAGTTACAATTTCATGAGAACAAATAAGTCTTAGATTTGGATCCCCAAAATCAGCTTCCCAGGAAAAATATGGAGAAAATATAACTAGATAGCATTTATATGAAAAATAATCTGGAATTTTTAGTGTAGTCTATATATACCAACAGTGTCATTTAGCAGTAAAAAACAAAAAAAAGCTCAACAGGGTTTTAAGCTCCAAGAAAAAGTATGCCCAGAAATTGAAAGGTGATATTCCCACTGTCATCTCCCCTAGGTTCTGAGAGCCACCATTTATGAAGGATACTGATAAAATGGAGAGGTACCAGAAGGTAACCAGGATAACCTGGAAAGTGTCTAGAGGCAACCAAGGTGGTTAAGGGTCTTTAGTCCATGTGATATGTGGATACGATAAAAAAAAACAAAACAAAACTGGGGTTGTTTAACCTGAAGAGGAAAAAGACTTCGTGTAGATCTGATTGTTGTCTTCAAGTATTTAAAGGGTTGTCATATGGAAGCAGGATCACACTTGGGCATGGCAGAAGAGGACAGAAGAAAGAGAATGAGTGAAAATTACAGAGACAAATCTAAGTTTGCTGTATGGAAAAGCTTCCTAACCACAAGAGCTCTCTGCATATGAATCAGTCTGCTTCTTGATGTAACTCTTCAGCATGAATGACCATTTTTTTGTTGTGGTTGTTGTCTTTCCAAGTGTACTAGCATATAGTTGTTATTTTCAAAGAACATCAATGACATCAAGGGGTGATGTCCTGACTTAGTTTATGGATTGGACTTAAGTAAGGCAGAGTTACACCAAATGATCAGTCTCACTTTCTCTTCCAGTTATCAAAATCCAGTGGCAAAGACAAAAGTCAGAACAATGACCTGGGATGCAATGGATGGCCTTGGTGTCTCTGATGTCTGACCAAGCTCTAAGTGCTCTACAGCATCTGCTCTGGCTGTCTTCATGGACACTGGAACCAATTAATTGTTCTCATCTGCCCATTCTGCTGGGGGAAGTCTTCATATGCTTGGGGAAGACATCACCTAAATCACAGATGGGTTTGAGGCCTATTGGTTACCCTCAACCTGGTTTAGCCTGTCTGCTGAGCCAGTTTTACCAGGGTGTGGTTGCTGCCCGTGCTACAGCTTCTTGGAGCTACAGGCGAGAGTTGGGTGAAAGGGGGGCACCAAAGGTAGGTGAGCAACCCTGAAAAAAGCTTGACAAGCCCTCAAATCAGAGGTGCCAGGCCTCCCTGAATACCCAGTAGGCAATTAATAAATACTAGTTGACTGACCTACTGATTTGTCAGGCATGTCGGAGATTCTTTTTCTTTTTCTTTTTGGAGGAGGAAGGCAGGGCAATTGGGGCTAAGTGACTTGCCCAAGGTCACATGGCTAGTAAGTGTCTGAGGCCAAATTTGAATTCAGGTCCTCCTGACTCCAGGACTGGTGCTCTATTCACTGTGCAACCTAGCCACCCCAATGTTAGAAATTCTTGTTCAGTTATAGGTTGGACTAGTTGGCTTCTGGGGTCCCTTCCCACTCTGAGATTCTGTAATCCCATGATTCTGTGAAGTCCATGACATGGAGAGTTGAAAATGCATCAGTAACTAATTCAACAAAATTGTATTGAACACCACTTTATATACAAGGATTACATTTGTGCAAAATAATTTGAAATCCACTGGGGTGCTTTTGAAAAATACCTTTTTGAAGTTTAGGCCTTATTAGAGAACTTATAGAAGAAATCCTATCAACACATTTAGAATAAGCATCATGGAATGTTCATCCTCAAGGAAATATTAGAAATTAATCTAGTTATACCCTATCATAAGTAATGTAAGAAAGTTTTTATCCAAGTTCAATATTTATTCAGTATCAAATCATTCATACGTTATATAAAAGTTCAGGATGTGGAAAAAGCATCAGTAAGCATTCCATTCTGTTCTTTCATCTGTGAAATCACTTGGATGATAAATCCCATAAGTATGCAAAGCTTATGAAAAGTTTCCATTTTAATATAGTTTTGATTTAACAACAGAAAATCCTCACACTGGGCAGAAACTTTCTAGCTTACTAAGAGTAGGAAGTGCTTCTGTGCCCATAAATACCTGAAACAGCTAAATGTTGTATGTTTCCCCAAAATAAAAAAAGTTTACAGCTGTCATCTTTAAAAAAAAAAAAGAGTAGGAAGTGCTTTGGTTTGAACTAAAGCCAATGCTAGAGGTATAATTACCACCACTGAAGCAGCCCCTGCTTTGGGGCAAATGAAAAATATATTTTTTTTTAAAGTTCGCATCATTTTTATTGATACCTTTTGGAGTTTTTTTATGATATTCCTTTCATTAAATATCCTTCCCTAATAAGCTATTTCTTATAAGAAAAAAATTTTAAATGAAAAAAAGCAATTTAGTAAAACCATACCAACTTATTGACCATGTCTGTCAGTACATGCAGTATTTTATACCTGTAGACCCCCACCTCTTGCAATGAAGAAAAGGAGGCATGCTCAACTTTTCTCAGGGGCCTAACTTGGTCACTCTAATTACACAGCATTTAGTGTCATTTATCTTTTTTTTGGGTTTTCATTGTTACAAAATTTTCTTATATAGTTTTCCTGGTTCTACTGGCTTCATTTTGTGTTAGATCATATAAGTCTTCTCAAACTCTTCAATGTTCTTCATATTCTCTGTTTCTTATAGTAAAGTAATATTTATTATATTAATGTACCATAATTTGTTGGCCATTCCCCTATTGACAGATACCTACTTTGTTTCTAATTATTTATTCGCATAAAAAATGTTACTGTGAATATTTTGGTATGTATGGGGCTTTTCATTCTATCCTTGACTTCCTTCAAATATATGGGTATGGGAATTTTAATTTTAGTAACTTTTTTTCTTTTTAAAGCATAATTCTAAATTGCTTTCCATGAGGGAATAGGATCAATTCATGGATCCACCAATAGGGCATTAATGTGCATGATTTCCCATAGCCCTTCCAACATTATTTCCATATTTTAGTCATCTGATGATGACATTCCTTGGGTTGGTAAACTAGAAGGTCAGTCCTTTGTCAGATGGTCCTAGGGCCCTAAAATTTATTTTTTTTACTTTACTTTTTGGATTTGCCTTTTCTATTATGAATTTACCAAATATCAACAAGCACGAACATTTCAATATACAAAAAAAGAAAATAGGATCATATGTGAAGCCATTTAATTCTATTACATATAATTTTAATTAAATTTCATTTTAAAATTATTAAGCACTTTTTTTATCCTCTTGCCTTCTGCCTGCCCCAATGGAAAACAAAACAAAACAAATTTTTTTTAACAAATATGTATAATCGAGCAAAACAAATTCCTATATTAGCCATGTCCCATAACACATCTCATTCTAAATATTTAGTCCAGGGGCAGGGAACCTGCAGCCTCAAGGCCCCATGTGGCCTTCTAGGTCCTTTTATTAAGGGGATTCATTCTGTGAAGTTTGGATTCAGTCAAAAGGCTGCACTTGAGGACCTAGAGGGCCACATGTGGCCTCTAGGTCAAGGGTTCCCCACCCCTCATTTAGGCCATCATTTTACTTGTTAGGAGGTTGATGATTGTGTTAATGCTCTTAAGTCTTTCAAAATTGCTTTTACTATGCTGTTTACATCAGGTAAACATAAAAGTACCAGCACTTACCCATTACTGCCTCCTGAACTTTTACTTTCTTCTGTGCATTAAAAACATACTTCATCGATGCCCTTTCCTTTTTTTCTTGTATCACGTATATCCCCACCCCCAATCCCTATACACCTTCATCCTTCCCCAAATAGAAGCCCTCACCTTGTAACAAATAAGTATAGTTAAAACAAATTCACATTTTGGGGCCCTAGAATTTAAGTTGAAGTCATTAGAGTTTAGACTTTATTTCATATCAGCACATTAAAAAAAAATCCCCATGGTAATTATATCTTACATTTTTGTAAAAGCCAGAAAGTCCACATAAAAGGAAAAGGGCTATTTTTGGTCCTAGTGAGAAGAGTTTTGGTTAGGCTCTCCAGTTTGTTTAAAAAACATAAGGGTACATAGAAAGATGTTTGGGAAACAAATCCATTTATTCTCCATTGAATATTTATTGCACCCCTCCTGTCTTCATTAGCACTGAAAGAGGCTTATTTTCTTGCCTTCAAGGAACCTACAATTTAGTTGAGAAGACAAGACTTGAAAGAGGCTTTTTAAAAAAATTCTCTTTATTATTTTGAGGTTGGCAAGCACCAACAAACACAAATATTTCCATATATGAAGAACAGAAAAAGAAAACTGCCCATGAAACTATTCATTTCCATTATGTATAGCATGGGGATTTTGGAGAGAGGTATATTTCCAATTTAACATGGCCATTCCAACCTTGTCTTGCTTGTGTTCCTTTCTGAACATCCTTCTATTTTCTTCTGGTCTTTTTTTTTTAAAGAATCATCTTTTCTTCCAGTTTTTAGTATCATTATGACTACTTCCCATTCTTGCTACTTCTTCCCCACAAATAAAAGCCCTCCTTTATAACAACAACAAAAACAGTCACATAAAACAAAACCATGTATTGGATTTGAAATGTCTAAAATTTGATGTCTGAAAATCTAAGTCTTATTCTGTACCTCTAATCCATTTCTTCTCTATCAAGGGATAGGAAGCATGATTCATTATTGGTCTTTATCATGACTATGATATCATCAATTAAAGGCGACAAGTCTATCATAGTTATTTTCCTCAACAATGCTGTAGTCATTTCACTTCACTCTGAATCAGTCAATAAAGTCTTCTCTGAATTCATCCTTTTACCATTTCTTACAGCACAATAACATTCCATGACATTCATATACCATGATTTGCTAGCCCTTTCCCAACTGATGAACACCCACTTCATTTTTGGTTCTTTACTAAAGTAAAAGGTACCACCTTACATATTTTGGTACATGTATGGCTTTTTCTTCTTTCTGTTTTCTCTTTGGGTTATAAGCCTAGTAATTGTATCACTGTGGCAGAGGAATATGCATAGTTTAGTGACTTTGGGGTACAGTTCCAAAATGCTTCCTTTTTAGTTTTTATTTTTTAGTTTTGAATTAAGCTTTTTATTTAATGTTACAAAAAATATTTAGTCAAACAGACCAAAGCCCATGTCATTATCGGACTCCTCGGATTCTTCTTTTTTTGCTTCCTCTTTCTTCTTCTCCTCAGCTGGGGCAGCTGTGCTAGCAGGAGCAGCCCCTCCAGCAGGGGCAGCCCCACCAGCTGCTGGGGCAGGTCCACCAGCTCCTACATTGCAGATGAGACTTGCAATGTTGACATTAGACAGGGCCTTGGCAAATAATCCAGGCCAGAATAGTTCAACATTTACACCTGCTGCTTTAATGAGGGCATTGATTTTATCTTCCGTGACAGTAACCTCATCGTCGTGAAGGATGAGGGCAGAGTAGATGCAGGCGAGCTTGGAGATGGCCATTTCAGCAGACGGATGAGGAGAGGCTTGTTTGTAGTGGTGCTAGTCACCGGCTGAAGTGAGGGTTCACCCCATCGTGGGCTTAGCATCTGAAGAAGAACCAAGCACCTTACAGACAACTGAAGAGAAAGGGCTTATTTTTTCTTTATGTACACTAAATTAAAGTTTATTTCTTCAGTCAGCAAGAATCTGCCTTCTCTCCCTCCCAACTTCTTCTAAAAAAAAGAAGAAAAATTCCCATAACAGACATATATAGTCAAGCAAAACAAATTCCCTGTCAACCATGTTTCAGTCTGCTTTCTGAGGCCATCACCTCTCTATCAGGAGGTGGATTTCATCTTTCATAAAGAGTCTACTAGAACTGTCATTGGTCATTATGATCTTAAGAGTTCCTAAGTCATTTTTTATCTTTTAAGTATTTTTGTTGTTGTCAAAATTGTTCTCCCGGTTTTATTTACTTCACTCAACATCCTCAGTATTGTTTAATTTGCATTTCTTTTATTAGTGATTTGGATCATTTTTTTCATAGAGTTGTTGATAGCATGCCTTTTTTTTTTAACTATTTATTATTGGGGAATGACTTGTTCTTATATCTTATATCAATTCTTTATATATCTTGGATATCCGAATTTTGTCAGAGAAATATATTACAAAGATTTCTTCTAGTTAACTCCCTTCTAGTCAATTATATTGATTTTGTTTATGAAAAACCTCTCCAGTTTTATGTAATCAGAACACTGTGCTACTATGTTTATTTACTTCTATATGTTGTATACCTAATCTGTTCCACTGCTCTAGCTTTCTATTTTTAAGTTAATAGTGACCAATTTTGATGATTACTTCTTTGTAGTTTGAGATCTGGTACTGCTAGGCCCTCTTCCTTCCCACTTCTTTTTTTCATTCTCTTGATATTCTTGACTTTTTATTCCTTCAGATGAATTTTGTTATTATTCTTTCTAGCTCCATAATAATCTTCTGGCAGTTTGGTACAGGAATGAATAAGTAAATTAATTTTGGAAATATTGTAACCTGTGTTACATTAGTACAACCCACCAACAAAGAGTGAATAATTTTCCAATTATCTGGTTCTGCCTAATTCTAGAAAAAAGTCTTTTGTACTTGTATTCATATAGTTTCTGTATGAATCTTCATAGACTCATATTCTGTAGCTATTCTGAATAAAATTTCTCTTTCTTTCTCTTGCTGTTGGATTTTGCTGGCAATATGCAGAAATACTGATGATTCATCTGGATTTATAATTTGATAAAATTATTAAATTGCTTCAATTAACTTTTTTGTTCAATCTGGGGTTCTTTAACTATACCACCATATCATCTATAAAAAGCAATCATTTGTTTCTTTTATGCTTATGCTTATTCCTTCCATTTCTTTTGTTTCATTTCTTTAGTGAGCATTTCTAGTATGATGTCAAATAATAACCTCATTGGAAAAACAAATTAATTTGAAGTCTTCTTTTTCTGCTTTGTCTCTTCCTGGTTAGGTATTAAGATATTTGTATCATAGAATTTGTAAGGATGCTCTCCTTTCCTATGTTTACAAAAAGTTAATATAATCTTAGAATTAATTGTTCTTTGAATGTTTATTATACTTCTTTTTTCTTTTTTGGAGGCATTTGAGGTTGTGACTTGCTCAGGCTCACCGAGCTAGTAAGCATTGGAAGGCTGAATTTGAACCCAGGTTTTCCTGACTACAGTGCTGGTTCTCTATCCACTGTGCCACCTAGATGCCCCAATATAATTCATGTATAAATACACCTGGTTCTGGGTTTTTTTTTTCCTCTTTGGCAATTCATTTGTAGCTTGTTCAATTTCTTTTTCTGCTATAAGGCTATTTAAATAATGTATTTCCTCTTCTGTTAACTTGGGTATTTTGTATTTTAATATAATCATCCTTTTCATCTATGTTATCAGTTTTGTTGGCATATAATTGGGCAAAATAGATTTTGATAACTTCTTTTCTTTGATTTTTGTTAGTGCCCTTCTTGAGTCATTAGGCCAGTAACCTCCACACATGCTTTTGGAAAGGCTGCAGTATATCCTTGGGGCCACCAGGGGACTCTCAACGTGTCGATGCCTAAATTACTCTTCTCACTGACACTACACTTTGGCAGTGGTGCTAAGCAGTTCAAACTCTTGGAGGCTGGATCCAGAATTATCCAGGAAATTAGACACATAATTATGTATGTATGCATGTATATTTTAAAAATCCATATGTTGAAGACAATTCTAGAACCCTCACCCTATACCTTGCTTTTCTTTTTGCATCACAAACCCTCACATTCACAGGATCCAGGTAGTTGAACTAGGATGATAATATAGTTTATTGACCATAATAAAAATAGAATAAAGTGAGTTAAGCATATCTACATGGAGCATCTGCCTTCTGTCATCTCCCAAGCTTCCTCTTACTTGCTTGTCACCAGACCTTCAGGTGAAGGTTGGTGGGATTGTTGAGCCACACATCTCCACAGCTCCTAGAGAAGGAAAAAGAGGAGTGGGGCGTTTCTAAGACCAAAGGTCTGAATCATGGTCAACAATAAGAGGAAAAGAAAGAGTGGTTGGAGAAATCAATCTCTTGTTTTAACTCACCATCTGATGGGATTCCTAACACCTGCTAGTCTACGGACTCAGGAGGCAGATCTACAATCCTTCCTCATGCTTTGGTACTCACCTGTGCTCCAGAAATGGGGTCACCTGCTATGGTAGGAGCAATAGCCTACACGCCCCCCATGAAAGTTGGGCTAGTTTTTCCTTAAAAGATATTGAGACCATGCTAGTAACTTTAGTTTCAGGGAACTAAAGCCTCAGGTTGTTGACATCACTTTTTCACTGCCCTAGTGTAAAGCATGCATGAGGAGTTCTTTGATGATTGGCTGAGAGAAAATGATGAACAACTCAGTCATGGGAGCTTCACTCAGCTGAATCAACTCTAGATGTCCTCAATACCTATCTTTGTTGAATATCCTCTTCCTGCTATAGTTAAGTAAATACCTTTTTGTTTACTATTGAATAATCCATAAATGTCCCATTTTGTTCCCATATTGAATATAAACCATGGAACTGGTCTTTGTCAGGCCCAGGTCAGAACACCTGCACGGGCTGGTCTTTGGCAGTCTGGTTTACCATCTGCTTGAGTGTCAGGCCATAGCAACAGCTGTCACCATAGCCACAATCCTGTCCTTTCTGTTTTATGTCATGTAAGGCCAGCTGTTCAAATTCAATGTCAGTCATAACTCTTGGCCAGCTGGTAACAACTAGCAATTCTGCATCTCAGGAGCAAGAGAAGGAAGAAAAGATGGTCAATACTATAGGCCACCATACTACCATTCTATCCTATTGCATGACTTCCTGACTGCTATGAGAAAACAGTCTCAGACATTCCTAGTGAGGGAGAGAGGGCAATCAGCCTCCTGTATATACCAGGATTATCAGAAACTGCTTTACTTATCTCTCTCTTCCTGAATCATCATTAACTTGGACCCAGAGGAAGATAATAATTCAGTTAGATAAGAGGACAAGACAGGATCATGGATTACACTGATAAATAGTTTAACAGATGTTCTGACCAGCCTCCAGCTTATACACTATAGGTTCCCAGCAACTGCAATTTTCTAATCCTTCCTGGAGCATTCCCATTTCCTGCTGTGAAACAAGGATGCTTTTCTCATTAGGCTGTGTTTTTCAGCCTTCAGCCTAGAGTCTCCATTTTAGGTAAGAGTTTATAGTGGTACAAATCTCTGAAAAGACATGGTCCCATGTGATAGATCATTGGAATTTCCTGTGAAATGTTGTGAGGTTTCATTACTAGGAATAGCTGCAGGTACAGAATTCAAACACTTTTTCCAGTAATGGGGTGTATCAGAGGACCCTTATTTTGACTACAAAATATACTGAGTGTGTGTGTATTGTATTCGAGCTGCATTCCATATAGGGAATGCATTTGGTGAAAAAGATGTAAGAAAGAAGCAGAGAGAGAAAGAAAGGAAAGAGAGGGACAAGGAGAGGAAAATGCAGAAATTCCTTACATCCTACAAAAGGTTCAATCTGTACCCTCTGACTGAATTTTTAAGTAACTTCTAAACTTTAGAGTATTTTGTTTTAAAATAGCCATAATGATTCACATATCTAAGCTCTGACTGATACTAACAGTCATGTGACCATAATTTCCAATCTGACAAGAATAGCCTTTTTTTAAAAGTATTTGATGCCTTTTGGTTTTACATCATAGTTATTTCTGAATATATCCTTGCTGCTCCCCAACTCATAATAAGTTCTCCTTTATAATAAAGAAAAATTAGTTAAACAAAACCAAGTGACATAATAACTATTCCTGGCAGGGCATACAACATTCTCTACCCATAGTTTCATGCATTTCTGCCAAAAAGAGAGATGCACTTCCTACAGCTTTCTCTGGGGCCAAGGTTGTTCATTATAATTACTCAGAATTTAACTTTACTTTAGTATAAAGAATATGCTTTTTACAAAGAGCTGATAAAAGTGAATTTACTTTCTTGAATGAGGACTATTGAGGGCATATGGTAACTAACAGATACATGAGAATGAGATTTAGGCAGTAGATAAAAACATTGAAAGTATTAAGAATGACAGGGGAGTGGAGCCAAGATGGCACCATAGAAGCAGGAAAACTCTGTGAGCTCCTCCCATAACCACCTCAAATACCTATAAAATATGACTCTAAACAAACTTTAGAGCTACAGAACCCCCAAAGTGACAGAGAGAAACAAATCTCCCACTTAAGGCAGCCCAGAAGGCTGGCAGGAAGGGTCTATCACAGCATGCTGGGAGCCAAGCTCAGCCCCATGTGAGCCATGGTTTTAGCCCCAGGGCAACCCCGACCAGCGGTGGTTAGAGCAGACTTCAGGAGAGTGGACCACCAGCAGCAGTGGTGGCTTCCAGAATTATCACACCAAAAATGCCAAAGACAAAGTAAAAGGTCAGTGTAGAACTCTGTTGGAACTGGGGGGGGGGGGGGAAGGTGTAGTCTGGCTCCTGCCCCCTGGGGTGAGAAGTGGCAGAGGTGTGGTGGCCCTGGAGCCCCCTCCATGTGGCTGCTTCAGAGCTACTGGCCTGCAGATCATATAGGGACCATGAGACCATTCTGAGGGGTAATTGCTCTTGCTTTAACCTGCTTGGATCTGGATCATGGTCTTGGGTGGAGGTCCTGGGGTGTGTGACCAGGTGCCAGAGCCTGTGGAGGCTTCAGAGAGGGCACCCAACTAATAGCTCCAGCAGCTCTGAAAGCCCCTGGAAATTTGGGACAAAGCTCTCCTCTCTGGAAGCAGAGTTCTACTGTGGCAAAAAGCTCAAAAGTCAAGTAATTGAGTGGCAACATGAGCAAGCAAAGGAAGCAAAGCAAGCACAGCAGTCAAACCTTAGATTCCTATTTTGGGGACAAAAAGGATCAAAACATGGAATGGGAGGAAGATAACAAAGTTGGAATTCCTACACCAAAAGCTTCCAAGAAAAATATTAATTGGTTACAGGCCATAGAGGAGCTCAAGAAGGATTTTGAAAACCAAGTTAAGAGAAGTAAAGGAAAAATTGGGAAGAGAAATGAAAACGATGCAAGAAAATCATGAAAAGCAAGTCAACAATCTGACTGAAGAAAATAACAACTTAAAAAATAGACTAACTCAAATGGCAAAAGAGGCCCAAAAAGTCAATGAGGAGAAAAATGCCTTAAAAAGCCAAAATTGCCAGATGGAAAGAGAATTCCAAAAGCTCACTGGAGAGAATAATTCCTTCAGAATTAGACTGGGGCAAATGGAAGCTAGTGACTTTATGAGAAATCAAGATACTATTAAACAGAACCAAACAAATGAAAAATTAGAAGGCAATATAAAATTTCTCATTGGAAAAACCACTGACCCTGAAAATAGATTCAGGAGAGATAATTTTAAAATTATTGGACTACCTGAAAGCCATGATCAAAAAAAGAACCTAGAATCATCCTTCAAGAAATTCTCAAGGAAAATTGTCCTGATATTCTAGAACCAGAGAGCAAAATAAAAATTGAAAGAATCCACCAATCACTTCTTGAAAAAGATCCCCAAAAGAAAACTCCTAGGAATGTTATAGCTAGGTTCTGGAGTTCCCAGATCAAGGAGAAAATATTACAAGCAGCCAAGAAGAAACAATTTGAATATTGTGGGAACACAATCAGGATAACACAGGATCTGGCATCTTCTACATTAAGGGATCAAAGGGCTTGGCATATGATATTCTGGAGGTCAAAGGAACTAGGATTAAAACCAAGAATCACTGGGGCGGCTAGGTGGCGCAGTGAGTAGAGTGTTGGCCCTGGAGTCAGAAGGACCTGAGTTCGGATCCAACCTCAGACACTTAATGCACACACAAACAAAAACTTAGCTGTGTGACCTTGGGCAAGTTACTTAATCCCAATTGCCCTCAAAAACAAAAACAAAAACAAAACAAGAATCACCTACCCAGCAAAACTGAATGTGATGTTTCAGGGGAAAATATGGTCATTCAATGAAATAGAGGACTCTCAAGCATTCTTGATGAAAAAACTAGAGTTGAATAGAAAATTCAACATTCAAATACAAGAAGCAAGAGAAGCATGAGAAGGTAAACAGAAAAGAAATCATAAGGAATTTATCAAAGTCCTCTACATTCTCCCAAGCAATTCCTACTCAGGAGATTTTACTGGGATAGGATAAAGCACCTACTTGAATGACTCAGGTTCTCAAATATCGTGACAATTTATAGATGACCTCTAGAGTGTGACAAAATTTCTTCATACTATTTGAACACTCTTCCTGTACAATGTCACTTCAGTTCTAAGTACTTTTTACACTTAGTCTAAATCCTACATTGACTTGTTGGTTGGTTGAAATTAAGCTTATGATTGAAACTGACTGATTATTTTCACCTATTTTACCAGGGTATTATCTCTTACTTTAATTGGGGCGGGGTTGTTTGATTGAGTAAATCAATCAAGCCCACCATTACACAATACAGTCTAAACAAGAACTGTATAAGTGAGGTGATGATTTACAATAAATAGAGGAAACATTATGGTGTGTCTTTGGGAGTAAGAAGGATGAAAGATTAATTTTTTTTAAATCTGTATTCTTTTATTAGGCCTGTGCCCTAAAAGTGTTCAAAGAAAGAGAAAAGGACTCAAAAGTACAAAAAAAATTATTTATAGTGGATACTTTTGTTTTAGTAAAGAACTAGAAATTAAGAGTATGTCTATTTATTTGAGAATGTCTAAACAAATTATGCTATATGAATATAATGGAATATCATTGCAATCATAAAAAGTGACAAAAGGGATGGTTTAAGAGAAACATGGGAAAACTTGTATGAACTGATGCAGAATGAAGTAAACAGAATCAGGAGAACAATTTCTTTTTTTCTTTTTCTTTTCTTTTTTTTTTTTAAAGCAATTGGGGTTAAGTAACTTGCTCAAGGTTACACGGCTAGTCATTATTTATGTGTGGGTGCTCATTTTCTGAGGCCGGTTTCGATCCCGGGTCATCCCAACTCCGAGGCCAGCGCTCTTACTCACTGCGCCACCTAGCCGCCCCTAGGAGAACAATTTCTACAACAACAGCATTGTAAAGATAATCAGCTTCAGAAGACTTACAAACTCTGTTCAACGCGATGACCAGCCATAATTCTGGAAAATCCATGTGAAGTGTTATTCCTCTCCCGACAGATCATCAACTCAAAATGCAAAATAAGACATACATTTTTTTGAACATGGCCAATAAAGGAATTTGTTTTGCTTGACTATCCAAATTCACTACAAGGGCTTTATTATTTTTTTTTTTTTAACAATTAAAGGGAGGGGGAAAAGCAGAAAAAGGGAGATTAGGGATAAAGTCAAAGGTAATATGAGACTCAAATGAGATTATCAATGTAAAGTGCTTTGAAAACATTGAATTGATATATAAATTCCAGTTATTAATTATTATTATTATTATTGCTTTTTGGAGGGGGGAAGGTAGGGCAATTGAGGTTAAGTGACTTGCCCAAGGTCACACAGCTAGTTTTTGTGTTAAGTGTCTGAGGCTGGATTTGAACTCAAGTGCTTCTGACTCCAGGGCTGGTGCTTTATTCACTGCGCCACCTAGCCATCCCCAGTTATTATTATTAATTATCCTGAAGTCACCGGGCCTCCAGTCTGGTGGTGACTTTCTTCCTTAAGCCTTCCACTGAACTTCATATTGAGTTCAAACTGTTTATAGAGCAATATAAAGGTGTGTCGGTAAATGGTAAATAAGTGGGCTCTGTTGGGGGAAAAGGGCAGAAATGCATGCACACACTTTTAAGTTTTTTTTTTTTTAAACAAATGCTTTATTAACTTCTGTTTTACATCATTCATTTCTGCCAGATTTTGAGTTACAATCATTTTCCCCCCATTATTTCCCTACCCAACCTCCCAGAATAGTAGTCCCACAAGATATCACTTCCTCCAATCTGCTCTCTCCCATACCTTCTCCCATACCCCCATCGACTTTTCCATTAGAGGAAGGTGAATCTTTGTGTCCCAATGCCTGCACATCTTATCACCCTATTACAAGCGAAAGAGTATTAATAATAGTATTTATATATATTTGAAACATTTAATGTTATGACCTCGAATTTCAGATCCATTTCCTTCCTCCTTTGTCACCCATTCCTTCTTGGGAGATAAGCAATTCAGTATATGTTGTACATGTCTAGCTATGCAAAACATTATCATAGTAGATATATTGTACAAGGCTGCTTATAATTCCCTCCCACTCATCCCACCCCCACCTGGTCCATTCCCTACATAATCCTGTCCCTCTTCTATAGTGGGTACTTCCAACCTCCCTCCCCCCAAGGATGCCCTCCCATCCATCATCCCTCCTCTCATCCCCCTTCCCCCTATCCTGCTGCAGGTTGAGATATCCCATTTAGTATGTATGTCATTTTCTCCCTGAACCAAATTCAATGGGAATGTGGTTTTGTCTTTTAAGCCTTCCTTATTCTCCCCCTCCTTTGCAACCACTTCCCCTTGCTTCTTCTACATGGGATAGTTTACCCTACCCTGTCTCTCCCCATCTCCTCTTGCCACTTTCCTCTCTCACCTCATAATTTCATCCTTGAGTATTCTCCCTTCCCAACAAATTCAACCTATGCCCTCTATCCATATATAACTGTAACCATATACACACACATTCACATATGTATTCATATGACCACACCCCCCTTCTTCCATTATTTTCATAGTGAGAAAGATATCATCAGTCACAGTTATTGCTTTTCCATATAGGAATGTAAATAGTTCAACTTTGATAAGTTCCTTTTGATTTCTTTTCCCTGATTACCTTCTCAGGCATCTCTTCCTTCTTGTGTCTGGATGTCAAATTTTCTATTCAATTCTGGTTTTTTCCTCAAGAATGCTTGAAAGTCCTGTATTCCACTGAATGACCATATTTTCCCCTGAAACAAAATACTCAGTTTTGCTGGGTAGGTGACCCTTGGGTTCATTCCCAGTTCTTTGCCCTCTGGAATATCATATTCCATGCCCTTCGATCCCTCAGTGTAGAAGCTGCCAGGTCCTGGGCTATTCTGATTGTGTTTCCACAGTATTGAAATTGTTTCTTCCTGGCTGCTTTTAGTATTTTCTCCTTGATCTGGGGATTCTGGAACTTGGCTATAATATTCTTGGAAGTTTTCTATTGGGGATCTTTTTCAGGAGGTGATCGGTGGATTCTTTCAACCTCTATTTTGCCCTCTGGATCTAAAACATCAGGGCAATTTTCCTTGAGAATTTCTTGAAGGGTGATTTCTAGGTTCTTTCCTTGATCATGGCTTTCAGGTAGTCCAATAATTTTTAAATTGTCTCTCCTGGATCTATTCTCAGGTCAGTGGTTTTTCCCATGAGATATTTCACATTGCCTTCTAATCTTTCGTTTGTTTGGATCTGCTTAACAGCATCTTGATTTCTCATAAAGTCACTAGCTTCCATTGCTCCAGTCTAACTCTGAAGGAATGAATCTCCTCAGTGAACTTTTGAGATTCTTTTTCCATCTGGCAAATTCGACTTTTAAGGCATTCTTCTCCTCAATGCCCTTTTGGGCCTCCTTTGCCATTTGAGCTAGTCTATTTTTTAAGGTGTTGTTTTCCTCAGTCAGGCTGTTGACCCTCATTTCATACTTTTCCTGCATCCTTCTCATTTCTCTTTCTAATTTTTCCTCCACTTCTCTTATTTGATTTTTTAAGTCCTTCTTAAGGTCCTCTATGGCCTGCAACCCGTTCATGTTTTCCCCTGGGGCTTTTGGAGCAGGACTTCTGACCTCACAGTCCTTTTCCAGCTCTATGCCCCCAAAATAGGAGTCTAGGGTTGCATTTTTCTGTTTCCTTTGCCTTGGCATGTTGTCACTTAATTGCTTGACTTTTGGGCTTGTTGCCACACTATGGCTTTAAGGCCAGATAGAGGAATTTTCGTCCCGAACGTGTGGGGGGCAGCTTCCGTTTCTGGCAAGCTGTAAACCCACCCACAACTTCCACCCTAGATCACAATCCAGATCCAGGGAGGTTAAAGCAAGAGCGATTACCCCCCAAGACTGATGGCTGGATCTCCCCACGATTTGTAGGCTGGGAGCCGGAAATGCCTATGAAAACTACAAAATGGCGTGTCTCCTCAGCAGCTTCTAGCCCCCAGGGGAGGGAGCTGACGCATTCCCCAAATACAGGCCCCAAAGTCCATAGGACACTAACCTCTTACTTTGTCCTAGGCATGTCTATGTTGATAATTTTGGAATCGCCACAGCTCCTGGTGTTCTGGGGTTCCTCCAGCTGGCTGCTGGCCCTGCCGCCCTGGAGCTAAAACCTTGGCTCACGAGGACCTGGGCTCGGCTCGGCTCCTGCGCTCTGCGCGCTGCAGGCTCCCAGACCGCTGCGCTGGTCCTTCCTGCAGGGCTGCTGGGCTGTCCTCAGCGGGAGGTTAGCTTCTCTGTGTCGTTCTGTGGGTGCTGGGGCTCCAGAAGTTGTTCACAGTCCTTTTTTACATAGTTTGGGGGGAATCTGGGGGCAGAGAGGCTTGGAAGAGCTGTTTCTACTCCGCCATCTTGTGCATTAGCCACACTTTTAAGTTTTAATTGATATTATCTGAAGATAAAGTATATAATCTGCATTTTCTCAAATCTGGACAACCCACAAAACAATAAGTAAGGTCCTGATTTGCAGCAATTGTCAATTTTTCACACTGAAAGTTTCACAATCTGCTCTTGAAAGCCAGAGTAACTTCAACACATACTTGGATAAGTAACCCTTCCCCCTCAAATGAGAATGGGACAGAAGAAATACCACAAGCAATCACACAGTTTGAAAGTGCTACGTTTAATTTATGATATTCTTTAAAAGAAAAGGAAACACTTTGTAATAGAAATGTATAGTTTCATGCATAATCCTTCCTAACATAAATCCCTAACACACATGGAAATATTCATTTTATTTGGTGTTTGCTACTTTCAGAATTTTAAAAAAATAAAATAAAAACAAAGAATAAATTAAGGGAATCCAGAGCAAGTACTTCTGGTTTGGGAATCTGAAAGGTGGAAAGTGATGTGCAATGGTGATCTAGCTATAAATTTCTTGAGGTCTGAGGCACAGAACAGACTTCAGGGTTGAATAGTAAATGACTCTGCATCTTTGTCAGTATCTTCTAAGCCCAAGCCCAAACCTGTATGAGCTGATCATAGGATCCCAAATACCAAATATAAAGAGCCTTTGGTAGTCTTTGAGTCCAAATTTCTCATTTTGCAAATGAGGAAATTAAGCCCCAGAAAGGTTAGGTGGTTTTTCCCAACATAGATAGAACTTTCAAATGATAGAACCAGGATTTTGTACTGGGGTTCTCTCCAAATCCAGCACTTTTCCCATTGTATCTCTAGAAAAGGAGGTGGGTAGTCATGTAAAACTGGAGCACAGTCCAAGTACTGATCCAATATTCACAAAAATGTTAAAAGACCTAGACAGAAGAAAATCTAGTACCTTGTGTAGCCTCTAGAGAGTTTATAGAAGGATATGAACTAGATCACCAGAACTTCAGAGGATAAGTAGGCATAGACGGGTTACAATTTATCCTAATGAATCAAGTGCCTACATTAAGGCAAGTTACTTAGCCTAGTCTGAGTCTCAGTTTCCACATATGTAAAATGGGATTAATACCTAATGCCTACCTAACAGGATCATTTGTGAGACTCAAGTGAAATAATCTATGTAAAGTGATTTGCAAATGTTCAAGTATTATATAAATATGTTATGTTATATAAAAATGTATAAATATAATTGTTATAATTATTATTGTTGTAATTATATCATGGTCCAGTGAAAGTACCTGACTAAAGGGACTCTAGCATTCAGCAGTTCCGGCACCTTTATAATAATAAAACAAACAAAAACATTTAAGGGACTTAAGTAGAAGAATAACAGAGCTATGGAAATGAAATGAGAAATTTGTTCCTGTCACTGTGTTCTGGTGTCTACCTCTGTGTAGTTATGTGAAGATTGGAGCAGATCATATTAGCCTAGAGCCTGAATATATTTCAAGAGTATCAGCAGTTTGGAAAACCAGTAGGGTTAATATGCTGATACTTGCCTATCTTCAAATTATCTGGCCTGGCTGTAATGTTAATGGAATAGGAAGCTCTTCCCCATCCATTAATAGGCCTATGCGACCACAGGTGTCCTCTTTTCCCTTGGAACAGGGGCCATGTTCCCAGGTCTAAAGGTACACAGGCATTTCAATCACAGCTGTGCTGCATCCTGAGTCACACTGAGCCCATTGGGAGAGGAACTTGCCTAAGGAGGAAGCTTGCTTGTAGGAAGGCTTTCACACCTTTTGGCACTAAGCCAGTGAGGCACTGAGAATTGTGGTGCCTTCTGGCTCTGAGTCTATTAGCTAAAACTATATATAGTGGGAGGTTGGTATTTTACTTTGGGGGTTTGCTTATGAGAAGGATCTTTTAATTGCCTATATGGGACTCTGAGCAGCCATTTGTTAAGAGCCCTTAACTACTCAGAAGTTTGTGCTTTCTTGATCCGATGGTGTATGTAGGTGGTTGTATTACTTTGTTAAGACAGTAGGAGCCCTGTCTGTTGAATCTCTATACTAATTTCTTTGTTAGTATTTTCTGACCTTTCCCCTGAACTAGTGAATGCAATTAAAGTAAGATTGTTAACCCCTTTAAAGTTGTCTTTCCTTTAGAAAAGCAGATCAAAGAACCTTGTGATAGGAGGCCATTCTGGGAGTGCTTACTACTACACTGGCTCAGTAGGCCTACAGTCTTGCCCGTGGCTGCCCAAATATGTTCTTATTTTGATAGAAGTAATTTTGTTGTTGAGGCTCATTAAGCTTGTTCAAGTGCTATTTTTTATGTTTCTTTGTTATACGTTTATATATGTCTGTATTTAGAGAACATAGAATGGGGAAATGGATTTAAAAGGTGAAAAGATCATAGGATCATAGATCTGGAGTTGATAGAGGCAATCTGGCCCACTTCCCTCATTTTACAGAGGAGGAAACTGAGGTCTAAGGAGGTCATTAAATGACTTCTCCAAAGTGACATAGATTGTAAGCAGCAGGGGTAGTATATGAATTTTGGTTCTTGGACTTCAATGCTCTTTCTACTATACCAAGAAAGGGAAGAGATGAGGAAAAGGTCACTCTCCCTAAGTTTACATATACTTGATTTCATTTTTCTCTTGAATCTGCTATTTTGAATGCTTTGTTTTTCTTATAAACCATCAAATTCTCTGTTTACCCAAATATGATTTTGGTTTACTTAAAACACCTAAAATCTTATTCCAACTTGATGTTTTAACTTTTTAGCTTAGCATTCAAGGTTTTCCACAATATGACTCTAGCCTATCTCTCCAATCTTATCTCATAGTGCTTCTTTTCATGAAACCTAAGTGTCAGCTGAACTGGATCATTAACCATCCCTAATTTGAATTAGTGAAACAGTTGTGGCACTATAGACCTGGCTTCAGAGTCAGAGTCCCATCCCTGATATATACTGACTGTGTGACCTTGGACAAAATACTTAATTTTTCAGCGCCCCCAAGAGATATCAAAAGCCAGCTTGGCATTTGGTAGAGAAAGAGGTCCCTTACCAAGACTTCCTAGAATGAAATCATAGATCTGGTAAAAGCAAAACAATACAGTCTGTGACCCCAATCAGGAAGACAGAAGAATTGACCTCTGGAATTGTAAAGGCACCAATTTCTCTTCCACCTGGCTTCTGAGTCAAGGTTCTTAAAATGTTCCTCTAACTGTGGAGTGAACTTTATTTGCCAATAGAAGACACAAAGGGGGTGAGTCAGTGAGAATGCTTTGTAGCTTTGGGGAGTCTGGTTCCTTGGGTGACTTCTCTTGAATATCTGTGTTATTCTGTGTCATCCTGGGGAAAATTTCAGAGGAAGTTACTGCAAACTGCGGAAAATTCTAAGGCACAGCATACCCCGAAGGACTGGGCAACGATGATGCTGAGCCAGAAGATCAGAAATATCACACATTTCTGAGTTTTTCCCTGTCCTCTTGGGCATGCCTGTGCCAGACCCAGGCAGAAGGAGGTTAGGGAATACTTACAAACTCCACGTGTTTGCTGCCAACATGTGTGCGTGTATATGAACATGCACTTGCATGGGGGGGGGGCGTGTGTGCACGTGCACATATGTTCTCTGTTACATACATGCATATTGATAGAAAGGTGGTAGGTATATACCCATATGTGTCAGTTATCCAGTACCCAATGTGAAGCTCTTTGGCTGATACAAAGTGGTTTTTCACCTATTACAATAGAACTGCCTGGAATTTGAATACCTGAAGAACTTAATCATGGGAAAGGAGATTCCTGGGCATTGTACAATGGAAAATTTAGATGAGTTAAGGATACCATTCCAAGTTCATACTATACTTACTTTAGTTATTAAGAATGTGACTTTTGCCTTTCTCCCAAGATGGCACCGAAGGCAAAGAAGGAAAATGTTGTCCCCCACAAGACAGAAGTCAAGTCCAAGGCCTTGAAGGCTAAGAAGGTGGTGTTGAAGGGTATCTATAGCCACAAAAAGAAGATCCAAACATCCCCCACCTTCTGGCAACCCAAGACACTAAGACTTTGAAGGCAGCCAAAATACCCTCAGAAAAGTGCTCCTCGGAGAAACAACCTTGATCACTATGCCATCATTAAGTTTCCCTTGACCACGGAGTCTGCTATGAAGAAGATTGAGGACAACAACACCCTAGTCTTCATTATGGACATCAAGGCCAACAAGCACCAGATCAAGCAGTCCATAAAGAAACTGTACGATATTGATGTGGCCACATTAATCCGACCTGATAGAGAAAAGGCTTATGTCCAACTTGCTCCAGACTCTGATGCTTTAGATGTTGCCAACAAAATTGGAATCATCTAACCTGTGTCCACTGTCCCACTCTATCTACAAAAAAGTTTTCCAGTATAAAAAAAAGAATGTGACTTTTACATGTTCTGGTAGGAATAATAATATCTATTACAGTCCCTACCCTGTAGGTTAGGCTAGTATTTCCATAAAAAGTATTAAAACTGTACTTAATTGGCCCAGGAGACCAAGTTTTACCACTGACCTAGATTTCTTTTGGCCTAAATAAAAAACTGAACATTCTTACAAATGTTATTTCATTTGATTCTCACAATAACTCTGCTTTTATACTCCCCATTTTATAGATGAAGAAATAGAGGCAGACAGAGATTAAATGATTTTTCTAGGTCACACACACACAGCTAGTGTCTAAGGTCAGAACTGAACTTGGGTCTTCTTGGCTTTCAGTCCAGTATAATATGCACTGAGCCACTCAGCTGCTTATTAACAGGCAAGAGGGGCCAAGGGTGATCAGATGCCCTGATAGGAAAGTCATGCACCCTCTGGCCTTTTCAGTTCTGGCATCAGTGTTTCCAGCAATAGCCACACTCCTCAAGGTAGTGGCTACTGAATGCAGGGGGAAAGGGTTAGAAATCAGTGTCTATTGGTAGGCAGACAGATGTGAATGTACTCTTCATCATTTTATGCCCCAAAGATGTTAAATATTACAAATGGTTATTTATTGAATTTTTACAACTTTATATTTGGGGATGATAGTGATCTTCAGGCCTCCCAGTTATGATAATCCTGGGATCTCCTAGAAACTATGATTGTGGGATTATCTAAGACCTAAGCTGAATAACCTGCTTAGAACTTTTTACATGGTATTTTTACATGGTATTTTCTAGGCCATTGGGCACTGTGCCACATGGATTTGTTGAGATTCTTTGATGTAAGGCACTGGGGAAACATCTGAGAGGATAATACTTGATCTTTCCCAGGAGTCCAGAGACCTTTCCAGAACTGGGAACGGGGACAAATGTGCCAGATGCACATTAGGAAATTTACTGAAATATGGGGGAGGAAGAGGGTTCAATGTCAATTTAAAAGGTGTTTCTTCAGACTGTGAACTGTAATTCTCTTTCTTGCTGGTACTTACAGTGAGGACTGGGTGAGGGACCCCTAAGGAGTAGGCCCAAGCACAGACCCTCGCTTCATCCCTGACTCTGGAGGAAATGGCAACTGCTCAAACATGGCAGTACCCAGGTCCTGGCCCTGAGGGTTGTGGTTGGCACTGGCAGAGCAGGGAAAGTACCTAGAGTTTTTAGCACAAAGTGGGGCAGTAATTGGCTTTAGCAAAATGGGTAGTGTTGCTAACCCTGATGGCAGTGGAATGGGCATTGATGTTGGTCCCAGGAACTGTGGTTGATAGCATGGGCCTCAGTAGAGTGGACAGTGGCATGGGCAGCAGCAGGAAGAGGTCCATATTACCATAATCTGGAACTGATAAGATCTCTAAATACTGCTGCCCAGTACAATACCTAGACTGGATCTATTGACCCAGGTAAACCACACAACTTCTCAGGGAGGGCTAAGAGGACCAATGGATGATGTTTTTTTGAGTTGTCTTATTTTCTAGTGATAGGGAAGAAATGAACAGTCCTTGCAGAAGAAGGAGGGCTTCATCAGTAAAGGGGAAAAGATTTGGCATCCCCCTCCATGGTGCTCCCAAGAACTGAGAGATCCTAGTTGGTGAGCCAGGGAAAAAGCTGAGTGGGGATGGTATTTAGCATTTTTCTGGGTATTTATAAATATATGTGTTTTTAAAATATTTATGTTTTAATAGTAAAACTTCTGAAAATCCTGGGGGATTGGTTAGTGTTATAGGCAGACCCTAATTCAGGCTTACCTGGTATTTTAGTTCTAGAATTTGGATAAAATGCGGCACATGTAGATTATCTAATGGTTAATAAAGGAAATTTACTTAGCCACAGCATGGAAAGAATAATCCTCAAGGACACAGTCTTAATTCAGTTAGGTATAGGTTCCCTGCCTAAGTGTTGACCACGCTAGTCAGCAAGTCAGAAGGCCATGGAAAGAGCAGCTATACTTAGGATTCAAGGCGCTGGGAGGCACTTGAAGGGGCAATAGCTGATCCTCTCCTTCCCAGGAGCCAAGAGACCTTTCTAGAATTGGGGATACGGGCAAATGTGTCAAATGTACCCCAGTTAATTTACTGTGGATAGGATATCTCAGTGGTTTGAGCCTTAATATCTTGAAGGAGCTTGTTCAGTATTTTTTCAGCTGTGCCTAACTCTCCATGACCCCATTTGGGGTTTTCTTGGCAAAGATACTAAAATGGTTTGCCATTTCCTTCTCCAGCTCAATGTACAGATGAGGAATCTGAGGCAAACAGGGTTAAGTGACTTGCCTAGAGTCATCCAGCTAGAAAGTGTCTGAGGCTGGATTTGAATTCAGGAAGATGAATCTTCCTGACTCTAAGCCCAGTATTCTATCTACTGCAATACCCAGCTGCCCAGAAGGAGCCTTAATCCCCCTCAATTATGTCTTAAAGACAACTTTAATACATTTTGATGAGAAATATAACCTAGCCTACATAGCAGATATTATATTTATCACAGTTAGTAAGACTCCTGTCTTATGGCAGAATGAAAAATTAGGGAAACAAAGTGAGATATGACTATACATATAGGACAAATCATTCCTTGTGGACCCTGACAGAAAGGGAGTCTTGAGAATCTCACTGGATATCTATTTCTTACTTCAGTGCATGTAGATTAAGCTTTTAACAAAGTATTTGCAAGGCTATAAGTTCCTTAAAATCTTGTGTCTTACTCATCTTTGTATCCATAGGGTCTTTGTGCTTTGTGCCAACATGCCTTTCATGTATATTGGTTGAATGATACTAAAAGGAACATATTTACAGGGTTATCCAAGTTAAAACTTTGAGGACTTAGTCTATAGGTATGCTAATCCTCTTATTAATGATCATTGGACTATGTATATTATATATATTCATTTATATGTATTTGTGTGTATATATGTGCATAATTGTGGATTTAGGCTCAGAGGATCTGGGTTCGAGTCTCAGCTTTCTACTTCTATAAACTTAAGCAAGTTGCTCAAGTTTTCTGAGCCTTAGTTTCCTCATCTATAAAGTGACAAGAAAAACATAGGTATAGGCCACATCTCATTCCATATATACAGGTAAGCTACAAATGGGTATATGACTTAGACACCATAAGCAACCTAGAGGAACAAGGAGAACATTGCCTATCACATGAGGACGAGGAAGAGCTCATGACCAAAGAAAGGAGAGATGGGATCACAGAAGATAAAATGGGTAAATGAAAAGGTTTTATCCAAACAAAACCAAAAGAGCTAAAATTAGAATAGAAGCATTCAACTTGAAAAAAAAAAATCTTTGCATCAAGTTTCTCTGATAGAGATCTCATCTACAAAGATATAAAAAACGAATTCAAATGTTATAAGAATAGGACATTTTCCAATTGATAAAGGGTCAAAGGATATGAACACAAAGTTGTCAGAGGAAAATATCTAAGCTATCAACCACATAAAAATGCTCCAAGCCATTAATAATTAAAGAAATGCAAATTAAAACAACCCCGAGATTCCACCTCACACTCATTGATCTGACAAAGTTGACAAAAAGAAAAATCACATGTTGGAGGAAGAATGGGGAAAACAGGCATGTTAATGCACTGTTGGTGATATTGTACAGTGGTTCGGCCATTACAGAAGCAATTTAGAATCAATGCCCCAAAAGTTACATATTCTTTGGCTCAGAGATGGGCCTGTGCCCCAAAGAAATAAAAAAAAAGAGGCATAAGACACGTATATCCAAAAATATTTATAGCAGCTCTTTTGTGGTGAAAAAGAACTGGAAACTAAGGGGGTGATTATCAGTTGGGGAATGACTGAAAAAATTTAATGGTACATGAATGTAATGCGATGCTGTTATACTGTAAGAAATGATAAAGGGGCCATTTCAGAGAAACCTGAGAAGACTTGTATGAATTGATGCAGAGTGAAGTGAGCAGAACCAGGGGAACCATGTACATAATAGTAACAATACTATAAAGACAAAGAGCATTGAAAGACTTTAAAACTCTGATAAATGCAGTAACTAACCATGATTCTGGGGGTCCCATGCCACCCACCTCCTGACAGAGAGGTGATCAATTCAGGATGAAAATGAGTTATATGGTGCCTTTTGGTTTTTACCATGGCCAGTGAGGGAATTCATTTTGCTTGACTACCCATATTGTGTTATCAGGGTTTTATTTTTCTCTCTTTCTCAATGAGGGAGAGGTGGAGGTGAGAGGAAAAGAAAATAGATTTTTGTTCATTCAAAAAAGATTTTAAAAAAATAGAATTACAGAGTGGTAAGAATTGTTGTCTTTGGCTTTGACTGGGACTCAGATTAAAGAGCTGAGCTGGGAAAGAAAAAGCCCAGGACTGAGCTCTGGCTGCACAATTAGTGTTTCCTGTTCCACATGGCAACATGTTGAGACCAGCTTCTATCTCTTCCTGAACAGCCCACTAGCTGATTATAACTTTTTCCTCCTTGTGTGTCTGAAAGGCATGCTGCAGATTAGAAAAGGCTCTAAAAGCAACATCTCAGAAGACCTGAAAAGCATCCAATTCCTAGAGGCCAAAAACCTATCATCATTTCCCCTTATGCCTTAGACTCCAAAAGGCAATAGAGAGAAACACTTACTGTATTTTGGAATGTGGAACTAGTCACAGAATCACTAAGATGCCATCTAGTATAACCTGAAACAGAAAAAATTTCCTCTACAACATATGCAATAATAATAATAATAGCATTTGTACAGTACTTTAAGGTGTGCAAAGTTCTTTACAAATATCACATTTTATTCTTACAATAACCCTATGAGGTAGGTGCTATTCTTACCTCCTTCTTACAGATGAAGAAACTGAAGCAGACCAAGGTTAATTGACTTGCTCAGGGTCATACCAAATAATGGCCCCAGGATGGAGTGAAAGCTATTTCCTCCCTAGTAATGGAGATGAAGGTGGCCAAAGAACTTCACTGCACCTGCTCCCCTTATGACCACCTTGTGTGGCATGTGAAGAAGGCAGAAGGCATATTTACAGTGGAAGCTGAACAGAGCTGTCACAATTGCCGAGGCCACTCTGACCTTATTAACGAGGTGGAACAAGTAGCCCCGACACCCAGTGAGTAGTATGGAATTGCTAATCCTATCATTTTCTCTATTCCAATGACTAAGATCAATCAAAAGCAGTTCACTTGCACCAAGAAAAGCAGTCTGTTACACCTTTGCGAGCTTTCTTCAGGGCTACTTGACCTCTTCCTCATGCTACCACAGTCTGGTGGGCAGAGACCTGAAAGAGGCTTCTCTTTCGGAGGAAATTGTTGTGTGCCACTACAATGATGACAAGAGATTGACCAGACTGGATGAGGCCATGGAGGCAAAGGCTCTAGAGCAGATGGTCGTGGATGTGTCGGACAAGGGGTGGACAACTAACCCTAAGAAAATCCAGGATCCAGAGCACTCAGGTAAGGTTTGAGAAATACAGTACTTAGGGAGAGGCTGACTGAATCTAGCTACAGTTCAGAATGAGTAATCAATACTTGCTTCCCCACAAGGAAACCCAGAGGCTTATTGGACTCTTCATGTTTTGGAAAATCCACATTCCCCACCTGGGCATCCATATCCCCTCCATTAATGAATTACTTGAAAGCCTGCCTCTTTTGCCTGGGGCCCAGAGTCCTGGGATATCTAAAGTACATTGGACTCTTCCCCTGAGCCCTTATGACTTTCTCCACCCCATAATGGAGGCTTTGGAAGGCACCTAAGGTTGGCCCAATCAACCTTTAGGCTTATGGAAGTATAAGCTCCCTAAAGTAGCCACTCGATATACTGTTTTTGAAAAACTACTCACCTGTTACTGGTCCTAGTTGCTACTGAATGGCTGATACAATGCTATACCATCCCCTTTCATTAAAGATGCCTGTTATGAGCTGGGTGATGCAAGATGCTCCCCACCATCTCCAACAAGAAGGGAGGCCTGTATTATTAAGTGCACATGGTACATTTGAGATAATGCTTGCCTAAGTCCCATGGGTGTTACTACCCTTTACAAAAAGGCTTTGAGTTTGCCAGAAACTGAGGCCTTCAGTCCCATCCCTAACAGTTAGCCTCCTCTGCTAACCCAATAGACCCTTGACTATGAGGACCTGGCTCCAGAAGAACTATTTGTTTGTTTCACCATTGACTCTGCTTACTATGAGAGTTTGAATTTCAAAGGCCACTAATTTAGTAACAAAAAATATTTTGAGGTACAGGTTGTGTCTAAGGAGGAAATAAGGACCGTAATAACCATTCAGGCAAATACAATCTACCTAGTAGGCTGGGCTAAGACCCACATGATTGGTATGTGAGAGAGCTTTGAAGGAATCAGATAAGATCTTCATCCACATTAATTTGTAAGTGGTGGACATAGCTCTGGCCTAGTGGTATGGGGCCTGGAGAGAGCAAGACCAAGCAGTCAAAAGGCTGTCCCCTTTAGGTTCAGGATCAATGGAAGAATTTTGGCAGTGCTTCCTATAGTACACAATTTTTTATTTGGGGAGGGGCATGTCAGCATCCACCAGAGAAATAATATGCCCTCTGCTGAACTAGATAACTGGGATAATATAAGAAAAGTAGAGGTTCTGGAGCGGCTAGGTGGCGCAGTGAGTAGAGCGTCGGCCCTAGAGTCAGAAGGACCTGAGTTCAGATCCGGCCTCAGACACTTAATGCACACACAAATAAAAAAAACCTAGCTTGGGCAAGTTACTTAACCCCAATTGCCCTCCAAAAAGCAAAAAAGAAAAAAAAAGAAAGAAAAGAAAAGAAAAGAAAAGGAGAGGTTAGAAGTAGGTCCATTCATAATCTGGGTATGTGGGCCATGGGTCCATGTTGTTCTGGACATAGGACCATATGATGCCCCCCTCAACTAAGGATGAGGCAATACTTCTGCCCATCAGAGCTATTTGTGCCCATTGGAAAGTCTATTCATCCCTTATGGTCCTCAACCTGATCCCAACTGTCAAAAAGGCCCTTCCTTCCCCCGCTCCCCACCCACTGCAAAACAACAAATTTGTCATCATGTTCTCTAACTACCAGAGTTGTATGTCCCACCTTCCAGACACCCAGAAGCCTCAATCAGTGCCACCCTAGAAAAGGGTAATTTTCTCCTGCCCTGCCAATTTTTAAGATACATTCTCTAGGAAGGCTTAACTGATAGGGATGGACTATTTTTGGACATTCTAGCCAGTTTCTCTTCCATCCCTGAAGCAGAGTTGGCCAGGCCTCAAGGTTTGGGGAAATGACTCAGATCCCTCTCAAATGGCAGATATCCCTTCCCCAGGAAGGTTTAGATAACTTCTCAGAAAAGACTTGGGAAAACAAAGTGTGGTCCAATTGGGAGCTGCCTTGCTTTCTAACAACCAGAGGGGAAGTAAAACTGTCCCTGCATTACTACGATGAATATGTATTTACCTAGAAGAAAAGAAATCTCCTAGCTGGCTTAGTGGCAATCAAATTCTTAGATGAAAGTAAGGAAAGAGACCATCCTGAAGCTTTGTCAAGTAAGGGACAAGGACAGCACTGGGACAGGCTGTGTGCAAGAGGGTAATGTCTTCTTAACTTCTTCACTACAAATGACCCTGACCCATAATGAGAATCAGTGACTGTCATACTTTGTGCTATGATGCTGATGCTCCTAGGGGTGTGTCTACTCATCATTCTCCCTCACCAGTCAGGGTTCATCTCTGAACTGCCCCCCAACAACATCCACCACACGATGGATCCATCTTTCCAAAAGCAAATCCTGCAATTCATGTATTCCCTCTCCTTCATATGCAGTCTGTTTTCCTTCAAGAAACTGTCAAATTCTTCCTGCCTTTCTTTTTCTTTTTTCCTTTCTTCTTTCTTTTTTCTTTCTCTTTTATCTCCTCTTCCTGTGCTATCTGTGCCAGGCATTTAGCCTTCCAAGGTCAGGACTGTCCAAGAATAATTCTAAAGTCCTTTCAGTGGTAGAAGGTACTACTGAAGGAAGACCTTTAGGATTTTGCCATCCCACCAAGGGGTAGGGGGTAGTAGAATTCATATCTATTAGAATTTCAGCATTTGGTCTGTGTTAGTTTTTCTCTAAAAAGTTGTCCTTGATTCTTGATTGGTCTCTAGTATGTTTGGGCATTTGACTTAGTTTTCTAGTAGCCTGGGACATAAAATAGCCAACCCTTTAGATAGCATTGCTCTTCAGACCCTCACCTGCTGTGGAGTCAACACACCTTCTGGCCAAATGTGTTTCTGTGTGGAGACATAGTAGAGTTGTGTGTCTACCTGAACTAACACTATGTCCTTGTCATCCATATCTTTTATCTTAATATCTTTTCAATTAGTAAGCATTTTTTCTCCTTCCCATCCCTTGCCCATTGGAAAAATAAAACAAAAACAAAACCCTTGTAACAAATGTGCATAGTCAAGCAAAACAAATTCCATTTTGTCTATGTATAAATATATTTCTCATTCTACATCTCAAGTCGGTTACTCCCCACTAGATGAGTAGTACATTTCACCATTTTCCTTCTAGAATCATCATTGGTTATTAACTTGATCAGAGTTCTTAAAATGTCTAAAACTGTTGTATAAATTATTTTCCTGGATCTGCTCCCTCCATACTGCATCAGTTCATACAAGTTTTCCTAGATTTATCTGAAATTGTCCCCTTCATCATTTCATGTGGCACACTAGTATGCCATTAGATTAATATAGAATAATTTATTTAGCCATCCCTCAGTCGATGGTCATGCCCTTAGTTTCAAGTGCTTGAATATAGCAAAAAGAGCTGATAAAAGTGTTGTGTGTGTGTGCGTGTATGTATGGATATGAGGCAAATAGGTGGTAGAGTAGATAGAGTCCTAACCTTGGAGTCAGGAAGAGCTAAATGTGTGACCCTGAACAAGTCACTTAACCACTGTCTGCCTCAGCTTCTTCATTTGTAAAATAGTAGCATCTACTGCACAAGCTTATTGTAAGAATCAAATGAGATAGAATTTAACGTGCTTTGCACAATAGACACTTAATAAATGCTTATTCTCTTTCCTTTCTCATTTCTTTCCTCGACCTCTTTGAGGTATAGACCTAATAGTGGCATCACTGAGTCAAAGGGTATGTACAGTTCAATGACTTTTTCTGTCATAGTTGCAGATTGCTTTCTTTAATGGTCAGACTGGTTCACAGTTTCACCAATAGTGTATGAATGCACCTATTTTCCCATAGCCCCTCTAGTATTTCCCCTTTTTTGTCCATGTTGCCAACGTTATGTGTGAAAGGTGGAAACTCAGAGTTGTTTCAATTTGCACTTCTTTAATTATTAGTGACAATGCATTCTTTATGTGACTTTTCATAGCTTAGATTTCTTCTGCTGAAAACTGCCTGATTATATTCTATAACAATTTATCAATTGGGGAATGACTCTTAGGGCCATATCTTTTTAGTACTATGGCTATTGATATCCTTTTGTCAGTTGTTAGATGGTCTATACAAGTATCTCATTCATTCCCGTCTCATACCTAAACTATTGTAGCACTCCTAAACTGTGGGTCACGACCCAAGGTAATGAAAAATCTGGCAATAGTAAGAGGTTTCTGAAAGTGCACCAATCAAAAATTAATTCAAAATCAAACACATCATGAATCCAAGGTGCTTCTGGAAACACTTGACCATGTTGTATTGCACAACTTCACTGAAGCCTTGGTTCTGAACCCAAAGCATGGGCACTTTGCCTTGTGAATGCTGCCCTTGGGCCACTCAATGCCAATGAACTCTGAGACAAGGGGTCCCAAATGAAAAAAGTTTAAGAAGCCCTGAACTACTGGACCAGCCTGAGTCATTCCTAGACCACAGTAGTTAGGATTCAAACACTGATTTTTCCTGATTGACCTGTTAGCCATTTGTCAATTATGGAAGCTATTCTTTCAGGCACTGAGTGACTTCATTGCTTAGTAATCTTGGTCTAGTGAATCATTTCACTCAAAATAGTCCTCATTTAGATTTTGTTGTGTACAGGATGCAGAAACACTTAAAAAGATGTGTGGAGGGGCGGCTAGGTGGCGCAGTGAATAGAGCGCCAGCCCTGGAATCAGAAGGACCTGAGTTCGGAGCTGGCCTCCGACACTTAATCCATACAAAACAAAAAAAAACCTAGCCGTGTAACCTTGGGCAAGTTACTTAACCCCAATTGCCCTAAAGGGGCGGCTAGGTGGCGCAGTGAGTAAGAGTGATGACCCGAGATCAGATCCGGCCTCAGAAAATGAGCACCCACGCATAAATAATGACTAGCCGTGTAACCTTGAGCAAGTTACTTAACCCCAATTGCTTTAAAAAAAAAAAAAAGATGTGTGGAATCCAAATCACCTGCATTCCCAGGTTTCCTATGAATCATAGAGTGTCAGGTTAAATATGGGAAGTCTGTAGGCTTCCCAGCTACTTCTATATATCGCGTGTCTTAAATACTGAAAATATTTTGACTGAAGATATCAAGAATCAGTAAAGGGTTAGAAGAGATTAGCTCAAGACTCTCTCCCTGAGATAATACTTCCTGGTAGTAGGAGTGTTGTCTCTGCTTACTTCAAGGACAATCTTATGATTCCATAAGATCTTCTCATAGCCAAAGAACGTGTTTGGAGTACTGAAAAAGGATAGGTGGGGAAAAAATAATGAACCTAGCACTAGCTAGGGAAGAGGATCCCCATACCACAAGAGAGAAGTACCTAGTCAGGGTTAGCTTATAAGCATAGTCTGAACTCTGTGTGTGTGTGTGTGTGTGTGTGTGTGTGTGTGTGTGTGCGTGCATGTACTTTCATGAGAGGAAGAAGACTATGTGTAGGGCACTTATCTTTAAATCCTAAAAGAGAACCTGTCTTAGGAATGGTCATCTTTAAACTCTGACCTGTCTCACATTCTAATGTCTTAGAGTATAATGTGTGTGCGTGTGTGTGTGATTATGTATGTATGTATTTGCCAGGGAACTATGAAATCATAGCATTTCAACCCCAGAAGGGAGCTTGGAGAGCAATTCATCCAACCCCCTTGTTTTACAAGTGTAGATACTGAGGCTCGGAGTGGTTAAAAAAGTTGCCCAACATATGGATATAATAGAATACTATTGTGCTATAAGAAATGAGGAGCAGACAGATTTCATAATAACCTGGAGAGACTTATATATACTGATGCTGAGTGAGGGGAGCAGAACCTGGAAAACTTTGTACACGATTAGCCACATCGTATGTGTAATGACTAACTTTGACAGACTGGGCTCCTCTCAGCAATGCCAGGTCATAAGACAACTCCAAAAGACTCATAATGGAAAGGGATATCCGTATCCAGAGAAAAGAACTACAGAGTCTGAATGCAGATTGAAGCTACTTTCTCTCTCTTTTGTGTCTTGTTTTGTTTCGTTCCTTCATGTGTTCATTTGTTTCAATCACTCCATTGCTATAATTCTTCCTTATAACTTGACTAATGTTTAATGTGAAGGTATTTGTAGAACCTATATTGGATTGCATGCTGCCATGGGGAAAGGGAAGGAGGAAAGAGAGGGAGGGGGAGAAAATTTGGAACTCAAGGGTTTGTGGAACTGAATGCTGTAAACTGAAAGTAAATGAATAGGGGCGGCTAGGTGGCGCAGTGAATAGAGCGCCGGCCCTGGAATCAGAAGGACCTGAGTTCCAAGCCGGCCTCCGTCACCTAATCCGCACAAACAAAAACCTAGCCGTGTGACCTTGGGCAAGTTACTTAACCCCAATTGCCCTAAAGGGGCGGCTAGGTGGCGCAGTGAGTAAGAGCGCCGGCCTTGGGATGACCCGAGATCAGATCCGGCCTCAGAAAATGAGCACCCACACATAAATAATGACTAGCCGTGTAACCTTGAGCAAGTTACTTAACCCCAATTCCTTTGAAAAAAAAAGTAAATGAATATTTTTTTTAAAAAAAAAAAGAAAGAAAGTTGCCCAAGATCCAATAGGTAGTCTCATGACAGAGCTGGGACTTAATAGTCTCCTCTCTTCCCTTGGTTTCTATGCTGCTGCTCTCCATTGGCTCTTCTTCTGCCTGTATATTAGTTTTCTTTGCTGGATCATCCTCTATCTCCTGCCCCTTAAGTATGGCTATTCCTCCAGGTTCTATCCTCTTTCTTTATGTTCCTTCTCTCCCGGCCATCTCGTCAGTTCCCCTTGCTTCCATTATTGTCATTAGCAGCAGCACTAGTAGCAGCAACAATTGACAAAAGAACATGGGAGTGACTTTGTTACCATTTGATGGTCTTCAAAAAAAAAAAAGAGAATAGAAAAGAAGGGGGAAGAGAACACCCTAGGGGAAAAAAGAAGAAAGAGGGGAGGGAGATTGTCTTTAATCTGCCACTGGAACATCTGGAACATCTGGAACAGAGGAGGAAAGTCTCAAAAATGACTGCATGAGAAAAAGGGGAGGCATTTATTCCCTTCAGCTTTTATATGGAGTGGACATTAAAAACTTTTCCAAGAGAAAGAAGACTATATGTAGTCTTAATTTTTGAGAGCCTGTCTTAGGAATGGTCATCTTTAAACTATGAATATTCTCATTTCTTAGAGTCTAAATAACTCTAATTAATGATTCCAGAGATCAACTACAGTTGTAATATCTGATAACATCTTAATGTACATTCATTCATTGTCAGTCATTTTTTCAATTGTGTCTGACTCTTTGTGATTCCATTTGGGGTTTTCTTGGCAAAGATAGTGGAGTGGTTTTCCATTTCCTTTTCCAACTCATCTTAGAGATGAAAAAACTAAGACAAACAAGACTGATTTGCCCGGGGTCACAAAGTTAGTTATGTGTCTGAGGCCATATTTGAACTTATGAATATGAGTCTTCCTTACTCCAGACCTGACACTCTATTCACTGCACTACTTAGCTGCCGCTAACATCTTATTGTTGGGGAGTTCATAAACAGCACAGAGAGCTTTTCTAGACACAATGGCAGAATCCTGTCCCCTCCTCCCCCCAAAGAACCATCCTGAATTCGACTGATTCTATATATAAATCATTTTGACTGCTCTATCATTTTTGTCAATAAGTTCAAGTAGTTTTGCATTGAATTCAGTGCCTCAAACTCTTCCCATATTGACCCTCTCAATGAATGTTCAAGTGATGATTTCAGCTCTGAATGACTGCTTTTGGAATGTAGAGTGAAAAAGTGGAACCTTAGCTAGTGATATGACTTTGTACACAAATCTGTCTTCTACCTATAAATCGGTTATGAACATTTCATTCCACTTTTGATGTTTAATTAGCCAGAAAAGTTGAAATTAGGAAGGAGAGGGAGGGGGTAGAAAATTAGGGCCTGGGAAGACATTCTATTTTGTTTCCCACTCTTAATATATGTCATATTTAAGGCCAAGTATGCTATCCCAATCCCATCTGGAGTTTAAAAGAAAAAAGAGGGTAACACAAAACTAGCCATGTGACCTTGGGCAAGTCACTTAACCCCAATTGTCCTACCTTTCCCCCTCCAAGAGGCAAAAAAATAAAATCGAATTTAAAAAAAGAGGCTATTCAAGTTAGCAGGATGGTTCCTCTCAGAATTCTGGGACAAAAATAAGCAAATAAAAATAAATAAATCATAGAAATCAATGCCTTGGGTGTCTCTCTACCTCAGCTTACCTCTCCATAAAATGAAGGAATTAAATTATATCATGTCATTACTGAAGTGCCTTCAGTTCTAACATTTCTGGTGTGCTATAGTTAATGACGTGGAGATTTGGAGTCAAAAGAACTAGATTTACAATCACAGAAGCACAGATTTAGAGCGAGCAGGGATTGTTAGAGATAATCTAGCCTAGCCTCCCTTATTTCACAGATGAGACTACTGAGGCTCAGAAAAATGCATACATCAGATCAGAGCCGGGATTCAAACTCAGACTCTTACACTTGCCTGGCCATTCCTTAGCATTGTGATCCTTCTTTTTTTTTTAATTTCTCTGGGCCCCAGCTACTATATCCGTAAAATGGAGGATAGTATTTAGAGGATCTCTAAGGTCTCTTCTGGCAGTTAGGTGGTGCAGTGGAGAAAGTTCTGGGACTTCAGTCAGCTCACTCAGCTTTCTGAGTTCAAATCTGGCCTCAGACACATAACTAGCTTTGTGACCTTGGACAGATCACTTAACCCTCCCTCCCTTGGTTTCTTCTTCTGTAAGATGAACTGGAGAAGGAAATAGCAAACCACTCCACTATCTTTGCCCAACCCCCCCCCCAAAAAAAACCCCAATGGAATCACAAAGAGTTGGACACAAGTGAACAACAACAGCAACAAAGATCACGTCTATCTCTAAAAAAAGTCTATGATTTAACCAATAAATATGGTATTATCTTGGTCCTCAACTTTAAAGTCACCCTTAATCCCTAGAAATGTGAAGTTTATGTAGTCTAAATTCATTAGGGTAGAACAAGCTTTCTTCTTTTGAGCATACTAAAGTACCCTTGACAGTTTGGTTTAGCAACTGGAATTTTCACCCTGAGCTTTGTTCACAAATTTGTCCGGTCTGGAAGCAAATCTTTTCATGTCTATGAGCAGCTTGTTTGATGTACAGAGAGAGGGCTGGCCTTAAGACCAGAAAGATCAGGTTCATGTCCTGCCTCTGACACATCCTAGCTGTGTGACCCAAGGTAAGTCATTTAAACTCTCAGTGATTAAGACAGCTCTTAAGACTTGGGGCGGCTAGGTGGCGCAGTGAGTAGAGCGTCGGTCCTGGAGTCAGAAGGACCTGAGTTCGGATCCGGCCTCAGATACTTAACACACACAAACAAAAAAACCTAGCCATGTGACCTTGGGCAAGTTACTTAACCCCAATTGCCCTCCAAAAAAAAAACCAAAACAAACAAACAAACAAAAAAACAAGTTACTTAACCCCAATTGCCCTCAAAAAAAAAAATACTTACTGCAGAAATGGTACCAATCTGCATTGAGGGAGTTTCCTCATCCAGGAATTCCCTATACCAATGAAATTATAGTTGTAGTTCCTAGTCTATCCCTATTAGCAAGGTACCTTCATTAGTCAAAATTGTTGTCTTTCTATCCCTCTTATCTGTCCCTCCCTAAGTAGAACCAATGGAAGCAGCTAGATGGCTCAGTGGATAAAACACTGGGTCTGGAGTCAAGAAGGTCTGAATTCAAATCCAGCCTCAGATGCTTACTTATCCTGTGCAAGTCATTTAACTTCTGTTTGCCTTAATCCACCGGAGAAGGAAATGGCAAACCACCCCACTATCTTTGCCAAGAAAACCCCATGAATATGTGGCCCACAGGGTCACAACGAGTTTGATGCAACTCAACAAAAGATGTTTAATCCCTGAACTTCATAGAGAAATTATAGGAAATAAGCCTAAATATATCATATAGAAGAGATTAAGGATCAGAAAGCCAGGATTAGTTTAATTTACTTATTACTGAGGTGAATAACGATATGATGAACTTGGAATATTGTAAGTCTCCTATTTGGTCTCAGTGCACTAGCCTCTCCTCACTCTATTCCATCCTTCGTATAATATAGGAATGACTACATCACTCCCCTGACTCAGTAAACTCATTGTCTCTCATTTACCTATAAGTTCAAGTGTAAATTCCATCATTAGGCATTTAAAGCTTTTTACCCCCTGTCCCCAGTTTAGCTCTCAAATCTTACACATTATTCTCCTCTCTTCACCCTACAATACTTTATCTCAGTGCCAAAAACAGAGCATCTACTAAATTCTTAGTTTACCTTAATGATAATTTTGTCCTTCAAATGTTAAGGAACTAACTAGGTCCTAGTCAAAAGGAGAAATTCTATTCTGAATCTGCTTCTCATTGAGAAGGAAGAACTAGTTTTGGAGGTGGAAACAATGGGAACTTTAGGAGATTAATTGACTATCCATTTAACTACTCCATTTTAGAATTCAAGAAAGAGGAGGTGAAAACCAGTCTGACATGTATGTTAGATTTTTGGAAGGCAGATTTCAAGATCTCAGAGGCATGATGGGTAGGATAAAATTCTAAAGACAAGAAGAGAAATAATTTCAGTGGAAAGGGGAGTTGTGTGATGAGACACATCCACAAATGATCAACCAACTAACAGATTTTTAAAAGACATATATGTGTGTGTGTGTGTACATCTATACATACACACACACAGATATACACACATATATTCATATGGCCTTTGTGCTTTCTGTGTAGATTTTGAAGGTAAAAAGGAAAGGAAGAGATACTTCCTCTTCTGGGCTCTACCCCTAAAATGTGGATATTACCAACCTGGTCTAGACACTCTTGTTCTCCCACTGGTCATGTCCTGTTCTCAAATCACTACCTTCAACTCCACCCCTCTAGGGAGTTTTCTCTGTGCATGTGGAGGTGGGGGGGAGGGGAGATAATGGAAAAGAAATGTGATCTGAGAATTCAACCTCCTTCCAAAAAACAATGGTAATGGACTTGATTTAGCTCAAGAAAAAAAAAAAAAGCCAGAAAACCCTGGATCCAGCTTTGCCTACTTTGTGACACTTACTTAAAATACATTAATTTTCTATATTTTTAACTATATAAGCTCCCAATAAGGCTAGAAACCTGGCACTTTGAAAGAAGGGTTTGAATTTCTATCTTTTTAAAAAATTCTATCTTTGTAACTGCCAAACACTGACCATTTTCTCTCCGGTCCCTTTCCCAGATAATAAAGGTCACATCCAGAAAGTTAGATGGATTCTTTTTCTCAAATCAGTCAGTTTTGGTATTAGTTAAATCAACAAGCGAGCAACTCTAAAAAACAAAACACTGGATTAGATATCTGTCCTTTCAGGACAGGGAAGGAAGAGTCATTTTAGTTTGAATTCTCAGTCAGATGAAAGTCCTTTTGCTCTAGCCTCAGATGTCCTTTCTGACTAAGTGTAAGATGGTGCCAGCTGCTACTCTGGATCCTAGGTACACACAACACTAACCATGGTCAAGTGACCTTTTGTACTCGGGCTCCTTAACACACATTTCTCCTCTTTGCTTTTGCTTCACCCTTTCCATTTGGATCCAAACTCAGCCTCACTTCCCAATCCAGTGGGTCAGTGCACAGGGTGCTGCCATGTCAACAGCCACAACAACCCTTTGTCACTGTGCATTTCCTCACCGAGACACAACAAGGCCCCTCATGGTCTCCCAGGACGGGAAGAAACAATGCTGTTTATTTGGAACTACATTTTCCAGAAACTCATACAGCTATGCGCTAAGAACTCTGCCTCTGCCCATAAGGGAGTCAGTCTCCACCAAACTTTGCTACATGTACAAGATTGGCAATAAGGGCAGATGACAGAATGAATACAAAAGCATGGCGTGGTTCTGCAAAAGCAGTGTAAGGATTTTTGTAGTTCGGTTGTTTCAGTTGTATCTGAGTCTTCATGACCACATTTGGGGTTTACTTGGCAAAGACACTGGAATAGTTCGCCATTTCCTTCTCCAGCTCATTCTGCAGATGAAGAAACTGAATCAAATAGAGTTAAGTGACTTTCCTAAGGTCACTCAGCAGTTGTCTGAGGTCTTCCTGACTCCGGGCCTGGTGGCACTCTATCCACTAAACCACTTAACTGCCCAGTGTAAGTATCTCAAAATACTGAGAAAAGCTAAGGACCATAAAGGGATGGGATTTGGGGGGCCAGCTAGGTGGTGCAGTGAATAGAGCACTGGCCCTGAAGTCAGAAGGACCTGAGTTCAAACCTGGCCTCAGACTTAACTAGCTATGTGACCTTGGGCAAGTCACTTAACCCCAATTGCCTTCCCCTCTCAAAAAAAAAAAGGTGGGGGGCGGCTAGGTGGCGCAGTGAATAGAGCGCCGGCCCTGGAATCAGAAGGACCTGAGTTCGGAGCCGGCCTCCGACACTAATCCGCACAAACAAAAACCTAGCCGTGTAACCTTGGGCAAGTTACAACCCAATTGCCCTAAAGGGGCGGCTAGGTGGCGAGTGAGTAAGAGCGCCGGCCTCGGAGTTTGGATGACCCGAGATCAGATCCGGCCTCAGAAAATGAGCACCCACGCATAAATAATGACTACGTGTAACCTGAGCAAGTTACTTAACCCCAATTGTAAAAAAAAAAAAAAAGGTGGGATTTTAAAATGTTTCATGGAGGGAAAATGAGAGAATAAAAGGACAGCTTCTGAAGAAAAACGAGATAACTAATAAGAAGAAGATGGCAGACTTTCTTAACTCAATTCAATTCTATTTTCTCTGTCAAGAAGAATGATTTTTTTTTTTTTTTGCTTTTTGGAGGGCAATTGGGGTTAAGTAACTTGCCCAAGGTCACATGGCTAGGTTTTTATTTGTGCATTAAGTGTCTGAGACTGGATCTGAACTCGGGTCCTTCTGACTCCATGGCCAACACTCTATTCACTGCGCCACCTCGCCGCCCAGAGAAGAGTGATTTTTTTTTTTTATTGTAAAGAACAGGATAAAAATGGTTGATAGGCAGATGTTACCCTACATAAGTAAGGAGGTAGCAAAACAGCACCTACATGCCCTTGGGGGGTTCAGGTCACCAGGCATAGATGAACCATATCCTCAAGCCACTATCAGTCAACAAACATTTTTTAAACATTTACTATGTGCCAAGTCCTGAACATTTATTAAATACTTACTCTGTGCCAAGTTGTCTTACTTGTCTCCTGAGGAAACTGTATGTGGGTCAAGAAGCAACATTTAGAACTGAATATGGAACAATTGATTGGTTCAGAATTAGGAAAGGAGTTCAACAAGGCTATATATTGCCACCTTATTTATTTAACTTATCTGCAGAGTACATCACACGAAATGCCAGGCTGGATGAATCAAAAGCCAGAATTAAGGTTACTGGGAGAAATATTAATCTCAGATGCACAAACAATACCACTCTGATGGCAGAAAGTGAAGAGAAATTAAGAAACCTCTTGATGAGGAAGAAAGAAGATAGTATAAAAGCTGGCTTGAAGCTCAACATTAAAAAAAATAAGATCGTGACGTCTGGTCCCATTACTTCCTGGCAAATAGAGGGAAAAGATCACTGTAGATGATGACTGCACCCGTGAAGTCAAAAGATGCCTACTCCTTGAGAAATCTATGGCAAATCTGGACCGCATATTAAAAAGCCGACACGTTACTTTGCCTATAAAGGTCCATATGGTCAAACCCATGGTTTGTCTAGTAGTAATGTATGGCTTTCGGAATTGGACTAAAAGGAAAACGGAATGCTGTAGGATAAAGGCTTTCAAGTTGTGGTGCTGGAGAGGACTTTTGTCCCTTGTACAGCAAGGAGTTCAAATCAGTCAATACTTAAAGAAATTAATACTGACTATTGGAAGGACAAATACTGAAACTGAAGCTTAAATACTTTGGCCACATAATTAAAAGATGGAACTCATTAGAAAGACTGATGCTGGGAAAGATCAAAGGCAAAAGGAGAAGGGGATAGCAGAGGATGAGAAGGATAAATAATGTCATGGAAGCAATGAACATGAGCTTGGACAGACTTTGGGAGATAGTGGAGGACAGAAAGGTATGGTGTGCTATGGTCCATGGGGTCATAAACAGTCAGACGAACTGAATGTGCCAGTTGCTTCTAAGTCCTGAGAATAGAAAGACAGCCAAAAGGCAATCCCAGCTCTCAAGGAGTTCACTGTCAGTGATCTTTCAAAGGTTATGTAAAAAAAAGGAAGAGCATCAAAGGATGATAAAAGTGCAAAAACTGTACCAGTTTCTAAGAATGGGGAGAGGATGGAAATCTACCAACTGTAAGTCAATGAACTTTAATTCCTGGGAAAAAATTTAGTCTGTATAACAGATTGTGGGCAGATGGGCCAAAAGAGGACCCTGAAGCTACTGAGGAACAGATTTTAATGGCCTAAAATGGCAGTAGACTTTACTTAGAACATGGCTGTTATGTGCATGTGCACCCGCTCATACACACACACACACACACACACACACACACACACACACACACACACAAATACTACAAACATTCTACATGCTTGGAGAGTTTGTACTAGCAAACTTTTGGAACTTACGGGCATTGACTAACTATCAATCATTAGAAGGAGATAGCAACAAGCCATACCTTAGTAGTGACTGATAATTTCACTAGATTTGCACGGGCATATAAAATGAGAAACTAAAATATTTTTATAGTTGCTAAAGTGCTGTGGAAGAAATATTTTTGGTGCGTGAATCCCCCATAAGGATTCCTTCTGAATCCTGGTAGGAACTTTGAAAGCAAATTCCTTTTAAAAATGTTGACTTTGACAGGAACCACACTTTACAATCTTCAGGGAGATCCATAATCTGGGCATTTTACCAATACTAGATGATATTATTTGAATTCAAACTGTACATTTCCATTGGGCTAGAACCAATGATCATATCTCATACAATCACAACTTCAAATAGTACAAAGTCAAATAAATGAGATCACTTCAGGGGATTCATTATTAACACCTATCTGGACCTAACTATAATTGCATATCTACAAACATGATGAGAACATTAAACTCTGAACAAAAACCTCAACAGAGCCTACACATGGCATTTTTAGTTCATGAATACAACTCTGCCAGGAATAATGTCACACATTTTACACAAAACTTTCTAATGTTTGAGTGTGAACCTTGGCTACTTATTGACTTGGGTTTTGGAGACTGAGAAGGAAAAGGATAGAACTGCTCATATTAAGAGAGATTGAAGAAAGCTTACCATCTATGACTTCAGCTCATAAAAATTATGATGGAAGTAAACAAAGGAACAATGTCCAAGTTGGCCAGTCAGGTGATGATATTTTGCTGAGAAATATAAGTCAATGAATATACAAATTAATGGATTGATGGATATTTTCCTCCTTTTCAAGTTGATGAGAGACTAGCCAACTTGGCATTGTACCAGTAATGCCAGAAAGTGGTGGGAGTTCTATAAAAAAAAAACAAAAACCAACAAACAACAATTTATAGAAGCCATCTATTATCCATATGAAGCTAGTTGGATTCCCTGAAAAGCAAATGAAATTAATGAATTAAACAGACTTTAAGGAGAAGATATCATCTGCCAGTTATAACTAGACTGTCTAAATTAAATGATAGAAAGGAGGAAAGAAACAAGAATTTATTATGCACCTACTATGAGCCCAGCACTTTACAAACATTAACTCATTTGGTCCTCATGACAACCCTGGGAGATAAGTGCTATTATTATTCCCATTTTATAGTTGAGGAGACTGTGGCAGACAAAGGCTAAGTGACTTGCCCAAGGTCCTGTAATGTTAACGGAATAGGAAGATCTTCTTTGTCCATTAATAGGCCTATGTGACTATGTGTCCCCTTTTCCCTTGGAACAGGAGCTGTGTTCCCAGTTGTAAAGGTACAGAGATATTTCAATGACAAATGTCTTACTGCTTTCACAGCTGTGATACATCCTGAGTCACACAGAGCCCATTGGGGGAGGAACTTGCCTAAGGAGGAGGCTTGCCTGTAGGAAGACTTTCACACCTTTTGGTAGGAAGCTAATTAGGCATTGAGTCATGAGGGTTGTGGTGCTTTCTGACTCTGAGCCTATTAGTTGAAAACTATATATACTGGGAGGTTGGTATTTTCCTTTGGGGACTTACTCAATAAGAAAGACCTTTTGATTCCCTGGACAGGACTCTGAGTAGCCATTTGTTAAGAGCTCCACCGCCCCACCCCACCCCAATACTCAGATGTTGGCTCTCTTCCAATCTGGTGGTGTATGTAGGTGGTTATATTATTCTCTTTAGACAGTTGGAACCCTGTCTATTAGATTCTTTCTTGGATAATCACTTCTTTCTGCTTATCTGTAATTAAAGTAAAATTACCGGCCCCTTTAAGATTGTCTTTCCTTTAGAAAAGCAGATCAAAGAACCTGGGCTAGCAGGCCATCCTGGGTGTGCTACAGTGCTTGCTAATACAGATCCCCAGCTAGTAAGTGTTGGAGGTCACATTTGGACTCAGGTCTTTCCAACAACAGGTCCAGCACTCTATCTATTGTACCACCTAGTACCACTACCCTAATAGCTCAGAAGGTGATGTTTCCAGTGAAGAAGACAATATGTAAGGAACTCTGCATTACAATCTGCAATAGATCTGAGTAGAGCATCAATTCAAACAAGGGGAGAAGTTTGAACTCAGCTGCCATGCCTTTCCTGACAAAAGTGCTAGGGAATGGACCTGTAATTTCAGCTGTGTGGCCCTAAGCAAGTCACTTAACTCTGTTTGCCTCAGTTTCTTCATCTGTAAAATGAGCTGGAGGAGGAAATGGCAAACCACTCCAGTATCCCAAATAGGGTCATGAAAAGTCAGACATGACTGAAAAAAAATGATAGGGAACTTCTAGGTGAGAACTCTCCCTCTACCAATGAAGGTTAGAACATTTTGTGCAATTTAGTCTTAGAATTGCCTGGAGTACAGAGAGGTTAAGTAAATTACTTAGAGTTGCATAGTCATTATGTCTCAGAAGGAGGACTTTAACCTCATTCTTTCTGGATTTCAAGCCCATTCTCTGTGTACCATACCATGTTGCTAAAGATTTTTTTTTTAAAGACAATCTGTGAAGCTCAGGGATGATGTCATCTCATGCCATAAATTAAGTTTAGTATATACAAAGAAAGGTCAGTAGGTCACAAAAGAGCACGATCTATCCCACAGTGCTGTATAACAGAAAGAGCACTGGTTTTAGACCTGATTCAAATACCATCTCTGGTTTGACCTTAGGTAAGTAACAACCTCTCTGGACCTTAGTTCTTTAATCTGTAAAACGAAGATGGCCTCTGAGGTCCATTCTGATTCCTATAAACTGTAAACTGTTATTAGACTAACCTCTGATGTTATAGAAGAATAGAAATAGCTACACATATGGCCAGATGTAGTTCCCATTGAGGAATCATAATCAATACTTTTGGATGGCTTATACATATATTACTAATCTTTTTAACTGTTGTTATTATTCTTTTTTGATTCTATTCTTTTTTTAAATTTATTTTTAGTTTTCAACTTTCATTTCCACAAGATTTTGAGTTACAAGTTTTTCTCTCTGTCTTTCCCCTACCCCCCACACCAAGACAGTGAGCCTACTGAATACGCCTTCCCCCAATCTGCTCTCTCTTATATCCTCCCCCATCACTCCCCCTAACTTTCTAGTAGGGCAAGATGGGTTTCTGTACCCTAGTACCCATATATCTTATTTCCCAGTTGCATGTAAAGAACAATTTTTTTCGCCTACCTCCTAGGGGAAGATAAGCAATTCAATATAGCTTTTACATGTGTAGCTACACAAAATGTCTCCATAGTAGTTATATTGTGAAAGACTATTATTTCCCTCTATCCTATCCCACCCCTCACTTATTCTATTTTCTACTTTGACCCTGCCCTTTTCAAAAGTATGTGCTTCCAACTACTCTCTCCCCCAATCTGCCCTCCCTTCTATCACCCCCCCCTTATTCCTTTTCCCCCTACTTTCCTGTGGGGTAAGATACCCAAATGAGAGTATTCCCTCCTTAAGGCAAATTCAATGAGAGTAAGGTTGTCCCATTCCCTTTCACCTTCCTGTTCTTCCCCTCCATTGTAAGAGTTTTCTTTTGTCTCTTTTATATGAGATAATTTGCCCTTGTCTATCTCTCCCTTGCTTCTTCTCCCAATAAATTACTCTCTTATCTCTTAATTTTATTTTTTAGATATCATTCCTTCCTATTCATCTGATCCTATGCCCTCTATGTATACATGTACACACATATACATACACTCACATATGTTTTTATGCACACATATACCCTCCCATACATACATATATATGTATGTATATGTATATATATAGTCCCTTTAACTATACTCATACTGAGAAAAGTCTTATGAGTTATAATTATCATTTTTCCATGGAGGATTTTAAATAGTTCAACTTTAATAAGTTTCTTATGATTTCCTTTTCCTGTTTACCTTCTCATGCTTCTCTTGCTTCTTGTATTCAAAAGTCAAATTTTCTGTTGAGCTCTGGTTTTTTCATCAAGAATATTTGAAAGTTGGGGCGGCTAGGTGGCGCAGTGAGTAGAGCGCTGGCCCTGGAGTCAGAAGGACCTGAGTTCGGATCCAGCCTCAGACACTTGACCCACACAAACAAACAAACAAAAAAAAAAACCTAGCCGTGTGACCTTGGGCAAGTTACTTAATCCCAATTGCCCTCCAAAAAGCAAAAAAAAAAAAAGAATATTTGAAAGTCGGGGACGGAGCCAAGATGGCAGAGTAGAAACAGCTCATCCAAGCCACTCTGCCCCCAGATTCCCCCCAAACTATGTAAAAGGGGACTCTGAACAACTTCTGGAGCCCCAGCACCCACAGAACGACACAGAGAAGCTAACCTCCCGCTGAGGACAGCCCAGCAGCCCTGCAGGAAGGACCAGCGAAGCAGTCTGGGAGCCAGCAGTGCACAGCACACAGGGCGCAGGGAGCCGAGCCGAGCCCAGGTCCACATGAGCTGAGGTTTTAGCCCCAGGGCGGCAGGGCCAACAGTGGGCTGGAGGAACCCCAGAACACCAGCAACTGTGTCGACTCCAGAATTATCCACATAGACATGCCTAGGACAAAGTAAGAGGTTAGTGTCCTATGGACTTTGGGACCAGTATTTGGGGAATGTGTTGGCTCCCTCCCCTGGGGGCTAGAAGCCCCTGAGGAGACACACCATTTTGTAGTTTTCAGTGGCAGCTCCAGATCCTGGCCTGCGAACTGTAGGGGGATCCAGCGATCAGTCTTGGGGGGTAATCGCTCTTGCTTTAACCTCCCTGGATCTGGATTGTGATCTAGGGTGGAAGTCGTGGGTGGGTTTACAGCTTGCCAGAAACGGAAGTTGCCCCCACACGTTCGGGACGAAAATTCCTCTATCTGGCCTTAAAGCCATAGTGTGGCAACAAGCCCAAAAGTCAAGCAATTAAGTGGCAACATGCCAAGGCAAAGGAAACAGAAAAATGCAATCCTAGACTCCTATTTTGGGGGCATAGAGCGGGAAAAGGACTGTGAGGTCAGAAGTCCTGCTCCAAAAGCCCCAGGGGAAAACATGAGCGGGTTGCAGGCCATAGAGGACCTTAAGAAGGACTTTAAAAATCAAATAAGAGAAGTGGAGGAAAAATTGGAAAGAGAAATGAGAAGGATGCAGGAAAAGTATGAAATGAGGGTCAACAGCCTGACTGAGAAAACAACACCTTAAAAAATAGACTAACTCAAATGGCAAAGGAGGCCCAAAAGGGCAATGAGGAGAAGAATGCCTTAAAAAGTCGAATTTGCCAGATGGAAAAAGAATCTCAGAAGTTCACTGAGGAGATTCATTCCTTCAAAGTTAGACTGGAGCAAATGGAAGCTAATGACTTTATGAGAAATCAAGATGCTGTTAAGCAGATCAAAACAAATGAAAGATTAGAAGGCAATGTGAAATATCTCATGGGAAAAACCACTGACCTGGAAAATAGATCCAGGAGAGACAATTTAAAAATTATTGGACGACGTCAAAGCCATGATCAAAGAAGAACCTAGAAATCACCCTTCAAGAAATTCTCAAGGAAAACTGCCCTGATGTTTTAGATCCAGAGGGCAAAATAGAGGTTGAAAGAATCCACCGATCACCTCCTGAAAAAGATCCCAAAAAGAAAACTCCCAGGAATATTATAGCCAGGTTCCAGAATCCCCAGATCAAGGAGAAAATACTACAAGCAGCCAGGAAGAAACAATTTCAATATTGTGGAAACACAATCAGAATAGCCCAGGACCTGGCAGCTTCTACACTGAGGGATAGAAGGGCATGGAATATGATATTCCAGAGGGCAAAAGAACTGGGAATGAACCCAAGGGTCACCTACCCAGCAAAACTGAGTATTTTGTTTCAGGGGAAAATATGGTCATTCAGTGGAATAGAGGACTTTCAAGCATTCTTGAGGAAAAAACCAGAATTGAATAGAAAATTTGACACCCAGACACAAGAAGGAAAGAGATGCCTGAGAAGGTAATCAGGGAAAAGAAATCAAAAGGAACTTATCAAAGTTGAACTATTTACATTCCTATATGGAAAAGCAATAACTGTGACTGATGATATCTTTCTCACTATGAAAATAATGGAAGAAGGGGGTGTGGTCATATGAATACATATGTGAATGTGTGTGTATATGGTTACAGTTATATATGGATAGAGGGCATAGCTTGAATTTGTTGGGAAGGGAGAATACTCAAGGGATGAAATTATGAGGTGAGAGAGGAAAGTGGCAAGAGGAGATGGGGAGAGACAGGGTAGGGTAAACTATCTCATGTAGAAGAAGCAAGGGGAAGTGGTTGCAAGGGAGGAGAATAGGAAGGCAAAAAAGGCAAAACCACATTCTCATTGAATTTGGTTCAGGGAGAGAATGACATACATACTAAATGGGATATCTCAACCTGCAGCAAAATAGGGGGAAGGGGGATGAGAGGAGGGATGATGGATGGGAGGGCATCCTTGGGGGGAGGGGAGGTTGGAAGTACCCACTATAGAAGAGGGACAGGATCATGTAGGGAATGGACCAGGTGGGGGGTGGGATGAGTGGGAGGGAATTATAAGCAGCCTTGTACAATATATCTACTATGATAACATTTTGCACAGCTAGACATCTACAACATATACTGAATTACTTATCTCCCCAGAGGGAATGGGTGACAAGGGAGGAAGGAAATGGATCTGAAATTCGAGGTCTTAACATTAAATGCTTCAAATATATATAAATACTATTATTAATACTCTTTTGCTTATAATTGGGAGATAAGATGTGCAGGCACTGGGACCCAAAGATTCACCTTCCTCTAATGGAAAAGTCGAAGGGGATATGGGAGAAGGTAGGGGAGAGAGCAGATTGGAGGAAGCGATATCTTGTGGGACTGCTATTCTGGGAGGCTGGGTAGGGGAATAACGGGGGGAAAATGATTGTAACTCAAAATCTGGTGGAAATGAATGATTTAAACAGAAGTTAATAAAGCATTTGTTTAAAAAAAAAAGAATATTTTAAAATCTTCAATTTCATTGAATGACCATATTTTCCCCTGAAGCATTATTCTCAGTTTTGCTGGGTAGGTGATTCTTGGTTTTAATTCTAGCTCCTTTGACCTCTGGAATATCATATTCCAAGCCCTTTGATCCATTAATGTAGAAGCTGCTAGATCTTGTGTTATCCTGATTGTGTTTCCACAATACTAAAATTGTTTCTTTCTGACAGCTTGTAATATTTTCTCCTTGACCTGGGAATTCTGAAATTTGGCTGTAATATTCCTAGGAGTTTTCTTTTGGGGATCTTTTTCAAGAGGTGATCAGTGAATTCTTTCAATTTCTATTTTGCCCTCTGGGTCTAGAATATCAGGGCAATTTTGCATGATAATTTCTTGAAAGATGATTTCTAGGCTCTTTTTTTAATCATGGCTTTCAGGTAGTCCAATAATTTTTAAATTCTTTCTCTTGGATCTATTTTCCTGGTCAGTGGTTTTTCCAATGAGAAAACTGGAAATCACATTGCCTTCTATTTTTTTTTTTCATTTGTTTGGATCTGTTTAATAGTATCTTGATTTCTCATTAAGTCATTAGCTTCCATTTGCTCCATTCTAATTTTGAAAGAATTATTCTTGGGGTGGCTAGGTGGCGCAGTGAATAGAGCGCCGGCCCTGGAGTCAGAAGGACCTGAGTTCGGAGCCAGCCTCAGACACTTAATCCACACAAACAAAAACCTAGCCGTGTAACCTTGGGCAAGTTACTTACCCCCAATTGCCCTAAAGGGGCGGCTAGGTGGCTCAGTGAGTAAGAGCGCCGGCCTCGGAGTTTGGATGACCCGAGATCAAATCCGGCCTCAGAAAATGAGCACCCACTCATAAATAATGACTAGCAGTGTAACCTTGAGCAAGTTACTTAACCCCAATTGCTTTAAAAAAAAAAAAAAGAATTAGTCTCTTCAATGAGTTTTTGAAATTCCTTTTCCATGTGGGCAATTCAGCTTTTTAAGGCATTCTTCTCCTCATTGACTTTTTGGGCCTCTTTTGCCATTTGAGTTAGTCTATTTTTTTTAAGGTTTTATTTTTTTCAGTATTTTTTGTTGTTGTTGTTGTTTTTGAAGGGCAGTTGGGGTTAAGCCATTTGCCTAAGGTCACAAAGTTAGTAAGTGTTAAGTGTCTGAGGCTGGATTTGAACTCAGGTCCTCGACTCCAGGGCTCTATTCAGTACACCATTACTTCAGTATTTTTTTGAGTGTCCTTTAGCATGCTGTTGGCTCTCTTTTCATGATTTTCTTGCATCATTCTCATTTTTCTTCCCAATTTTTCCTCTACTTTTCTTACTTGATTTTCAAAATCTTTCTTGAGCTCCTCCATAGCCTATAACCAATTCACATTTTTTTTTGAAGCTTTTGATGCAGGATCTTTGACTTCGTTGACTTTTTCTGGTCCCATGTTTTGATCCTTTTTGTCCCCAGAAAAGGATTCTATAGTCTGATTATGCTTCCTCTGTTTGCTCATCTTGCCAGCCAATTACTTGACTTTTGAGCTCTTTGCCACAGTAGAACTCTGCTTCCAGAGTGGAGAGAGCTGTGTCCCAAATTGCTGGGGTTTTCACAAATGTTGTCAGAGGTCTGAGGAGGGCACCCTCTCTATAGCCACCCCAAGTTATGGCACACTGGTGTTTCTCACCCCAGGGCCATTGACAATGATCAAGATCCAAGCAGGTCAAAGAAAGAGCAGTTACCCTCTGAATGGTCGCTTAGTCCTCCTATGATCTGCAGGCCAGGAGTTCTGGAGGCAGCCACAGGGCAGCCAGTTGTAGTCACCATGCCTCTGCCACTTCTTGCCCTGGGGGCAGGGGCTGGACTGTGCTCTTCTGTCACCCAGTTCCAACAGAGTTCCCCACTGACCTTTTACTTTCTCTTTGGCATTTATGTGTTGAGAAGTCTGGAAACCACTACAGCTCCTAGTGTTTCACTCTCCTGAAGTCTGCTCTGGCCAGTCTGTGCTGCTGGTCAGGGCTGCCCTGGGTCTGAGACTGCCTTCCTATCAGCCTGCCAGGCTGCCTTCAGTGGGAGATTTGTTTCTCTCTGTCACTTTGTGGGTTCTGTAGCTCTAAAATTTGTTTAGAGTCATATTTTACAGGTATTGGAGGTGGTTGGAGTGGGAGCTCAGACAATTTTCTGATTTTATTCTGCCATCTTGGTGTAAGTTTATGGGATTTAAAGATCTTCCATGCCCCATTGGACTTGCTGATGTAGCAGGAAGGGGCAGGGCAAGAGGAAGCGGAAGCAAAGCTAGAGTTCTAGTGGTGACTGGACGCTGCAGCAGCAGCAGCAGTGGCAGCATTGGTGGCAGCAGTGGCGAGGTAGAGGTGGAGGCACAAACCCCTTTTTGAACCAGCCAGAATTTCTGCTAAGTACTCTTGTTGGGGACTGTGAGGGACCAGAACTGTGGAGAGCCAGAGCTGTTGGGAGCACACTTCCTGGATGCTGAGCAGTTGCTGTGAGTGGGGAGAGAAGGACCTTTGCTTAAGGTAGCTTGTTCTGTTTTGAAGGCTTAAGAATGTGGTTGTTTACTATGTTAACTATATGTGCCAATTTCATAACTACTCTGATGGCTTTGACTTTCTGGTTTTGGGACTCAATTATTTGGTGTTATCCCCCATATAGAAAGCCTGGTATATTTTGTGATTAATAACCACATAAGCCTATTTATAATTGCCATAGGCATGTGAATATTGCGTTGTTAATATACTTGGCTCTGCCCCCTGTTATTATTCTTATTTCTAGTGTTGCATTATCTTCTTCCTTATTTAAAGCAGCCTGTCATAGGGTATTTTGCATTATGATTTGCTCATTGTATTTACTATTAATGAAATTTGGTTTATCTTCAGATGATTTACAGGTGAGTGAGAATTTTTGGTTGGGGGAAAGAAAAACAACAATGATCTCACTAGGTTTTGACACAGAGACTAGATACTATATCTTTAGGGAAATAATTGGGGGTGGGAAAAGGGAAGGGAAGGGAAGGAGGCTAAGTACCATACCTCAAAGGGAGAATAGTGCTCTTAGAAATCAATTTATACTGTGACAGTCATCATCAAAAATATTTGGTACTACTTATAAAGATTTAAAAGTCAGTGGAATATATTAGTTACACATGACATAGAAGTTAATTAAAATAATGACATAGTGTTTGATAAACTCAAAGAACCCAACTACTAGAGTAAGGACTCATTATTTGAGAAAAAGCGATGATGGAGAAACTAGAAAGTGATCTGGCAGAAATTAGGTTTAGACTAACATTTTAAACCATATGCCACAATAAACTCCAAGTAGATAACATGCCTTAGATATCTCTTTAAAAGGTTACATCAGGGCAGGCTAGGTAGTGCAGTGAATAGAGCACTGGCCCTGGAGTCAAGAGGACCTGAGTTCAAATCCGGCCTCAGACACTTAATACAAAAAACTAGCTGTGTGACCTTGGGCAAGCCACTTAACCCCAATTGCCCTGCAAAAAAAAAGAAAAGAAAAAGAAAAAAAGGTTACATGATAAATCTTTCTAACAGATTACAACTTAAATAAAAAACAAAGAAAGATGATACCTTTTGCAACCATTGATGGGGGAAGACTTCCTGACCAAATAAGGAATAGAGAAGACAACAGAAAATTAAATGGACAATTTTAAATACATAAATTTAAAAGTTCCCACAAAACAAGTGTAGGTTAAATTAGAAGGAAAACAAAAATTGGAAAAAGTCTTTGCAGCAAGTTTCCCTGATAAAGACCTCATTTATAAGTCATCTAGCAAATGAACTCAAATTCATTAGGATATGATATTAAAAATTTGATATACTACTTTATTTTATTAAGGCTTTAATTAAGTTCCTATTCTCCCTCATGAAGTGAGTTTAAAACTCCTTAAGCCTGCAACTTTGGTTCCCTATTTGTCTTTTGTGATTCACCCACCATCCACTTTTAGGACAAGCTTACTTAAGATAAATAAAGGTCAAATATATCACATGAAGTGTATATACTATGCAAATTCTCCTTCCCTGGGCTGTATGAAATCTTCCTTCTACAATTCTAGCCAATTGTAACTTGAAAATGCCCACAGTGCTAAACAGGGTTCAACTCGAGAGGAAACTTGATTTCTTAATGGAGGAAGTAGACCCTCCCAATTCTCGTCTTCAGTGGCTCATTACCCTAAAGCCAGCTGCTCTGGGGACAATTCTGCTTTGGGTTCTAGTCTATCTCCCTGAGTGAGGAAAGGGAAGTAAAGGAGATACCCAATACACTACATACATTATCATATATACAACAGAACATTTTATTCCAACATGAAAAGCAGTGATAAGCAAAAGAGACTCACAGCATGCATTAGCAGAACAATTTTTTTTTAAAATCCCAAAGTCAGTTTATAACCAGGTTACAATCTGCTGATTTGCTGGGAGGCTGGTAGTAGGCCTCATTCTAACAATTTGTCAGTTTGGGGGTCTCTTTCTCTTGTGTGTCTCTCATATTGACTCTTTCCTTGGCACCAGCCAGATCCTGTTACTGCTGTTGCTGCTGCAACCACACTCTGGTGGTCACTGTAGCTGCTGTCTTGCCGGCCTCCTTGGACTTCTCACCCTTTTGGAACTCCCGAGGTCATCTAGATTCATCCATCTCAAAACTGCTTCTCAGTCACCCAGTGGTAGAAGGGAACATAAGAACTGGGAGGTAGCCCTATCCAGAGGGATAGAACATGTGCTCACAGTTCCATGGGGCTAGCTGAGAGATAAAACTTATCCATGGCTCTGGCTCTGGCCAGATACAGTGCAGACACCCAATTAGCTTGTCCTACTGCAGCTCAGAACTCCAGAGGTCAAGAGATCCTCCAGCCTCCTTGGTAGCAGGGATTACAGATATGCACCATTGCTCCCAGGAAGAGCTCTTTTTAATACAGAGGAAGAAAGTCACAAGACAGTCCATCTCCCAACTCCACAGTTTTCTCCCGGGCTGTCCTCCATTCCTGGAAATTCTCTCCTTCCTCAACTCCACCTTCTAGTTTCTCTAGCTTCTTTCAAGTCTCAGCTAAAAATCCCACTTTCTACAAGAAGCCCTTCAGTTCCCTTGAATACTAATGCCTTCCCTCTGAGATTAGCTCTAAACTACCCTGGCCTTGGTTTTTTAAACTACCCTGGTCTTTTTTCTACATAGTTATTTGTACATTATCTCTCCAGAACCTCTTTGTGTTGTAAGATCCTTGAGGGCAGAGAATATTTTTGCCTTTGGCTGTAGCCCCAGTGCTTAGCACATAGCAGGCATTTAAAAACACTTATTGACTTGAAAGAGCTAGAAATAAAATCTGTGCCACAGAAGGCCTTTCTTTTTGAAATGGGCAAGAAAGATGAGATTGTAGGTTCAAAGGCACATAAAGAATTAAAAGCTAAGGATAGAACCACAGACTCTAAGTATACTTATAACTTCCCTCACCCACATGCCTATAGGCAGGAGTTGGGGTGGCCAGCGTAAGACCCAAAGAAAGGGAGCCCACAAACTAAAAGCAAAGAACAATTTAGCAGCCCTGAGAATGAGGAGACACGGGAGTCTTATTCAGCAGCAGCCTCATGCTCCAGTGGACCCACAGAATCAAAGGCGTGAGGTGTTACTCCATGGATGTGCCTTGGTCATGTGTTCCCATGTGTATGCCCCTCCACAGGCATACTTTGGCCATACATATGTCCCTCCATTTATATGTCCTAAGAATGTCCATTTTTCTCTTTATAGGAATGTATGTATATATGCCCCAAGTATACTGGGTGTGGGAGTAGTGTTCTATTTTTGTTAACTATGCTATTTTATTAAATGTTCTTATCTTAATTTTTTTAAAGTGCTGAAAAAGTCAGGGAACCCTATCCTTCTGAACTTTGGGGTACTTGGTCATTTTAACCTCCTTATGAAAGAAGGTCAGGCAGGGTTAACTCTCAATCAAGAAACCAAAGCCTAGAGAGACCGTGTAATTTACTTGTGCTCCTCAACATCAGGGTCCCCCTATTTTATTCCCTCAGTGTCTCTCATTAGTCTTAGTACAGGATGATTTGGTGAATCACATGCTCAATGACCAGAAGGTTGTACTCCTGTGAGGACTGGACTCATTCCTAATTCCTAGACCAGACACTTATTTTGTTGTGACTTTCTGTACAATAACCAAAGGCCATGACTGTTCTTCTCCCTCCTGCCTCCCCCCCCCCCCCCAGCTAGATCTGACAGTGTTCTGAATGCTTAGAAAAAAAGAAAAGAAAAGAAAAGAAGGAATTTAATCACTTTCTTCCTCTCTGTCATGATTCTTAGAGATTCATGATGTTCCCTCTAGATGGCATAGCTAAACTGCTAGCCTTTGAACTCTCTGACTTTCCCAGTACTCTTCCTTAAAAAGAAAATGCTAAGATTCTGACCAGGAGTTAAGTGGATTTTCACACACACTTTTCTCATGAGCATTTGCCTTACATTTGGTTCAGTATAGGAACTTGCCCTCCATGAGCTCTAGAAAGGTAAGAAGTTTTCAATCTAACAGTATTTGTTAAAGCACCTACAATGTACAGGATGCTGTACAGGGGTAGGTTGCTGGGCATCGTCCTAAGTGCTATATGAGAAAATAAATTACATCCTACTCATTGGCTGTCTACAGCAAGATAGGTGATCAAATCCCTTAGGTGCACTTGAGATTTGTCCTTCAGGCATGCCCACATTTCAGCAGCCAAGTAATATGAGTAACAATGAGGCTATCCTGTTGATTATCTTGTATTTAGTCTCACTTGAGAGACCTTCTGAAACCAAAAGCCTAAGTCTATAGACTTGTAGAACTGGAAGAAACCGTAGCAATAAAACCCACAGCTAGGTGGCACAATGGATGGAGTCAGGAAGACATGAGTTCAAATTCTGCCTCAAATCCTTACTAGCTATGTGACCCTAGGAAAATCATTTAACTGCCACCTGCCTCAGTTTCCTCAACGGTAAAATGGGGATCATAATAGTGCCTACCTCCCAGGGTTGTTGTGTTAAACATAATAATACTTATAAAGAACTTAGCACAATGCCTGGTATATAGTAGGTGCCTAATAAATACTTGTTATCTTCCTTTCTTCCTCTTTCCCTTAAAGTCATATAGGTCCCTTTGCATGAAATAGTGAATAGTGTTCTGGGCATGGAGGTCAAAAGATTTAAGTGTATTCCCATCTCTAGCACTCACTACATATGCCCATAGGCAAGTCATGTAGCTGTTCTGAGACTGTTTCCTCACATGGAAAATGAATGTGATAATACTTGTAGTAACTACTTTGTATGGTTGTTGTGAGAGCCAAATGAAATTTTAGGTATGTGTACATATGTTACATGTTTATTATATTTAATATACCTTTAAATTATATATGTATACACAATATAATAACATAGTAATATACACTATATATTCTTATTTGAGCCTTGCAACAACTATACAAAATAGTTATATGCATTAACATACTTATCTTACATATAAGGAAACATGTAAATTATACATGTATGTACGCATATGTATATATATATATTTTTCAAAATTTAAACCATTTGATATTATAGATAAAGAAAGTGAGATCCAGAGAAGTGATTTGGCCCGATGTCACACCATAAGGTCATTAATGGCAGAGCTATGACAAAAATCCAGGTCTCTTGGATGAGTCAATCTTAGGACTCCTGACTTTCAGCATGAGTAAGAAAGAAAAACTGAATGAACTGAGATGCTCAAAGTCTTTTATTAATCTGGTACAACTAAGTAATTTAAGGCCTTTTATGTTACCAGTTTAATCAAAGAGCTCACCTGAAAAATTATTGGAATCAACTCTCAGTACAGTGCTTGGTTTGCTTTGGCCCCTGGGTCAGATCTCTGTGAATAACCTGACTTTACCAGGGAAATGGTATCAAACAGAAAAGGAGGTGTCCGATGTCATAGCATCCTGAATGTGCTGCCATCTCTTGCCTCTCTATATCCTTCCTTCCTCTTCTCCCACAAGTTCCCTTCCCTCTTTCAAAGCCATGGTATGAGCATTCTGTTTCCTTTGAATTATATCCATGTGTTAGTGTAAGCATAAGTGCTGCTTTGCTTATTCACTCTAAGCCTGAATCAGCTTCCTATAACTGATGGGAGGAGGCTAGTGACATAAGTATGGGGAGGGTGGGGAAAAGAGGATATGGGGAGGATGGGGTGGGGAAGAGAGAGAGAGAGAGGGAGAGAGGGGGGGAGGGAGGGAAGGAGGGAGAGAAAGAGAGAAAGAGAGAGACCTTTAGGTCATCCTAAGAGGAACAAATCCAATCTTGTCCCTTAACACAAATGGTTGTTCTCTGGTTTCTTAGCTCTCCACATTCTTGTTTGTTTAGCATTGGGTATTTCAACATGTGAAGACATAATACTTGCCCTGAAGGCTCACAATCTGCCCCATAGCCTATACTATTCTCTAAGAATATAGCATTTGAGGAGGAAATTACTTGTCTGAGATATGAGACATCTTAGGGTGTTTTACCCCATACTTACCTTTCCCTCCAAGTCTTTCTTCCTAACAAGGGCATAACACACACACACACACACACACACACACACACACACACACACAAACATATGCACATATGCTCCCAACCAAAGCAAAATTCAATCCAATGTGAAGATTACATGATTTCCCTTGGAAAGGTTTTGCTGAGGGCTTCAGGATGTTAATCAAATCTGGTAACTACATTTTAAAAATGACTTTGGGTGCAGAAAACAGCCAGAAGACAGGAAAGGAGAAAACTGAAGAGAAACAATGAGGAGCCAGGAAGGGAAAAAGAAGTGAGATAATGGTGTTTTAAATTATTAGCTACACAGGCTTGGAGCTGAGGAGAATCTTAAAGATAAGAAGATAACGAATTATGTTGGAGAAGGAAGGGTTGGTGCATCCTATGTAGCAAAAAGAGCTCATATTCAAAAGAAAATTAAAGTCAAAATCAATGAAAACCAGTAGACCTAGACTGCCTATTCCATCAGAAGGACTGGTACTGAGATAAATTATCACATATTTGGTCTAACCATGAAAAAGATATATAGAATGTGTCATGGCTGAATGAGTAGGCAATATAACATGGGAGCCAAAAATCCTATTGGGCTCTCAGCGAGCATTAAGAGGAGGAAAGTGATAGCTCTTTTGTATTCTGTTCTAGTCGGAACATAAAGTGCTGTGACCAGTTCTGGGAACCATATTCTGAAATACATCCAGAAGGTGGTAAAGAATTCAAAACAATGTCTTAAGAAGTTCAGTTAAAGGAATTGGGAAAACCTTAAAGAAGGCACTATAATAGTGTCCTGATCTATATCTTGCCACTGGACTCCAATGGCTCTGGAAGATAAAGTGAGGCTGGTGACTTTGCATAGCCCTGCCTCACTTAAATCCAATTCATATGCAAGTCATGGCATTATTTTCCTGATGTCATGGTCCTCTTAGAGAACAAAGGACAAACAACGACAGTGTTCAAATATTTGTCATGTGGAAGAGAGATTAGGTTTCCTCTGCACAGTTCCCACAGGTATAACTAGGATAAATAGATACTACCAGGAGGAAGATGTTAGCTTAATCATGGGAGATAATTTAATTTAGCTATACCTAAGTGGAATGAGCTGCCTTGGGTAAATGGGCAGTAAAAGGGAGAATAATGAGTTTTCTGGGCAGCCAGGTGATGCAGTGGATAGAGCAGTGGTACCAGAGTCCAGAGAGTCCCAAGTTCAAATCCTACCTCAGATATTTACTAACTGTGTGACTCTGGACAAATTTTTGCCTCAGTTTCTTCATCTATAAAATGACCTGGAGAAGGAAATGGCAAACCACTCCAGTATCTTTGCCAAGAAAACCTCAAATGGGGACACAAAGAGTCAGACACAACTGAAATTACTAAATAGCAACAAACAGTGAATTCTCCATCAGTGGAGGTCTTCCATCAGAGGCCAAATAATCACTTATTGAAACATTGTTGTCAGTACTCATGCTTCTAATAGGAACCGAACTCAATGAGCTTCCACTTTCCCTCATTCTCCAATTCTTCAATATGAATGTTATAGGCTCATAATTATCCTGAATGTAATAATATGCTAATAAGAGAAAGAAGATGAATGCTCTTCATTGATTAAGGAATGATCTTCAATAGAATTTTAAGAATTGAGATATCCATTTCCAAGAGGATGGATTTAATTACAAGGTAGGAGAAACAGTATTAGTGTTATTTGTCTAATAGAGAATTACTAACATTGCCATTGCAGTGGAAATAGAAAAACTGGAAGGAGAATGAGGTCTAGCTTTATAGAATTTTAGAGAGACAAGCCATCTTAAGATATCCTTCAGTGCCATACCAGGTGTGGTGGCGACCCATATCTGTAACCCCTGCTTCTGGGGAAACTGAGGTTGGTAGATCACTTGAGCTCTGAAATTCTGAGCTGCAATGGGTGAAAGCTGATTGGTTGTCTACAATAAGTTTGGCACTGATATGGAGAACCTCCAGGAGCAAGGGGCTCCCTAAGGAGAGGGGAGCTGACCCCAATCAGAAATGGAATAAGACAAAGCTTCAACTGTACTTCCAACCTGGTGGAAATCGGGAGAATTTGTCTTGAAAAAGAAGAAGAAATCATCAAATCCCACCTCTTCATTTAAAAGATAAGGAAACAGAGACCCAAAACAGTTAATTGACTTGTTCGAGGTAACACAATTGGGTAGTTGAAGGACTCAATGTAGTGGGGAGCAATGAATTTGGAATGTAGTAACACTGTCTTGTTGTACCTCTGACCAGCTGTGTGACCATGGACAAGTCACCTAACCTTTCTCATCCTCAGTTTTCTCATCTGCAAAATGTGGGCAAGAATACTTGTCATAATTATCTTACAGAATTATTGTGAGGTTCAAATGAGATAATAATTATAAAATACCTAGCATAATGCTTGGTCCATAGTAAGTACTATATAAATGTTATTACTATCATTATCTTTTTTTTTTTTTTGCTTTTTTTGGAGGGCAGTTGGGATTAAGTGACTTGCCCAAGGTCACATGGCTAGTTTTTTCCTGTGTTAAGTATCTGAGGCCATATTTGAACTCAGGTCCTCCTGACTCCAGGACAGGTACTCTATTCACTGCACCACCTAGCCACCCCTACTATCATTATCTTACAAGACTGGTGTGAAGCATAAATGAGAAAACCCATATAAAGTGCTTTACCAAACTTAATTTGGATTACAAACATCATATATAATAATAGGGATGATACCTGAGGCAAGGAAACTCCCTCTACCAATGCAAATTATCCTCATATCTGCAACTTCTAAGCTTAGAGAGTTTCCTGGAAAACTAAGAAGTAAATTGATTTGCCTAGGGTCTCATAGTCAGTATATGTTAGAGGCAGGGACTTAAATTCAGGTCTTCCTGGCTTTGAGGCTGGTGTGCTATCCAGGATATCACACTGCTTCTCATTATGATGATAATATTATATTATTATTATGTCATTATGATTTATCCATGTGGCCTTGGGCAAGTCACTTAACTTTGTAGACCTTAGCTTCCTCGTATGTAAAATGAGGGATTGAACTAAATCAACCAATAAATCAAAAAGGCCTTATTAAACACATACTACATGTGTATATAGTAATATATGTGTATGTGTGTACATATGTGTATGTAATAATATAAAAATATGTGTACATATATTATATTATATTGCTATATATAGTATGTGTGTATATAGTAATATAATAGTAATAGAGCAAGCACGGGTATCTACTGTAGATAGAAATACAAAAGCCAGGGCAGTCTCTGAACTCAAGGAGCCTTCTAAAGGTCCCTGTCAACTATAAAACAACCAATCTCCCTTGCTCAATTCCTCTTTTCTTTCAAATTCACCCAGTTTTTCACAAGCCCTGAGCCTTACTCTATACTAATTTGCACCATTTTTGCCACAGAGCTACTTGGGGTGCCTTCAGCTACCTTGGTCTGACCTAGTCATTGTTCTCGTCTATCCGTGGTGCTCTCCATTCAGACCTGCAGCACCTCTCATCTACATGCACGTAATCGAGGTGACTGACAGAGCTCTAACAGCTGCCATGGCCATTCTAGTGTGAAAAACTAGCACCTGAATACCACTGAGGCTGCAAAGCTGGAGCCAAAGGAGGCCCTGGAGGAAGGGGCTACTCCCGAGCGTGTCTGAAACGCGAGCAATCCGTCCCCATCTTCCGTCTTTTTCTCAGTCACTTTTCCAGTCTTGTCTGACTCTTCGTGACCCCATTTGGGGTTTTCCTGGCAGAGATACTGGACTGGTTGCCATTTTCTTCTTATTTTACAAATCAGGAAACTGAGACAAACAGGTTATGTGACTTGCCCAGGGGCACACGGCAAGTAAGTGTCTGAGGCTGGATGTGAATCCAGATCTTCCAGGGCCAGTGCTCTATCCACTGTACCACCTAACTAACCTTTTCTTGGGCTTGCATAAAAGCTAATGATGTTTTTCATCAGCAAATATTTATTGCGTGATGGTTATGTTCAAGGCTCTTGGGAGAATACAAAGAAGTAGGAATCACAGCCCATTCCCTCAGGGAGATTACAGTCTAGTTGGGGAGATAGAAAACTATTAAATAACAATGTCAGTCAGTATATACTAAGTGCCCAATGAGAAAAATATGTATGGAGAGAGAGAGACAAATGCAGAAGGATGAGAGAGAGAGATAGAAACAGAGACAGAGAGAGATAAACAGAGAGACAGAAAGTTGGAAAAAGATGGAGACAGAGAGACAGGATGAAAGAGATAGCAAGGGTGTGTGTATGTGTGTGTGAGAGAGAGAAAGAGAGAGAGAGAGAGAGAGAGAGAGAGAGAGAGAGAGAGAGAGAAGGGACTGTGGGTTGGGATAATTGGGGACTTTGAAGACGAAAGTAAATAATTTCTTCTGAGATTTTAAATGAGACTTGTTTCATAAGAGATCCTACTTTGGTAGTTTAGTCAGGATCGGTAGAACTGTAGTTCTTGGCAGTCACAGAATAACTCTGTTCTTTTTTTTTCTTCAGAGGCCATGTGAACTGGGCAGAGTGTGTGAATAGTTTCCATGGCATAATAGGACTATATGGTGCCTCTGTTGTGTATGGGGGAAGGGTTGAAAAGAAAGCATCAGCCAGTCTAACTTTCAATAAGAGTTGGGAGTTGGATCCGCATACTCTCCTGCTTCTTGTAGGAGGCTGAAGCAAGGTACAGAGCTATTTTTCTTAGATAAGGTGGGACTACAGGGTTTGGGAGAGATGTGCAGATGGGAGAGTTTGGAAGCTTGAGTGACTATTTTTAAGTCAGGAATGTTTCTGCTAAATCATTGCCCTTTAGGAGATTGGAGATTTTACAGAAGAATAATAATCTGCAGTTTACTCAGTAGGGCCCTTACATGAAGGGATAAGTATAGGAAGTATAGAGTCTTTGGGAAGCAAAACAAAATGTAGGCAAATGAGTTGCTCTTCATTTGTCTCTGGCTATAGTCTCCCTTAGGCAAAACAGAAACCACTCGACTGGCCTGCATCCACAGAAGTGGATGGAAGGATCACTCAAAGAATCTCTTGCACTAGAAAGGATGTCTCCTGAGCCCACCGACTCTCCTTATATAATTAAATTTGGTCTCGTCAGCCAGACCCCATGAGGGAAGAGAATTATTTTCTTATACTATCTTTTTGTGCGAAATGAGAAGTTTAGTGTGGAGTATTTGAAACAGACCTGGATTTGGAGTCAAGGAACCTGAGTTCAAACCTTCACTTTGCTCCTTCCTTCTTGGGTTTCTTTGGACAAATCACTTACCACTTAACCTCTTTTGGTGGTTGTTCAGTTGTTTCAATCATGTCTGACTCTTCATGACCCCATTTGGGGTTTTTTTGGCAAAGATACTGGAGTGCTTTGCTATTTCCTTCTCTAACTCATTTTACAGATGAGGAAACTGAGGCAAACAGGGTTAAGTGACTTTCTCAGGGTCACACAGATAATATCTTAGGTTACATTTGAATTTAGGAAGATGAGTCTTTCTGACTCCAGACTGGATACTCTGTCCTCTATCTATCTAGCTGCCCCAACCTCTTTTGGTCTTTTTTCAAAATAGAAGACTAGACTAGATGGCCTCAAAGGTCCCTTCCAGTTCTAAATCTATTATATTATGAATTTGCTACTTGTGTGGACCCTGCGAAAGTCATTTAACGCCTGAGTTTTCACATTTCTAATCTGTGGCCATGATAGTGACTAAGTAGTGATCCATCCCTACATCATTCAATTCATTCTAAAGACACCTTGTTCTGGCCCAGTTCTCCTCCTTTCTCTATCTCACTCAAATGATTTTACTTTTGGTTCTTGAGTTCAGTTTGTGTTTTGCAATCAACATGTCCATCAATAAGTATTTATTAAGCATTTACTATGTGCTGGGCTCTTTTAAACGCTGAAGATACAAAGAAAGTTTGGAAAGAAAAATCCCTATCTTTTAATAGTTCAACATTTAATGTGAAAAAACATGTATATAAATAGCTACATTCATGATATATACAGAGTGATTGCAAGTAATTTGAACGGAAAAGGCATTAGTAGCTGGTGGAGATGAGGAAAGGCCTTCTGCAGAAGGTGAGATTGGAGCTAAATCTTGGAGGAAACCAAGGAAACCAAGGGTCAAAGATTAGGAGTAGAGCATTCCAGGTGTGATAGACAGCCAGTGCGAAGGCTCTGAGATGGGAGAGGCCAGTGTAGTTGGATCTTAGAGGATAAGAATGGGAGTGATGTTGTAAGAAGACTAGAAAGATTATGGGCCAGGGTGTGAAGAACTTAAAATGCCAGAGGGCTTTATATTAGATCTTAGAGGTGATAGGGAACCCTGGAGCTCCTAGAGCAGGGAAGAGATATGGTCTAACCCACATTTTAGAAAAATCATTCAGTCAGTTGTTTTATGTTTGTTTGTTTGTTTTTTTAGGGAAGGCAAGGCAATTGGGGTTAAGTGACTTCCCCAAAGTCACACAGCTAGTAAACTGTGTCAAATGTCTGAGGCCAGATTTGAACTCAGGCCCTCCTGACTTCAGGGCCAGTGCTCTATTCACTGTGCCGTGCCACCTAGCTGCTCTGGTCAGTTCTAAAATACAGGTTCAATTATGTAGTCCCCCCTCATCCCCAGTGACTTTCTGTTGCCTCCAGGAACAAATGCAAAATGCTCTGTTCAGCACTCAGACAAAGCCCTTCATAACCTAGTGCTGTCCTACTGCATCATACTCTTAGATCCACTGACACTGGCCTCCTGGCTGTTCCACAAACAGGACACTCCAGTTCTTGGCTCTGAGTATTCTCTCTGTCTATCCCATATGTCTGGAACACTCTCTTTCCTCCACTCTGACTACTTATCTCCTTGGTTTCAAGTACCATCGAAAATTCCACTTTCTACAGGAAGACTTCCTTAGCCCCTTAATTCCAGCACCTTCCATCTGTTGATTATTTCCTAATTATCCTGTATAGCCTGCTTTGTAGATATTGGTTTGCATGTTGTCTCCCAGTTAGATTGTAAGCTCCTTGAGGGCAGGGACTCTCTTTTGCCTCTTTTTGTATCTTCAGTGCTTAGTATAGTGCCTGGCACATAATAGGTGTTTAATAAATGTTTATTGATTGGTCAATCAATAAACATTTATTAAGTATCTATTAAAATTATTGAGCACCTATCTACCAGACACTATGCTAAGTGCTAGGGATATAAAGAAAGGCAAAAGGAACTTAAGATCTAACAAGGAAGCCAACATGTAAATAGCTATGTACAAGCTGGTTAGGATAAGTAAAAATAATCAAAAGAGGGAAGGCACTGGAATTGAGAGGTCAAGGAAGGCTTATGTAGAAGGTAGGATTTTAGATGGGACTTGAAGAATACAAGGAATTCTTGGCATCTGAATGGAGAGTGGAGTGGAGTGGAGAGAAAACTGAAGGTGGGAGAACAATTTGAAGGTTTTGTTATACTTGTCCAGGCACAAAGTGATGGGTCTGAACTAAGATTGTGGCTGTATGAGGTGGAATGAGGAAGGGGGTTTGTCTTCAAAAGACACTGTATAGGGGCAGCTAGATGGTGCAGTGAATGGAACGCCGGCTGGGGAGTCAGGAGGAACTGGGATCGGATCCAGCCTCAGCCACTTAACACAAAAAACTAGCTGTGTGACCTTGGGCAAGTCACTTAACCCCACCTGCCCTTCAAAAAGCAAAAAAAAAAAAAGGCATTGTGTAGGTAGAAATGATAGGATCTGGAAATGGATTAGAAATGTGGGGTGCATTGAGGATGTGGAGAATGACACCTAGGTTGAGTGGGAGCCTGGGTAACCAAGCGGATGGTGGTACTTTCAATACTCATTGGAAAGTTCAGAAGAGGGGAGAGTTCTCTTCTGGATATGTTGAGTTTGAGATGCCTATGGGAGCATTCAGTTCAGAATGATAAATCCTCCGAGGGTATTCTGAAGGGATTAGTGGGAAACTTCAAAGAGAGATGCATTTTGAATCTGTTAGGTGAAAAGATGACTGAGGGCCTACAAGATGGCTGAATGGGATTCTGTACAAGGGAGAACCATCATTTTTCCTTACACTCGCATTGAGGGGGGAGGGGAATGGGGATGAGTTGGTTGGTGGTGTGCAGGCCTGCCGTCCGGGGGCTGTAGAGGTTACTCAAGACAATCCTTTCTTTTAGAGAGGCAAGCTGCATAGTGGCTTACTGGAGCCACAAGCTGTTTATACAATGCCCTCTGTCTTCCTTGGGGCAGAATGGTTTTATTATTGTGGTGGTCAGGAGACTGGCAATGTATTCAGCCTGAAGATCATCTAGAAAGCATCATAGCTCCTGCTCCTGCTAGCTGATATGAACCAATACAACATGGAGGAGGGGAAGGAGAGATATGTGGGCTGTGAATAGGCCTGCCCTCTACCTTTCTCTTTTTGCCTCCCATTGTTTTTTGTTTTCTATATCATTCTTCTGTCCTTTCTCCATCTAATGAACTTCCAGTTTTCTTCCTCTGCTCATCGTCTCTGCTATCATATAGACCTTTGATATAGAGCACTCAGCCTCGAGTCAGAAGATGCATCTTCCTGAATTCAAATCCAGCCTCAGGGCATTTACTAGCTGTATGGCTCCAAGCAAGTCATTTAACCCTGTTTGCCTCAGTTTCCTTATCTGTAAAATAGCTGGAGAAGGAACTGGCAAACCACTTTAGTTTCTTTGCCAAGGGGGTCATGAAAAGTTGGACATGATTGAACAGCAACAGTTAAACATCCTATCATGCCATCTAGGCAGTCTAAACTCTTGGACCTCAAATTCAGGATCCTGACATCATGTTACCCTTCATCAGAAAGGCATTTGGCACTGAACTTTACATTCAACATATCTAATGTCCCAGTTTGTGGTGGGGTTCAGTAATTATCTTGTCATGAGGGTAAGTCAAAGGCAGATGCCGAGCAAGGATGCTACATTCTTTGCGTCTCTGTATCTTTTTGGGAGCTTGGCCTTGGGGCTGTTTTTTGTGGGAACATTCAGTGGGAAAAGTATAACTATCTCTGCTCCTCAGGGTTCAACTAAGTTCCCTTCCCGGGCAGCCTTCAATATATGTGCCCATTTTCTGCACTCACCCTGTTCTGCAACTCAGTTAAATGCCAAATACCTCTCCTACAGAGCAACCTAATGTCAGGACGATGACACTGAAGTCTAAAAGTGTGGGCTTTATGTATGAATAGCTGAGGCCTCGTTGGATATTTGGTTTCCTGAGACCAAAGATGTACAAGAGGGATAGAGGGGAGAAAGAAAGGAAACAGAATTTGTATAGCACTTACCATGCACTAAGCTTTGTGCTAAGTACTTTTATAAATATCTCATTTGAGCCTGACAACAACCCTGAGAGGCAGGTGCTATTATTACCCCCATTTTGGAGTTGAAGTTGTTGTTTCAATCATATCTGAGTCTTCGTGATCCCATTTGGGGTTTTCTTGGCAGATCCTGGAGTGATTTGCCATTTCCTCCTCCAGATCATCTTACAGATAAGGAAACTGAGGCAAACAGGGTTAAGTGATTTGCCCAGAATCACAAAGCTGGTGAGTGTCTGAGGCTGGATTTGAACTCAGGAAGACGAGTCTTCCTGATTCAAGGAGAGATTGAGACAAACTAAGGTTAAGTGATTTATCCAGTCTGAGGCTAGGTTTGAACTCAGGTCCTCCTGACTTCAGACTCAGAGCTGCAGCCATTGCTCCACCTAGCTGCCCCTAGCTCTACAGAATGCAGAGGAGATAGATTGTCCCACCTATGATGAGAATATAAAATCCTAGTTTGGCAACTTGGGAAATAACACATGAGACAGACAAAACCTTCTTCAAGGAGGTTCCTTCTTTGTACTCAAGCCTTTACCCACCACTTTCTCACAACCCAAGGTCTCCTCCTGATGTTCTATCAGCCCTGTCCCTTTAAACAGGAGGTGGAGGCTGTGTTATGAGATCACTGCTAAAGTTCTTAGCACATAAGTGATCATTGATGAAACTACCCATCTTAGGGGCAACTTGAATGGCAAAAAGGATAGAGAGGTAGGCCTAGAGTCAGAAAGACTCACCTTCCTGTATCCAAATCCAGCTTGAGTGGACAGCTAGGTGGAGCAGGGAATAGAGCACCCATCTTGGAGTCAGGAGGACCTGAGTTCAAATCCGGCCTCAGACACTTAATACAAAAAACTAGCTGTGTGACCTTGGGCAAGTCACAACCCCAATTGCCCTACCTTCCCCCCTCCAAAAAAAAAAAAAAAAAAGCAAAAAAATAAAATAAAAAACAATCCAGCTTCAGACACTTACTAGCTGTGTGATCCTGGGTAAGGCACTTAACCCTGGAGAAGGAAATAGCAAAACCACTCCAGTATCTTTACCAAGAAAACCCCAAATAGGGTCACAAAGAGTTGGATACAACTGAAATGACTGGACAATACTACCCACCTTAGAGAGAGGAAACTTCTCTAGTCTGAAATGATGCATAGAAGCGCTTCCATTCCTTCTTCCAACCACACCCTGCCTTCACAGCACAGTTAATCCTCCTCATCTGACCCTGGAGGGTAGGCTCAGAATGCTGTAGGCAGAGGTGCCCTCACTCTTGATTAATGGAGGCAGGCATGCTGTATATGCTGTTGCTCAAGCTTAGCTCTCTAAACATCAGGAACAATCAACAGAGCACTAAAGAACCTTGCTACTAGTATGCCTCAGGCCTTCTCTCCTAGCTCCTGGGCTCAGCTCCAGATCGGGTTTCCCCAGCTCCCACCTGCTCCTTCTGGCTCCTTATAGCCTTGCCTTGCCTGACTTCTCTAAGAATTATATGAGGACCTGTGGCCCTCTAGGTCCTCAAACATGGCAGTAACCACATTTGAGGACCTAGAGACCCATATGTGGCCTCGAGACTGTAATGGAAATGCAGATTTGAAGATCTTCCCTGCCCCTAGGCCCTTTGATTGGCTTAAGAGACTTTGATTGACTTAAGTGACTCTGAGAACCTTCTTTAATTTGAAAGTATACTCTGCCCCCTAATAGGCTGAATGTGGTCACATGGAGCCTGTGGCAGGAGGCTTGGTTTTCAGGAATGACCACACCTTGAAGCTGTGTGATTGGGCAGTGGGTCAAGAGGGTGGTTACATTGTCTGAGCCAGGAGAAGACTATATAATCCCTGATTTGAGGCTTTGCTTTGGGGCTCACTTTGAGAAGTGTTGGGTGATTTGACCAGATGAGACTCTGGGCAGCCCTTGAGAGTCCCCCGGCTTTGAAAACCCAGATGTTGATGCTTCCCTCTGGTAACTGTGATTTGGTATTGATGTGATGGTTGGACAGTTTGGAAGCCTGTCTATTTGATCTGTCTGTAGACTCTGAAGTTCGGGGCGCTGACCTTTTTCCCCTGAACTAGGTAATATATGCTTGTTTGATTAAAATAAGCTTGTTAACCCATTTTGAGTTGCTTTCCTTTACAAAAGCAGATCTAAGAACCTGTGTTGGCAGCCACCCTGGTGATGTTGGGGTGCTTGCCGCTACAGAGACCACAAGTTCCCCACCCATGTAGGGAGACCAAAAAGGTTTCCTGGGGAAGAGGGGTATACCTGAGCCAAGCCTTGAAAGAAATTCAGCATTCTAAAAGGCAGAGGGGAAGAAGGAATGTATTTCAGATGACAACCTATGCAAAGACAAGGAAATGAGAGAGAGAGAGAGAGAGAGAGAGAGAGAGAGAGAGAGAGAGAGAGAGGAGTTCAAGGAAGAGCCAGTAAACTATTATTTTGGCTGGAATGTGTGGCATGTAAGGGAGTAATAAGTAAGTCTGGAATGGTAGGGTGAAGACAGATCATGGAACAGTTTAAATGACAGGCCAGAGAGCGCATCTATTGTCCCACAGACAGTAAGAGACCACTAAAGATTGCTGAACTAGGAAGCGATATGGTCCTTCTGCCTTGCTAGTATTGTTATCATTATTTCTTCATTCTCCAAGTGGACCAATGATAGTCCAAGAGTAATGTCTTGACTTATAAATGAATTGAATATGAATGGGGCATCAGCCTGACTCTCTCCTCCAAGGTCCAGGGGCAAGACACAGGTCAAGACAATTGCAAGGTGAGGCAAACTGAGAGACCTGGGAAAGACCATTGTGCCTCAGGAAGATGTTGACATATTTGTGGGAGATGGAACAGAAAAAGGACAGACTGCTTCCAATTAGGCTATGGAAATAGTCAAATTAAGAGCAGGCTGCTTAATATTCAACTACACACACACACACACACACACACACACACACATAACTTTACTAGATTAAGTCAAAGCGGTGTCTCAGAATGACAGGGAGTCAGGGCACCCTTTTTGTATGTCCACATAGTCTATAGATGATTTCATAATCCCCTGAAGTTAATTTAAGGTAGGTGTGGTTATGTCTCTGTTCCTTGAAATTTTCCAACCTGACTAATGTATTACCCACATCCTAGGTTTAAGGTCAGAGCAGGTAAAAATAATGTAAGAGTTAATAACTTACTCACAATAAGCCCCTGATTTGGGTAGAGTTTGTACAGTTCTGAAACTCAAGGAATAGAAAAGTTCTATATTCCGTTGCCCAGTACTAGATTTCTTGGTAACACTCAAACCACCCGTGGGGCATGCAACACACAAAGAATACAAGGATCCACATGTGAATCTGCTTCTCTGGGCCACCCAAGGTCTCAGCTGTCTAAGATGGTCTCTTGCTGTTGAAGCTGCAAATGCAGAAGTTGTGGGAAACAAGATCTAGCAGTAACTGCCGGCTGGTTCTAAGTGACTGAAGGAGTGAGGGATACAAAGGGAGCTGGAATTCTTTTCAAATGTCCCAATCTAGGATAAATAGGGGCAGCATGGTGGCATAGTGGGTAGAGTGCTGGGCCTGGAGACAGGAAGACTCATCTTCCTGAGTTTAAATCTGACCTCAGACTCTTACTAGCTGTGTGACTCTGGGCAAGTCACTTAACACTCTATCTGTTTCCTCATCTGTAAAATGAGCTGGAGAAGGAAATGGCAAGACACTCCAGTATCTTTGCCAAGAAAACTCTAAATGGAGTCATGTAGTGCCAATGCAATATTTACAGTGCCCACAATCATGATAAAGACTGTGACTATAAGTATCGCATGACTTTTGATCACAAAATATACCAGACTCTCCAGATAGAGGATAGAATTGAAACATTTATTTAGTTGCCAGAAAACCAAATCCCAAAACCAGTAAGCCAATTCCATCGTAGTACCAAAGATATTCAGAGGCCATAATAATGCTGAGAGCCACAGCATCTTTTAACCTTCCAACAAACCAATACAATATCAATATATTGTAGACAGACTCAGGAGCCTGTCTATCTGACTCCTTGCCTGAGGTCCTCCTCTCTCCCTGACCGTCTGGCTAGCCCTGACCTGTGGGCTCTGCTTCCCTTCAGCAAACTCCTCCCACCACAGGCTCCAGGTGACTACATTCAGGGGGAAGAGTTTTACTTTCAGAGCAGGGGAGGTTTTCAAACTCCCCCCAGGTCTGTTAAGGGGCAGAAAAGATGTTCAAATTCCCATTCCCATATCGGGGTCCTGAAGAGTCGGACCCAACTGAACAACAAAAGGATAAGTAGATTCCTTTCACCTTTTGAATACACCTTGAGTATGTTAGATAAGGATAAACACCAGGATTAGTAAATTTCTTTGGTGTCATGGGCTGTACCTAAAGATTCATTGGTCACACTATTTCTTATCTCTGTATCCCCATCCTTTTCCCTTCAGGGAAGAGGGCTGGACTGGCTGGGCTATATCAGTAGTGCAAGTATTATTTTCATCTTACAGATTGGGAAACTGAGAGTAAAAAAGACAAAGAGATAAACCCGATTTATATAAAAAGAAAGAGGATTTTTTTTCTTTAAAAATGGGTTAAAACCCACTATCTTGGAAGGATTTCACAGGTCTTTCGCCCACTTAGCCAATCCCACAGCATCAGTTTTGTGGGCACTGAGCATTAGTAACTTGAAGAAGAAAAGGTTGAAAGTTATGGGTTGTAGTCTCAGTTTAATCCTCTCCTTTGGACTCCCTCCTCAAATTTCCTCATGACGTTTCCCCTGCCACTCCTTTTAAAACAGCATGACCTAGCAAATTAAACGCTAAGACTTGGAGTCAGAAAGACCTGGGTTTGAATCCTGCTTCAGATACTTATTTAGCTGGGTGACCCTGGGCAAGTCACTGTACTTTTCTGAATCTTGGCTTTCTCATCTGTAAAATGGGAGCAATAATAGCAACTTATCTCATAAATGATCCTCTTGTGAGGATTGAATGAGATGATATAGGTAAGACACTTTGCAAACCTTAAAACACCACATGACCTTATACTTGTTTGTATGTGTGCATATATATAAAATACATATACATCCATATATACATCCATATATACATATATGTTTGTGTGTGTTTATGTACATATGCACATATCCTCGTCCCTTCTACAGACTGATAATTCCTTCAGGGTAAGAACCGTGACATTTTTTTCGTCTTTGTGATCTCAAAGCTTAGTGCACTGCAGATAGTAGGTACTTAATCTATTTGTTGAATATGAATTCTTATTTTTTTCAGAGCTCAGCCTCTTTTAGGGCATGGGCCAGTGGGCAGGTGTTAATTTGCATGACTGGTTTAAATCTAGCCTGGGTTATCTGAAGCCCTTTTTTATTGTTCCGGAACTTTGTTCCGGATATGTCCTGATATCCTGGATGCCTTTTGGAAGCAGAAGACTCTGGGTGGAGTTCCAAAGTAATAAGTTGCCTTCTGCTTTGGATGATTCCCCACTATGTTAGGTGACAGCTTGCTCTTTAACAGAAGACTATTAAATTCAGCTTTCTCTTGGGTCATAGCAGGCACTCAATAAACACTCAGGCACTGAAATCTTACAGACCTACTCGCTTGAAGTAGGTATATGCTGGAGTCTTGAGGGGATAAAGTGAACAACTGACCCTTGATACATCAGTAAAATGTAGAGGATAAACTAGGTGATCCTTAAGATCCTTTTCAAATCTAAAACTCCATGATCCCACAGTGAGAGAAAAGTGTAAGATTTGAGTCTCTATAGAACCAGAGTTCATCAGGAGGTCTCTATGATAGATTTTTGTGTTTGTTGGAATAGGTGGAAGTTGGTTCCTTCCTCCACTTTGGGATCACCTGGTATCCTCGGATGGCCTTTTGAAAAGTTCCTGTCAAAGCCAATAACTCTTGGATGGGTGGGGTTTGCCAGAGTTCATGCAGCCAATTTCTGTGTCTAGGGAGGAGATTGACAACAGGTGTCTTCCCCATTTCCTATTCCTCCCCATCTGTTTTTCTGGACAGATTCAATGACTGTGATGTTCCATTTCAATTTATGCTGCCTCTCCTCTCCCTACCCCACCCCAACCACCCATGGAAGAAGGATAGGAATAGGAGGGACTGACAAACAAAAGGAAGCAAAGTAAGCTATCATACCCTGACCTCACTTTTCTCTTTACAAGGTCTCATCTGGAGAGATCAGAAATTAGTGTTCTCTTGATCCTAGTTTTGCATTCAGACACAGAATAGGAGGAGATAATTTCAGGACCCCAGACTCATTTGGGGAATTGAGATGTAACATAAATAACACAAAGAACAATGGACCCCATTAGACTATTTGCTACTTGATGGTAGAGATTGTCTTTTGTCCCCCTTGTATTTGTATTCTTGGCCCTTAGCATAATGACTGCCACACAATAAGAACTTAATAAATGCTTGTTGACTTGACTTGGAATCAGGAGGCATGGCTCTGTCATTTACTGACCCTGTAACCTTAAGCAAGTCATTTAATCTCTGAGAATCAATTTCCTTACCTGTAAAATGAAGCTAAATTATAGTACCTTGCGTGTAGAATTGTTACAAGGAATAACACACAATTATGTAGTGCTTTCTTGGATTGCTAAATTGCTAGAGCCATAAAGGATCTTCCAAATCATCCAGTCCTAGAATTCCCAGGCTATGAATGGATGACCCCATGGAAGGCCACAGAGTTATTTCAAGGTAGGGGGAAGGGGTTGTCACCAAATGCCTATACATACCACACATGGTCATTTTAGTCTCTCTTTAGCAACAACTACATTTGAAACATAACAGTACAATAAAGAAGCAAATATACCTTCTGTAGATTGAATTCTTCTTCCATTTCTAGTTTTTCAAAAGTATATAGGGCTTTGTAGCCATACTGCTATAATTAATAAAACACATTCATTTAAAAGCCTTGCTGAATTCAATCAGTTTTTTAATTACTATATATTTTCAATGAACAGATCTTTTAAAAACTTATTTATTTGTTTGTTTTAAGTTTTCAACATTCACTTTTATAAGATTGTGAGTTCTAAATTTCTCCCACTTCCTCCCCTTCCTCCTCCCCAAGATGGTATGCAATCTGATATAGGCTATGCATGTACGATCATATTAAAAATATTTCTACATTAATCATGTTGTGAAAGAAGAATCAGAGCAAAAGGGAAAAACCACAAGAAAGAAAAAAACAAAGAGAGAGAAAATAGTATGCTTTGATCTGTATGGTTCTTTCTCTGCACATGGGTACCATTTTCTTTTGAGTCTTTTAGAATTGTCTTAGATCATTTCATTGCTGAGAAGAGCCAAATCTAACAAAGTTGATCATCACATAATGTTGTTGTTACTTTGTAAAATGTTCTCCTGATTCTGCGCACTTTACTCAACATCAGTTCATATAAGTCTTTACAGGTTTTTCTGAAATCTCACTATTTCTTATGGAACAATAGTATTCCATTACATTCATATACCACAAGTTGTTCAATCATTCCCCAATTGATGGGCATCCCATCAATTTCCAATTCTTTGCCACCATAAAAAGAACTGCTATAAATATTTTTGTACATGTGGGTTCTTTCCCCTTTTTTATGATCTCTTTGGGATACAGACCCAGTAGTGGTATTGCTGGATCAAAGGGTATGCACAGTTTTATAGCCATTTGGGCATAGTTCCAAATTGCTTTCCAGAATGGTTGAATTGCTTCATATCTCCACCAAATCTCCAACATTTATCATTTCATTTTTCTGTCATGTTAGCCAATCTAATAAATGTGATAGTGGTATACCTCAGAGTTGTTTTAATTTGCATTTCTCTAATCAATAGTCATTTTTCATATGACTATAAATAGCTTTAATTTCTTCATCCAAAAACTGCCTATTCATATCCTTTTACCATTTACCAATTGGGGAATGACTTGCATTCTTATAAATTTGACTCAGTTCTCTACATATTTTAGAAATGAGACCTTTATCAGGCACACTGGCTATAAAGTTTATTTCCCAGCTTTCTGTTTCCCTTCTAATTTGTTTGTACAAAAATTTCTTAATTTGATGTAATCAAAATCATCCATTTTGCATTTCATAATGTTCTCTATCTCTTGTTTGGGCATAAATTCTTTCTTTCTCCCCAGATCTGACAGGTAAACTGTTCCATGCTCTCCTAATGTGCTTATGGTTTCACCTTTTATGTCTAAATTATGTGCTCATTTTGACCTTATCTTGGTATATGAGGTTGGTCTATGTTTACTTTCTACCATATTGTTTTCAGTTTTCCCAGCAGTTTTTGTCAAATGAACAGGTTTTGCAAGTATAACTATTCCCATGTGAGAGTCTGTGAAAAAAAAATTTTTTATTCTAAAAAGGGACATTCATACTTTAAAAGGAGAGAACTAGCAATCTAATGAGTGTCTGTGTGACTCTGAGCAAGGTATTTCACTTCTCTGGGCCTCAGTTTCCTCATCTGCAAAACAGAGACAATAATAAGCAAAATGGGGACAACCCTCAAAAAAAGGACTGTTGAGGGGAAAGTGCTTTGGAAATCTAACAAGCCTATTCTGATTCCAGATCTATGTCCTATCCAACAAGAGAAGAGCTCATTTTAAGGAACAAGAAGATTTACCCACTTTGGGCTTTTGTCCTTTATTTAGTCCCAATACGTAGGAAGGGCTCTATTTTTGCTAAATCCCCCAAGTTTACCTATAATCTAAAATTCTGATCTGCCTTTAAATTATCTGTTAAAATAAATCCCTTTCCTAAAATGTTACCTCTCTCTTTTGATGTTTATCAAATTACCAGCCCTGTCCCAACACTAGAAAGGTGATAAGTAGTTGTTGTCTTTAAGCAAACTTCCTTTAAACTATTAACCATTTGGTGTCTCTTGAAGGAAGTGAGGCTCTTAGGGCTGGGAAAGAAGAGGGTCAAATGTTTGATAGTGGAAAATATGGGGAAGGAAGTTTTTTAGAAAAATGTTCATAATTTTGTGTCTTCTTCACATCCTCTCACCCCTCCCCATACCAATTCATTGAATGGCCTTTTTTGTGTGGAACTTTGAAGGGTTCATCCCATTTGACCTGCCTGCTGCCCCAGGCAAGAGTAGATTTCTATATCCCAGCCATGCTTGCTTCTCTCCTCTCCATGCTCTTGGTGATCTCATCAATTCTTTTTTTTTTTAATTTTCAAATTTTCTTTACTTCCCTCCTCCTCCCCCCACGACAGCATATAGTCCAGTATAGGATCTGCAAATACATTCATATTAGAAATTAGTCCAATTACAAAGGCGTATTGTACTAGGTGGGATGAAAGATGGTAAAGAAGAAATAAAACCAAACAATGAAAAGAAAAAGTTCAATTAGTTTGCTTCCATCAGGATTCAAGCTCAGTTCTTTCTAGTTATATCTCTGGATGTCACATTTCTGTCTTTCATGAGACTTTCGGGATTGACTTATATCACTGCATTGCTGAGAGGAGTCCAGTCTGTCATAGATGGCCATCACACATATGAAGTGTCTGTGATTGTATACAAATTTCTTTTGATTCTATTCTTCTCACTCAGCATGAGTCTGTATAAGCATCTCCAGGTAAATATGAAATCCATCTCCTCCTTGTTTCTTATAGCACAATAATATTCCATTACATTCATATGCCACAACTTGTTTAGCCATTCCCCAATTGATGGGCACCCCTTCAGTTTCCAATTCTTTGCAACCACGAAAAGAGCTGCTATAAATATTTTGGTACATTTGGGTCTCCCTCCCATTTCTATGATCTCTTTGGGATATAACCCTAGAAGTGGTATTGCTGGGTCAAAGGGTGATCTCATCAATTCTTAAAGGTTTCAATCATACAGTTCCCTGTTTGCTTGCTGTTCCTCTCTGCCTGGATATCCTCTTTGGATCTCAAATTCAACATTTCCAAAATGGAACTCATTATCTTCCTCCCAAACCCTCTCTTCTTCTAAATTTCCTTATTTCTATTAAGGCAGGGTTGGGAAACCTGAAGTCTTGATGCCACATGTGGCCTTCTAGGTCTTTGGGTGTGGCCTTTTGACTGAGTCCAAGTTTTACAAAACAAATCATTTTATTAAGGGGATTTGTTCTGTGAAGTTTGGATTCAGTCAAAGGGGCCACACTTGAGGACTTAGAGGGCCATGTATGACTTTGAGGCCACAGGTTCCCTATCCCTGAATTATAGGAATTATTATCTTTTCAGTTACCCAGTTATCCATAACTTTCAAACAATGGCCATGTCTTGGTGATGCAACATCTGCAAGATGTCATTGCATTCATATAGCCAGATCATCATCCTAATTGTGTTGTTGTCTGGTCATTTCAGTTATGTCCAACTCTTTAGTCATGTCCACCTCCCATCCAGGACACTAGTAGCTCAGAGAATAAGCAATGGCTTTTTGTAAAAGGGGGGTGTTGTTTTGAAGTTTTGAAGGAAACATGAAATTCTAAGAAGTAGAGATAAAGAGAGAGTACAATGTAGGCATTTGGGGGTGCCAGTGCAAAATTGAAAAGAAGAAAGACTGGAAACAGGGAGATCAATTAGGAAGTGATTACAACAGTCCAAGAAAGAAGTAATCATGAAGGCCTAAACTGGGGTAGAGAGCTACTATGTGACCCTAGGCAAGTCACTTAACCCTGTTTGCCTCATTTTCCTCATCTATAAAATGAGCCGGAGAGGGAAATGGCAAACCACTCCAGTGTCTTTGCCAAGAAAATCCCAAATGGGATCAAAAATAGTCAAACATGACTGAAATGATTGAAAACAACAAATATACAAAATTAGCTCTATACAAGATAAATTGTGTGTGCGTTTTATATATGTATATACATATATAATGCATATATGTATATACTCTATATGATCAAATAATCAATTTCCTTAAGAATTAAGAGGAATCTGGAAAGGCTTCCCATAGAAAGTGAACTTTTAGCTGGGACTTGAAGGAAGCCAGGGAAGATGAGGAAGGAGAGCATTCCACGAATGGAGAACAGTCAGCGAAAATATCTGGAGGTGGGAAATGGAGTGTTTGTTTCAGAAACAGCAAGGAAGCCAATGTCACTGGATGGAAGAATGTGAGTTTCTCCAGGGCAGAGTCTTTGTATCCCTAGCACCTGGCATAGTAGTGCCTGGAGCATACTTAACAAATGTTTATTGATTCCTAGAACACACAACTGACCAAGTATTACCCAACTCAAAAACCTTAAAGTATCTTGCAGCCAAGATAAAATATAAACTCCTGAGCTTGGCGTTTAAAACCTTCCACATTCTGGCTCCCACTTACCTTTCCAGACTTATTCCCTCTAAATCTTCTTGACAGACTTCATAGTTCAGCCAAACTGGCCTCGTATTTCTTCCCCAGCACCCCTTTTCACAGTCTGGTCCCCAAATCTGGAATGCTCTCCTTTGTCACCTCTCCTTCTTGGGATTCCCAGCTTCCTTCATGACAGCCTAGCTCTCCAGTTGGTTGAATTCTTTCCCTTCTCAAACGACCTTATATTTGCTTATCCACAGACAGTTAGTTATCCCTTCCACCTCAAAGGGTTAGGGGAGCCATCCCCCTCCCCTCTACACCCACTGTGATCTGGAAAATCCATGTAAATTTTGGCTCTCTCTTCATACCAGAGAAGAATTCTGAATTATTACGGTACTAAAAGACAAAATGGGACGATATCATACAATACTATGCATATATTTTATGCATTTCTGAATTTCTAATTTTTTCCTGTGTCATCTGCTGGCCCATCTATAGCTGCTGCAAAACTCTCCCCAAATTCCCATTTATTTTCTTATGCCAAATCCTTGATATATTAAAACTGAGGTGGGAAAAATCAAGATGTGGAAGGTGTAACTATATTTTAAGGCCCCCATTCCCTCCCCAGTAGACTGTATATTTCTTGAGGACAGGGATTATTTCATCTTTGTAGTTTCCCATAGTAACTCCTATGGGGTAGGACTTGACAAATGTATGCTGAAATGAACTCTTATGTCAAGTGAAACAGTACATACTTTATTTTTGTTAGCACAACTCTGATCAAGACAATTATCCAAAATAATTTCAAAGGACCCATTATAAAAAATGCTATCCACCTCCAGAGAAAGAACTGATTAACTCTCAATGCAGACTGAAGCATGCTTTTTAAACTTTATTTTTTTTCTCTGTGTGTGTGTGCTTTCTTTTGCAACGTGGCTAGCATGGAAATATGTGACTATGACTTAGTTTTTTCCCTCAAGGAACTCACAGGGACTTGCACAAAGGTCTGACCATTTAAATTCCCCCTGACCTGCACTGAAAGAAAAAATTCCCTGCTTTAAATGGGTCTTTACTTCCTGTAGAATAAAATCTGTATTTTGTAGTTTGGTATTTAAAGCTTTGTGGAAGCTGACTTCAAACTACTTTTCCAGAATTATCTTATATGACTTGCCTTCACATATTCTACATTCCAGTCAAAATCCAGCTGCTTGTCCCCAGTTTCTTGCTTCTCACAAAGGATATCCTTCATGCTTAGAATGACTCTACTCATCTCTGCCTCTTGAAATCCTGTAGAGCCTTCTCCATGAAAACTTCCCTGATGCCCCCAGCTAAAAACAATCTCCTCCTCCTCAATTTCACAAGAGTGCTTTTTCTGGATTTCTTCATCTCTGTCACCCTGTGTCTTGAGTTGTGGTGACTTATGTATCTATAGAATATAAACTCCTTGAGGACAGGAATTGTGTCAGGACACTATCTTTGTAGTTTGAGTGCTTAATGTGGAGTACAGCCTTACTTAAGAAGTCCTGGCTGCCATAGCAGATGAAAATTTGTGGAATGGTTGTCTACATAATGCTATGGGAGGAAGTCTAGTCTGAAAGAAATAGAAGAGGGTCCAAGGAATACTGCCAGAAGCTGGAAAACATACCACAGAGAGGCAAGACAAGTCTTTCATACTTACTTTCCTTGAATATCTATCTGAAGAAGGCTCCTTTCAGCCTGCCTGTGGGGAGTGGCCATTAGTTCACAGGAATGTAGGTGAGCCCTGTGGGGGTGGGGGAGAGGCAAGGGTTGTCATAGTAACTGAAGCCATAAGGCCTGCAAGGGCTCTGCTAATCCAGGACCTCAGAGGATGTTGCTGTGTAGGGAATGCAGGCCACTGGGTAATTAGCAAAGCTCTGGAGGCTTAACTTGGAAGCCTGGCTGGGTAGAAGTAGAAATGCAATAGTAGCACTGCCTACCTACTGAGATTCAGCACTTATTAAACTCCAGTCATAGCCTCAGACCCCCATTGCCCCATATCCCCCAGCTCAGAGGACATAAAAGGCAGCACAGGCCTTTTGTTTTTCTCTCTGTTTTATAGACTTGGTTTAGTGGCATGACCTCTTGATGAGTCTTCAGCAGAAATAATGCTAGAATTGAGAAGTTTGGGGCTGCCAAATACATGCTTAGGGGCCCGTTTGAATATGCAGCCTCCTCGGAGCTACTCTCCCAATTTGCCATTCACAAGGTGGATCTGTAGGGGCGCAATTACCACCAGGTTTATAAGTTGCCATATTGGAGGTTACTCTTACTTTTTTTATACTTGACAAGTCCCAATCGGTGCGATCCACTCCCCTTAGCAATCAACCAGTAGACACAATGGGATCTTAGAAAAGACATTTACTAAAACAGCATCAAATAACAGTAACAAAATATGCCCCCTGAAAATCCGGGAACGCTCTCCCTTAAAACGCACAGCATCTGTGGGAAGACGGTAAAATGAATGTGGAAACGTAGGCTTAAACCAGATTGTGAAGAGCTCACAACTCAGAGTACACTGATATCGAGGTACACATGTAGGAAACACATGTGGCCAAGCAACTCACAGGGAGGTCCCAGAGGACCTCAGCATCCTCTCTCTCTTTGTGGAAACCTCCATATGCTCCCCCTAGGTTCAGTGTCTTTGCTAAGAAGATTATTTATTTGAGCTTCCCGCACTCTCAATTGCAAGAACTGAAATTCACAGCCTGCTCCCTTCTCAGCGTCCAGAGGACCCAACTCTGGAAGCTGCTTTCTTGAGGGACCATCTTTCTATATTTGTGCCAATCACATGTGTGCTTCTGCTCAATGTTGAATATAGTATCTCTTACTGGAAAACTACTGGAGTAGTTTTCCTTCAAAGTAACGTGGCTGATGGAGTGGAAGAAGTAAAGAGAATCCCCCTCCCTCAGCGATTCCCTTTCAGGGGCCAAGATCTTCCACCCCTTTTGACCTAGACTGGCTATTTTAGTCTTTTAAATGTCCTTGGGGAATAGACAAATTTTCAGCCCAGCCAATCCCAAAATGATCTAATTCCATCAGAGATGGGTTTTCACACTTTGTAAAGGGATCACCAGCATTAACATACTGACAACCCATCATCTTTGTATACTATCTATCCTATAGTTCTGACAGTATGGTTCTACAGGAATTATAGCTATTTAGAGACTTCTCTTTCTTCTTTATTACATTATAATACATAATATAATATATTATCATATTAATATTATAATATGTTGTTGTATTATATTCTCTTTTCTTCCATCAGCATTATTTCTGGTAACCAGAGATTCTTCCTTCTCTTGCCACTAATTTATTCAATAGTACCTGTACTAGACCATTTTTTCACTTTGCAGCTCTGAAGTCTGGACAGTTATCAATAGTTATGATAAATGGCAGAGTAGTGTTAGATTACCATAGTCTCCCAACTGCCCCAAAGCTCTCCCCTTTCCAATCCATCCTTTAGAAGGCTGCCAAAAGGGGGGCGCAACTGGGGCCGGTCTGGGCTGTCTGGAATGCGCTGCGGGGCCCTCGGGGGGCGCGATCCCTCTGTGTGCCTTTGGTACCTTCCTGGTGGGCTCCCTGGCGGCGGCTCTTGGTGCTCTCAGAGCTCCCTGGCTGGGCTAGGCCATGGACTTCACAAGGCAGGTTACACTGGAGCTGTGGAACAAGAAACCAGGGGAGGTGAAAGATCTAGTCTTGGATAACTGCTTCTCAGATGATGGGAAGATGGCGGGGGGTGGGGGGGGTGGGGGGGGGCTGTCTTCAGAATTTGAAGACCTTGAGTTTCTCAGCATGATCGATATCAACCTTGTGTCTCTGGCCAACCTTCCCAAGCTTTCCCGACCTCGAAAGTTGGAACTGAGTGATAACCATCTCTCTGGAGGCCTGGAGGTCCTGGCCAAACGAACACCCAGCCTGATCCAGTTAAACCTAAGTGGGAACAAAATCAAGGACATCAACACACTGGAGCCCCTGAAGAAACTGCCCAACCCTAGGAGCCTGGACCTTTTCAAATGCCACGTGACCATGCTGATGAGCTCTGGGGAGAATGTGTTTGCCCTTTTGCCCTGGCTCACCTACCTCGATGGCTACAATGCCAAGGACAAGGAAGCTCCAGATTCTGACCCTGAGGCTGAGAGGGAGGGCCTGGGGAGTGCGGGAAGAATGAAGAAGAGAAGGAGGAGGAACTTGATGAGGATGTAATTGATGATGAAGATGAGGATGATGAAGATATTGATGGAGAAGATGAGGAGGAGGGAGAGGAAAAAGAGGAGGAAGATGGGGTAGAGGATGAGGAGGATGAAGATGATGATGGAGAGAAGGATGAAGAGGAAGAGGGAGAAGAACCCCAGCCTGGAGAGAAAAGGAACCACTGCAGAGGAGGAGGGGGAGGACAGTGAGGACTACAAGGAGGACTGAGCCACTGACCTGCCATCAGTGAGCAGTGAGTTGTGGATGGACTCTTCCAGCTTGCCCTGGGCACTGCTGGCTCTGGGGTCTGTTCTTTTCCAGAAGGGGCTCCATAGGCACTGTTTGGCCAGGGCATTCAGTGACCAAGGGTTCTCTCTGTTTTCAGGGGTGTTTTGTGCAACAATTTGTTGGAATTCTTGCTAAATCTTTGTTTCTTTGTATCCTATGCCCTGCCTGGGCCCTGAAGGGTCAGGGGATCTGGTACTTTCTCAGGATAAACCTTGCAGCCTCCTCCCTCTTCCCTCTTATTGGTATTTTTAAATAAATAAAAACTGGGGGCGGCTAGGTGGTGCAGTGAGTAGAGCGCCGGCCCTGGAGTCAGAAGGACCTGAGTTCGGATCCGGCCTCAGACACTTAATGCACACAAACAAAAACCTAGCCATGTGACCTTGGGCAAGTTACTTAACCCCAACTGCCCTCCAAAATGCAAAATAAATAAATAAATAAATAATAAATAAATAAAACTGGAATTTTTTATTTAAAAAAAAAAAAGGCTGCCAAAAGCACAAAGCACAAGTCTGACCAGGTCACTCCCTTCTTCAACAAATTTTCAGTGAATCTAGGATAAATAAATATATATATATATATATTTTTCAGTTTGGCATTTGAAGCCCTTCACAATCTGGTTTAAGACTACATTTCCAGATTTATTTCACCATTTTACCCTTCACTTGATCTACATTCTATCCAAATTTGCCTACTTTGTTGCCTAACTAAGCATTCCACCTTCTGTATTCCCTCCTCTCTTCTGACTTTTGGAATACTTAACTTTCTTCAAGGCCCAATACAAATGCCACCTCCTAAAGAAAGTCAGACCTGAACTCAATGTGCTAGTGTTCTCTCCCACATTAAATTATCTTATATGTATTTATCTGTCTAGAAAATATCCTTGACCAGAAGGCCTATGTTCCATTTGTGTTGTGTAATCCCAGTGATTAGTACAGTGCCTTGACTATAATAAAACTAAATTCTTGCTAATTGAATTGAATAAAATTGGATTGTGAGGGAGAAAGAATTGAAATCATATGATTCTAATCAAGAGCTTAGAAATAAAGAGAAAAGAATTAGGTAGTTGGAGTGTCCAGTGTTTAGTTTTTCCTAGAAATGTGAGAATTGTGTTTACATGTTTATAGACTGAGAAACAGCAGTCAACAGAATAGAAGCAAGTAATAATAATACTAACCCATAGGGCAGCTGGTTGGCACAGTGGATAGAGTACTGGCCCTGAATTCAAATCTGGCCTCAGATACTTACTACCTGTGTGACCCTGGGCAAGTCACTTCACCTCAAGTGCCTCAAAAAAAAAAAAAATAAAAAAGAGGGGAAAAGCAAGCATAGGTTATGTAAGTTGACAACTGATTCCTTCCCTTTAAAAAAAACACCCACATTTACTTACTAATAACCAACATAGATAGTCACATCTCTCTCTCTGTATATATATGTATATCTATCTATCTATCTATCTATCTATCTATCTTTCTTTATCTCTCTATATAAGGATAAAGGAGAAGTGGTATAGTGGGGAAAGACCTACATTTGGCGCAATAGTGCAGGAGGGGAAATTCTAAACTTATCGCTTTCTACCTGGTAACCTTGCTGAAGCGCGTTACTTAGGTCTTTGGCCTTTGCTTTCCTCAGACTAGATGATCTCTAAAGTCTTATTAAGCTCTTGAGTGTGTGTGTGTGTGTGTGTGTGTGTGTGTGTGTGTGTGTGTTACGCCCTTGTGAGCCACCATAAACCACAAGGAGTATAGTAGACTCAGTAAGGTCAGGAGGCAATTTCTTGGGAATGACTATCACATGAGGCTGAGATTGAAAGTGGGAATCTAAGACTTAGAGTGTGCGTTTTTAAGTTTTTTAAGTGCTTCCTTGAAACATTCCAGTGAGGTAGATAGTACATAACTCTTTATTTTACGGATGAGGTCACTGAATTACCAAAAGGATATTATTCGCTCTTAGTTACACAGATATTCATTGGTAAGGTAACATTTGAACCCAGTCCTCTTAATCAGGACAAGAATCCCAGACCAAAGGGGAAACAGCAATTCTATCATCAGGAACCAACAGTTTTCCATCTGTTTCTTAATGACTTGAGTCCATCAGCAATCTATAGAATTTCAAATGGGGCATGTCCTCAGGTTTGTGTTGCACAGATCCAAAACTAGGTCATGAACTTGTAGAGCTCAGATCAGGAGGGCAGAAATCAGACTTTGACCCAGATCAGATTACTTTGGGAGCACTGAAAACTTGCAGATATCCAGTCTGAACTGTCTCTGAAATCCTGGAATAACAGAACACTCAATACCCCAAGAAAGTAGCAGCAAGGACCAGCCCAGATATTCCCTTGCAGACCCTGGACCTAAGATAAAATCTAAAGTCAATAAGTAGGCTGGAAGAATAAGCAAACAATAAAAGAATTCCAGTATAAAAAGCTATTATGGTGACAGGATCATTAAAGACAAACACAGAAGAGAATCACTCTAAAACATCTATAAGCAAAGCCTCAAAGCAAAACATAGCTCGGGCATACATTCAAATAGAACTCTTGGGAGAGATGAAACAAGAGTTAAAATATTTTTGCAAAATAAATGACAACACAAGACACAAAAATTGAAAAGAAATGAGAGTTATGAAAGAAAGAATTAGAAAAGAAACTCACTGTTGCTGTTCATCCTTTATTTTCCAAGAGGACCAGTCACTTTCTAGGTGATATCTTGACTTATGTGTGAATTGGATTTAAATGAGTCAGAATTGCATAGTTATAAGCCTCACTCTCTCTTCCAGAATCATCAAAGTTCAATGGTAAGACTAAAATCAGGATGACTGGGGGTGGCTAGATGGCACAGTGAATAGAGCATTGGCCCTGGAGTCAGGAGGACCTGAGTTCAAATGTGGCCTCAGATACTTAACACTTATTAGCCATGTGACCTTGGGCAAGTCACTTAACCCCAATTGCCCTGCCTTCCCCCCTCCAAAGGAGCAAAACAAAAAAGTCAGGATGAGTGGAGATGGCCTGGGATACAGTGGATGATCTTGGCATCTTCTATATCTGACCAAACTCTGACTATTCCACAATACCTGCTTCAGCTGCTTTCAGGGCCATTGGAACAGATTGTTCTCATCCACCCATTCTGCCAGGGGAAGTCTTCACATGCTTGGGGCAGACAGTCCCCTAACTCCCTGACAGGTTTGAGATTTGTATGTACCCTCAACCTGGTTTATCTTGTCTGTTGAGATGGTTTACTGGTGTAGATGGTGTACTGCTACAGCTTCTTGTAGCCACTGGTGAGACTTGGGTAAAAGGTGGACACCAAAGGTGGATGAGCAACTCTGGAATGGGTTCAGCAAGCCCTCATACTAGAGGTGCTAGTCCTCCCTGAATGGAAATGAAAATTTAAAGATCTTCTCTGCCCCTAGGCCCTTTGATTGGCTTAAGTGACAATGAGAACCTTCCTTGATTTGAAAATATACTCTGCCCTTTAATAGGCTGAATGTGGTCACATGAAGCCTGTGGCAGGAGGCTTGGTTTTCAGGAATGACCACACCTTGATGCTGTGTGATTGGGCAGTGGGTCAAGAGGGTGGTTACATTCTCTGACCCAGGAGAAGTCTATATAAACCCTGATGAAAGGCTTTGCTTTGGGGCTCACTTTGAGAAGTGCTGTGTGACTTGACCAGATGAGATTCGGGGCAGCCAATGAGACCCCCACCCCCCGCTTTGGAAACCCAGATGCTTCCCTCTCTGGTAACTGTGATTTGGTATTGATGTAATGGTTCGACAGTTTGAAAGCCTTGTCTGCTTGATCTGTTTGTTTCTCGGTTTTGAAACTTCTGTCTGCATACTCTGAAGTTCGGGGTGCTGACCTTTTTCCCCAGAACTAGGTAAACGATCTATGTTTGATTGATTAAAGTAAGCTTGTTAACCCATTTTGAGTTGCTTTCCTTTAGAAAAGCAGATCTAAAAACCTGTGTTGGCAGCCATCCTGGGGATATTGGGGTGCTTGCTGCTACACCCATATATCTCAGAAAGGGAGCTGGCATAAGAAGTGCAAAATCTTGTCCAAGAAACAAACTCCCTAAAAATCATAATGGACCAAATAGAAAACAATGACTCTGTAAGTCAACAAGAAAGATTAAAACAAAATTGAAAGACTAAAAAGATAGAAGAAAGTATGATATCTCATAGCAAAAACAACTGATCTGAAAGAGATAATTTAAGAATCATTGAAAAAGGTTGTGAAACTGTGAAAATAGTTTTCCAGTAAAACAGAAAGAAATAGAGGGGAAACTTCCCAGGTTCCATCATGGATTCCCTCATTGAGGTAAACAACATGTTTGCCATTACTTTTCTGAAAAATGTTTCAAAGAAAAACCAGAAAATATGGTGGTTTCTCCCCCAACCCTGGCCATCATTCTCATGGGATCAAAGAATGACACTGCAGCCCAGATGGAACAATGACTTTGTCTAAACAGAGGTGGAGATCTTAACCTGGGTTTCCAGCCACTTCTCAGCAAAATGAACAAGCCAGATTATTCATTCCTGCTTACAACTATCAATAGAGTCTTTGGAGAAAATAATCTAAATTTCCTCCTATCTTTTAAAGAATCCTATGAAAAATTTTACAATTCAATACTGGCAGATGTTTGCTTTTCTCAAGAATCAGCCCATTAGGAAACACATAAATGATTGGGTAGCAGAAAAGACTAAAGGTGAACTTTTGAGACTGTCTGAGGATTCAGTTGATTCACTTAGCCTATTAATCTTTGTGAATACCAGCAACTTTAAATTAAAATGGAAAAATGATTCTAATCCTATGAAGAAATTCTTCAGAAGTCATGAAATCACAGATTATGGTGAAGAAAGCCCTTTCTGGACTTCTATATAGAAGACTGGGTGCTAATGTTTGTATATATAATCTACAGAAATACAGATTATAGAAGGGATTAGACCTAAGCAAAATGAATTGGAGGATGTATTAAAATATTTATGGTAGTTTTTTTTTTTTTTTTGTGGTTGCAAAGTGTTATGAACTGAGGGGATACTCATCATTTAGGAAATGACCAGATAAGTTATAGTATGTAATTGTGATGAATATTATTGTGTTATAAGAAGCAATGAAGGAGATGGTTTCTGAGCAGCCTGGGAAGATGTATGAAAGGATGCAAAGTAAGCAGAGTACTCATACCACAACAGTATTGTTAAGGACAAGCAACTTTGAAAGATTTAGGAACTCTGCTCAACGTAATGACCAACCACAATAGCAGAGGACTTATGATGAAACACACTACCCACCTTTTGATAGAGAAGTGAAAGACTCAGGGCGGAGAATGACACAGCTTTTTTGGACATGTTCAGTGGAGGAATTAATTTTATTTGACTATATATATTTCATATGGGGGCTCTGCTTTTCTTTCTAATTAAGGAGAGAGGGAGGTGAAACAGAGGGAAGGTAGAATTTTGCTGCTTAGAAAAAAATTTAAATTAAAAATGTCTTTGTTCAGAGCTAATTGTATCAATTGATTGCTAAGGGAAAACATACCACTGGGGGCTTGTGAGCTACAGTAACTTACCCCTCTGAACATGAGAAAAGTGGAGCCTTCTGAGGGATCCAACCTGCCATGGTGAGTGAAAGTTGTACAATTAGCCCATAGAGTGTTGCTACATTTGAAATCATGAATCTATTTCATAACCTTATTGTTTTATATAGATAATAACCTAATTGTTTTACATATAATTTAATGTTCTGCTTGTCTGTGTCCTCTTATAAATGTCTTCCATTCTTTTATTTGAAAATCCAAATTCATTAAAACAAAATCAAAAGACTAAAAAATAGAAGAAAATGTAAGATACAGCAAAAACATTAAAAAATGTATTATTGATGCACTTAATGCTTTTCTTATTTTTGTTTTTGTTATTTCACTCTCATGACTTTCCCTTTCCCACTCTTTCCCTCAGCCAACCCAGCCAGTGATTTTTATCTTTCCTTTCTCCCCTACCATTTCTCATCAACATTCTACATAATTGCTACTGAGCAAAAAAGGAAAAAAAAAGTTGTCTTTGAAGTCATATATTCCTTTTGTTCCCCTGCCCATACTCTGGCAGAGGTGCTAAGAACAAAATAGTCAAAAGTCAGAAAGCTACGGCTAGAAAGGGGAGGAGGAAAGGACAATTCATGTCTGTCTATACATCATAGGATTCCGGAATTTAATTTTGGTAGGGAGCTAGGAGAAAATCCATTACAAGCCTCTGTTTAACAGATGAGAAAATTGAGACTTAGAAGTGCAGTGATTTGTCCAAGGACATGAAATCAGCTTTCTACTATATCAAAGTTGTGATTCATTCGTGAATCCCCTTCTGCAAAATATCACTTTTATCTACTGATAACAAATGTGAGCATAAGTGATCCCCAGGAATACTTCATACTCAACTTCTGTGTTCTTGACAAACCACAAAAGATTGGCAAATGTTTCTGCTGCAGACACAGTTAAAACAAATAGTTTGTTGCCTCAAGTACTCCCTGCCCAAGAGAAGCATTAGTAAGGTTTGGGAGATTGATGTCACTTCCTTCTCATCTTGTCTCTTTCCCCACAGAGTTTCTTCCCTTTTCAACTATCAACATTTCTCTTTCGTACAGAAGGCTGACAACTGTGTCTGAAGAGGGGTAGGGATGAATAGCCCATCCCCCTTCCCTTCTGCTAACATCATCACTCCAGGTAAACTGAACAAAAACACAGGGGTATTAGAAAAAGTGGCCCTGGGAGTCTTAACCAGTAATTTGCATTGTAAAGGTGCAATTTGTGATTCTTAACTCTCTATCTAATATGCGTTTGTTGGAGTTTCTTAAGACGTTTTTGAAGTCAGATATCCCATGGCTCACTGCTCTGGCACTCCATCCTGGATCAGCCCTGTCACATGGAGAAGGCATCCCCCCTCCATCCCAGTTCTTCTTATTTATGGAGTATATTACTCCCCCAAAACCACTTAATATTTTTTAAGTTTTATTTTTCTTCAATTAACACAAAAAAAAAATCTATTTTTTCTCCCTCTTAGGTTCCCCCTTAATACCACTGGAAAAGAAAAAAGAAAAAAACCCTTGTAACATATATGGATAATCAAATAAAACATTCCCTCATTAGCCATAACCAAAAAAAAAAAAAAAGTCCCATTTTGTATGCTGGGTCCATCACATCTTTGTCAGGAGGTGGGTACCATGCTTTTTCATCTACACTACTTATTATTTTTAAACCAGGCTCACTTTCCTGATGTCTATCATGGCAGTTAAAATGAATGGACAATTTAGAAACTCCCTTCATTGGGAAAGATGAATGATATGTTTTAATTGATTTGATAATACTTGTGGGTAAGCAACTGGCACCCAGTGATTGCATTAATTAAACAAGTGCCTACTGTGTGAAAGCAGTTAGACCAGTTTATTATGTATTTGAACCTTGGCCCACTGATTTCTGACGAATTTTTTAGTGAGTCACCTCATATGTCTTGATTTTCCCACCCGTAAAATGGTAAAGAGTGTTTACCACCTACCTGCCTCATCACTAGGGTGTTGTGAAGATTAATTAGTCTGCATTTGTTAAAGCATTTTAAGATTCCTGGATTAAAGATATTACTACAGTGAAAGGTATTATTATTCTAATAAATTACTTAATAGTAGGGTGAAACTAGTTGAACATAAACTGGTAGCAAAGTAGAGAAAGATCCAGGCTATTATAAGGGCTGCTACCTAAAGATCCCACATGACTCTTTTATTTTCACAATTTTCTATTTTATCTACTATAGATTTTCTGTAATTTTTCTTAAATTCAGTTCAACAAGAATGTATTAAGTATCAGCTACACGTATAGCACTGTACGCTTTCATTTTGCATGTAATAGAAGTCCCACTTAACTCTGGAATGCCTTGATACTTGGGTTTTATGTGGGGTGTTCTGGGTAATCATACAAATACAGCTGAAGCCCTCATTCTAGCACAAATACTGACCACACAGAAACCTTATATAAAATATCTGAGATAGAATAAATGGCAAGAGAAATAACAAGGGGGATAAAGCAGGCAGTGGAATATTTCTTAGCCTCTCAAATGATATGAGCTCAATCCTCTACAAGATCCATCCCTTAATTCCCCTGAATCCCCTAGGCTATTGGGTGAGGGACACAATCATCTCCTTGATTCATGTGCCAATTGGGAAAAAAAAACTGACAATTTGTTGCTCTCTAACTCTTACTTTCTGCCTCTGGCAACTGGTGATCTGCTGAAGCATTTTAAGACAGACATTTGATCTTTGGGATGCCTCTTTGCAGAGGCAACATGGTAGTTTTCACTCCACAGGGTTCTCCTTTCTCCTCACTCTGTCTATAATTTAGCTTTCTCCCAGTGTCTAATGACCCCTGTTCAATGGTCACTTCATTTAAAAAATCTCCTGATAAGACTCCCAATCGATTAGAGTCCTTGCTCATGTGACATAACCATTCTACTCTCAGACACACAGTTTCCTGAGGAATAGAGTTCTGGAAATTTTTTTTTTCAATGAGTCATTCTCCCTAGGTCTCAGGTATCATGGGAAATAAAGCTCTGAGGACTCCTCCCCTCCAGCCATGTCCACTGAATGTGTGTATTTTGCATAAAATCAACAATCCTCGAAATCCTTGAGTATCTCTTCAGACTAGTATGATGCTTTAGCCTGTGGGAGTGCAATATTGTAAAAGGTATGGCCTTTTTCTTTACATAAATAAATTCTTGTTAAGGATCAAGTACCCACAAACATTAATCAAATAGAAAAGTATATAAGATAAATCATAAAGTACTATATTGAATATAATCCACCAAAAATTCATATTAAGGGCAATTAGTGTTATAGATGATCAGGAAAGGGAGAGATGCTTGATTGACAATCAGATTCATGGTGGGATATGGAAGCCAGGCTTTACTAGATTTACAGTGTTTGGATGGATCAAAGGGAGAGGGAAGGGTTTTTTAGCTGAAGGAAAAACCTGAGCAGAGATATGAATACAGCAATGAGTAAGACTACAACCAATAGATCGAAAACTCCTGGGAAATAGGGACTGTTGCTTCAAATTATTTTAATTCATCAATTCTGTCCCTTCCTGACCCCCAACCTCTAGTTTAGTGTTCTGCCCATAGCAGGATCTCTGTATGACCCTGGCTTTGGAGTAAAAAAAAATGGTTTTGGTTTCAAATCCAGACTTTTCCTTTCACTATTGGTGTGACCTTGGACAAATCTCTCAAACTGGTCTAAGTTAACTTATCTGTAAAATTAAGGGGTTGGATAGATGACCCGCTTCCAACTCTGCATCTACCATCTGAAGACCTATAACTGTTTAAGCATTTAACCTTTGAAATATGGTAGCTCTCTATCTACAGCTACCTTTCTGTGCTTTACTCATTTCTCTATACAACAGAGGTATAGTTAAAGAGTCCTTCCCTCTCTCCCCTCAGCAATCTCATTAAACTGGGAGGGAAACCATTGATCTTCCTGTCAATCAATCTCCAATCTCAATTGAATTTCGAATTTTCTCTCTGAAAAGCATATTTATCTTATTGTTTTCTATCCACTTCCCTTGGATTTGAGTCTTGTAAAAAGTCACAGGAAATAAGGCTGGGAATTCAAGACTTGCTATATTTACTCACAATCAGTGTCTCACTCCAGTGGGAACCAAAGATGAGTATTCTCCAACTAATCTGAGACATCATCTAGATTTTCTGCACTTAAGTTTTCCTATCACAAAAAAAGGAGGGCAATGTTTTGAGGTCTGGTTCCCCAGAAAATCCTAAAAATCCATCAGAAAGCATTCATTAAATATTTACTGTATGCCAGCCTTAGGATGGATACTGTATATCCAAATATAATATAGTACCAACCCCAGCTTACATTTTATAACGGGAAGAGATATACAAGACATCTGCAAAATAAATACTGTGCATTTTGAAGGGAAGGAAGGGAGATCGCAAAACACTCTATGAAGGAAGTATTTTATGAGCTGTAATAGCTACTCTTAAGACGTCAGGAATAGGGACGGTGGCACACCCTATGTATCTTCAGGTTCTGATTAGCAGCTTTTCCTGAGATGTCCCAGGTTGTACTGAAAATATAGAAACTGACCAGACCATTGCAGTTTCTGTGTCAGCTGTCATTAGCTGAGAGCCCCAAGCATTGCCTTAACCACAGCCAGACACAAAATTTCCCCTGCAGCTACATGAAGTTTCCCCTGGCCCCAGCTGTGCAGCATCGTAGCCTCCAATAGTTAAATTCCAGCTGCAGAGCATTCTCCACCCACTGGAAAAATTCCTGATCCGCCCATCTCTCTCCTCCCAGGCTGTTGCTCCTGGCTCAGCTCTGCACTGACTTCCTGCCCGGCCCTGGGAAGCTGTGACCAGGGGGTCTCCCCAGGGGTCTTTCTCTTAGAGATTTGGCTGCTCGCCTCCCCCTTGTCCTGTTCCAGGCCAAAGGGAGGGAGATGGTTGAAGTGGGCGGGGGGAATGGGCCGGCCGCCGTCCAGCTACTTTCGTAAGCGTATTTCAAACTGTCCTCTAGATCATTCGGGCACATGGAACAGCCCCTGGTGCCTGAAGTCTCCAAGCTGCTTTCACACTTCGTAGGACTCACGGAATCTGGACCCCGCAGGGAGCCCGGTCATCTGGTGAGTGTTTTCTCTTCTCTCGCCTTTTCCTCTCTCTCCTCTCTGCCTTTCTGAAAGGGGAAGTTGAAGCTCCCTAGGTTGGACAGCTTAGTAGGAAGGATTCCGCCCCCTCCCCCCAAACACACATATACACCCCGACACTCCAGCCTCTTCATACCCCAAAACTCAGGCCCTACCACCTGAGCACCCAGGGAAACGACAAAGGGGATAAAGGCAATGTTCTGTCTCACTACTGGGAGAATTAGTGATCACGCGGCTTGGATTATAAAAACATTTTAACCAGGAGACATTTTCTGGCCTTTTGCCCCTACCCCGGAAATAGAGGGCATGTAAAGGACTTTGAATTTGAACACCGGGAAGCGCGGGCAGGCCGGAGATTTAGGTCCCTCCTACCCCCGCCCCCTACCAGCCCGCTAGGTTGAACAGCCGGACTGCTCCCTCTGCATTCAGGGTTTCTTCCCAGAGTCTCTAGCCATTGAAATTCAGAAGGGAAGGTGAGCCCTCCCAACCTTGGATTTTTGTTTCCTAGCTATCCTAGGGAGATGGGCCTGTTCTCTTCTATACATTGGCTGGCTCCTAAGATTTCTCCAGCCTCTAAGGGGCTGCTGGGACCTTATTGTTGAAAATTAGTTTAGTTTGGTGCCAGAGGCAAGAATTTTATTCTAATAGGGTTCTAGCTATAGTTATGGGAAAAGTTTAAATTGGAGCAGTTGGAAGGGAAAGGTTGGTAGACATTGGGAAGAAACTTCCAGCTGAAGCTTGGAGTCATTCCAAATGGGACAATGTCTCGAAATGCCCGGGGGTGCTTACAGTCTTGTAATGGAGAAAAAGATGGAGAAAGGGAATAAAGTCCTGTGTCCTCCATCTCACTGTCAAATTTTTGGAATAGCTCTGGTTTTATTTGTCCCCCTGTGGATCCTGTGACCCCCAAGAGATCCCTCTTGTTTTGGGGTCCCTCTTTCTTTCCTCTCCTCTTCCCAATAATATTCAGAAGAATCGGGGATTAGTGGATCACGACCAAAATAAAAGATTGATTATTTAGAACTGGGAAATTAATGGTGGGAAGGCAGACAGATGGGAGAGGAAATGTGGCAAGGAAATGTCTTGAAAAATAGAAAGGGATGAAATGGTGAGACACAGCATCGGCTGATAAGTTTTATCATCACAGCATCAGCATAGTGTGCTGATTCCCTATGATGGGTGCATCTTTAGGTAACCCAGGCCCAGTATAACAGGGATTGTGAGCCCTGGGGGTTGGGAGCTGTGTCTTTGCATGTACTTTGCACTTTGCTGTTGCTCAAGAAATAATAAGCAGTGGGAATAATGACAAGCCACAGGAAGGGGAGGGGGCTCTCTTCTAGGCAGGATTTTGGTCCTTTTTTCTTTTGCCTTGGTCCTTTGCTATGCAAGGTGCCAGTCTGATGTGGAATTGTGAGGGAGTGATTCCACCATAATTGTTCCCAGTGGGATACCCAGCCAGCTGGGATCAAAGAGAACCGGTCAAAAGAAGCCTCTGTCCTCAGATGGGTTGTGGTTCCTGCCTGGCTAGCTTCTCTGCTTCATTAGTATTTGGCACCAGTGTTTCCCATGGCCTTAAATGTTTGGGATGGAGTGTGACATGTGCTGCATCAGCATTACTTGTCACGCCTTGTGTGAAAAGTTGGTGGCCTCATGGAACCTTCCCTCAGTCCCACTTTCTGGGGTGATATTACATTCCCTTGTTTCTGGGATGAATTCAACATGGGGGAATTGAGGATCCCAAGGATGAATTTAGCTCTGCTGAAGGGCTATCATTTAGGGTGGCAGAAAAAGTACTATCTGTTTGCCCCCCACTCCCTTCACCACCAGTTTCCCTATGTGACCTCACTTCTTGTTTCCTTCCCCCTCTGCAGTCCCTGAAAGGGTCCCCTTAACTCCCACTTGTTGAGCTTGTCCTGAGTGGTCACTGACAGATGATACCAGAAGCCAATCCCAGCTGTTTATACCCTTTGGCATGTTACATTCCCCAGGGTCCTAGTTTCAGGGTAAATATTTGACTTACCATATTCGGGGATTTCATCCAAGTCAGTTTGTTTACACAGCAGGAGACCAAAGACCCTGGGCTTAATGATAGCAGCCTGAAGTGAAGAGAGGAATGGAATGGAAAGGGGAGGGGGCACTCCAGACCACTGTAGCATCAAAGCTACAGACAGTGGGATATTGCCAGGGCTAGTGCAGGTATGGGAGGGTTAATAGTGGAGCTGTGTGGTTTCTCTGTTTGAATATTCCTAGAGCTAAGGATGCAGTTCGGTTTTCCTTAGCTTCCTCGGTTTTCTCCCTACTCCAAACCCCCTGCTCTGTTACTTTTCTCTGGTTAGCTGTTTCTCCAGATGCCTTTGTTTCACTACTACAGGCCCAGACAATTCTTCCTTTTTCTCTAGGAGCCCTCAGTCAGAGGCCTAGGCAACTTGAAAAACAAACTAGAAACCACTGTTGGTGGGATGATCTCAAATCGATCCCCTAAAGTTTGGGTAGAGCCATTAATTTATTCTTTCCATCTACAACCTGAGGCCCACCTATTCACCCTTAGCCCTCTCCTCTCAAAATGCCTTTTTCTTTAGTCTCTCCTCTCCTTTGCTCCCTTTACTTCTCTCTTTTCTTTTCTAGCCCCTCTGCTTTCCTGACCTCCCTGCCTTTCAGCAGTACTATCGGTACTCTGGCTTAGCTAATTTACATTTCTTGGTTAATGCTTTTGATTCTTTAGCTGCCTCTTTGGGTGACAGGCAGGGGAGGCTCAGAGATAATTTATATTCTTTCTAGTCATTTGTTGGTTATGTAATATAGCAATATATATGTAATATATGTAATATTGCACTGCATTTGCAATAGGAAATACTGGGATCAGATCCTAGTCCTCTAATCACTCTGGGCCTCAGTTTCCTTATGTGTAAAGTAAGAGGGTGGCAGTGATGATCTCTAGAGTCCCTTCCAACCTTAAGTCCTTGAGACTTCCATGCTTAGAAGCACAATCCTGAATGATTTTGATGAACAAATAGGTCTTCAGTTTCCCCAACAATCAATCGATATTTATTGTCTGTCCTGTGTCAGACACTGTGCTAATTTCTGGGAATACAAAAAAGAGGGAAAAGACAATTTCTGCCCTCTAGGAGCTCACAATCTAATAGAGGAAGACAACAAACAAATTATACATATATGCATGCACATATGCATACATGCACACAAGTTATATACAAGATTACATTTTTGTTATTGGGGCAACTGGGTGGTTCAGTGGAGTGAGTGGTGGGCCTAGAGTCAGGAAGACACATCTCGAGTTAAAATTTGGCCACAGACACTTCCTAACTATATGACCCATGGGCAAGTTTTGCCTCAGTTTTCTCGTCTGTTAAATAAGCAGGAAGAGGAAACTGATAACTCCAGTATCTTTGCCAAAAAAAAAAAAAAAAAACAAAACCCAAATAGGGTCAGGAAGAGTCAGACACAACTGCAACAACAAAATATGGGGGGGGGGGAGAAGGAGCAAATATATACAAACCAGCTATATACAGATTAAATAGCAAGTAATTAACAGAGAGAAGGCACTAAAATTAAGAGTTGGGACACTTTTCTGGACCTAGATTCTGTAGGAGCAGAATGTTGTTAACAGAGAAAGAGACCTCGCTTGAGTTTAACTCAATTTTAGATCCTGAAAGGTGTAACTCAGCTTCTCATCCTTTCTGTGTAGTTAAATTTTAAGTCTGGAGCAGGAGAGAAAGTTCAGTGGTCCTTCAAACACAAGGGAAATCCTAGTAAGCGGGTGGGAATTTTCCATTGCTGTCATGGATCATTAAACTGGGACCTATGTGCCCCCAAACAAAGCAGAAGATCGTAGGTATATAACATCTGACCTCTTTGATCCTGCTTCTTGCCTCCAGTCTTTCCTAGGAGGAATTCCCCCTTTTCCCTATGAACAGTGATGAATCAGACTTTTGTCTATGGCTTCCCCTTCCCCCACTCACTCTTGCAGCTGGGGTGTGTAGTGCAGTGGCCAGACCTATTCCCTTATTCTTCCTGAAGGGGAAAAGACCCATTATCAGGCACAGTGGGTATGCCTTCATAGGAAATGGGACAGAGGTTGGGAAAGGGAAGGGTGGGAAATCACCAGGGAACTTTTTGCTCTTGGATTGGTAATACAGGGAGTAGGCACATTGGTAATGTAAGAGGAGACAATTTGGGGGAGTTGGAAGTAAGTTGGGGAGGGGTATATTGATGGTGGTGATGGGCAACCTGAACTTCAGAAAGGGATCAGAGATGGGAATAGCATGGGGAAAAGCACTAATCTTGTGAGAGCTCAATCAACTTTGAAACCTCAGCTTAGCTAGTGGAAAGAGCTTTGATTTGCCCTGGTCAGAGACCCAGGGTTGTAGTCCCAGCTCTGCCACTTACTACTTACCTCACCTTGTGCAGTAATTTCACCTCTCTAAATCTTAGCTTCCTTCTCATCTATAAAATGAAAGGTTTGTACTAAAATAATTTCTAAGGGCCCTCCCAGTTCTAAATCTATGCTCTTGTTATCCTATATGACCTTCCAAAGCCAATCAGACTAGCCTTCTCTCCACTCTACCCCCACCCACCAGTTAATGACCCTCCCTGCTAACTCAAATAATCTGTTTCAAAGGAAGTGGTCAAATTTCCCAAACTTGATTTTCTAAATGTTGTATTTGAACAATTTCCTGGGAGCATTTTTCCTGAGTCAGGAGGCATAAAATCATGGAATATCAGAGTTGGTAGGGATTGGAGGTAATCCAATCCAACTAGCACTTGGGCAAGAGTTCTCTCTGCAATGTCTTTGACAAAAGGTCACCAACCTCCTCTTGAAGATCCCCCCACCCAGGGATGGGGGACTTAGTATTCCCTTCCTTTCCCACTCTCTCCCACTTCCACTTTTGAGTTTGTTAGGAAGCCTAAGCCTAAATCGGCTTCTAGGCAACTTCCACCCACTGCCACCTAGTTCTACACTCCAATCCCTAATAATATAAGTCTAATCTCTCTTCCCTTAGCCTTCCGACTACTTGAAGACTGCTAAGTAAAGTCTGGGGGTGGGGGTAGGGGACAACATGGAAGTCATCTTGCTCTTCTAGGGAAATAGAGTTGGCTTTAGAACCCCTGCTTCACAGGCTAATCTGGTTAAGGGGCTCTTTCCTGCCCCACTCCAGCCTCTCCAATAGGAGCTCAGTGATGACCGTAAAGATAGATTTAATCATACCTCAAACAGGAAGTTGCTGTGAGAAATCTCCAAATACTGAACAACTGTAAGCATACAAGGCCTTTTTTGACAAAGGATAAAGAAGACTGGGTGGTTTCATTTCAGAGTATGATGGCAGAGGAAGGTTAAAACTTTGACCACAGGCAAAAGACAAGAAACAACCATAGATACTGACTGTTTTATTATGGTTAGTGAACTGCGATTGACTTTGGGTGAAGGCAAATATTGCCTCACTTTCCTTTAGCCCACCCTTGATGAGATTCATGGCAATTAGCTGTAGCTCTGAGAGTGCTATGGCCCTCTAGTGGTCAGAGAGGTTTGTGTGTGAGTGTGAGAGTCAATCAATAAACATTTATTAGGTGCTTACTGTGTACCAGGCTGTGTGTGTGTGTGTGTGTGTGTGTGTGTGTGTGTGTGTGTGTGTGTGTGTGTGTGTTTACTGCATAGCTTCTTGCTTATGCTACTGGTAAGGTCTTGGGTGAGAAATGGAGAAAGACTACGAGAATCTTGGATCTGAACTGAAAGGGAGGTCAGAGGCCATCTAGGTTAACCCTCTAATTTTCAGTCTCTGCCACCATTGGCAGTTCTTCCTCTGCCTTTCTATCTCCTGAAATCTATAACCCCAAGTATAGATGGAAGGATGTAGGTAATTCTGTTGAACAGAAGGGCATGTGTCTGGAGCGACTATCATTTTCCTTTTCTCTCTTTTTAAAAAAAAATTACTAAAACTTAAATACACAATAAGAAAAGAAAAAGAAACATATTATAAATTTTAAATATTGAAACTTAAAAAAAGAAAAAAAAAGCATGTCATGCACAGTGTCATTTTTCACCCATCTAATATTTGACTGGGGAAAAGGAATGGAGAAAAGTTCTTGAGTAGTTAACCAATAAATTCAGAAGAATTTATTAGATTTCCTACCATAGACTCAACAATCCACATGCACTACTTCTGGATGTCATGTGACAGAACGTGTGTGTGTGTGTGTGTGTGTGTGTGTGTGTGTGTGTTCTTTTCTAAATCACAAAATCTCAAGATTATTTTCCTTACTACCACTCAATGACAGATATGTATTAAGCACTTCTCCATCCCTAAAAATGCCAAGGACTGAGATTATGTTCACTTAACTCTATTTACTTACCTGGATGACCATGTCATTTCCCTACTCAAAAATTTTCACTGACTCCCTGTTACCTCTAGGATAAAATACAAAATCCTTAACCTGGCACTTAAAGCCCTTCATAACATGTCTCCTACCTGTTTTCCAGGCCTATTCCATATTATTTCCCTTCACACATTCTCTTTTCTGGCCAAACCATCTGTGCACATGTTGTCTCCCCTTAAAAGAAACATATTATATTTCTCCCCCCTACCTTCACTTCCCAATTTCATCTTTAGAATTCCCAGCTTCCTTCTAAGCATGTAACTCATTCCCACCTCCTGCACAAAAGGCCTTCCAGATACCCCAAGTTGTTAGTATTTGCTTCCTCTTGAAATTTCTTTGTATAACTTTGCATATAATTTGTATTTATTTTATCTGTGTACATGTTGTGCCTCTCCAGCTTTCAATATTAGCTCCTGTAGTTCAGAAACTGTATCCTTTTTTGGGTCTTTTATCTGTGGCACATAGTACAGTGCTGGGGGCGTTGAATAAATATTTGTTGAATTGAATTGACCTTGGGCAAATCTCTTCCCCTATTTCTTGGAATGACAGTTTTTTTAATGAGATGGTTGGATTCACAGATTGATCTCCACTGTCTTTTCTCTAAGCCTTGTGATTCTAAGTTGAGCAAAATGGGTTGCTCTACCAGTATGTCTTTCTGGGGAAAACCTCTCGGTAAGTGCCTGAATGGCTTTCAGGGAGCTGTCTTCTTATCCCAGATGCACAGCTGGAGATATGCAAGACACAAATATAGCTACTGGAGTGTTTGCCTTGGCAAGCACAGAGTGGTAAGAGTAGGGTACAAGAATGGGCAGAGCAAGTAGGTAATGAGGATTATAACTTGTTCTATGGTAACCCAAGTATTGAAATGATAGTATTTGAAGCTATTGTATTTCCAATTATCTTTTGGTATGTGTTAAATCAGATGTAGTATGCTGTGAAAATAATAGGTTGTTACAAATTCCAGTTTTTCTGAAGCTTTTATTTGTCTTTTTTTTAAACCTTCAATCTTCCCCAGAATCTCTACCCTTCGCTTCCCAGAGGGCCATGCCATAGATAGATTCCTCTACCTTTCAAATAAGGTGGTGGTTTTTTTTTCTTATTCATTTAGTCTGTGAAAGGGGCTGATTGCCATTGTTTGTCCCTCAGATGGCACTCATGTATGTAGGGCCAGCATTCTGCTCCTCTCCTCAATGAGGGGACCAAGGGAACATCTCTCTTCCAAGCAGTGGAAGGTTGGATTTCTTGCCTTAACTCAATTCACTGCCTTTGCTGACATCTGCAAGCCCTTCCTTTCAGGTCTTATGTTAGACCAGAGAGGGAGGCCAAGCAAGGCAGGATTAGGAAAGGCCCATCCCAAATATTTATTGTATGTAGCAACAGCCTCAGATCTTTTTGACTGCATATCCCTGTCAGAAAAGCAATTTTTTTTTAGCATGTACCCTCACTATTTAAATTTCTCCATTTGTAAATCACGTGCATGTACTACTGTACTAATATATTACAGATGTTAGAAAATATACTCAAAATGGAAATTATAAAGGATGTAACTAAGATGAAGTAAACAATTTTATAATTTTTATTTAATTCTATTTTTTAGTGATAAAAACTTTTGTTCTCTAAAATAGTAATAATTGTGATTGAGAATGTTTAATTTTTTTTTTTAAATCTTGGCTTAATACCTTGTGATATAACAATTCAAATTAAGTTCTTATCTCAACATTCAGTTTTATTGACTGTCATGACTGCAAAATTCCCAAAGATGTGTAAATACACATGGAAGAAGTATATTGTTACTTGTTTACTGTATTATGATTTTCATTTTTGCCTACTGTCTACCAGTTATATAAGGGCTTTATTTGAATTTTTGCAAGTAAAATTCTTCCCTGATTGTTAATCAATTGTGCTTACAAATTAATTTAAAGATGCTGCATTTTTAATATTTTTAACAAATGAGCTCATAACTCATGGAAACTGTTTGGAAGATTTAGGAAATCAGAAACTAGGAGGTTAAAAAATTCTGTTTCTAAGTATTTTAAGTGTGCAGATAATGTGTTTATGTAGGAGACACACATTGTTTCAGCAACAGAAGCTTAGCTTTTAAATGACTTGCTAAACATGATGGCTTCACGCTATTTTTAGCTAATAACTCAAGGCATAATAAACACCTAGGGTGAGGTTCATTATTAATTGTAATGAATGTAAATTCATATTGCAAATCTTTTTGAAATTAGAAAATTTAGCCAACTGCTTATCAGGTTTGATTAGATTGTCTTTGTTTTCAGTTCAGAATGTGGCTGGTAGAGCCCATACTAGAAGGAGGAGTGTCACCTCCCCAGTTTTGTTTTTGTTCCCCTATGTTGTCATTATTAATTATTATCTTCAGTCTCTAAACAGACAGCAGGAATTTTTTATTCTACTTGTCTATTTTTGAGGGCTAGCTAAAACTTGATAATATAACTCAGAAATCCATTTATCCAGGTATGTGAAAGTTATACTCAGTCATAATACATCAAAAGTAAATGAACAAGTGATCCCGCTGTCTTTCCATATTTTGAAACTCTCTCTCTTCTTTGAGAATATCTTGTGTATAATATGGAATACACAACTGTCTGACTGACTGATGGATCGAATAGAGGTACAAAGTATCAGATTGTATATTTAAATATTACTAAGGTTTTTTTTAGAGATTAAAAATGTTAATAACAGCTCTAAATTTCTTTCTGCACCCTGGTAGATCTCTTTGAGCAGTCCTTGGAGGATGCTCCACTTTGGAGCTCATTAGTATGGAAGACCTTCTGAGTCACCAAGGGACACTCTTTTTTTGAGGGCAATTGGGGTTAAGTGACTTGCCCAAGGTCACACAGATAGTTTTTGTGTTAAGTGTCTGAGACCGGATTTGAACTCAGGTTCAAATGTGCTCTATTCACTCCACCACCTAGCTGCCCCTGATTGATTCCTTCTAACTTAAATTGGGAGTGACAGCCGAAGAGAGGCAAAGATCTTAGTTCTCACAGTTCTTGGTCCTAAGTTTCAGGTGGTTTTATCTCCCACCATATCAGCACATAGAAGTAATTTACATTATGTACTTGTAGTAAGGTTCCTTTGGCCATTTTTCCCCATTGTGGGAGGAGCAAGGGTTGCTGTAGTCTGAGAACAACATTTATTTTATGCCTGTTGTTTTGGGGGAGCAAAAGATACAGAAGAAGCTTGTTTCCCAGTCTCTGTTCTTGAGCAGTTTGAAATCTAGCTGATATACATAAAAGCAATTTTAGATCATGTATACCACTAAAAACAGCAATCATAGGTTCATAAATCCCCTCATTTTACAAAGTAGAATCTCAGAGAAGACTTGCCCAGTGTTGCACAGGTGAACACATATGCAGAGCTTCAAATGAAGATTAAAGGAATGTACACAGATGTTGAGATGAGGAACAAAATGTCTGTACCTACATACTACTTATTATTACTAGTAATTCTAACATTCCTGTATCTCTAAGGTTGGCGGAATCACTCTATAAATTATTTCATTGGATCTTCACAGCAACCCTTTGAGGTAGGTACTCCTGTTATCTCCATTTTGCAGATGAGCAAACTAAGATTGAGAAAACTTAAGTGACTTACCTAAGGTCACACTGCTAATAAGTATCTGGGTCAAGATTCCCATTTGGGTCTTCTTGACTTCCAGTCCACCATGTTCTCAATCCACTGCTTCTAGCAGGAAGCTAGCTTCCTAACCTCCTGACTTCTTCCGTCCCTCACCCCACTTTTAAGGTATGTAAGCACATCCTGGGGACTTGAATGCTTTTAGTTATGAATTCACAAGTGACTTCATTTGGAAGGTGTACTCTTTGCATCAAGCCAGGTCAGACAAACATGAGATATATCATATCTTGGATATGTCACGATATGTTAAGCTTCTTGGCCTCTGGACAAAAACTAATAAAGATATTCCATATGTGAAGGGGATAGTGAGGACTGGTTATAGGAGAAAAGTACCCATTTTGTTCATCTTTTAGATCTGGTGTCAGGGAAACTAAGACCAGATCAATGGCTTATCTGTCAAATGGAACTATTGGTAACCTTGGTTCTGGAATGCTCTCCTTCCTATCTCCATCTCCTAGCTTTTTGAGTTTCCTTCAAATCCTAGTTAAAATCCCACTTACCTGAATCCTTTCCTGACCCCCTCCCTTAATTCTAGTGCCTTCCCTCTGTTGTTTTTTCAGATATATCCTGTCTATACATAACTCCTTTGTACGTATTTGCATGAATGTCCCTCCCCCACACTTTCCCCCATTGAACTGTGAGCTCCTTAAGATTAGGGGTACCTTTCTTTGTATTCCCAGCACTTAGCACTGTACCTGACTAATGGATTAATGTCCACTGAGGATTTGAGAGCCTTGGATGAGGAAGGTGCTGTATAAATAGTGTTGTGATATTGAATGATCTGGCTTTGTTCCTGTATCTCTGGTATTTGACTTCCGGTATTTAGCTTCCCACGTGGTTAATCTCTGGAGGTATTTGCATGTAAACAGCTGAGTTGTGCTCACCTACTATAATGGAGGCACCACCTGGTTCCTAGTCCTGCTGAAGAGGAGTGTCCTGAGTTGGGCTGGGAAATCTCAAAGCCCCCAGGAATCAGGAATGAGAGAAATGCAGAAAATATGCCCCACATGCAGAACTGTTTCTGAATGAGGCATTTATTGAAAAGGTTTTGCAGAAGGCGGCAGTTGTTCTTTAATTTCAGAGCTATTTGTGTCTATTTGCTGCTCATTTGAAGTAGTTTGTTAACTACTTAGGTGCCAGCCCTCCTGGGGTATGAATGCAGCTTCCCATCCTCACATTACAAAAATACCAAGGAGCCCTCTGGAGGAATGGGGACTTATCTCTGGGCTCAGTTTCAGAACCTTATTTCTTAGCGACTTCTGTGACTTAGTGACTTCACCAGAAACTTAGGCATACGGCTTCTTTTTAGTCATGTTTTTGTTAGGCAACAGATTGTATGCTTTTATTTTCTTATCTGTAAGGTCACTCTCTGGTTTTATTAAAATTGTTTAATATATTCACATTTAAAATTATGAATGTTAGACTAATTGAGGGGTGAGGAACAATAAGGAAGAAACAAATGAAGGAAACCACTAGTCCAGGAATGGCCTGAAGTGTGGCCCTCGGGCTGAATCCAGACTTTACAGAACAAATCTCCTTAATAAAAGGACTTGGACTCTGTCAGAGGGCCACACTTAAGGACCTAGAGGGCCACCCCTAGACTAGTGGTTTTCTTCATTTATTTCTTCCTTTTGCTTTTTTTTTCCCTAGGGGGTATGAGGCAGGGTTCTTCTTTGTTCCTTTTTTTAGTTTTGTGTTCACTGCTTTGAGCCTAATCTCTTCCCAAAGGCTGTCCCCACCCTTTAGCTAGGTGTTATCTACCCTGTTTCAAGATCTTTGAATTTACTGAAATTGCTACTTTCTCTTCCTCTTATTTACTTAGTTATTGCTCTCTTCCTCTCTTTGCAAGGTTCTATCCTAGGCCCTCTCTTTTCACTCTACACCCTCTTGGTAGCTTTATTAGCTCCCATGAGTTTAATTACCATCACTACACAGATGATGCCCAGATGCAGCCCCAATCTTTCCCTAGAGCACCGTGAGTAGGCTATTGGACATAGCTAAAACTAAACTCTTTAACTTGGCGTCCAAAGCCTACCCTTCTCCAAACTTTCCTAATTTTGTCAAAGTCACCACCATTTTTCTAGTCTCCTAAATTCATAATTGCTGGTACTGTCTTCAATGCCTCACTCTCCTTCAATCCATATGTCCAATCAGTCCCCAGATCTTGCTGATTTTACTTGTACAACCACTCTCATACCTAATCCCTTCTCTCTATTCACATCATTAGTGCCTCAGTTCAGACCTCATCACCTCTAGCCTAGATTATTTCAATTGCCCCCCCTCAAAAAATGAGTCACCCTACCTCCTCTTTTCCCACTCTCTCCTTCCACACTGCTGCCAAAGTGATTTCCCTTAAAAGCATATCTGCCTATGTTGATCCCCTACTGAATCAACCCCACTGGTATGAAATATAAACTCCTCTGATTAGCTTTTAAAACCCTTGAACCCAGCCTATCTTTCCAGCCTTCTTGAACTGGCTCCCTCTTCCCTCTGCCTCCTTCCCTCTGCCATCCAATAAACTTGCCTTTTCTTTCTATGTCTCCTGTCTCTGCCTTTGCACTCACTAGTGTCTGTGTTGCATTCTCATGTCATCTCCATCTTATCGGATCTCTGTCTTCCTTCAAGACATAGCTCAAGCATCATCCCTCTTATATGAAGTCTTTCCTGATTCCTCCCACCTCCCTGCAACTGCTTGTGCTCCCTCTCTCAAACTACATTGTATTTAACTACTTGGTATTTATTCTTTATATACTTATGTTTAGGGCAACTAAGTAGGTCTGTAGATAGAGCACTGGGCCTGGAGTCTAGAAGACTCTTCTTCCTGCCTTAGAAGCTGTATGACCTTGGGCATGTCACTTATCCCTGTTTGCCCCAGTTTCCCTCATCTGTAAAATGAGCTGAAGAAGGAAATTGTAAACCACCCCAGTATCTTTGCCAAGAAAACCCCAAATGGGGTCACAAAGAGTTGGAAACAACTGAACAATACTTACATTTATACTTGACTTCCTCATTAAAATGTAAGCACCTTGCAGATAGGAATTGGGTTTTGGGGGGGGGAGGAGGGCAATTGGGGATAAGTGACTTGCCGAAGGTCACACGGCTAGTTTTTGTGTTAAGTGTCTGAGGTCGGATTTGAACTCGGGTCCTCCTGACTCCAGGGCTGGTGCTCTATTCACTGCACTACCTAGCTGCCCCAGGAAATTGTTTTATTCTTTATATTTGTATCCCCAGTGCCTAGTACAATACTTGGCACATAGTAGACACTTAGTAAATGGTTGCTGATTGCTTCACTTTCCCCAGTTGTTTAAATAGTTAAACATCTCCTCTCCCCCTCCAACTTTTTGCTTTGTTCTCATTATTTCTGTTCCCATTCAAAATGTTATGTCTTTTATTTTAAGAGTTATAGAATTATTTGTTTTTGCTTTGCTTTCTCCATGTTCCTCATGGGGTTAAAAATTTCTGAAGGAACAGGTTTGAATTCCAGCTCCCTCCTATGTTTTTTCTTTTGTAGTAGGGGCAGCTAGGTGTCACAATGGGTAAGAGTGCTTAATTTGGCATCAGGAAGACCTGAAACACTGCTTGCCTCAGTTTCCCCATATGTAAAATGGGGACAGACTATCATAGCACCAACCTACATAGTTGTTGTGAAGACTGCTGAGATAACAAGCACAGCACTTTACACATTTTAAGAGTTATATAAATGATAGCTATTATTGTTTGTTCCTTCTTGGCCAAACCTTGGCAGATCAAACTTCTGAGAAAAAAGGTGAATTTCTTTTTTTGAGGATAGGGGAAAAAATGGAGAAACCTAGTAATGTGCTAGTGCAGCAAGAGAAGACTCCCCTTTCCTCATATAGCATCTCCCAGTGTTACTGTGAGACAAGAGGGGTATTTGTTCTCTTCCTTCCCTCTCCACTGACCTTCAGAGCTCCCCAGAGCTCACTACATGTTGCTGCTGTTCTTAGATCTTTTGAGGTGAGAAGCTGGGTGCTTGAAAGGATGGTCTCCAGAGGTCTGGTGCTTTGTTGGCTTTTAGAAGAGCCCTGTATAAAGCAAAGTTAACCTCACTCACGCCTGTTTCTACAGCTTTTCTTTTCTCAGAAGCCCCGGAGGGTGGTTGTTTTGTTTGATTTTTATTTTTTAACAGTGAAGTACTGTGGGGGCTGGCAGAGCAGGTGAGAGTAGACCTTCCCACTCACTCTAATCTCAGCATTGGCTGGGGGCCAGACCTGCCACTGACTCACAAGGCAGTGAATGGTGCCAAGGTGAATGAAATAGCTGCCCACTACTTCCTCTGGGCTTGGGTGGGTGGGAAGAACAGGCTTGGAAAATGGGATTTACAGCATTAACTTAACTACCTCATGTGGTCCTGGTTGGCGGCCATGTCTGTCTGGTCAATCGATTCTTCCTGTTTGAGCCCATCTGGCCCCTAAGCAGATGTTATGTCCCATCCTCCTGCCCCTGCCCCCTCTTCCTAGGGCTTTAGGGTCTGATGCTGCTCCCTAGCCTCAGTTACATCTTGTCTAGTCCTTTTGTACTACATTTCAGAGCTGGGGAAGAACACTTTTCTCCACCCACTTGGGAACTGGTTGGATGAGTTTCTTTGGCAGTTGGGTCTTTCTAGTTGAGGTCCCTTAGAAAACAAGAATGGGGGTGGGGAAGGGGGTTTTGTTGGATGGGAAGGTAGACTCTTACACTGGAATTTGTGAAGAGGTTGTCACCATCTGTCGATGTGGTTTGTGGCTCTAGGTGTCTGTTAGGTAGCTAGTTGTCTCTAAGATACTGTTCCCCCATCTGGGCATTGTTGCACCTTTATATAGGATCATAAGATCATAGTTATAGAGCCGGAAGGGGCCTCAAAACCCTTTTAATTCAATCAACCCCTATCCTTTTATAAGTGGGGAAACCAAGATTCATACAATTTAAGCCCTTTCCCAAGGTCACATAAGTATAGTAGTAACTGTCAGAGGTGAAAGATACTAGGCTATCTAGGTCCCAAGGCCAGGAATGATTTCTGGTAGACCTTTGGTAAAACATGTTGAATTAGCTTTTGATTTTTCTTTCAAAAGTAGAAAAGGGGAGCGGCTGGGTGGCACAGTGAATAGAGCACTGGCCCTGGAGTCAGGAGGACCTGAGTTCAAATCCATCCTCAGACACAACACAACACAAGCCTTGTGACCTTGGGCAAATCACTTAACCCCAACTGCCCTCCAAAAAGCAAAAAAAAAAAAAAAAAGTAGAAAAGGGATAGTTTCATTAAAAAAGAAACAGGGGATAATTAAGTTAAAATTTTAAATGCCTTTTCTGCAGGATTTAAACCCAGTTTTTCCTGACTCGAAGTCTAGTAGCTGCTTCTTACCTTGCAGAAAAGGCATTTAAAATTTTAACTGGGTTCAGATCTCTGTATGTTTTAGATCACTCTCTAAGACTTATCTACTAAGTCACCAAAAGGTGTTGATTTATGATCTACTTTGGTGGAAGGAGTTCCCCACAATGACAAAATCACAAATTTCTCCTCTTCTGTAAAGTTGGACTAGATGGGTAGGAGCTACTTGTTGAAGAATATACTCACCATTTCTTGATAGCTCCTTGCTGTTCATTCAAAATCCAGGTCTATTCATAAACTTTTGTTGTTAAGTCATTTCTAGTCATGTCTGACTCTTTTCATGGCAGAGATACTGGAGTAGCTTTCCATTTCCTCCTCCAACAAATTTTAAAGGTTAGGAAACTGAGGCAAACAGGGTTAAGTAGGATCACATAGCTATTAAGTGTCTAAGGTTGGATTTGAATTCAAGTCTTCCTGACTCTAGACTTGGCACTCTATCCATTGTGCTACATAGTTGCCTATAGAAATAAGCTTGGGAAATTAAATTATTTTTTAAAAATAGTATTTTATTTTTTTCCAATTAATTTGACAAATTTTTTCATGTTTTTATAAGAAGGAAATTCAATTCTTTCTGGATCTTTATTGATAATATTTTATTTTGACACATCATAGAGCCCTCTCAGGGCATTCCTGATTGAATCTTCCGTGTTGCATAATCTCTAAAAACACTAAGTTAAACAACACCAATGATTGTAACTGATGGTATGTACATCTACTAGAATGTGATTCTAGTAGACTTCTGTTTGTTAAAACAAATGACAGGTGTATATTTTATAAATAAGTACCTATGAGGTCCTATGTTTTTGATCTTAAGCTTTGTTCCCAACTAAAAGCTGTCTTTATTAATGTAAGAGTAGTAATTGTGTATATTATTCTTTTGGTACTACTTTGCTTACTCTGCGACATCTTATCTCTTGGTGCCATAAAAAATGTTGGCTTTAGAGTCAAAGGCTCAGACTTTGAATTCTGACTATTCGGTTTATCTCCTTCTGTACTGTGGGGTTTTAGGCAAAATCACTAAACCTCTCTGGGTCCAAGTTTCCTTATCTGTAAAATAAATGAGTTGGACTAGAGAGATGACCTATGAACTATGTATTTTTCCATATTTCATTAAATTTGATATATTTATTATTCATTGTGTAGCAGTAATGTTTCATTATACTTCTGTAACATCATTTGTTCAGTCATTTCTTGATCATTGGACACACTAATTCAACAACTCAATTGACCAAATACAAGCATTTTTTTTTTTTGCTGTTATTTTTTGTTTTTAATGTCACTTTCATTTCACCATACATATGGTCTAGCCAATAAGTACTAAGCAATCCCTTGTAAGAAAGAAAATAAAGAAGGAAAAAAAAGAAAGTTAAGCAAAATTAACCAAAACACCAGCTGAATTTGATGGTATATCCAATGCCTCACCCCTGCAAAGAAGGGAGGGAGGTATTTTCTTATCTTTTCTCTGGGGCTAAGCTTGGTCATTATAATTAGACAGCTGAACAAATACTTATTAAAACGCCTACTTGGTACCAGACTCTGCTAGGGCAGTGAGGGTACAAAGGCAGAAACAAAACATCTGGTACCCTCAAGGAGCTTATACTCTACTGAAAATAACATTACATTCTCACTCTTAATCTGGGGTGCCAGACAGAATACCCCCTATTCCCTTGTTAGAGCCATGTATACCCCAAACCATTCTTAGTAGGCTTTCTACATATCAGGCAAAGGTGTATTTCTCAGCATTCTCCCTTATTTATTAGTTCAATAGTTTTCTTGCTTTCAATTTTGTTAATCTTTCCTTTTGATTTTCAGCATTTCCAATTTGGTGTTTAATTAGAGTTTTTAAAAATTTGTTCTTTTTCTAGCTTTTTTTAATTGCATGCCCAATTCATTGATCTGCTCTTTCTCTATTTTACTGATGTAAGCATTTAGAGATATAAAATTTCCCCGAAGTACTTCTTTGGCTACATCCCATAAAATTTTGGTATGTTGTCTCATTATTGTCATTCTCTTTGATGAAATTTTTTATTGTTTCTATGATTTGGTGTTTGACCTACTCATTCTTTGGGAGCCTTCTCCTTTATAACCCACAGAAAAATAATTTAAGACCTGCTACCAATGTTTGCTTACAGCAGAATGTGAATCTGATGAGACTCTACAGCTCAAGTTCCCTATACTATATGGAATTTAAATCCTTAGTTTATACATTAATATAGTTTCTTGGCAGCCAGGTAGCATAGTGGAGGAGAGCATTGGTCTTGGAGTCAAAGAAGATCTGAATTCAAATCCTGCCTCATACACTTACAAGCTGTGTGACCTAGGTCATTCACTGAATCTCTCTCAGCCTCAATTTCCTCATCTTTAAAAGAGGGACAATCATGGTACCTACTTCTTGGGATTTTTGTGAGAATCAAATGAGAGAACTTATATGAAATGTTTTGCAAACCTTAAGGTACAAAATAGATGCTAAAATTTCCTCTGGTCCTTATCTCTCCTTTTTTGCAAATATTGATATATACCGTTAGCATACTTAGATTGACCTTGTTATTAGAATACAATGTATAATTCCTTTTTTTTCTAATTAATGGCCCTCTTCTCTCTTTACCTTGACTCACCTATAGAAAAAGAACATCTTGATAGGTCTCTGTGTGGTATTCTTTTTTTTTTTGCTTTTTGGAGGGCAATTGGGGTTAAGTAACTTGCCCAAGGTCACATGGCTAGGTTTTTGTTTGTGTGTGTGTGTGTGTGTGTGTGTTTAAGTGTCTGAGGCCAGATCCAAACTCAGGTCCTTCTGACTCCAGGGCCGACACTCTACTCACTGCGCCACCTAGCCACCCCTATGTGATATTCTTCTTAAATTCTTGGTGATAATGATTTTAATGAATAATAATATTAGGTAGTTCTTTATACTTTTTCAAAGCATTTTCGTATTCATTATCTCATTTAAAGGCTCCTTTCTGATAAGGTGTCTCCTATCCATACATCATAATTATTCAAATATTCTCTGAAAGATAAAGCAACAGAAATGACTTTGTTCAGTGATTCAGGATGGTGTGATATCTCCTTGCATGAGGAGTCCACTACTGTTAAGTTCTTACTATATGCTAGGCACAGTGCTAGGAGCTGGAGAACAGACAGAAATAAAAAAAGTCCCTGCCCTCAAGTAGCTTACATTTTATTGAGGGGAAAGAACATGTAAGAACAAAGAAGCATCTATAAAATCTAACAATTTTTTTTAGGGAGGAGGAAATCAGCAGCTGAGAGGATCAGACTTCATGTATAAAATGAGATTTGAAGGGAAAGCAGAGTTTTGGAAGGAAAAAGATCTTTTTTTTTTCAGAATCACAGGATTTATTAATTTTTTTCACATAAAATATATCCCCACATTTTTCTCCTCCTCCAATGAAATAAATAAAAACAAAGCCAATATATTTTTTCAACCTGTACTCTGAGTCTATGACTTCTCAGTGAAGAGGTGGGTAGCATGGACCAAGGGATTCTAAAAGATGGAGGTAAAGCAGGGGTACATTCCAGGTATGGGGGGCAGTCAGTGCAAAGGAAGATAGATGAGGTATCATGTCCCAGAACTAGCTAGGAGGCTACTTAAACTACATTCTATTGTAGAGAGCATGGAAGGATAGACTATATAATAAAGTAGGAAAGACACTGGAAAGTGAGGTAAGGGCTGTTTTGTGAAGAGATTTAAAAACTAAACAAAGGAGTGCATGTTTGATCCTAAAGGCAATAGGGAGCCACTGATGTTTATTGAGAGGGGAAGTGACATGGACAGATCTGGAATTTAGGAAAATCACCTTGGCAGCTGTGTGACAGACTGGAGAGGAGGGAGACTAGAAAAAGACAAATTAGGAGACTGTATGACTTTGGGCAAATCATTTAACTTCCCTGGGTCTCAGGTTCTTCATCTATAAAAATGAGAGGATTGAACTAGGGGGTTCCTTCCAGCTCTGAGTTCCTGTAGTCTGTAAAATGCCTTGAATTTTTCTGTTGTTTGCTTCTCTTGCCCTTTGTAGGGGTTTCTCATCTCTCAAGGAAAAGTGATTCTTCTGCCTAAATTTTAACCATTGTGTGTCTATCTCCCATCACAGGCCTCTGGGGAATGTGCCCTGTCTATTAGAGCAACATGATCTCGGGAATTCTTTTTTACTTCGTCTTCTGCTCTGGCCCTCCCTCCAGGAGTAGGCATTGGCTTCTTCCTTTCTAGTTGTGTCATTTTCTATTTGCCCTGAGGCTTACTAATAGAAGTTGAAGGTTTTTAGACTCCTTTGATTGTGTATGGTTATAAGAACAAGACGTCTGTTAAGTGTTGGGTACAGGTGAAGTACAAAAAAATTTAATTTAATATTTATTATAATACATGTTATAATATTTATTTTAATACAATGCTCAACTGGAGAGTACTAACTTAAGCTGGGGTGGGGGGAGAAGGGAAAGAACTGTAGCCCCAGAGAGATGAATCTCTTTCCTCTTATCCAGTCAGTCAGTCAATCAGTCAGTCAGTAAACATGAAGTGTCAACTATGTGCCAGTCACTGTGAATTACCCCTGGGGATACAAAAAGAGGCATAAGGCAGGCCCTGTCTTAAAGCAATGACTGAATGCAGACAATAAGCAAACAAACACAGTCATACAAACTATATACAGGATAATTAAGAAATAATTAATAGAGAGAAAGCACTGGATTTAAGAGGAGCTGGGAAAGGCTTTCTCTGTTGGGCCACTGTTGTATAAAGAAGGTTTGAAGCACACATGTTTTCTTTATCAGGTATTCTCAAGGGGTGGGAGAATGTAACGGGACGAAAACGCTATCTCAGATTTGGCAGTTCCTTTGGACCTGATGCAATGTAAATATTTTAAACTAGAACAATCTGGTCCCCGTTTTCCCATTTTGCCAGTGTCGTCTCCCAGCAGGTGGCCTCACAATTTATTGATGCAGTGAGCCAGACGAGGTCACCTCTGCAGTTACTAATTAATCCTATCCCCACCTCTCTTCTTCTAATAATTGGTTCTGAGAACCTCCTTATAGCTTCAGAGACAGGACCTTGCTAGTAAGAAGGCCTCTTATCTAGGAAAGCCTTATCTTACCTAGGGAGATGAAACCCTAAAGAACAGAGAAGTGGGACATCTGGGACTTTCCTTGGTTTTGTTCATATTTTCCAGGGAAAAACAAATTCCTCAGCACTTGTTCAGCCTTCATCCTCTTTTAATCTGGCTTTCATTCTCACTCCTCTACTGAAATACCTTTCTCCAAGGTCACAAATGAATTCCCAGTTGCTCACTCCAGTGGCCTTGATTTCTCTTCAGCATTTAACATTGCAGGCCACCCCTCCTTCCTTGGTTTTCATGACAGTTATTGTTGTTCAGTTATGTCCATCTCTTTGTCCGACCCATGGACCATAAGGTTTTCTTGGCAAAGATGCTGGAGTGGTTTGCCATTTTCTTGTCTACTGGATTAAGGCAAACAGAGCTTAAGTGATTTGCCTTTGGTCACTCAGCTAGTGTCTGAGGCTACATTTGAACTGAGGTCTTCCTGACTCCAGGCCCAGCACTTCTATCCACTGAGTGGGCCTCCTTATGACTGTACTCTGTCCTAATCCTGATGGGTGGGTCTCTGACCTAGACCACCATATCATTTCATGAAGTGCTGAGCCTTCTGTGAACTTTTCTACCTCCTTAGCAACCTAGCCCTGGAGTACTCCTCCCTGCCTCCTCCTTCTACCCTTCTTGTGTTGATTTCCACCCTTAGAATATAGACTCTTTGAAGGTGGGACTATCTTTTTTCCTTTGTATTGTATCCCCAGTGCATATCACAATGCCTGGCGCATAGTAAATAAGCCAACTCTCTCCTTCTCTCCCTCTCTTCCTCCCTCTCTCCCCACCTCCTCTTCCTCTGTGTCTCTCCTCACCCTGTCTCTCTTTCAGTCTCTCCTTCCTTGCCCTTCCTTGCCCTTCCTTGCCCCTCCTTGCCCCTCCTTGCCCCTCCTTGCCCCTCCTTGCCCCTCCTTGCCCCTCCTTGCCCCTCCTTGCCCCTCCTTGCCCCTCCTTGCCCTTCCTTGCCCCTCCTTGCCCTCCTTGCCCCTCCTTGCCCTTCCTTGCCCCTCCTTGCCCCCTCCCTTGCCCTTCCCTTGCCCCTCCTTGCCCCTCCTTGCCCCTCCTTGCCCCTCCTTGCCCCTCCTTGCCCCTCCTTGCCCCTCCTTGCCCCTCCTTGCCCCTCCTTGCCCTTCCTTGCCCCTCCTTGCCCCTCCTTGCCCCTCCCTTGCCCCTCCTTGCCCCTCCTTGCCCTTCCCCTTGCCCCCTCCTTGCCCCTCCTTGCCCCTCCTTGCCCCTCCTTGCCCCTCCTTGCCCCTCCCTTGCCCCTCCCTTGCCCTTCCTTGCCCCTCCTTGCCCCTCCTTGCCCCTCCTTGCCCCTCCTTGCCCCTCCTTGCCCCTCCTTGCCCCTCCTTGCCTCCTTGCCCCTCCTTGCCCTCTTGCTCCTTGCCCCTCCTTGCCCTTCTTGCCCTTCCTTGCCCTTCTTGCCCCTCCTTGCCCCTTTGCCCCTCTTGCCCCTCCTTGCCCCTCCTTGCCCTTCCTTGCCCTCCTTGCCCCTCCTTGCCCCTCCTTGCCCCTCCTTGCCCCTCCTTGCCCCTCCTTGCCCCTCCTTGCCCCTCCTTGCCCCTCCTTGCCCCTCCTTGCCCCTCCTTGCCCTTCCTTGCCCCTCCTTGCCCCTCCTTGCCCCTCCTTGCCCTTCCTTGCCCCTCCTTGCCCCTCCTTGCCCTTCCTTGCCCCTCCTTGCCCCTCCTTGCCCTTCCTTGCCCCTCCTTGCCCCTCCTTGCCCCTCCTTGCCCTTCCTTGCCCCTCCTTGCCCCTCCTCTCTTTCTGTCTTTCTGTCTCTGTCTCTCTCCCTAGTCACCCAGACCTGTAATTTAGAAGTCATCATTGACTCATCCTTCTTGACTCACACACAGTTGTCAGTACAGTCATACTATGTGACAATATACAATTGACAAACTATTGACTTTACCGGCATACTATCTAATCTGTTTATCTTCTTTCTATTCCCAGTGAGTCTGGCTAATTCCTTCTCTCTTAGGCTATTATAATAGAATATCCTCACTGATTTTCCAGATTCCAGTCAGTCTCCTTTCTAGTCCATCCTTTATATCACTCCTCAAATAATTTTTCTAATGAACCACATCTTGACTCAGAAATGAAGTCACTAATTAAAGCATAGACCTTTGATCTTGGCCTTCAAGGCCTTCCATAGTGGTTCCATCATCTTTCCAGGCTTAACCTCATAACATTCTCCATGTACACTGCATTCTAAACTAACACCAATCAGGAGGAGACAACCAGGTGACTCAGTAGATAGAAGTGCTTGAGTTCAAAGTTGCTCTTCTCTTGATCCTGTTTTCATCCTGCCCTTTCCCTTTTCAGTACTTTTGCTCTTGTAGTCAGTCCCTAATGGCCTCCTCAGCTCCCCTCACATCCAATGGAAATCTGCTCAAATCTCAGATTAGGTACCATCTTCACAATGACACTCTCTCTGACCTTCTTTCCCAAGAAAAAGTGAAACCTTGGTTTGAAATGTTTTTGCTCCAGACTTCCCTTCATACTTTCCTCAGTCTTCTTTCATAGTTATTTGTGTATGTGTCTTGCCTGCCCCTATTAGATCATAAGCTCCTTGACAGCAACTGTCTGTCATATTTGTCTTTTTTAACTCCATCACCTTATACACAGTAGATCATTAAATACATTTTCAATGAGTTGGACCAGAAAATTTCAAGGGCTTTGCTTGGTTTGTTTTGTGTATTTGTGCATGTGTGTGTGCACGCATGCTTTGGTTTTATCATCTGTGAAATATGGACATTCTTCTAATTCCTTTGCATTTGAAATTGACAAATTGAGCGTGACTGAAGATCTTTTGGAGTGGGACCTGATAGGACTGTCCACACTAGGTTGTGAGTTCTATGTGGAAAACACCTCCTCCTAAGATCAAGCCAGCCTCATTCGTGGTTTGCCATGAGAGGAGGAAAGTTTCAGTTATAGGGTTCCATCCTGCAACTCTAGACTTTTTCTTTCTTATCCCAGGTTGCTCCCCATGCCTACTCATGTTCCAGGCTAAATGATTAGTTGCTGTAGGTGAGTGTGTAGCCATTTCTCCTGGGCCCTTTCTGGCTGATTGGAAGCTCACTAGCAATGACACTGTAGTGGAAATTCACTTCCTGGCTAGGGGAACTGATGTGGATCCCAAATGGTACTTTGGACCCTCATTTCACCCTCTCTTTGACCACAAGGGCGATAAGAGGGCTGCAATTCATTCCACAGGTATTGTATTGTGTAAGGTTGGAGGAAGATAGAAAGGAAATGTTAAGTAAGACAGCCCCACCCTTTAGAGAGCTCACCATCTGGTTGGGAAAATAAAATATGATTAAGCACTAGAATAATGAGGAACTAGAATTTATTAAAGGCAGAGATCCTTGGACTGAATTGCAGAAAGGCCTTTTAAAAATTATTAATATTTTTTGTTTTACCATCACCTTCATTTCTGAGAATATGACTCCTTTATTCTCTACCCAGTGAGCCATCTTTTGTAACAAAGAATAGCTAAAGAAAAAAAGTAGGGAGAAAAAAGTGGTTAAGCAAAACTAACCAATACATTAACCAAGTCTGACCATATATGAAATATTCTATACCCATAGTCTCCTACTTCTTTGAAGGAGAGAAGAGATGCATTGGAGAAAGGCCTTCCTGTAAATTCGGGACTTAAACTGGACCTGAAAAATACTGGCATAATCAGATCAGCAGAGAGAAGAGGGCATCCACCAAGGAGGAGCAAGTGTGATCATAGTACAAATGAGCCCAGTGGAATTAAGGCTCCAAAGGACACATCTGGGTCTTCTTGAAGAACAAAGATACTAGGGAACCAAGTGCAGCTTCCTCCATGAGGGATAAGGGACTTTACTTGATTTTTAGTGGGGAGCAGAATTGTGTGGTTATTCTTCCTAGGCACTGGATGATCTTCCTTCTCTGTTGGATGGTATCCTCTAGTGGCAGACTTGGTTGGGGTTGCCTTGGCAATCACACATCATTCTCTGTGAGCCCCTTTGCTGCTCTAGCATAGGAGGTAAAATATTTCCACAGGATGGGAGCATGTATTTCTCAGTGAATTTGAGATGGCTTGGGTTTGCCTATCACAAAAACTCTGCATGGTCACATTGTTTGTACACACTCCTATGGTGACGGTCACATTGCTCAAACTGAGCCTGAAAGTCACGTCCCCAGGGAAAAGTTCACACCCTTTTTAGGGTGTCAATGCCTATGAAAATCAGGCAGAAAATGGATACCTTAGTATGAAGAAACACTATTAAGTCCAAAATGCAGTCATAAGAAACCTGTCCAGATAAGCCTGTCCTTTTGCTGTAGGAAAGACTCCAATTGCATGCTTAAATTTGTCATCCTCTTGGCACATGCTGGCTGTATCTTTCTGTTTCTTAAACCTGGGCAGCCTCTTTTTGGTCACTTGCTGGGTTAAAGAGAGCAGTGGGAGAAAAATGGGGGATGGTAGTGAGTATTTGGTGCTGGGCAGATGAGAGAACTGGGCACCTGCCCAGAACGTGAGTTTGTGGGAAGGAACACAAAATATGGACTGGGACTGGTGAAGTATTGGAGATCAGAGGAGAGGAGAGAGTTTCAGTAGCCCACTTGGGGATCCCCGTGTTGAGGTCAAAATACTGCTCCACCCTTTAAAAAATTTTAAACCCCATTTCTTCTGCCCTACGCCAAGCCAACTGGCATTCCTGAGGAGAATCCGAAAGTGTAGAAAGGGAAAGGCTGCAGGGAAAAGCTAGCTTTCAGAGTTATTAGGATGTCTCTACCACATGGGAATGGGGAAGTTTGAAACAAAGCCTGCTAAAGTCCAGAGAGGAAGAAACTGGCTGAGTTCTCCAGAGCTAGCTTAACTTTTACCACTGGGGAAGGTGGCCTATGGCACTTGGAGGCTGGGGTGAGGGTGGGGGGATTCCCCTTTGAGAGCAGGCTGCTGGGTGTGGCGCTGATTTCCGCTGCTTGGGTTTAGGGTTGAGTGTTGAGTGGCTTGTAGGTGAGGGCATGACGTCAGTTTCCTTTGCATTTTAGTCCATTTGTGCTGAGCTAAAGGGTTTGCTGGGGAATCCTTGTTGTTCTTTTGGCTGCTGGCACAGGATCAGTAGAGAGGTACTCCCACCCCTTGCTATCTTTACTCATCCCACCATCCCTTGCTTCTTTCTTGACTCCAGGGTGCTTCTGATTCTTGAGACTTCCCCAGGGCCTCTAAAGGCTAGTCTAATAGATCTGATTTCTCCCTGACTCTGGGATTTAGAGTGGGTTTGACAGGCATAGACCCAGCTATTAAATTGGTTTAGAGCTAGTGAAGCTTTTTGCCTTGATACTGGGGGGTTCCAAGCCTAGTTGGATAAGAAAGCCAAGATGTTGGGGGGGGTAGGGAGGAAGAGGGAGAGACAGGGAAGAGGAGGGGTGAGATAAGTTGAGGAAGATTTGTGTTGTATTCTCTATTTACTAATACATAATGATCATATTTAAACTAAGATTTATATAGTACTTTAAGGTTAGCAAAACATTTTCTATATCATCTCATGACAATGCTGATCTTATTTCTGTTATCCTGATGAAGAAACTGAATCCCATAGAGCTTTGACTGTCTCCGTTGTCAAATGGAATGATCCTGACTCTTCTTGGGAGCTAGGATTGTCTGGGAGGCTTAATTAAGTACATCGATTAAAAAGAGCTTAGAGGTTATTTGCCCAAAGTAAGTGTGTGTGAGGATTTGAACTCAGATCTTCCTGACTCTGGGACCAACACTATCGACAGAGCCATCCAGTAGTCTCTATGATATAGTATTTCCCCACCTGGAATAATAAGTTCTTTGAAGGCAGGGACTGTTTTTGTCCCTCTATCCCCAGCACTTAGTGGCCAGTACCTGGTACATAGTAGGTGCTTAATAAATAATTGTTGACCAAATGAATGAAAACTTGGCCTTAGCTGGGTAGAAGTTGATTCTAGTGACAGCCTAAATGCTATATGTGTGCATATGGAGATTTATAGGTATATATGTGTGTCTATGTAGAACACACACACACACACACACACACACACACACACACACACACACACACTTCAGGCCTGTTCTGTGAGGGTACACACAGAGCCAAGCTTTGAACCTCAGTAAAATAGGAAGGGTTAGAAGTCATCAAATCTCACTGATAAAGGACCAAGACATTAATGGTTAAAACTCCCAAAGAAGTAAAGGATACTGGGTTCCATTCTTCCCACCAATTAAAAGTCATGTTTCTCAGTTGCTTCCATCAAAGAGGAGGTATTTAACCTGAGATTGTAGGGAGCTTTATTCAGTGTAAGCCCTAAAAATTGTTTAGTGGTTTTTACAAATAAATAGTTTGGACATAATGGTTTTCCAGAAGCCAGTAAACTGAAAGAGCAACAGGCTAGAAAGAATTTAGGAGACCTTGAAACTGAACTTATGGGCCCCTCCCCAGAGGTAGAGACCCAGTGGTTGGAGAACAAGTTATAAGAAGCTGTAGAGTCTAGAGTGGACAGCTAGGTGGATGACATCAAGACACTTCCCATCTGTAAGACCCTGGGCAAGTCACTTAACCCTGTTTGCCTCAGTTTCCTCATCTGTAAAATGAACTGGAGAAGGAAATGGCAAATCAATCCAGTGTCTCTGCCAAGAAAATCCCAAATAGGGTCATGACTGAAACAGCTGAACAACAGAATTTAGAGCAGAGGGCAGATGACCAGGGGTCGCTGCTGATAGGTTGAGCTTCTGATGGCTACTGCCTTACTATGTCCTCATCCTGGTGCATAGTAGGCACTGAACAAATACTTGTTCCTTTCTCCATTCTCCTAGTAGAAGGTGATATATTCCAAGGTAATTGAGGAGAAGGTATAAGGCTGAGAGCTTAAGGGCTTGGGTCCTTCATTGTGAGCCTAGCCAGATAAATGACTGTCTTCTTTGTCAGATGGAATGACCCTGATTCTTCTTAGGAGCTAGGGTTGTCTGGGTGGCTTAGGTACATTGATTGAAAAGAGCTTAGGCTCTAAAGTCTGAGGACCTAAATTCAAATCTCACCTCTGACACTACCTATGTGACCTTGGACAAGTCACAACCATCCTGACCCTCACTTTCCTCATCTGTAATATAAAGGGTATGGACTAGATAGGTGACTTTTAGGGTCCTTTCCATAATTTTATTCCTATGAGATGTCAACAAAGGACTTAGAAATCCTCATAGGACCTGGAGTCGGGAGGACCTGAGTTCAAATCCGGCCTCAGACACTTAACACAAAACTAGCCATGTGACCTTGGGCAAGTCACTTAACCCCAATTGTCCTGCCTTCCCCTCTCCAAAAAAAAAAAATCCATATAGGAAATGGCTGGTTGCATTACAATAATATTAATTATAACTGTAAATAAAAGATGTTCTCATAATCAGATGCTTGTCACATGAGAAGGAGTATCGCTGCCCCTCCCAGGGAGGGGATACTTAGGGTTCCTCCAGTGGAGGTTTGATTGAAATGAAAAAAAAATAGCTGATATATATACCACCTTAAGATTTCAAAATTCTTCGTATACCGAAGCTCCTTTGATTCTTCCAATGATCCTATGTAATTGCAGGTGAAGGAATCAAGGCTCAAGAGAGGTTAAGTAATTCAGCTAATAAATGTCTGCATCAGAGTTTGAACCCTGGGCTTTCTGACTCTCAGCACAATATTGGCACTAAGGTGGTGCTGTAGTGTTGGAGTCCGGAAGGTGGTGAGCTCAAACTGCCTCAGGCACTTATGTGTTAAAGTGACTGTGGTGGGGGAAGGGGGTCGTAGTAAGTAAATTAACTTTGTTCAACCTCAGTTTTCTTATCTATAAAATGGGAATGATAATAGTGTAATAGCCCGCTGTTTAGGGTCAAATGAAATAAGATACATAAAGTGCTTTGTAAACCTTAAGGTGCCATACAAAGTCTAATTATAATATCATTTCATAGTAGTGGCTGTGACTGAAGTCTTTGGGGAACCAGAAGTCATTGAACTTGAATCCTAGCAGGTTTTTGTTTTTTTGGGTTTTTTTTTTTTGCAATTTATTAAGACTCTTCTGGGTTTTTTTCCCCTCTAATCCTTATTTAAAATTCATCCTTTCCTGGTACTAGGATCTTATAACAGCTTTTACACCAAATAGTGTCATTATCATGGGGCCTTGATTATATTTTTATTATATTTTAGCTAGGATAGTGACTGATAAGTTCCAAGGTTATTCTTCAGTTGCAGAGCTGGTAAGACTTAATTATCAGCTCCTTTGTGAGATAAGAGTCTACTGCAAGCAAGTTAAGCATTTATTAGGCACCTGTGTGACTGGCACTATGCTAAGTAAGTGTTGGGAACACAAAAAGGCAATAAGAGTTTCTCCATGTCTGTAATGGAAAAGACAACATGCAAGCAGAGACGTACAAATAAGATATATACAAGATAACTCTGGAGATGATCTTAGAGGGAAGGCACTAACTAAAGAAGGAGGGAGGAATAGAATTTGGAACTCAAAACTTAAAAAAAAATTATTTTAACATGTAATTGGGGAAAAAATAAAATACTGTTTTTTAAAAAGCCCTAATCTCTCGGGGGTCTAGGAATTCCCACTCAACTTAGGCTGTATTGGGGCTCATTGGGAGTCAGAGGAAACTTACCAGGTTTTCTCTTCCTCTGGAATCTTCCCAGGGACTGAAATGGGCATTGATGAAAAAATTGAGCTTGGTCTACATGGAAGAATGCCCCCAAATTGAACCAGGGAGTACAGAAAAGGAGTGAAAATAGCTCTGATGAGGAAAATAGGTTTTTCCTATATCTAGGCTCCTCATGCACCTACTTGAAGCTGGTTGGCTGAAGATTGACTCTGAGGGGACCCTCCAGAGGTTCAGTCTGCACATCACTGGACCTGAATTGTGGGAGTTATAGCTGTTCTGATCAAATTGTTTTAAAGGCTACAACCTAGGTTCCTAAGGGATACTTTATAAACTCTTGCCTTTTTCATTTAGCTGTCCCTTAGGAGTTGACTGTCCCCAAGTGCAACCTAGAGGTCATCAAAGAGGCATTCTTTGGAGAACGGTTTTTTGGGTTGTGGATCTGTTATTCTGGATAAGTCCTCATATGGGGGAAAAGAAGGAATTGATACTAAACTCTGGGCAGTTAGCTTTGAACCACAGCAAAGATTCATTCTTACTAGGTCAAGGGTTAAGGACAGGGGAGGACTTTTGTCTTGCTTTGTGCTGGGATGACACGGTATTAAGTTGCTAGCAGCCTCTATAGAAAGGCAGGGCAAAGTTAATTTAATGGTTCCTTTGAGAATGGAATAATGTGTAGCACTGCTCCATTTCTCAAGGGACATTCTTGGAGGGAGGAGCTCAGAGTACTATCACTGACATCATTTTATTAATCCTCCCAGGGGTCTCTTAGGAGGCTGCAAGCTGTTAGGGAGAGTATAGAAGACCTAGTTACACATAGTCTTCCCTGCTAATTTTGGGAAGGAATGTTTTATTAATGGTCTTTTTTCTTTTGGTATCATTTGTCATTTCCAATTATTCTACCACCTCAACCTCCCTTATAACAAAGAAGTACAGTACTTGATACCCAGTAAGTATTTGATAATGTTTTTTTAAATTCATTCATTCATTCATGGAGGTAGACTTAAGCCAAATTAAGGAAGACGTTGACCATAGACGCTCAGTTCTCTTTGTCTTTGAAAGTCCTTCATAACCTGATCCTTTCCTACCTTCGAGTTTTCTCACTTCACTCTCCTCCATAGACCCTACAGTTCAGTGACTAGCTTCCTTTGCTGTTCCTCCCACAAGATACTCCATTTCCTGACTCCATTTTCACTGGCTGTCCCTCATGGCTAGAATTCTGGCCTTCCTTTTATCTCCTCCTCTTGGTTTTCCTGGTTTTCTTCAAGTCTCATCCTGCCTTCTGCAAGAAGTCTTTCTTGGTCCTCCTGTCCTTTCCTATCACCTTCTAGGATTACTTCAATTTATGAGTGTGTATGTGTATATGTATATTCATGTTTTTGTATGCACAGAGGGATTGACTACACAAGGAATTAGTGGTGAAATTGCAGGTGGATTTTGTTTCTTTCCTCACTTCCAGCTTCATACCTTTGGCTCCTTAGGCAGAGCCAGGATAGGGTAGGGTGGTATTGGGGGCAGGCGAGTGAGGGGTGAAGGGTGTTCAATGCCTCTGGATGCTATTATTCATCCCTAATGATTATATCATTCTTCATTTAATCCTTATGCCTTCTAGTGGCACCAAAAGGGAGCAAAATTAAATTATTTTGCCTTCTGGATTCTCTTTAAAGCTTTGTCTCTACTTGAAGCACTGCTACTAAAGCTCTGCTAATGTTAAAGCCTTGAGGAGGGTGATGAGAGGCCGTGACATTGTGGTGTGGTGGTGAGGGGATGCTGAAATCCCGTGGCAGCACAGCTCAGGGAGAATGTCCCTGAAACATAATAACAATGAGTGGCCATCACTTAGAGAGCTTCAGGGTGGGATACATTGAGCTCTGGGAATTTAATGTGGGGGAGGGGGGCAAGGAAAGGGAGACATGTGCATGTGCATATCTGGTATCAGGACCACTGAGACCCCAGCACAGGGGTATTTCTGGAACCCTGGTTCCTTATATTAGCTTATCTTGCTCCTTCAAATGGGCAGTGACCGGTGAATAAAGTTCAACTGAGACTGAGGGTACTTTACCACTACAGTGGCTTCCAGACTGATGCCCTGCCTGGCAACCAGAGAGGCCCTCTTTTTGACATAAAACAATAATAAAATGGACTCAGTGAAACCCAGTGGTGTCTCAGGCCTGAAGAATTTTCCTGTATTTTGGACTCAAGAATGTCTGGAAGGGTATCACTCTAGCACTGATTCTTTTTTTGTTCCCCATTTGGCAGTCTTGATGAATCCCTTCTCAGAATAATGTTTTTTTTTAATGCATAAAATATAAAGATTACAAAGGAAATCAATTCATTAAAATTTTAAAATTATGAAAATATTTTAAAAAAATTCAAGGATCCCAGGTTAAAAACTCCTGCTATAGGACCTTAGCTGGCTAACTTTTTCATTTCACAGACTAAATGACTAAAGCTCAGAAGATTGTTCTTTTCTCAAGCCCACACAGCTGGTTAATGGAAGAAGTAGGATACAACGCTTGTACATGGATACACGACCCTACATACATTCCATGCACCCAAACAGCCTGGCACCAACAACCTTTCATGGTCTGCCTCAGAGAGAGGTCTTGCAACCTCCCAGACTTTCTGACATTGGAATCCTGAGAGGGTCCAGCCTTGCCAGCCTGGCTTTTCTCCCTAATATTCCCTATTCTGAATGAAGCTTCTTCCTTGTTTGGGAAGGGGGAATCCGACACTGAGAATGAAAGGAAGGTCAGTGGTGACTTTTGAGCAACCAAAGCCAGTTAGCTTTGAATAGTTATTCATATTTTTTCTTCAGTATTTGTTTTGGGGCCTAGAGGACTTCTGTGATATTTCACTGTAGTATGAAGGTGACCCTGGCTTGTTATAGGCTAATGCCCACAAATCAAATCCCAAGTGCTGGCAGGGTTCCTACAAACAACAGCTGGTGTTATGAGCATTTTAGGACCATTCTAGTCTTGGACCACCATAACTAAAAGCTGAGATGGTTCACACCAGATTGGCCATCACTAGGTAATGCCTTTTGGTCTTTTTTTTTTTTTTGCCGTGACAACTCATGAAAACCATCTCCTAAGGTCTTATTAACATTAAAATTTACATGAGAGAGAGCGAGAGCTGGGGAAAGGGGAATCTTACTCTCCTAAACCATATATTCTTCAGAAATATGAGTTATCATAAGATTTCATTCTAGGAAGAGCCAATGCATTAGGTTGGCCACTCATAATACTAATATTTCATCATAATATTAATGTGTTTGAATTTCTAATATGGTAAATATCTATAAATAACTCACATAAACCAAAGCTCTTTGGGGAAGGGTCCTCAATTTTTCAGAGTATAAAGGGGTCCTTTATATATACAACTGTTATAGAGCATCTGATGCAGTGCCCTGAATTATAAGTTATAAGATCTGTTTCCATAATACCAGGTGCCATAATATAGATACAAGAGACCTTTGCTCTGAATCTATATGCCTGAAGAATAAATGAAGAAGTTAACAACTATGTGGGAAGCAGTATTTTATGAAAAAAGCTAGGTCTGGACCTGGGTTCAAATTCTGCCCCTGCCGTTTGCTACATTTTTGGGGGGGGGAGGGGGTAAGGGAAGGCAATTGGGGTTAAGTGACTTGCCCAAGGTCACACAGGTAGTAAGTGTCAAGTGTCTGAGACTGGATTTGAACTTGGGTCCCCCCACCTCCCCCCGACTCCAGGGCTAGTGCTCTGTTCACTGTGCTACCTAGCTGCCCCCCTCCTTTTTTTAAAGGGTGGAAGGCAAAGCAACTGGAGTTTAGTGACTTGCCTAAGGTCACACAGCTAGTTAAATGTCAAGTGTCTGAGGCCGTATTTGAACTCGGGTATCTGAGGTCCCTTCAAGCTTTCAGTCTATGCTTCTATGAACTTTGATCTCTTCATTCTGTGCTGCGTTTCCCATTTATTCAACACTTGAGTTTATGGTGGGTGATGAGGTGGCTATACTCAGGCAATGCTGACCCTGAGAGGAAAAAGAAATAGCGTGGATTCTGGTTTATTAGACTGAAGTCTTTTTGCCACTTTTTATGTCTTAGCCCCAATCAATGCCAAGATAAAGAAACATAAAATCTCAGCCTAGTATTTAAGTCACTCTACAATCTACCTCCTACTTATCCTCCTAGTAATGTCATATTGCCCCTCCCTCCCCAAATCTGTTCCAGGCAGACTGGTTAGCTAGCTCTTCAGAGGACCTAACTTTTGGCCTACTCTTTGTAGCAGAGAACTTTTTCTTTTATGGGATGTTTACCATACCTTATTGTAAAAGTTGGGTTAAGTATTTGCTCATAGGTTCTATGTTGTCTACTGACCTTGAAATGTTGTCTGCAGCTTCTGCTAAACTCCCCAAAATTCCCATTTAATTTCTTATGCTGACCCATGATAGATCAAAAGTTGCATGAGGAAAGTTGCAATGTGGGAGGGATAACAGTACATGGAAATGCCCTTGTTAACTTTGCAGCTTTGTTATTCCTCCCTTACCTGTATCCTCTGCCCCTGTGACTGGATGATGGAGCTAAGAACTCCAAGGGGACTAGACATTTCATTTCTTCATTCAACTACCTTCATTTGGGAGATGATCGGGGTAGTGAAAGGTCTGAGACTCCTGAGCCAGTGGGATCTCGGGGGACTTTTATTCTGGGGTTCCTAGAGACATTCAGGTATCTTTCTAGGAGAGGTCTCTCCTATTCGGAGGCCCTTTTTCTGGGTTCTAATAGGAGACCTGTCATACTTTCAAGCCTTATATTATTCTTTCTTTGTCTGTCTAGAACGGCCCCAAAGTTTCTTCATTAAGCAGCAATGCCAGGATGCCTGTCTCAGTCTCCTTACATCAAGATGCGACCCAAGAGCGTCCAGTGAGCTTGGCCTCTAGCACCTCTTCTTCAGGCTCGTCCCGGGACAGTCAGGCCATGGAAGAGCCAAATGGAACTGGACCTGTGGCTGATGGCGAGTCTGGCTCCCCTCGTGCCTGCCATGTCCCTAATAGCCATAACAATTCCAGCAGCTGGCTGAATCTGCGAGGATCCCTAAAAGGCTCACCATTTAGCCCCCGGTCTGCATCTGGGCCTGGACATCACAAGCTGAGTTACCTGGGCCGAGTAGTGCAGGAGATTGTAGAGACAGAGCGCATGTATGTACAGGACCTCCGAAGCATTGTTGAGGTGAGCCACTCCTTCAGGCCCACTTGCCTCTAGTCATTGTTATTTTTTTCCCTTGGATCATTGTGGAGTGAGGGATGGAGCCCGTCTCCAAAATAGACTTTGGTGTCTGCAGTGTCCAGCTGGTTTCTCCACTGGAAAGGAAAAACCTTCTTGAAGGCTTGGTCCCAGTAATTCTGCTTCCTAGATTTAGGAAGAGGAACAGAGCAGAAAGCTTAGCCCTCAGATGTCTTATTTAACTGAATTTACCGATACCACAGATCTGCAGTTTTCTCCCTTTGTTTCTCTGACTGGTCAGACCAGGAAATCGGATCATTGGCACAGCCTGTTGAATCCTGGGGGTAGCAGTGTCAGAAAGGCGGGAGAAAGGGCAGAACTGAAAGGGGAACAGGCATCAGACTGACTGCTCTTGGAGTTGGCATGGTGGCAGTTAGTGTCCTATAGGTATTCCCCAGGAATAAAGCTGGAAAGGGGCTCTATCGATATGGAAAAGGCAAACAGGAATAAAGTGATACCCAGAGTGCGCCATGTGTTGTTGTGGTGTGGTGCTGTGTTGTCCTCAACTCACTTCCCCCATGACAGGATTACCTTTTGAAGATCATTGACACACCAGGGCTGCTGAAACCGGAGCAAGTCAGTGCACTTTTTGGGAACATAGAAAACATCTATGCACTAAACAGGTGAGCTGCAAGCCAGGAGCTCATTCTTCCTAGGCCTCTCAGAGCTCTGGTTGGGGTAGGGGTAAGTGGCACAGTGTTGAATGAAGAGTCTGCTTTCACTCCTGTCCTCCCTCATTAGTGCCCTTTCCTTTCTGCCCTGTGCCTATTGGTTTCCCCACCTCTGGGATGGACCTAGTTCCATCAGTACAAGCTCCTTTGGGGTGCTGTGAGATTACTTGGAAGGATCTCCCTCTTTGGATAGAATCATTAGTGTAATGTTTGGTTTATAGGTTGAGTGGGGCTTCTTGAAGACTCCCTAGGCCATCTAGACATGACAGTGCCATTTCTTCTCCAGGGGTACCTCTTTTTCTTTCTTCTCCCTTTTTTCCCCTTGCTTTTGTGACAGTATTCTCTCTGTATCTTCCACTGGCTTCTAGACAAGCTAAATGATGCTGGTGGCTCTGTGAGGACTGCTTAGTATATTGGTAGGATATACTGCGACTTGAAATGTTTAAGGGTTCTACTAGTTTATCTGTGATCTCTTTTATGGAGGAACATGATTAGAGGTAGGGAAAGGAGGGATAATAATGCTCCTTGACTTTTGTCTGAGGAACCCAAGGGAAAGGGTCCTAGAGAGCAAAAATGAGTTGAGCTTTAAATAATAAGACAGGTAGGATCTTCTCTGGTCTGCAGAAGGAAGGATTATTGTGGCTCTGGAGGAAGGGTTAGACAGGAAAGAGATGGAATTTAGAAGAACATGGGGTCAAATGAAGAGGGAGACATTTAGGGGAAACACAGAAAAAACGTCCCTGGGGTTACTTGCAGTTTTCCTTTGACTAGTTATAACTGAACCTGAGCTTGTATACAGAGAATCTCACTGTGATTCATACCCTGAAATGCTCTAATCCAGGAACCTTGACGTCTATCCCAGAGACTCTTTTTTCCTTTCCTTTAATCTTTCCCTTTGTGTGTTTGACTCCTTTTGCCAGCGCCGGAGCAGTATTCCCTCCTGAAGGTGGGTAATTATATCCCTCCCCTATGCCCATCCTGTTTGCTGCAAATAATTTCCCCTCCCTTACCTTATCCTGTTGTGCAGTGTTGGCTGATCTTTGTGGTTCTTGGCTGTGTAGCATTCACTGGGGGTTGAAAACCCCTCAGGCCACACAGCATGACTTACAAGGCTGGATGTTTCTCTGAAGCATGTTAATGACTGGGGAGGGGTAATTGGAAAGAACTTTGTGGCTGGTCATGCCTTAGATGCAGCTGCAAAGAAGTGGGTCCCAAATCTGATGACTTCTCTCTCTTCCTTCAGTCAGCTGCTGAAAGACCTGGACAGCTGTGATAATGATCCGGTGGCCGTAGCTAATTGCTTTGTAGAAAGGGTAAGGACAGAACTCAGTATGACTTATCAAGTGAGATAATATACACAAAACTCTTTGCAGTCCTTAAACTGCCATTTAATGTTGATGATGATGATGATGGTGGTGGTGGTGGTGATGGTGGTTTTGGCAACTGCAGCTAGGATAATACAGTGATTAGAGGGCTGGACTTGGAGTCAGGAAAATCTGAGATCAAATTTGGCCCCAGACATTTATTAATCTGGGGCAAGTCAGTTGACCTCCTTGTGCCTCAGTTTCCTCATCTACAAAATGAACAATAACAATCGCACCCACTTCCCAGGGTTATTGTGAAGATAAAATGAGGTAATATTTGTAAGGAATTTTATAAGCTTTAAAGTGCTATATAAATGCTGCCATTACTACTACCATTACGACCTGCACCATTCCACTGGAGAATGACCATAACTCGTGGTAGTAGGCTACTAAAGGGACTATTTGTGGTCTTAGAGAAAATAACACTACCTTCAATGAAGAAGAAAGGCTGCACTGGGAATAGGGACCAAAGACTCTTGGAAATTGGATGGGGCAAAATACAGTGGGAGGGTCTCAAAAGTTATGCTCACAGCCATTTTAGAAAATTCTCTTTTCTCCCTTTCCTTAGAGCCAAGAATTTGACATTTATACCCAGTATTGCAACAACTACCCAAAGTAAGTGACTCCAGGATGGAAAAGGGAAGAGAGGGGGAGAGATTTGAGGAATAATCAAGCTAGTACCATTTTCCTCTATACCACCAACATTACCACTTCCTGCCCTATGATTTCATCTCTTAGTGATGACTTTCTTCTCCTACTAGTTCAGTGGCAGCCCTTACTGAATGCATGAGAGACAAACACCAGGCCAAGTTCTTCAGGGACCGACAAGAGGTCTTGCAGCACTCTCTGCCCCTGGGCTCTTTTCTGCTGAAGCCAGTCCAAAGAATTCTCAAGTACCACCTGCTTCTCCAGGTAACCTGCACTTGGACTTCATCTCTGAAGTCTAGGGGGGTGGTTGGTGTCTGAGCCCTGATCAGGACAGAGGAGGACAACACTCAAGTCGGCATCCAGGTTCTCAGGAGAGAGATCAGGAGCTTGACATTCTCTGTCTCCTGTGTAGGAAATTGCCAAGCATTTTGATGAGGATGAGGACGGCTTTGAGATGGTAGAAGATGCAATCGATACCATGACTTATGTGGCCTGGTACATCAATGACATGAAGAGGAAACATGAACATGCTGTGCGACTGCAGGTGCCTGGGCAGCCAGGAGGGAGCACGGGAGGTCAGGAGGGAGAAAGGTCTGACTGTGCCAAGAGGCGACAGTGCTGTAGGTCCTCTTAGGGCTGGAAGAGATTGGTAGAATCTCTACCAAAGTGACCCCTGGGAGAGAGTGGCAGGCCACATGCTGGTCCTGGTGAGAAGAACATGTCAATATCTAGCCATGGACAATGATTTCTCATGGTAGTGACATAACTAGGTAGAGTGATAGAGAGGCTGCCGAACTGAGTCAGGAAGGCCCGAGTTTGAATCCTGCTTAGGAACTAGCTGCCTGACCCTAGACGATACACTTAACCTTGCTCAGCTGAAGTTTCTTTATCTGTAAAGTGGGGATAACAATAGCTCCTACCTGTGAGGGTCACAGTGAGAATTAAATGAGATAATTCTTGCAAACTCTAAAAGTATGGAAATGCTAGCAGTTATTATTAATGTGCTGTCATTGTTATGACAGCAGACTGCACTTAGTTATTTCCCACCCCAGAGCCAAGCTGTGGCTCCTAAAGCTTACCAGAAGGTGAGTGCTATCCCCCTTCCTCCCGGCCTGATCCCTTTTGCAGCTGTACCTAACCTGCTGGAGATAAAAGGATCTTTAGGATCTGATGTGGTACGTATCTCTTATCTGCAGGAAATTCAGTCACTCCTGATCAATTGGAAGGGGCCAGACCTGACCACCTATGGGGAGCTGGTCTTGGAAGCCACTTTCCGTGTGCATCGTGTGCGGAATGAGAGGACTTTCTTTCTCTTTGACAAGGCATTGTTCATTACTAAAAAGCGAGGAGACCACTTCGTCTACAAAGGTCACATCCCGGTAACCAGGCTTCCCCTTCCTCCCAGCCTAGGCTAGGACTCCTGATCCATGGTCTGTACCCATGGATCCCCCTTAATTTCTGTTCATTCTAGTCTGTGCCTTGGGAATGTAAAGTAGATTTCTCTGTAGTTTGTAAGATTTTTCAGGTTGGTTTGATCCTCTTCCTAGTATTTAACATGTTTTTCTCTTTCTCCTTCCCTGGACCTTTAATAGTGCTCCTCCTTGATGATGATTGAGAGCACCAGAGACTCCCTGTGTTTCACAGTCACTCACTATAAACATAGCAAGCAAAAGTACAGCATCCAGGTAAGGAGGGGAGGGTGGCAGTATTGTGTAACACAGAGGTGGGAATGGGAGGGGTTATCTTTGCAGGGCTTAGAAGGGGCACTGTGCATGTTGGGGCTGGTTCCTCGAATCTTGGCACCATTTCTCAGTTGTCCCTTCCCCTTGGATTTTTTCAGGCCAAATCAATAGAGGAGAAGCGTGCATGGACCCATCACATCAAGAGGCTGATTGTGGAGAATCACCATGCCACTATTCCCCAAAAGGTGAAGGGAACAGAGAGGAGTTTAGGGCTTCCTGGCTCTCTGTGGGAAGGAAGCTTTGTGGTGACTGCATCCTGAAGTTACTGTAGCTCTGTTGTGGTAAAGGATCTTGTGGGTTTGAGGGGGAAGACTATAGATGAGTAGCTATCCCTTCCACATTGTGGGGGTTAGGGGCACAGTGCCCCTCCAATCTGGAAAATTCATGGAAAATTTTTTGGCCCTCCCTTAGTACCAGAGAAGAAGTCTAAATTTTTTCTTTTATGGGGTGTTTACAGTACCTTACTGTAAAATTTGGGTTTGGTATTTGGTTATAGGCATATTTTATGCATCTAAGTTTCTAAACTTTTTCTGTGTCATCTGTGGCTTCCGCAAACTCCCCCCGAAGTCCCATTTACAGTAATTTCTTATGCCAATCATGATATCTTGAAACCACAATAGGGAAAGTAGTAATGTGGAAGGGATAACTAGTTACATGAATCGTTGGAGAATTGCTGAGCTGTCCTTCAGGAGAGGTCAGAGGGTGTGTTGTGCCAGATGTTTGGGAATAACTTATTCTTTTTCCTTTTATCTCAGGCTAAGGAAGCCATCTTAGAAATGCACTCCTATTGTAAGTCCCTCCCTGCCTGACTGTCTCATTCCTGAGTGTGTATGTCAGTATATCAGCTTATACTACGACCAATCTTTATCTCCCCCTTCCCTGGCTTGATTTGTGACTCCCCGTGTCCCATGGAGCTTAGAGGACAGAAGAACAGCCTTAGACATGAGAAAAGAGTCAAAGGAACATAATGGGAGTGGCATCTTGTTGTTAGGAATGGGTGAATGGCATTGCCAGTCTGCTACCTTCTGAAAGGCATTGACTTTAAGAAATGTGAAAGGACGTTAAAAGTATCTGAGGTATTAAGACTGAGGGAAAAGGGGTAAAAAGGAGACTGGATGTGTGGAAGATTCTAGAAAATAGAAATAGCAGAGGAAAAAAGTGAAATGTCTTACATTTTGTTTGTAGACCCTAATCGATACCGTTACAGCCCAGAAAGGCTGAAAAAGGCTTGGTCTTCCCAAGATGACATGCCCACTGAAGTGCGTCAGTATCGGCGACAATCTGGTAAGGACAAAGATGATATGTGAAAATCATACTGCTGGCCAAGTGGGCTAGAAGACGGATGAATGGATGGATGAATGGATGAAATTAATTAAGAAGCATTTATTCAGCATGTACTATGTATCAGGTTCAGTGCTAAGTAAAGGTGTTACAAAGAGAAAAAAGGCAATCATTGCTGTGCAGGAGCTTACCCTCTTAATTGGGAGAAAACACATAAAAGAAAGTTCACCTGCAAGACACAGATGGAAAGGCCCAGAAGTTAGCACGACTTAAGCACTGTCACTACTGCTTCGCTCTAGTCTTGGCCTTGGCCACTGAGATCTCTGTAATTATTTAGAGTTGTTCCTCTATCTTCCTCCCCCTGAAATAGAATGTGATTGAGTTGACAGTTGGGAACATCATTCCCTTGTGTGGTACCTTTGCTCATGTAGGCCAGAAAAAAAATTGGAATAAATGTAGTAAAAGTCAAGCGATCTTGAGTTCTAGTTCTGGCTCTACCACTTACTAGCTGTGTACAGGTCACTTATCGGCTATCTCAGTTCCTTTGTCCATAAAATGAGCAGATTGGATCAGGTGATGACCATAATTGCTGTCCAGCTCTAACATTCTGTGATTCTAATTTACCTCTGGATCCTTCTCTCCTCATGGAGTTAGGCAAGCTATATTATTTACTCTCTTTGAGCTTAGCACTTCCATATTTTTGGGCCCCTTCTTAGCTAACTCAAAAGCTCGAAGTATCTGGGCAAGGGAGGAGTAGCTGTTCTGACATCACTCTTGGTCCCTGGCCAGCTTCTGGAATGGCAGAGCAGTTAAAGGGACTGGGAAAAGTAAGTCAGACTTCCTAAAGTGGCACCAAATCGAGACAAGAAATATTTATTTTGGATCCTGACAGAAAATTCCATTATCCCTCCAGATTATTCTCTGCCTGGGACTGTGCTCCATTGGTTCATTCAAATAAATGCTCTCTTTGAGAAAAGTTGCCTCTACTTTTATTGTGTCTGTTCACACCATTTATCCATCTATTCCCTCTGTCAAAAAATCCCTCTGATACTGTTGTGTCAGGGTTGAATTTGACAGTATCTTGTTCTGTCTACTGAGCTGAGTCCCTAACTGTTTGAGAGAGAGAGAATACATACACACTTTTTTTCTTTTTCTCTTGGTTTCTACTCTCAGTTCTATTTAGCCCAAGCTCAGGGACAGATCTGGCTCAGGCTGGGGTCCCATGAGAGGTTTCCACTTGATGGCAGATGAGACAATAGCTTGTCTTAAAAGATAATTGGATCCAAAATTTCTGGAATGAGCAGGAGCCAGATCTTGGCTTCACTTTCAACAAACATTTTCTAGGCTCTGGTTGCCTCTGCATAATCCACAAACACTCGCATATCCCCCGAGGATGTTTATATTTGACCCTTGGGCTTTATTTCTCTTTGGAACCCAATTGCTATTGGCAATTTTTTTTCTTCTATTGAGGCTCTACAGTAAAAATAGACTCTGGCTTTTAGCTTAATTTTGCTTGGCCTTTGGAGGAAATACAAAGTGCTGGTCTTAGAATCATGAAGAATTAAGTTCAAATCCTCCCTCAGACTCAGTTCCTGGCAGTATTAGGTTGCTTAACTTCTCAGCCTCAGTTTTCCTCATCTGCAAAATGGGGATAATCCTAGGACCTCATTGACAGGGTTGTCATGAGAATCAAATGAAATATTTTACGTGCTTTGCAAACCTTAGAACACTAGAAATGTTAGCTATTATCATTATTACCTAGAGGGGAGGTTTTCATTTATTTGTTTATGCCTTTTGTGTTTATTTGTTATGCTTTTGTTTAATAAAAAAAATGAAAATCGCGTCTTTTAATAGAAACTTTCTAAAAGGTCACAAATTGTGTGTTACTCGATCTGTATCATTCTCTGTATGTTAGCTCTGCATTTAATTTTCTCCCTTTCCTTGCTAGAAATCTACCATGCTTAATATCTTTTTTTTTCTCCCAGCAACTTTTCAACCCTGCTATCTTGTCTCATCGATGCTTCCTCAGTACCATCATCTTAACGTGCAATCTGTGTGTCTAAAGTGTTCTCTGCAGTTTTTTCTACCGTGGACCAGATTTACATTGGCTGATAAGCTAGTGATACTTAGGGATCATCATAGCAGAAGAAAACTCATGTATAGGAAAACCTCAGCTATTCTGAAACTTTTGGAGATGTTTTCCTGTTGTTTTAGGGTTTCCTTCTTTTATCACTGAAACTTGTTTTAGAAAGTCCATTGGATTTTTTTCTAAGTTATGCCCCTCCTCCTCCCAACTTCTTAAACAGGGACCAAAAAAAGGGGGGATACTTTTTAAAAAAAAATCTATTTTTCTGTTTCTTCTTGTTCTCAGTTATCAGGTGTTTGCCAGTCACTCCCATTAAGTATATAGTCTTTATAACATCTATTTTGCCTACTTTGAGGCCAGTTTTAAATCCCTTTCTTTGTTCCCAGTGGAGGAAATCTCTTGACAAATTTTTTAGTTAGATTTTACTCTTCATTTTTCATTTTTTTGTTATGGTTGTTGAATAATTTTCTATTTTTTATTCTTAATTTTAAAAACAGATGAATAAGTATTTTATAATCCTTACCAGGAAAGCTAACCAAGTTTCTGTTTGTTTTTTGCTTATACAGTAATTGATTTTATTTTTTTCCTTTGGTTCAGTGACCTTTAACAGATAAAAGTTTTCTATCTTGGATCTATTGCTTTGGGAATGGCTGAATAGAGGGTAATTTGGATGGATATTTGATCCATGTAGAAAATGAATGGGCAGTTATATCTCCTACTTACACTAATTGGGCAAGGATGAGAGTTGAGTTAAGAGATCAACTAAGGGATAAATTCCTCCAGAAAATACTAGTTGCTTAGTAAGCTCCTGGTAAGTCATCCTTTTTTTTTGAAGTTCAAATGGTGGCATTCATGTCCTTATACAGTCTAGTCCCACTGATTTTATTCTTATAGTTCATTAAATTTACTCGACTTGTACTGTCTGTAGAAAAGGTATTACGTCTTTGAGAAGATGCCTTTTAAAAATTATTTTGTTCAGACATTTTTGGCCCATTTTGAGGTAACCAGAAAGGGAGATGCATACATCCTAATGGATGTATTATTTTATCCTATCCCCAGATCCTGGTCACCCTCAGTACAATTGGGAGATACTCCCCAATAGGGCTGCACAGTTCCATGAAGGGCTACAGAAAGTTGGGTGTGAGCTCTGCTCTCCAGCTTGAGGCCCTGTGGTGGGTGCTCTGGGAGCTGTGGGTGCTGGGAAAATGGGAATGTGCTAATAATTTTGACTTATAGAACATGGAATTGAAGGAGATAGTGATTTTGAGGTAAAGTTAGAAATCCATATGGCTGGAATGGTTATCTAGCCAGTCAGCCTGCAAAGGGAGAATTGGAACTTGATTCCCATTCCTGCTGTCCTAGCAGTAACAGCAAACACTTTAAAAATTGGACTGAGTGCCAAAGATTCCTTCTGTATACCTTGGAGGGAAGGTTTCACTGTAGTCTTCACGGTTTCCACTTTTCCAGTAATAAACAGAGATCTATAAGACTGACCCTATTATTTCCCAATAAATACATCTCCAGGTGAGATATAGCTCTGTCCCATAAGAAGGAATAGATGTTTTCTTGGGGCTGGAAGCCTATTATGCTGAACTCTATAGGAATGGGTTGAAAACTATCCAGAAGCTAGTCTTTGTGCTACTGCAGGCAATGATTCTGGGAGAAGAGGGAAGGTGTGAACTCTAAGCTGGTGAGAGGGGCTGGTGGCATTATAAGCTTGGGGCTAAAACTGGACAGAATTAATTTCCTTTGATTGTGGCTGACTTTACCAAATGTACTTAACTCTCCAGAGCCAACCAAACATCTTCTCAGGCAGCTTAATGAGAAAGGTGAGTATTCAATGGCCCAGCCATTTCCCTACTGGAATCTTGGGGGTAGTATGGGGGGAGGCAGGGAAGCCCCTGTGCTAGGCACAGTCCCAATGAATAGTAATTAGGCACAGACCCTGTCAGCACCCTGTAAGGGTAGAGGAAACCAGCAGGAGCACAGACTGACAAGAGGATAAGTTTATGAACTAGATGCTTCCAGCTTTTGGTCTCTACTTTTCCACTATGATCCTGAGCAGGTTCACATCCAGTGATAAGCCTCTGTTGCTTTATCTGTTTAAAGGAGTTAACAATTGTTTCCTAGTCAGGAATTATCCTTACTTACTCAATAGTGACGAGTGGTTGGCTTATGCTCTGGTCCTGAGGTGACAAACGCTGGAGGTAATAAGAGTAGGCAACTTGAACATCATCCCTGAGAAGAGCTCATGGCTATCGTGCTCTAATCTGTGTTTGAATCATGTTGACTCTACTTCCTAGTCATAGTTTCATAGACATCATCCTTAGAAGCTGGGTTGAGGACCCCTAAGATGGTACCCAAGTCATACCCTCAGTTACTGTGGTCTCTCTGGCTTCCATAAGGAGGATGTTTACTTGGCTTACATCATCTCTTTTTTTTTTCTCTCCCATGTGTTGGGAATCTGATGATGGTGGCAGCATCAAGGGCATCGGGTCTCAAGGTAAGACCAATGAGCGAACTGGAGATGGGATACAGGATGGAACAGGGAAATGGCTTTCAGGTGGGTAAGGGTCAAGCCCCTCTCCCATTAGCTACCATTTCTTTTATTTTCCCACCACTGTTTTACCTTCCCATGAACTGTAGCAGGGCAGAGTGTCTTCCATGCTCTGATTCTGTTTTTTCACATATCTTAGTCCTTCCCTCTGAGGCTGTACCATTGTAGGCTATGTTTGGAGCTAGTGTTCCCAAGTAACATGCTTCATAAAAATCTTTCCTAGGTCTTCTCTGCCCTATGCCCCAGCTTCTCTCAACCTTTTCTCCTCTACCTATCCCCAGCCTTACATGGAGTCCCTGGTTGGTACAGTGGGATAGACTAGCTACTATCACTTGCCTGAACCCACCGGAAATTGAAAGGCATAGGGAGGTAGTTGAGATTCCGGGTTATGCCAAGGCCATGTTTATACCTTAAACAGCATGCAGGTAGCGCTGGAGCCCTCCTGGACTTTGGGCAGCTGCCCCTTACAGGGGAGCAGCAGTCTGAGACCGAAGGGGCTGCTCAGGAGGAAGAAGTGGTGGATGAGGAGCAGGCCCTTCAGAAGGACCTGGAGGACCTGACTGTGAGTGATGGCAGCAAGAAGGGGGCCAGAGCTGAGCCCCAAGGTTCAGAGGAAAAGGAGGAGGAGGAGAATCTGGTGGTGGCTGAGCAGGTAGCCGACTTTGCCAGCTCCCTGCTGGCTGCCCTCCACTGCTGGCACTATCGAGCCAACGCTTTACTTTTCTCCCGGGGCGCTATGGTGAGGTGGTCTCTTTGATCTCCCTCCTCTGCATGTTCCCAATGCACAGTGAATGTCTGGCTCAGAATTCTTACCCTTCCCTTCCTCCCCAACCTCAAGCTTGGGTTCTTTCTGCGTCTCAGTAATCAGTATATCCATCTCCTCATGGCTGTTTTACCCTGGTGAGCCCCCAGCATGCTCTGCCTTGCCATCTGGGTTAACCTCATGTACTACTTGATGAATGAGACTAACAGGCAAGGGGGCGGTCTGTGTTGAAACGGGGGGAGTGGGAGATACAGATTGCTAGGGTGGCATTAAAAAGAGGATTGATTTTTTTTTTTGAAAGACAAATTTTCTGGAACAAAAGTCTCCAAGGGACTGTGTCTACTTTTGTCTCCTGGTTTCCTAGTTCAATTCAGCTCTAGAACTCTTTGGTCCTAAAGCTGAAATTCTAGGTTAGCCCAGCAGCTCGTTAGTTCAAAAATGTGCCTATGCTGGTATAGGTGCCCCCCAAGAAAACAACAACAACAACAACCACCTGCTAAGTTAGGTCTCTAACTTCCCTCTATGTATATTAGAGTTTGGTGTTGATTCCTTCTCTCTGTTGGGTGCAGGTTAAAGGACATGATGAATATGAAGTAGCCAAAGGCTATAAGAGGCCCAGTGGCCAGTCTCTAACAAGTCCTGAGAAGCACATGAGCTTTGAATCTGACTCTTCACTGCCAGAGGTAGGTACTTGGTGATGAAAGGGCAAGGACCCAGGTATTGCTAGGGGAAGCACCACAAAGCTTTTATCGGGGTACCTGGAGGTGCCCAGCCAACCACCTGGAAGCATAGTGTGTTGTTTTCAACATCATCACTGGGGCCCTATTGACTTTGAAGAACTATCAGGGATCCCCAGCTTTCTGGCTGAGATTCAGCAAATATGTATTAAATGTATATTCTGTGCAAGACACTGCTTAGATGATTTTTAAGAATATAGGTCTGGGGGCAGCTAGGTGGAGCAGTGAATAGAGCACAGGACCTGAGTTCAAATTCGGCCTCAGACACTTGACCCACTTACTAGCTGTGTGACTTTGGGCAAGTCACTTAACCCCAATTGCCCTTCAAAAAAGCAAAAAAAAAAATAAAATATATATATATATATATATATATTATTTATTTATATATGTATATTTATATATATTTATTTATATATATATTTATTTATATATATATATTTATATATATTTATTTATTTATATATATATATATATATATAGGTCTACCTCTAACCCCTTATCCACCACATAGGGATTTCAGTCTCAGGATCAAAAGCCGCTATTGATGCTTAGAGGACATGGCCAAATCCCCAGTTTGTACATACTTGATAGGACCCTAAACTTGGGACTATTGTAAAGTCCTTACTGGAGATTTGGGAGTCACAGGAGAGGTAGATGAAACTTTGTATCACCTCCACAACTTTGAGCTACAGTAGAGATCCCCATCCCAAGCCCCAAATCTACAGATCCCCAGGAGTAAAAGTACAGAATAGTGAAGGCTTCAGTGAACTACCAGGAAATCCCCTTTCACCCCTACTCCAAGGGTGTCGAGGCTTTCATCTGGAGATTAGAGCAGAAGTTACCTAGTGCATGTTGAGACTAACAGGTGTGGGTAGAAGACCCCCCCCCCCCCACTTTCCCACTTAATAGTATCTCCTGGGAGTTTGGGCATTTGGAAACATGTACCCAGGTTCCTGGCTGGTAAGCACGTCTGTCTCCCCTACCCCCTTTCCCCAAAGTATCAGCTCTCCCTCATGGTCATGATCTCTTTACTCCCGACCTGTCAGCTGCTGTGAGGAAGGTCTTTTGCTGGGCTGTGAGAATGCTCCTCCTTTAACATCCTCTGAAAAAGAGCTCATGTGCTTGTGTGTTTCAGGCTGAACCAGATATAGAGCCTGATGCCAGACAAGGGCTGTTTCTGTCCATGGAAGGTAATAGCAGTGAGGTTATGCAGTCAGACACAGAATCATCATGTGTCCTGGAACAGCACCACCAAGAAGAGCTGGGGGCTGACCATCCAGTCAAAATGGTTGACCACACAGTTGCTGAGAGCACAGAGGACCTTAAAAACCTCAGCAGTGAGGAAGAGGAGGAAGTAACAGTGCAAGAACCAGAGAGCATTCTGCCAACATCTGTGCTGGACCAGGCTAGCATCATTGCTGAAAGGTTTGTCAGCACCTTCTCCCGACGCAACAGCCTGGCTCTGGAGGATGGCAAGGCCAGTGGTTTTCTGACTCCCCGACTGGTCAGTCGGAGTAGCAGTGTCCGGAGCCTTGATGGCATTGAGAAGGGGTCAGTCATTCATTGCAGCACCACAGACTCACTCAGCTCCTTGCTGCCCCTAGAAGCAGACCTCGATGGTGGGGTGGCCTCAGAGAATACCTCTACTCTCAATAGGGCTGTGCCTCCAAGCCCCAGCTGCTCAGGAGAACCTGAAAGGTCCTTTAGCAAGAAGGAGGACATGCTTTCCACCCAAGACCGACTGCTACTTGACAAGATCAAGAGTTACTATGAAAATGCAGAACACCACGATGCAGGCTTTAGCATCCGGCGCCGGGAGAGTCTTTCTTACATTCCTAAGGGCTTGGTAAGAAACTCTGTGTCCAGATTCAATAGCCTTCCTAGGCCGGAACCTAAACCACTGGCCCCTGTTGGGCGCAAAAAACTAGATGGTTCCCGACCTGCTTCTTGGACTCTCTTTGATCTCCCTGGACCAGGCCAGGCTGGTTCGAGGGATGCTCCCCCCATCACTGATGCTGAATTCCGCCCATCATCAGAACTAGTGAAGATGTGGGAAGGAATGGAGTCCTCTGTGGAGATCTGCAAGAACCCCGAAGAGAGGAGTAAGACGGAATCAGGCCCGAGCCAGGAGAACGGCTTTGACCTGCATGAGCCGCTGTTCATTCTGGAGGAGCACGAGCTGAGTGCCATCAGTGAGGAGCCAGGCGATCCCTCCCTAGAGGCCATCACCCTCACTGACCAAGCTGGCCCTGCCCAGCTCGCCAGGGAGCTAAAGGAGCTGGTAAAGGAACTAAGTGGCAGAGATGAAGAGCTGCCAACCCCGCTGCACCCTCACATCGTGCAGCTCTCCCACATGATGGATAGGGGTTTGACTGAGCGTGTCAAGAACAAGGTCTACCAGCTGGCCCGTCAGTACAGTCTCAGGATCAAAAGCCATAATAAGCCTACGACGCTTCGACGAAAAAAGGTAGATCCAGAGCGAGAGAAGAGTCTGACCTTGCCCCACCTGCAGGAGGAGATGCGAGAGCTACTTTGCAAAGGTACAGGGATGGGAGTTTATGAGAGGGACACTCTTCTACCCGTTACCTCCTACTCATGAAAAAATACAATCCTTAAGGGGGTCTTGGAAATGTAAAGTGCTGCGAGTGGTTAAGGGGCTGGAATGGCCTTTATTTTCTCTTACTGCCAATGAAAAAAAAAGGGATTGTATCAGCAGTTGGATCAAAGCCCCCAGAAAAGTGCCTTACTTAAAAACAAAGTGGAGTAGAAATCACGCTGGGTTCAGTCAGACTTCAGTTTTAGTGCTGATTCAGCCCTTTCAAGCAGCATGATGTGGGTAAATCACACTTCTCCAAGCCTTATTTTCCTCATTTATAAAACAAGTAAAAACTTTGCTCCACAGGGGTGCTTTGATAAAAGTGCTTTTAAACCTTAAAGTGTAGACCTTTATATTTAAAGGCGTACTATTATGAGTATTAATAGAATATGGGCGAGCAATCCCTGACCATAACTGCTGAACAAAGAAGTTGGGAGGTGGGGGATGGGAATAACATATAATACATCAAGAAAGCTCTTACATTAACTTGGTTCCAAATCTTTTTGTTTTGCATTTCCCTGCCTCGTTTCCTTATGACTCTTCCTTTTGTTCTATCAAAATTGATGTGGGCATGCTAAGGAAGAACAAAATGAAACATTAAAACAACTGGTCCACATATGTATTGCACAGCCACCAATCAGATCATCCCTCTAACAGCTAACAAGGTCACAACCTTATTTTCCTATTTCTCTTTATCTTACTTGGGACTCATTTTGCTGTACTTTTCCCCATAGGTAAAATGAAGCCATTACTGTCTGTCTCAAATAATGAACAAGTAATGGTCTTGGAACATGGTCCCTCCAAGTCCACCTTAGGAAGGGAGAGATCACCTCGACGCTCCTACAGTCCTTCTGCTGGCTCAAAGGCTACTTCTCCTGGAGGCTGGACATCTAATCGCAGTCCCCTCAGTCCTGTTGACACAGAAACTTTCCACTGGCCAGATGTCCGTGAGCTCTGTTCAAAGTACGCTTCCCATGAAGAGGCTTCTCAAGTTGGACGAGGCCAGCGCCAGGGCCCTCCTGTCAACCGGAGCCTCTCGGTACCAGACAATATCATGGAGCCAGCCCCAGTGGGGAAGATGAGTCGCTGTTGCAGCCTAAATACCCACACGAGTAGAAGAACCCAAGAGATAACTCAACCTCATCCCCATAATGATCTGTTTTTACTTGGCTCCTCCCAAACACCAGGGCAAGATGTAGATGAAGCCTTGTACCTCACAGCAGACTTGACCCTGGAGAATAACCAGAGAGTCATTGTCTTGGAGAAAGGGCCACCACCACTAGTAGGTGAGGAAGAGCAAGACAGCTATGTGCAAATCCAGTCCCCCACCTCCCAGGAAAAGATCTCAAAGGCAGCCGTAGAAAGATGCAAAGCTTACCAAGAATCAGAGGAATTTGGCTGGCAAGAAGAGGGGGGCTGGGGCCCTCAACAAGTAGGGCAAGGGGATACAGCCGACGTGGGCCAACAGGGCCGAGTGAGAAACCTGAGGGAGAAATTTCAGACCTTGAACTCAAATGGTTGAATTAGGCTGCTTGGGAGCAAGAAGGGGAAGTGCTGCTGAGATGGGAGAGAGCTATACCCGTGTGTGATGGACCTTCTCAAATTTCCCTCCCTGCATCCCAACTCATAACTCTCAGCTTTCCCAATCTGCCTGCCTCTCTTCTGACACCAGGTTGTGTGGAGTAAACCTGTGGCTGCTCTGGGCCCTCCGTCTCTCTTCTCCCTTCTAAGTAGGCACTGGTGCTGATGGCATCTTTAGCATCTGCTGTGGCCTACTGCCATGTGCTGCTGGCTGGAAAGCTCCCTAGGGGTTGAGACCATTGTTAGGCCAGCAGGACCAGTCTTCGTGCTGTTACAGTCAGAAGTCTGTGTGGGCTATTTCTCTTTTATGTTTTCCTCTTTTCGTATAAGACCAAATATTTAAGCTCACTTCCCTCCTGGGAGAGGTACCCACAGGACATGGTCTGCACTTTGCCAGCCACTGCCAGGCTGAAGAGTGTACCCAGAAGAAAAATGTGAGAAGGTGGCTTAGGAGGATTTCCTTTATCAAATGCTCCCATTCCAAGGATTTAGGGAGAAAAGAGAAGTCTGGGACTTGAACAATAATTTATTACTTTCCATCCTGTGGGGTGTGTATATGTGTATGTTTGTATGTATGTGGTTTTGTATTTCCTTTTTCCCCTTTCCTATTTTTAAGAATGTAATTGATGGGGTGGCTAGGTGGCCTTAGGCAAGTCATTTAACCCCAATTGCCATGCCTTCCCCCCTGCAAAATAAATGAATGAAGAAACAAACAAATTAATAAAATGTAATTGACTCAGTCCAGGTACTTAATGTACACACATTTTATGCCTTGCCAATGGTGCAACAACCACTGCTGATCAGCCAACCCTGTCTCCTGCCTCATTATTAGGAATTAGAAGTAGGCCAGTCAACAGTTGAAATTATTGCCTCAGAGCTTAAGACAAGAGGGACTGGTGCTGCCTTACCTATGGGACCATGCCCTTCTATTCTCTCGGGAAGGAAATGTTCTGGAGAATTGAGGGCACTGGAATGAATAGAGAATTTGTTCTCTGTAATGCTCTGCTCCTTAGTTCAGTTCCCCTTTGAGCAGAAGGAGTTCACATCCTGATACTAGGATCTGGAGCTCTACAGAGCAAGCAGAATATATAAGAACTAACCTTGAGAAGATAAGTAGTGAGATGTTTACTGTGAAAAAGATGTCTCAACATATAGGTAGGGGTCTGTTGTCCCGAATACATTTTCCTCTTCTGGTCCCTTCCTTTCCAGCTTCCTGCCTCTATCATCACCAGCCTGGTGAGCTTTTCTTGTTGTCAGTATTGTTCTTACCTCATTAGTGTCTGGTAGGGACAGATACAATATATACTGTGTATGATTCTGTAATTGTGCAAGTAATAGGGTAAGAAAGGTATAAACCAAGTACTGTGTGAGATCTGGGCAAGGAGGTAAGACAATGGTTATTGATCAGGGGAATGGGCATGGAAGGTGGCCTTCAAATTGGGCATCAAGAGACAGGTAAGAATGCAAGTGGAGTTGACATTTCTTTCTTTTTTTTTTTTTTTTAAAGCAATTGGGGTTAAGTAACTTGCTCAAGGTTACAGGCCAGTTATTTATGTGTGGGTGTTAAGTATCTGAGGCTGGAACCCGATCCCTGGGTCCTCCTGACTCTGGGGCTGGCACTCTTACTCACTGCCACCTAGCCACCCCAGGAATTTGACATTTGACATTTCAAACACAGAGGTGTGGGGGGATGTAAGCAAAAGCATTAGGGATGACAGTGGGAGAATGCCTGGGACAATTGGGAAGACATAGCTAGAGAAGTCATGGGAGAGAAGACAGGAAAGGCTTCAAATTGCTGAATGCAAGGCTAAGAATGTTTAGCTTTGCTTGTTAAAGTAACAGGAATGCACCGAAGAATGTTAAGCAGAGAAGGGACATGATTAGATCTATGCATAAGGAAGATTAAAATGGAAGCTGCATGAGGGTGGATTGGAGGGCATGGGAGTACCATTTGGAAACCAATTCAGGAGTATTGCAGTGTGGGCCTGCCCTAGGTGGAAAAGTTGAGAAAAATCATGGAGGTAGAATAGATGTGGATTTTATAGACAGTTGGTGCTGGGAAGGGAGAGAGAGGTAAAATACCAAGGTTTTGACCATGACAGACTCATTTTTTATGATCAGATCTTTTGGCATAGTGGTGCCACATAGGGAATTAGGAAAATTGGACATTGGGGAGGAATTTTTTTGTGAACATATTGTTTGGGAGTACTAATACTTCCAGCTGGTATCATAGGTCTAAAACTGGAAAAAGATTCAGAGGCCATCTTATTTTAAAGATGTCATTGAGGTCAAGAAGGATTAAATGATGCACCAGGGTTACACAGGTAGTGTCAGACATAGGAATTGAGCTCAAGTTCTTAGCCTCCATGGTCTTTCCCCTTGGTGTAGGCAATTGGAACTGTATGATGTCACAACATCATAAACGGACAAAGGGACTATCATATATATTTATATAAATATTAGGAGTGAAGACAGGATCTTGGGTATAATCATCTTAAGGGGGGAGGCAGGAGGAATGAACTAGCATAAGAAACAGTGGAGTGGTTAAATAGAAGCAGGAGCAGATGGCATCTCTGAAGCCAAGGGAGAAAGAATATACATATAATGAGGAGGTGGTTAACAGTGTTAAATGTTTTTAGGAAAGTCAAAGGAGAGGACAGATGAGAATAGACCATTGGATTTAGGCAATGAGGAGGTCATTGGTGACCTTTGAAAGAACCATTTCAGAGGAGTGATGGAGCAAGAAGACTTATTTGACTGCACAGTTTGAGGATAAAGGGAATGCTGAGAAATACATCAGGGAGAAATATTTTTCCAAGAAATTTGGCCATGAAGGGAAGGAAAGAGATAGGAATGTAAGTAGCTAAAGTGGGTGAAGGACAAAGGGAAAGCTTTTTTTTAGGTTGGGGGAGATGTAGACAGGTGAGAAGTGTCCTTGGAGGAAAGATTGAATATGCTTAAGAGGGGATTATTGAAGCAAGGTCTTGGAGGTGAAATTGAATGGAATCAAGGATGAAGGTCATTAAATGTGGGAACTAGACCAAGAAGCTTTTGCTATTTGGGGAATAATGAGGAAAGCATTTATATATGACAGTATGGGAGATAAGATTGGATAGATAAGGGGCAGGATATAGAGGGCCTTAAATTCCAGGCAGAATAGTTTGGACCTTTTTTTTACAGATAATGGGAAATAAAGATTTTTGAATAGGGAAGTATTATGGTGAAATTTCTTAGGGTGATAAGGCAGTTAGGTGGTACAGTGGGTATAGCTTTGAACCTGGAGTCAAGAAGACCCAAGTTCAAATTCTAACTGCTGTCCTAACTTCAGACATGTATGAGTTGTATGACCTTGGTCAAGTAGCTTAACCTCTCTCTGCCTCAGTTTCCTTGTCTATAAAATAGGGATGATAATAATAGCACCTTAGGGTGGTTGTGAGGATAAAATTAGACATTTGTGAACCTTAAAGTGCTATGTACATACTATATTACTATTATTATTACCTAGACTAGAGTGGCACTGGGCCTGGATTGGGTACCACAGAGTAAGAGATAGCAGTTAGAAGTATTGTGTAGTGGGAAAGGGCTGGATTTGGAGTTAGAAAGTCTGGCTTCAGATTTTCTGACTATGGCTCCCTTTATGTAGCCTCTGTAAAATGAGATTAAATGAAGGGCTCTCTAAGGCTCTTTGTAGCCCTAAATTCTATGTGTCTCCAAAGTGTTCCCTGTCTGATGAGCATATATTTTTCTCACTATGAACCAGTGTCTCCTTGGCTGGTCTTTCCTGATGCAGAGCATCTGTGCATATAGGAAGTAGGTAAAAACAGGGTGACAAGGTTGCAAAGCCATATTAAGTACAGAGTAAAGCCTTTCCCATAAACCTTTCCAACCTGGTAACATCATTCAGAACTTGTGTTTCATCTATATAGCCTTAGGAACCCAGAAGCACCACTTACATGCCATCCCCAGCTTTAGCATGAAACTTGGCCTGCCAAGGTTTTCCCTTAAGGAATGAATTATTTGAAATAAATGAATTTTACAAGTATCTTCTTTAAGGACTAAAATTTTAATTTGGATAGAAATCTTTCAGAAATTTATGCCTATTTCACAGTACGCTGAGTGTACTTTTTCAGAATAGTTGAGTGCATCATTATGACACTAATTATTTCACTACATAAAGCAGTAGATGCTCTTTGGGCCAGCTGAATTGTAGAGGCGATTTTCCCCCACTATACTGAATGACTTCAGATTGCTACGGATTTTTTTTTTTTTAGTTCCATTTAAAAAAAAAATTAATTTGTCAGCTTTTTCTTCTCACTAGTCTTAATCTATCGATATAGCAGCCCTTCTCCTGGCTTCTAATTTATTGTTAATTTGCTGTAGCTTTAGAATCCAGATAAACAAGTAATATTTTAATTGCTCAAAAAAAAAAAAAAGAAGAGTAAATCAAATTTGGATAAAACCCTGAGGGACTCTCCTCTTGATGAAGGCCATTAACTGTAGTTGGGCTTAATGCCTTACTTTGTTTGGCTTCAAGAGGCCAGTCCTTCCTTTCTGGTTCTCCATCACATTGCAGATACACAGGTTAGCAGATAGATTACTGTATTACTAGGGAAAGACATGATCATTAACAACACCCAAGAAATGTGGGCCCTGAGTGACCTGTAGTACCAAGGTGTTGTCATTCCCCTATGTGAAATTTTTCTAACTGGCTTCAGCAGGCACCATAGGATTAGAATATGTCTGATCTATTGGGGGGGAAGGGAGAAAAGAGGGGAACTACCTCTGCAATTTATTAATGAGCTTCCCGCTGTGTACAGAGGCCATTGATATTGCCTCCACTATTTCTCAGGCTCTACCAGTTGCAGTATAGAACACTGAGTTTTTCCTTCTTGCTTACTGACTTTGCTCTCTCATTCCTGGCCAATCCCTTCCCCCCAATTCAAAAGGAACCATTCAAACACACAAAACAATAGAGAAGATCAGGGAGTTATTAGTTTATTAGAAAAACTATTAAATGAGTTGGGAAGCTCTTCCCAAGCAAAAATTCGGGTTTGATTTTTCCTCTCTGGACAGTGGAAGCACATTTGAGCAGATGGAGATCAGCCAGCTGGGTGGAGGGTCTGTGCTCACTTGGCTCCACTATTCTCAGGGTCCCCCACACCCCACCCACCTTCCCTGAGTTCTCTTGTCTGGTACAAAGCTGTTATGATGAGCTGACATCATTTCCCTCCTGTTCCTTGTTCCTGTAATCTTTTCCAGGGATCCCTCTAGGTTCCTTGAGCTTGGCAGGAAAGCAGAATGGTTTAGAGCAGATATCAGCCTCATCCACATGCCCCTGTGACAGTACCCAATAGGGAGTTGGAGGTCCCTCCCTACATCATACTGGTCCAGCCCAGGGCCAACATCTAGATGAAGGGAGCAAGGGATAAATGGGTAGGTGAGAATCAACTGAGCCACTCCCTCAAAAAACCATTCTAGAGAGAAGAAAAGCCAGATGGGCTAATAGGGACAGGGATGTGAACCTGATACAGGAAAAGGATGAAAGAAAAAGACCATAAAGTGGAAAATGTATGAAAATTAGGTAGCTCCCCTGGAGCTCAGTCCCAGTGGTGCATGGTCTATCTATCCCATAAGGAAAAAATTGCCCTGCAGTTTCAGCCGGGTTCTGTCTCCTGCCCGAAGGTGGTGGTCAGGATGATAGAGAGGGGAAGGAGCAGAAGGTGCCATTTCACATAGCTGAAATGAGCCAGCTGCCCCCATGAGCTCTCCTAGGGATGTGCGGTGGAGTGTTTATTTCTCTTGAATGTGCCCTTTGGGGTAGCATGGGATGGGGAAGATAATAGTTTATGGCATTCTCCCCACCCCCTCCCCATTCCAGGCCCAGATAACTCCTTAAGAATTCCCCCATAGAAATATTGAGGAAAGCTGCCGTCATGAGAAGCTTCTCTGTAAGACATCTGACTAGAGCAGAGCTAGTTTTTTGTAGATGCCAAGTGCTGCCTCACCTATTTTTATTTTTTGGCCAGGAAGGTGCCTTTCCATTTCATATTCCCCTGACTGCAGTGGAATGCTACACACCAGAGACCACAATACTAGGTGGCCAACAGAGAATTGCAATTTGGATAAATTAAGAGATCTGATGCCAACTAAAGATCATGTCATTGATCCCTAAGGCCCAAAGAGGACTCACTTCCTAAAGTGGAAAGACTCACTTTGGGAAAGCTAGGTTCCCATCAAGCAATTTCCCATGTTCTTTGATCAATAATCACTTCTATAGTGGGTTCCACATGAAATATACCTTGGGGGTAATGCCAGAGCAAAATAACAGAAACCATACAGCTTTCCTGTATGATGCCTTCTCCTATCATCAATGGTCAGGGGTTAATGTGAGAAGGGAGAACTTGAGAGGTGTAGGCCAAATGTAAAGGCTTCTGGGTACCAATGGATACAGCTTGAGCTGTTGCTCAATATCTATCCACAGTACTGTCCCCAGCAGAGCCCTCACCTTTCCATAAGGAATTTCAAGTTACTCCAGTTCCATTTCTTCAGTAAGACAGTGGAGACAGAGACTGCAGGTCCTTTCATTGGACCTGTGAGAATGAGGATGCCTTCCTCTTCAGGCTCCAGGCCTAATCCACTTATTCTTTCCCCTTGGGGAAATATTGTCTCCTTGTGCTTGGCCCTGGAACCTGCAACCTCCACTTCATCACTGGCCCCTGTCTTTAGGGTCACATTGCTCTCAAGAGTGGAGCATTGGAAGGGGAGACTTATGAAATTCAGTCTCTGGCCTCCAGGAATGGCCCTGGTCCTGTGTAAGAAGTCTTTTCTTGGGAGACTACAGGATGTACAGATCTCAAATTTTATCTGTGAGCAGAGGAGGAGGACAAACTCTGCACCCATCTGTCTCCTTCAGGACTCAAAGCCTTGCCCTTCTGAAAGATGTTCCTCTTTGAAGCCCCATGGATGGATGAATGCACCGTTACTGTGCTTACCTCCTAACAGGCTCCAATTCTAGCATGAGGTGGTATTCCAGCTACATGCAATGACTGCTTATCTCTGGTGGTCAGTGACACCCATGATTCCCTAGGCACAGTAGGATTCTCAACCTCTGTCTCAGTGGGATGAGATGTTCTGGGCTTTCCGCTAATCTGGTACCCTTCAAGGGTACCAGCTGGAAAGGAAGAGTGAGTGCAATGGGGTCTTCAGCTTTGGAGCGTTTTCTAGGCCTCCATGGCTGCTGTACATCTGGAGTCTGAAGAACCTGCACTGTTACTTCATCAAGGGGCCTGGATCAGCATGGAAGAAAGAAGGACCCTGAATCTGAATTTCATAGATGTGTATTGCTGCTGGATTGATCTGCTGATGAGGTTTAAACCCAGAGCAAAGGCAGAGACTCAAGGGATCAGTCTCTTAGGGTTTGGGAGTCAGGAGCTCTAACCATTTTTAAAGAGCTCTCTTGTCCCCTCTTCCTACCACCCAAGTAACAGCTACTGACTTAGGCAAATTGCTAGCAATTAGTTATACAATTCAGGAAGGACTCCCAGAAGATTGGCCTTATGAGTAGTAGCATTGTGGGGACGAGAAAAGTGGATAACACTGGAGAAGGCCCCATTGCTTAGGGAAACCTAGGGACCTGCATGGTATTCACGGTTTTGTAACCTTTCTTTACCATCATTCATTGTCCAAATGCTAAGATTATGGTTGTCCTTAAGCTACAGGGTGCTTATCCTGGGACAGAGCAGGAGCTGGGCTGCTGGTGTCCTCTCTTCTAACTAAGCCCACCACTGAAAGGATGAATGGGTGTGAGAATACAATCAAACCAAAGGTTGCTTAGGGGCATGAGGAAGAAAGTAGTATGGGAGACCTACTAAAAGAACCCTCATCCTAGAGGAGAGGGTAGGGTTGGTGAATCCATACACAGCTCAAGGACTCAGGATATATAGATGTCTGATTAAGGTGTAGGGAAGGCCTTCCTCCTCCAATTGTCTAAAACCTGTAAGGGGAAAGGTGTCTGTTCTACATAGGACACTTTTCCTCTCTCTGGGTATGTCTCAAGTCAAAGAAATTCTCTCCTACCTCAGTGATTTCCCAAACTGGACAGGGGAGTGGTATTGAAAGGAATGGAAAGTAGGCCCATTCCAAATTAGAAGAGAGGGAAAGGGACAGCAGTCAGGGAGTGCAATCCCAGCTTTGCCCTCAAAGATCGACCATGCCACAGGGGATGGGATGAATGGTGAAGCTCCTTATGTAGTGCAGTGTTAGTGCTAAGAAGAAATGGAAGTTATTCTCTAGACTGTTCCAGTTAAGTCCAGCTTATTCCTCTCCCCAGACCTGGGCTGAGACTGATCCTTAGTTCCTATGACCACTTAGGGATGAACTGGGCTGCAGACAATGGCTGGGTCTATGGGGCTAGGGGGAAGAAGGGATTGACTGGGTAGTGGCCAGTGGATTGTGGCTGAGGTAAAGCTTATGAGCATCCTGCCTGGACAGTGGGGTGTGGAAGGTTGAGGAGGGGAACCATGGTTGGCCTGGGCTGGGGGCCTCTGCACTGAACATCCTGAGCAGAATCAATGTTGTCCAATGGGGTGGGGGCCCAAGGCGAACCCTTCACCTGCCCCCATCCCACAAAGGAATAGGGGAAGGAGCTATTTCTTTTTGGGAAAGAAGCTGAATCTCTTCTCCTTGTCCTTCTTTCCAAAGCTGGTGTCTGTGCTGGCAATGGAGGGTAGGGGGAGGCTCTGGGCCTTAACTTGGATGCTTTGGGACTCGGTGATGGCTGTGCTCACACCCTGAAGCCAGGAGAGCATCTCTTCCTGTGGAAGAGGAGAAAGAAAAGGAAGAGGTGTGAGGGAGGGAGGTAGGGCTTTATCCCCTACACCTTGGAAAGAGAGTATGTCATGAATCATAAGCCCTCAGCTAGAGATTTAGTCATCACTGTGATCATCCATGAATGCTGACATCACTGAATGCTAGCGTGACATTGTATAGTAATAACACTAACCCAGTGGCTTCTGGGTAGAAAGCAGAAGAGACTATGTCTATATTACTTGGTCTGTGTATGTGTGTATGTATGTATATGTGTAAGGAAAATAAGTACATCAATGGCAGAGGAATTCACCTTTCCCAACAATACTGCTCAAGAACCTCCCAGTACTGCCCCCCGGGAGGTCAGACTGAAGATAAGACTGACTGTGACCAAGGCTGGCTCCTGAAAATGGAACAAGACTAAAGCAAAGGCGTGGCTGGGACATCCTTGTGCCTCATGGGGTCTTATAATGTTTTAGTTTTGAGTTTCAGAAAACACTAGAAAACAAAGTGGCTACCCTACCTAATGTGGGTACGGCCTCCCTGAGGAGAGGTCACATGTGTATTTATACATATGTACAGACAGACACAGAATAGAATATACAAATATACATGTGTATATGTGTGTGTATATATGTATGTATATATTTATATATGAAATACACATACAAAATTGTCTGAAGCCAAGGGAGCCCAAGGGAGCCTACTGTGTATTCCATAGATGTTTGGGATAAGATAAGACCAGATGTGCTTTACACGGGGACAGGCAGCTTTGACCTCCCTCTGGAACTAGACTAAGGCCAGTCCTGTGCTTAAAGGGATATAACCACACACTCCTCCACCCTTTCACCTCCACCTCAAACCATGGTGCCCTGCATAATGCTACCTACTCTAGAAGTATTTGTGCTTTTTCTATTCTGTACTTACCTCATCCTTGCCATGGAAAAGCCATTCACTGCCATTACTCAACCTGGAATGAGAAAGAGTTCCTTGTCCTGTGGTTGCCCTTATAAGACCCCAACATAGATTAAGCAAGAAGCTAATTCCTATCTTTGAAGAACTCTATTTCCCCATTTCTCTCAGACTTCTTCCACCTCACAGCGGTGTACAAAGAAAATTTCTGTACAAAGAAATGTGCCTCAGGCTAAAGTAGAACATAGAGCCATTTGACCCTAGGACCTTCTGAGTTTTGCAGGTTGGATTGGTCCTAAGACGGATTCTATTCTTGAGTAGACTATAGCTCAAGTCAGCAAGTTTGTGACCTCATCAGGCCACATGGGTAAGGATACATCTGCCTTGGCCTGGCATGGGTGGCCAAATACTTCAGGGAAGCCATGAACTCAGTACAAACTTCACAGGACTACTCAGTCTTCTTGTGGGATATGAGGGAAGAGCTAAGATTCAATTCCCCTTCCCATTGTCCCAGGGACTGAAAATGACAGATGGAGCTAAGAATTCTGGTAAACTTGCAAGGTCAACCTCACCCAGGAAACCCTATGCTCTTTGACCCTAGACAGTCCTCACACGTAGCCATACTCCTCTCAGTTAGCATCTTGTCTGAATTACTATCTACCTCCACCCACAGCTTTGAAGAGATGTTCTAAGTCTTGGGCCTGATGCTCAAGGTAGAAGAATGATGGTCCCTGCCCCAGCCTTCCACATGACTTCACCTCAACTTGAAGACATGTTTCTTCTTCTTATAGTCAGCAGCAACTTCACAAATGGCATGCCTCAGACCCAGAGGCTCTTCCCCATGGTATGGCACCCCCATGGCCAAATTCTTAGCATCCTTGTAGAATGTCAACTCATTATTTCTGAGCACACAGTACAGGTTATTCCAGGACCTGACAATGAGAAAAACAACAACAATTTCTGGTCATCTGGGCCCAGATGCAAGTTCTTAATACTGGTATAACTTGAAAAAAATCTCATGTCAGTCTCAATACAGCACTGCAAGGTAGGGAGGCTATGCTCGCTTGACAAGACCACTTTAGCACCGAGGTGAAAAGTCCTACCCAAGTGCCGTAGTAGATGAGTAGCAGACCTAGAACTTGAGGCCCATAATAGTACAATACCTTACAATGCTTTACAGTTTTCAGAGTGCCTTCCCATAGCTGATCTCAGATGATCATCCCATTTTATTTGTAAGCGGGACAGGTTTGTTTTTCCCATTTGGTAATTGAAGAAATTGAGAGGTTTAGAACCATTACATGATTTCCTCAAGGTTATGGACCTGCACCTGCACTTGTGCTATCTATAGGCCTGGTTGTACTGTCCATTTCTCCATCACTCAGAGTTATCGTGCCTTCAAGAACTTTACCTCTGAAATTCCTCTTTCCAACCACAATTTCCTGCTCTTTCATCTTTTCACCATAAGAGCTGGCATTAGACACCAGATCTTTTGTGAAAGACTTCCGCCACCATACCATGGGGCCTGGATCTTACTGCATCTCAGAGTTTATTCCTTGAAGAGGCCACAACTAAGTGAGGATAATGTGGAACAGATAGCAGATTCATCCAGCAAGGGCCCATCTGATTCAAAATGCTTCTTTATGGTGAGCTGGACCAAACTAAATTTGGATCAGATGAGGGAAGTTCTGGCCTCCTTGGTCTTGGAAGATTCGTTTTACTACTTGTTAATCTTGGGAATGTGGCGAACTTCAGAACCTTGGGATGAACCATGCCCTGATGCCCAATCCCTAAGGACTCTTGGGCCTCCCTATGGCTGTCCACAGGAGGGACCTTTGAAGAGCACCCTTATCAGGGGTTGGTTGGAGGTGGTTCTGTAAAATATGGAAAATGGTGTATGTCTGAGTGCCCTAGTGCAGGGTTCTTAGCTTTTTTGTGCCATAGACCCCTCTGGCATTCTGGTGAAGCCCATGGGACCCCTCTCAATAACATCTTAAAATATAAAATAACAGACCTCAGCCAGGGGACTAATCTGACCTGGATATGAGTGGCCCCCAGGATCTGCAAGTAAAATGGGGGTAGCATGAAGCCCCCAGGTTTGCCTAGGCGGGTCCTGAGGCTCTGGGAGTTGGGTGCATGATGATTACCCGGCCTGGCCTGCCTTGGATCTCCCCCCTCCTGCTCCAGAGAAACCCCTGGAATGAGGGACCAGGAGCAGGTAAAGGCCATGGACACAGCCTATCCATGTTCCTAGCAGGATCCCCTTTGTTAACCCCGCATCAGGGGGAACCACTGCTGAAGCTGAGGTGTGCCCGGCATCTCTCACAGCTCAGAGACCAGAAGGCAGGGTGGGGCTCCTGACTGAGGTGCTATTGGGCTACCTCCCCTCATCTTTGACCCTAGCCTGCTGTTGAATCTGTCTCCTGTTGGTGGTGAAGGAAGATGTCTAGAATCTGATGGGGAAAGGGGAGAAGGATGTCTTTATGGCCACAGTGAAGCCTCAGAATCAGCCCTTAACAAAACTGAGTAACACGTTCTGTTCTCAGACCCCCAGGCCTCCCCTTTTGTCATCTTTTTCCTTCTTTTTTACCTTCCTCTTAAAGTATCACATATCTTCCTGCTCTCCCCCATTCTCATAGGCCAAGAGATCATATGATCAGAGGATTTCAAGGTGGAAAAGACATTAGAGCTCACTTCAGTCTTTTCATTTTGTGGCTAAAGAAACTGAGGCTAAAGTACTAATTGACCACAGACAGTAAATAGCGTGACAGGAACTCAAACCCAGACCTTCTGAGCCCAGGTGTATATCTCTCCATCATAACTGCATTAATGCTCTTGGTGGTATTTTCATTTGTAAAGAAAAGAAGCTTTCAGACAGATTAATGCATCTCTATAATGGAGTATCAGGGATCGAGTGATGGTTAGGAAGAGGGAGAGAGCTCTTTAAATCATCCTGTGCACGAGGCTGCCTGTTCTGCCACCGGCTCAGCCTACAGAGAAGGCTGCCCCTTGCTGCCCCGCACCTGTTGGATGCCTTCTTATTGGGCCCTTCCAGGTCATGCTTGCGGCCCAAGTAGCCCTCCATCTGCATGCTGTGGGATCGGTCTAGCTGGGCAGGCAGGGTGGTCGCCGTCTCTTCACTCTCGCTCATAGGTGTGTCCAGAGCTTTGAAGAGCGGCTCCAGGGTTAGCTTCTCTTCTCTGCCTGTTCTCTCTTCCTGCTGCTGGAGTGTTGGCTTGTTTTCTTCCTGTGTCTGGTGACAAATAGGAGACACAGGCCTTACTGAATGTGGCTAAGGTGTCATGAATGATGCAGCTGGTCAATCATGTCAGAGGGGCTGAAAGAGCCATCAAGCATGGCTTCTTTATTCTCTTCCTTTACAGGCAGGTCTGGGAAGAGAGATCCAGGTCCTGGGTACATTTACACCCAAACCCTCCCTACCTCCGTCCTTAGTACCTTAGCCTGGACCATGTGTATGTCCCCTTTCTGGTCCTACAGGTTTACTACTTAGGACTGCAGACTTAGGAAGGGGGAACAGGAGACCGGTCTTCCCTTCTTCCTCTCTGGTTTCCTTGGCCATGTCCTGGCTATCTTGGATCCCTAACTTTGGCATGCCTGACCATCCAAGCAGTCCCCCATCAATGTTAACAGATTCCATCATCATCTCCCCAACCCTTGTCAATGTCATGTAGACACTACATGCTGTCTCACAGAATTATAGATTTAGCACTATTAGGGGAAACAGAGATTATCCAATTTAACCTCCCTCATTTTACAGGTGAAGAAAATGAGACCCAGTATGTGTGTGCAGAGGAGAAAGTGTACCCATGACTCTGAGAATGTTTTCATAATTTATGTCCTTGTTCTTGACTTCTCCGCAAATGCCTTTTTGTAAAAGCTAATTGATGTCAGCTGGTTGGTCCAGTACTAGGGAGTTCATGAATGATAGTGTTAGAAACTCCTAGGACCCTGAAGGGAACAAGAGTCAGTCACCCCCTGGAGGTCAACAGATAGAGGCTGATAGAGACAGGATCTAATCACCTCTGGTGGAGGTTTTCTAGATGGGGGCAGCAAGATGGGGAAGTGAATGGAAAACACCAGAGATAATAATCTCCAACTTATCTCCCAATATTGTGAGAATCAAAGAAGATATTTCTAAAGCATAAGCACACAGCATCTGGCACACACAGTAGGTGGCTAATAAATGCCCCCCCTTCCTTCTGACTCCAAGTCCAGTGTTCAGTCCACTGCACCATAATACCTATATATTTTTTAAAAACAATTTTAGCACTTCTTTTGGCCTTTCTCTTCAACTCATCTCCTCCCATCATCCTCAGAGATGTCAATAGCCATGGTGATAACCCTTCTAACTCTCGTTTCTTGGTTTCATGGTATTCTACTTCACCTACATCCTCACTCCTTACTTCATATGCTTATATTTTTTGCCATTTATTTGCCTTATCACCTTCTCTTTCTATTATTGCTTTTTTTTTTGGAGGGGGAGAAGGTAAGGCAATTGGGGTTAAGTGACTTGCCCAAGGTCACATGGCTAGTTTTTGTGTTAAGAGTCTGGGGCCATATTTGAATTCAGGTCCTCCTGACTCCAGGGCTGGTGCTCTATTCACTGTGTCACCTAGCCATCCCTTCTCTCTCTATTCTTGCTTCCAGTGGTGGAGTATTGCTAGAAAAAAGTCACAAAACTGGGCTGATTATATGCCTTATATTCTTTTTCAATCTAATCTCAATGGCATTCCTCCCCCCCCCATTTATATTAATTTTCTGTTACATTCATTACAGAATCTGTTACATTTTTCTCAAATTTTGAACCTTATCTCTATCCTTCACACTGTCAGAAGAAAATTTCAACTCCCATTTTACTAAAAAGATTAAGGCCGTGCCTCCTTGATTCCCTTCTGCCTATTTAAGAACTTCTATGAAGCCATTTATCCTTTTTTTCTTCATTTGTTTCAGAGATGATGGAGAGTCCCCTTCCCTGCTGGCTCCAACCCTTTCATTTGTACCCTTGATTCCATCCTCTCCCTACTCCTACTAGATCTTATCCCATTGAGCATTCCTCCTCTCTGACATCTTCAATTTCACTCTACCCACTGGCTCCCCTTTTCTATACACACACTCAGTTCTCCCACATTCTACTGGAAAACAAAAACAAAAACTTCCCTTGATATTCTGCACCCTTGCCTTATGTCCCATGACAAGTAATATCAATAGGTGAATGGAATGCAGGTTATTAAGAATCTCCCTGCTAAAAAGAAAAATACATATTTTTCTTCTAGAAAAGTTTTGGAAGAATGCTTCTCTATTATTCAAATTATCAGGGAGAAGGAAATGTTCCTAGAGAATGGAAGAAATGCTTCAGAAGAAAAATAAAGAAGAAAAATTATCTGATAAAGAAGGAAAGATTCCTGATCTGTAACAGGAAATTTGTGAGGAGAAGGGTGTGACACAGAGAAGGGAGGGAAGAAGGAAGATCAATGAAGTTTTATAACAGGTATCAGGGACAGAGCTGCATCTTTTGAGAAAGCAGCAATTTCTCAAAATCAATCATTAACATTTATTAAGTGCCTACTATGTGTGAGGCACTGTGGTAAGCACTGGGACAAATTAGCTAAAAGGGGCAATGGACTGGTACTGTATATTAAAAACGTGTAATTGAGACGTGCCTAAGACCAGAGGGAAGAAGTATGGCAGAGAGAGCATTTGGAAGGAGAAACAAATGACTGTGGTGGGATAATGACAGTTCCCACTGGGCCATAAAAAAGAAATGGAAAAAGCATTCAGGACAGGGATCACAAACGTGCCATACACAAATAATATAGTAGTAATGGTGGAATTCAACTATCTGAACATATGTTGGAGTGCCTGGCTTCCTCTAAGTCCCTGCTAAAGCTTTCTATAGGAAGTGTTTCCTGATCCCCCTTGATTCTACTTACATGAACTGAAGCAGAGTGAAGTAAGCAGAAGAACAATATTGTAAAACTCTTAGCTACTCCGATCAAGACAATGAACCAAGACAATTTCAAATGCCCCCTGATGAAAAATGCTATCCCCCTCTGACCGGGTGCTTGGGATCTATGTTTGTAACATCATTTTGTGACATTAGTTTGTAAATGGGGTGCTTTGGGATCTATGTCTGTAAAATCAATTTGTAAAACCAGTCTGTAAAATCATATTTCCCCCTCCCCAGCCTCAGAGCATTAACTCTGCCCCTTCCCCCTGCCAGCACTCTGCCCAGCAACAACTCATGAACTGTTTATCTCTGCTTGAAACAATAACAAGCTACCTATGAATCCTTCACTAAACCATCTATAAACATTTTAGCTTAGGCAAATGTTATCTCCCCTAGTAGAGTGTCCAGCTGCGCCCATGAATCCTTCAATGACCTATCTATAGGTTAACTCCTTAGCCAATTATACTCATACTAAGTTAGCCTTGGTTCCCAACATCCATCTTGTCAAACTTGACACTGATGGGTGGCAGACTAGGCACTTCTCAGTTGGCCCTGACTGCTAGTTGACTTAGTGACGTTTCAAGTCTAAAACCACACCTCCAGTTAGCCACCCCCTCGCTCTATTTCCCAGTGAATTATGGGAAATACGCCTTCGCAGCTGATATTAAGAGTACATGTTCCTTTAAGCACTGACTACTCCTTAACTCCTTACTCACCTAGTTAGCATAATTGACACCTGATTTACTGTCTTGACTCCTTAAAACTATACCTGTGACTTCTTTAAGTTTGCAGGTTCCCTAAGAACTCTTGCCCAAAGTAAAGTATAACAATAAACTTTTACAATCTCGACTCCATGTTTGTTTGAGCCTATGGAATTCCTTCCAGACTCGGGGACTCTGGTCCTTGATCTTAATTGGAGCCCCTCTGGAACCTATTACCCTTCCCCCCATCACCTCCAGAGAGAGAACTGATGAACTCTGGATATAAACTGAACCATACTTTTCCCATTTTCTTAATTTTTATTACTTTTTTGTGTATTGTTGTTGTTTTTGGTAACATGACTAATGTGAAAATATTTTACATGACTTCACCTGTGTAACCGGTTTCATATTGTTTGCCTTCTCAATAAATGGGGGTGGAACAGGAGGGAGAAAATTTGGAACTCAAGAATTTTTTTAAATGAATGTAAAAAATTTTATGTGATTGAGAAATATTTAATGAAGTAAGTATAAACATAATTAAAAAAAAAACTTCTATGCCTTATCTCTGTTGATTATCTCCAGTTTATAGTGCCTATATAGCTTGCTTGTAAATGACTGTTACACATTGTCTCTCCTATTAGATTGTAAGTTCTTGGGAAGTAGGACATGTCATTTGCCTTTCTTTGTATTACCAGTCCCTTAGCACTGTGGCTGGCATATAGCAGGCATTAATAAGAGTTTACCGATGGGGCAGCTAAGTGGTGCAGTGAATAAAGCATGACCCTGGAATCAGAAGGACCTGAGTTCAAGTCTGGCTTCAGACACTTGACACTTACTAGCTGTGTGACCTTGGGTAAGTCACTTAACCCCAACTGCCCTGCCTTCCCCCCTTAAAAAAAGTGTTTACTGACTAATTGACTAGAGTTCTCTCGCTTGCTAAAAGCAGAACAGGTATTAAATTCCTGATAGGTCTTAACGAAGTGGACAAAGTCAGGAGGTAAAATCCTATTTCGGACTTGATTTTGACTCTACCATCCTCAAGCCTCACTGTGCCCTGGCTCTTTATCCTGAAGTCCCATTCTCCTGCCAACTGTGCCCCTGCCTTTTCAGCTTTCTTCTAGGCATTGTCTTCCCTCATCAAAATATAAGCTCCTTGAGGTCAAGGACTATTTGTCTTTCTACTAGTATTTATATTTCCAAAGCCTCAACATTTATTAAGCTTCTATGGTGCAAGATCCTATGGATACAAATGAATCCCTGTCCCCAAGGAGCTTTTATCCTACTGAAGAAGACACAAGCAAATAAATACAAAGAATATGCAAAATACTTTAACAAATAGAAAGAGCTACTGGAGAGAGGATAAAAGAAGGATTCAGGGAAGGCCTCATGCTCTTTGGCTGCATTTTAAAAAAAATTATGGATTCTAGGAGATGGAGGGAAGGAGGGAACACTTTTCAGACATGGAGCCACTTGTGTAAAAGCATGGAGATGGGGGATTGAATGTCAAGGTCAGAGAACAATTATTAGGTTGGTTTGATTAGTGAGTACACAAAGGGGAATAATATGAAATAAAGAGGAATTGGTTTGTTGTCGTTTAGTTTTTTCAGTCATGACTCTTTATGACCCCATTTGGGGTTTCCTTGGCAGAGTTACTGGAGTGGTTTGCCATTTCCTTCTCCAACTCATTTTATAGATGGGGAAACTGAGGCAAACAGGATTAAGTGACTTTCGAAGGATCCCACAGCTAGTAAGTGCATGAGGATGGATTTTAACTCAGGTCCTCCTGTCTCCAGGGCCAGTACTCTACCCACTGTGCCACTTAGCTGCCGAGGAATTGGTTGCAATGTAGTAATGATAGGACCTTTAGAAGAAAGTGACCATTCCATTTGAGAGTCTATGCTAGTTAAATAAAAGAAAGCCAAGCATAACTTCCCTCACAAACCAGATTTTGAGAGAATGAATTTTAAAGAATTCAAAGAAAGTATAGTGAGGATACTATGACCTAAAATTCTACAGTGCCAAAGGGATGGGATAGTTTCAAGAATAAAATTCTAATGCTACAAATAGAAATTATTCCATTGAAGAATACTAGGGGAAAATTGCCTAAGGGGTCTCACTTGGATGTACCATGAATTCATCGAGCAACTTGGAGGGAGGGAAAGAAGACATGAAAGATTGGCACCATCATGTAAAAATCAGTGGAAGAAGGGCGGAAGCCCCAAATGAGCCAAGGCTAAAAATGAAGACATTTTTGGGACAGCAAAAGGGGAAAACATTCAAAGATCAGATAATGGAGAAGACGGCAGGGACAAAAGTAACAAACAATAGCAAGGCGGCTTGCCTCATGCTGCATTTTTTTCTGCCAAGAATGATCTTTAGACTGAAAAGAACAACAAAAATGGCTAATTAGGAATTGAAATTTATCATAAATAAGGAAATAGTAAGAGAGTAGCTAGCTCCCTTATTGAGTTGATATTACCAGGTCCAGACAAACTACATAACAAGATGTTAAAAGAAATTGGTAGAGGTGATTGTTCAGATGCTATTGGTGATCTCTGAAGATTTTTGAGGAATTAGAAAAGTTATTGCAGGACTGGAGACGGGCAAATATTATCCCAATTTTCAAAAAAGGAGAGAGGTAGACTCCTTGAACTGGTGGGCTTACCTTCGCTTTACAGCCAAAATGTAGTACAAAGGAGTGTTTCATAGGACAGTGGGGATTCCTAAGAGTTGGAATGGATTCTGTAATTCAATAGGCCTATGTATTCTTGGAAGTGTGCCAAGTCCATTGAAGACAATGATGATGGTCCTTGCCCTCACAAAGTTTATATTCTTTTATGGGAAAACAACATGGACAGAGATGAGAAAATACTCAGAAATATTAGTTATTAAAGCTTAAAGCAGCACAAGACTTTGGGGTACACCCTGTATAAAATACCAAATAGTTTGATAGAGAGAAAAGAACTGGGTGAGGGAGATCAGGAAAGGTCTTTTAAAAGAAATGTGACTTGAGCTCCCAGTGTTGTTGATGACGGAGGATGTCCCTCAAAGTTCTGATGGGTCCTCTTCTTGCTCAATACTAGCTCACTCCCTAATCTCATCAGCTCCCATCAGTTCAGTTATCTCTATGCACATGATTCCTTGATCTATACAGCTAACCCTTCTCTTGGGAACAGCTCGGTGGTGCAGTGGATAGTGCACTGGCCCTGGAGGACCTGAGCTCAAATCCAGCCTCAGACACTTATTAGTGCATGACCCTGCACAAGCCACTTGACCCTGTTGGCCTCAGTTCCTCATCTGTAAAATGAGCTGGAGAAGGAAATGACAAACCACTCCAGTATCTTTGCCAAGAAAACCCCAAGTGGGTTACTGAGAGTCAGTCGTGACTGGAACAATAGAAACAAGTCTTTCTCTTGAGCATAAGTCTCAACACATCTCAAATCGGATGTTAAAGGTGTTTCAGTCTCACAGTCCAGGGGGACACATAGAGTCAAACACAACTGAATGACTGAAAAGCAGCATGTGCCTGTACCACACTAAGTGTTTTACAATTATTGTCTCATTTGATCCTCACAACAACTCTGGGAGGTAGGTGCTAGTATTAATTCTATTTCACAGATGAGGAAACTCGGGCAAACAAAGGTTAAGTGATTTGCCCAGGGTCACATAGCTAATAACCATCTAAGGCTTGGATTTGAACTCAGATCTTCTTGACTTCAGGCCCAGTGCTTTATCCACTGTACCACCTAGCTGCCCCTATATATAATAAATGCTTGTTGAAGTCCTATTCTGAGACCTTGAAGATCCTGAAGGCCATTCTCAGCTAAAGGCAAATTTTGTCAAAGTTCTGCAAGTTTTGATAAAGTTAGGTTTTTGAGTGCAGACTACATGTCTCTCATGTGAAAACTTAATTCACAGAATTCAGAAAGATTCACCACTAGAATTACCCACTATCAGGGGCAGGGAACCTGCGGATGTTCTGTGTAGTCTAGATTCAGTCAAAGGGCAGCACTTGAGAACTTAAAGGGCCACATGAGACCTTGAGGCTACAAGTTCCCCATGATGGTGAGCTTTTGTGGCCATAGCAAGTCATGAAGACCATCTACTAAGGCATTGAGGCATTTCAATCTGCCCTACAGGAAATGAAAATATCAATGCAAACATGGGATCCTTGAATTGTTTAAGTATGAATAACCATAAAATCATAGAATATTAGAGGGAGAAGGGACTTTAGAGATCATCTGGTCTGATTCTCTTATTTTTAATCTAGGGTACTTGGATCTAAAGAGATGAAATGATTGGCAAAATGATTCAAAGTTGGTTCATGGCACAATTAAGTCTAGAGTCCCCAGACTCTGAGTGCAATGTGTTTTCTAATGCACTGTGTGAATGGATTCATAGGTTACCCTCTTGGTAACTTACTTGCAATTTTATGAGGATCTTCTGGAAATTCATGCTTTTGTCCAAAAGAATCATTAGACTTATAAGGATTCCAGGCACTGGTACAGAGTGATAGAGGGAATGTTTGGAGGCAGCAGTGACTTATTGATGGATTTGCATATCCCTCTAAAGACAGCTACCTCCTCTGCCTCTAGGAAGAGGTGGTCCTGACTAAGTCCTACACACTATTTCTTGTCTTGAGCGAGAACTGGATTTTGTGGCGATTTTTATCCTTCTTGGAATTTCAGAATTAAGAGATTTTAGAGATCCTTTAGTCTAACCTGAAGCAAAAAACCTATAAAATCCTTTTAGCCTTACACATGTATCTGAGATGAGGGGCTGTCTTCTACTTTAAGCCCATGACCTATCTCTTGAAGTATTCATTTCCTTTTTAGAAGTATTCTTCTAATTTTTAGGAAGTTATTTTTCATGTATTTAGTAAAATCTGTCTCTATGCTACTATTATCCCCTCATCTATCAATAAACATTTTTTAAGTGACTACTATGTGTCAGATACTGTTTGCTAAGGACTGCTGATACAAAAAGGGGCAAAATACAGTCCCTACCCTCAAGGAGATTGCAATAGAATGGGCAAAATGAAACCCCAGTTCTGCCCTCTGGGGCAGAAAAACAAATGAAATCCTTCTTCCACATGACAGACCTTCAAAGACAGTGCTTGTGTATCACCTAAGCCTTCACTTCTCTAGGTTAACTAACTCCAGTTTTATTAGTAGCTCTTTTTATGTTCTGAGGTTGTCTCTAGTTTAATAGTCCCTTACTATCCTAGTTGCCCTCTAGACAAGTCCTATTTTACCGATGTCCCTCCTTCAATATGGTGCCCAGAAACGAAAACGGTACAGATTTTGATTAGGGCAGAGTGAACAGGACTATTCAGCAATGAGTATTTCTTAAATACCTACAGTCCAAGTAGCCTCCTCGAAGCTTATTCTGAACACTATGGCTTTATGTTAACATATTTTGGGTTGTTTTTGGATCATTACATTACACTGTTGACCCATATTAATTCTGAAGTCCACTGAACCTAAGAAATTCACTCCTGCTTAATTTCACCTTACTAGCTTCAGCCTATCATTACAGCCTGTTGAGACATTTTTGAATCTTGGCTCTCTTACCTAAAGTATTAGCTATTTTCTCTAGCTCATAATATGCAAATTTGATAATTATGCCATCTATGCATTTATAGGCAAAATGGATAAAGATTTTGAACAGCACAGGATCGGAGATCGATCCCTGGGACATCCATATAGACCTATCTCCAATGAGGCATCAATCTGTTCATTCCTATTTTTTAGATCCATTTGTTCAACTGGTGCTGAATTCACATTATTATCTAGTATTATCATCTAATCACATTTTCTCCACTTGTTCAAAAAGATGGCATATTGAAGCTTTGTTAAAAATGCAAAAGTTTGAAAGATATGGCTGACTCCATCCAGGGAAAGATCATGGAGACACTGGTAGGTAAGGCGATAGAAATTTTAATATGTATCCAAAAGAAGTGAACTTGGGGCCAAGGCAAGAGAAGACTCTATGTCTCTGAGTATTTAAGGTTGCTGGAAGAAAATTCAATTTTAGTCTAAGGGATAAGGGATAAGATAACACTGGGTAGCTAGGTGGCACAGTACATAGAGAGCCAGGCCTAGAGTCAGGAACACTCATCCTCCTTAGTTCAAATATAACTTTAGACACTTATTACCTGTGTGACCCTGGGCAAGTCACTTAACACTGTTTGTTTCAGGTTGCTCATCTGTAAAATGAGCTGGAGAAGGAAATGGCAAACCAATATCTTTGCCAAGAAAACCTCAAATGGGATCACAAAGAGTCAGACGCAACTTAAAAATGACTAAACAAAGGCTAGATTTAAAAGAATAGTGACCACCTCCGCCCCCAAGTTCAGAGTTACGGGGGGGGGGGGGGCGGCCTGCAGATTAGGAACAGGGAATGATAACTGTGAGAAGGCTCACCTCACCTTAGTCTCAGCTCACCAAGTAATGAAATAAGGAACCTGAAGTTTATCTCAACTGTGGTTTGTAGCCTCACATTCTCTCATGCTGTCTCAGAAAGAATAACTGTGCCCTTAAATCAGTTTTGCATTCTGGACTACAGAAGTCAAGGTGGGAAAGAGAACTGGAAAAAGATAATAAATCAGAGGTAAAATAAAGCAGAGGTAAGGGTCTGTGGAAATGAATCTATTCTTTTTTTAATCCTTTGGTAGTGACAACAGAACATGAACCTATGACTAACAGCATAATAACTAATAATCTAATGCTTCTTCGTTTGTGGGGGGCCTGCTTTTTGTTCTCTTCTATCCAATTCCATTTTCCTCCTACCCAAACCATCTGCTCCCTCACTTGAAAATCAGCATTTTCCACTCCAAGAATGTCTTCCAAAGCTCAGCCCCTAAGTGTCATCCTCCTTCACTCACCCTGCCCCACTTCAGCATAGGTTCCCAGTGATCCCTCTCTGGCAGGCTTGTGCAGAAGAAATGGGTAGTGGCGTTTTGGCCACAGAATCTAGGTTAGAGCTGGAAGACAGGCAGGGGGGCTGAGTCCTTCACCACCCCAGAGACATGTACAAGGATTTCTTCCAAACTGCACAATTACTCAGGTGAAGGCATTGTTTAAATTACCTCTGTCCTAGGGCAAGACTCAGTAAAACCTGAGAATGAGGTTAAGTAAGAGCATTAGTGTGGATGAGTTAGCAACAGGGAGCTGCCACAGGTCAGAAGATCTAGTTCTCAGGCTGATGTTACTTTCTTCGAGTTTGATCAAGACTCCTTGTTCATCCTTGTCCTGGGGAAATTGGTAGTTTCTATTTGGAGGAAACAAACAAAGAAGACTAAGCAAGGGAAAGTGTCTTCTTTCTGTAGCTCCCAACTAAAAACCAGCCCTAAGAGGGCCATTATGCACTTTATATATATATGTGTGTGTGTGTGTGTGTGTGTGTGTGTGTGTGTGTGTATATATATATATGTATGTATGTATGTATGTATGTATGTATATAGCCTTATACACTTATAAGGGAGTGTAGTGGTGGAGACCCCACGAGACATGCTTTGTTTGTCCCTGCAGAGATCAAGGCCATTCCCTTTACGTCTTCAAGGGCACATCCTCTTCTACCATTTTCCCTCCTCTAAGACCTTCACTTCCAATAATAAAAAAAGAGGACACAAAAGGGCTCATCAGGTATTTGTAGATACATCTCTTCCCCTTTTTCCTTTTTTTGGTTTTGCCAAAGTTTTAGCCCATGTGCACTGAGTACAGTGACTGGACCTTCGACTTCATTCACATATAGAACTCCCAACGGAGAAAGCTCTTCCCTTTGCCAGTGCAAGCTGGCCCCTCCTCTGTAACTTACTGTCTCAGAGAGTTGTCTGGGGACTTGCCAGGATCTCACAGACAACACACAGCACAAGCGGCACTTGAATCCATTTCTGGGTCTGAGGCCAGCCCTCCCCATACTATTGTCATGCCACTTCTTGGCCAAAGCCATTTTACCATGATCACTGTGGGGCAAGAGATAGAAGGGGGAAGGTGCCCCGGATGTGGAAGATTAGATCCAACTAGTGTCAGCTGTGGGAGAAGAAAGAGGGGCAGGGTCTTCCTTCAGACTGCTTTGCACTTCTCTTTGAAGTGCCCATAGGGGAGATTTGTATAAGTAACTGACTGAGACTCCCTGGGGAGTCAGAGGAAAAAGCAGCAGCCAGGCCAGGCCCGGTGTGGACTGTCCCCCCTGCTTCTAAGATCAGATGCGACCTTCTCCACGAAACCTTCCCTCATCTCCCTCCTCGTGCTTTTCTGAATCACCTTAAATGTCTTTTCTTCCCTTTATGACATTCTACCTTGTCTCATACTCCATGTGCCCATCATAAACTCTATTCCCTACCCCCAACATGTTATAAGTATTTTGAGAGCAGGGAATTATCTGGGGTTTTTTATCTATGTATTCTCTGCTCCCTGACCTTAGTGCTTTGGAGGGAGTTGGTAAGTAAAGAATAAATATTTGTGGAATGGAAGTTGAATTAAAGTGATCTGTATAAGTCACAGTAGCCTAGAGGCAAGAAGCCAACCCAGTAGTCACAGATTCAGTGTAGGTCAATAAAAGAGCCCTCAAAGTTCTATTAATTTTCAAGGGATCTTTATTGAGTACTATCAGAGACTTCACAGCTATTTCCCTGATCCCAAACTGCTTTCTGAAACAAAATCCTGTTTTTTAAAAATACCTATATTCGGGGTGGCTAGGTGGTGCAGTGAGTAGAGTGCTGGCCCTGGAGTCAGAAGGACCTGAGTTCGGATCCGGCCTCAGACACTTAACGCACACACAGACAAAAACCTAGCCGTGTGACCTTGGGCAAGTTACTTAACCCCAATTGCCCTCCAAAAAAAAAAATACCTATATTCTCCAGGGATGACTGCAAATCTCCGAAGACCAAAGTCTTGAAACCACAAAACTGTAGGATCTCAAGGTCAATGGAAAGATGAATAGTAGATGAAAAGAAGCTGTAGCATATGAATGAGGATGTGTGCCCAAGAAGAGGTGAAAGAGATACCAAGAAAACGGTATGATTGCAAAAAAAGAGGTGCCCGAGCCACAAAGAGTGAGGAATAGAGATGGACAGTCCTAATGCTGACATGTTAAAAGACCTCAACAATACACCTACACAATACACAGCAATACAACCTAATACACTGGCTTGATTCCTATTCAGTTCAATTCAACAAGAGGTTATTTAGTACCTACTGTGTGCAAAAAAACTGGACCAAGGCTGTGGATCTAAGGATGAAAAAAAATGAGATGAGACATACTGTCAAGGAACTCAAGTTCAAAAGGAAGGGATAAAACTCATCTATGGATCAGTAAATACTGTGTAGTTGGCATACATGTATATGCCTTGCTATGTGTCTTTGGCATTTGCTTTGTATATCTACTATGGAGGATCTATGGGAAGATAAGGATATACAAGATGAAAAGGCTTAAGTGAGTTCCTATCTATATGGGTCAAAGGAAATCTCATCAGGACGCTATCTCAAAGCCACCAGGTATCACGCTAGAGAACTCCCAGTCTCCACAAAACACTACGCTTATGTTCAATATCTACTTCAGCTAAGCCTGCCAAAGCAATGAGGCATCTATTAACTAATGTTTAATTATTCACTTGTTCAGAATGGATTACTCCTGCTCCTAGTATGCAGTTAAGGTGCAAATGGCAAAGAAGCAGCCAAATAGAGTCAAAGCCAAGAAACTGAAGCCCACAAAAGGTTAAGTGAGTAGCTGTGGACAGATTTCCACTCAACTTGATTCCAGTTCATCAGTTGCCTACCATGATGACATGATTAGACAACTGGCTGGGATAAGGGTGGAGCCTGTGGTCACAGAGTAAAGAAAGGTAATGACCCATCCAAGTGAGCAAGCCCATTTCCTTGGCTACCTTAACATTATGCTCTAACCCACTAATTCGAGAGACTGGAGTAACTGCTGAATTAGTCCTAAAACCATTCTTGCAATGATGTGTAGATTGTTTTCCTCCATGGTACACCTAACTATATCACCCAAGGGAAAGGGCAGCAAGGTTGAACTACTTCAGAGGGCACCTGGGCATTTTCCTAATGGTCTGGAAGGCAAACAAACCCTTTGCCATATTGTCTTAGAAAGAAGTGAGAGGCTCACAGAGGAAGTAGAAGTTATTTACCTGATGTGCTTGTAAATCACATATAGTCATTTAATATTGAGATTTTGGTAAAGATTTCCTGGAAAGCAGAAAGATCCAGAGAGAGGCAAACAGAAAACCTACACTGTAGCTGAACCAACAATGTAAAGAGAGGGACCTGAAGAAAAATATTAGCTTGGAGTGGTAAACTAACCCAAGAAACTCTGTTTCTTGGTTGGGGTACATTTTATCAATAGAAAGTACAGAAGAGGGATAATGGGCAGCTAGGTGGCATTGTGGATAGACTGTTGACCCTGGAGTCAGGAAGACCTGGGTTCAAATCCAATCTCAGACACTTACTAGCTGTGTGACCCTGGGCAAGTCATTTAAACTTGTTCAGTTTCCTCATCTCCAAAATGAGTTGAAGAAGGAAATGGTAAACCATTATAGTATCTTTGCCAAGAAAAGCTCAAACAGGATCACAAAGAGTTAGACACAACTGAAATGACTGAACAACAAAAAGAAATAATAATATCCCATTTTTATTTAAAACTCTTCTTCAAGGGGCAGCTACATGGCACAGTGAGTAGAGCACTGGCCCTGAAGTCAGGAGGACCTAAGTTCAAATCTGACCTCAGACACTTAACAGAAAAACTAGCTGTGTGACCTTGGGCAAGTCACTTAACCCCAATTGCCCTCCAAAAAGCAAAAAAACAAAACAAAATAAAACAAAAAAACCCAACCTCTCCTTCATATCTGTGAATTATGAAGTACAAGTGTATTATCCCATTGTTATGATCAACCAGGCTCAGAAAGACCAAATTGATAGCCTGTCACACAGCTAATAAATATTACAGATGGGTTTTGAACCTAGGCCTTCTGACTCTAGACAAAGCAATTTCCTCATAAAGTCATGCTTTTTCTCTCTTGTGACTGGCTTAACTTGTGAGTGCAAAAAGCAGAAGAGATGGCACGAGTTCCAATGGCTAGGGAGAGTTCAAGTTTCCCAAAGAAGAAATAGCAGAAAAATATGGATTTAAGATGTGCCTAAGGGGTGATAGGGGAGTGAGGCTGGCAGCAGGGAAGCAATTTGGAGAGGTGAGTTAGCAGGGGAGGCCCTGAGCAGAAATCTGTAGGATCATAGTTGGAATTAAGCTGAGGGAAACAGGGTTATTGTTTAGCGTAGGAAGGGATTTTAATGACAATATAGTCCAACCTCCTTATTTTACAGATGAAAACACCAAGGTCTAGAGCAGGTGGATGGCTTGCCCAAGGTCAAACAGAGTCAATATTTAAAAGCAAGTCCTTTGACTTCAAATCCAGCATTCTCTCCACTGTGCTGGGAATCCTGATAAGCTTGCCAAGTTCGTGTTGCCCCATTCCAGGAGACTTTGCTGCAGGGGAAGTACAGTATTCCTCCTGCACTGTGGTGAGGAAAGAATTAGAAGGGAGTGGGAAGCCATGCTGCATGTAGGACGTGGGGATCTTGTAAAATAACAGCATTGCATACATCTGTTCATCAGTGCCTAAGTGCCTGGATGACTCTCAGAGAATCTAGACCTGAAAAGTCTAGGAGCTTGACTTTTCTCCCAGCAACAGACACAGCTCAGGTACTGACTGTAAGGGGGCTGAGAAGGGGAATGACAGAAGGTGAAAATGAAAGTAGCAAAACAGGAAAAGAAAAAAACCTAGAAGGCATCATAGAACCCCCAACTTTTAGAAGAAGAATAAACATTAGAAAATGTCTATTCCCACTCTTAAAGTTGGTGGTTTATCATCTAATTCAATTCTTCATTTCACAAAAGACCACTAAAGCAGCTTGCTTTAGTCATTTACTCAAGGTCACAGGACCAGTCAGTGAACAAAGCCTGGATTAGAACCCCACCCTTGTCAGGTTACAATAGTTCAAGCACAGTGCAGCAAATGGGATTCGGGCCTAGGACGAGAGGGGCTCTAGGCAGGTGGCTCCAGGTAGGACTGATCCCACCCAGTGTGTGTTCGAGGGTGCAAGAGTATTATTGATGGCAAACATTACGATTCATAGCTGACATTCATGAGGGTTAAGAGGGCCTTACACTCTGTCTCAGATGTAAGAAAGAGTCAACTATTCTGTATAAATGAAAGTGTGGTAAGAGGCACCAAAGGAAAGCAAAGTCCCTTCCCAAGAGGCTCCAAATTTAAATGAATGCTTATGTAATCCACATGGCTAAACAATGTAGGTGACAGGTATGATGGCTGCATTGAAAGAGGGGTAAAGCTGCTAGATAAGACACACTCCCAGGTATGTAACTAGAAAACCGAATAGCCCTGGGCTAGTTCAGCTCCCTGAAAAAGGCAGGTCATATCTTGCAGCTGAGAGTCTCTGGATTCTAGTTTAACATAGATTTCAGTTCAATTTCTGTCCACGAGGACAGGGATTCCCATCATGGCTTGTGATTGGTGGAGATGGTAGGTAGAATGTTTCACTCAGAGGAGCAGGAAAAAGGAATACTTTAGTCTGGGGAAGATAGCAGATTAAATTGAAAGAAGCAAAAGATAAAGTCAGGCAGCCAACCAGAGGGAGAAGCTGAAACGAATAGGGAAATAGAGATGATTGAAAAGCTGAGGTGCAAGACAGCGAAGAAAGACCCCTGCATTACAGTCAAAAGGTAAGAGGGGGCCAGGGTAGAAAGACAAAGGTCATTTTGGTCAACCTGCAGCTAAGCCACATGGGTCAGCTCTCTATCATAGCTCAGAAATGGAGACCAAGGAGAAAGTTGCTAACAAAGTGAATTGGAGATTATAACTGAGGTGAAAGGATATCGAGAAAGGGCCAGATTCTCTTTAGATTAGGGATAAAAAAAAGGCCAAGAGATGAATACTTTCCACATGGTGGGTGATGAGAGGATTAGCACTTAGGAGAATGATCAATCTTCTATAAACTTGCCTTCAAGATCATCATTAGCATTATTATGTGGTACTCATGGGTTCTAGGTATTATTCAGTAATGGGTTCTGTAAACTACTGACAAAAACAATTCCTGACTTCAAGGTGAGATAAAAATAAGATAACCTCCCCAACCCAACCACAGAAATTAGCATGAGGAAAAGAGATTTTTAGAGAAAAAAAGGATGACTCTCAATCCCAGCTAGGATGCTGTATTATGATGATTTCCATCGTCATATCCCATATTTGAGGCTTTTATATGTGTCTTATTGTCACCTACTCTGCCAACACATACCTAGAAAAGAAATTTTGAAAAAGGACCTGAGAATAATCTGCAGATCTAGAGACACAAGGCAATTACCTTGTCAGGTGCCTTCCACTGAGTTAAAATAAAGAGGGAAGAGCAGTGGACAGATACAGGAAAGAGTCCAAGAGCTTTCATTTTGGAAGCTTGGAGCAATGAGGCTCCACCCTGGAATTGTAGACAGATGAACCATTATGCACATTAACTTAATCATTCCAGTGGTCAGAAGCAGGAGAGACCATCCCATGTGTGAGGGGAAATTATTATTTACTTGCCATGCCTACATCTAATGAGCAAATGATTTCCATGTCATCTCTGTGTCATGGAATGAGGTGGAGGTGGTGATGCCAGGGGAAGAGGAGTGAAAGCTTGTCCAGGCAAAAAAGAAACAATGGCTTCTTTTTTAATCTAAGGCTGTCAATGCATACCGTTCTAGTGGTTTGTTAAACGTTCCCAGCCAACTACAAGAGTGCTGACAAGAAGAGGAAAACCACTGAAGCCAGCAGAAACTAATACTAGAAGACATCTTGAAAGCAGGGCCTGCCATCTGTGCTCCCAATCCACCCCACTCTTAGAACCTGAGTATGTTGTTGCTTCTATTTTGAGAATGGCTGGTTGCTTCCATGAAACAACATCCAAGAGAACAGACTACTTAAATCATTCCTCCAAGATTAGTCTGTGATAGAGAGAGGAATGAGGACAAGGAACCCAATACCCCCAATCTAAACCCAAAGAATTACCGAATTCCACATATGAAAAGGACTTCAGGACCCCCCAACTCCAACTCAACACCAACCCCAAGAGTATCACTACAATACACCTTCCAAAACAGCTAGTCTTGGCTTGAAGGGAAACTCACAGGATCCCCTCCTGAGCCAGCCCAATTCAGCTTTGGAATAGCTCTTAATTTTAGGAAACTTCTCCTTACCTCGAGCCTAAATTTTGGGGGCCAGTGTTTCAAGGTTAAGGGATAGAGATTAAGAGAGGGATCTGAGGCTTCAGTGTGGATTAAAGGGTCTTCACAAAGCAAGGATTAGTTGTGGTTAGAAATGATTTCTATCTGTCAGACTGCAGGGAGTGGCTTTCCTTTCCTTTCCTCTCCCCTTCCACCCAAACAGACAGGACCTGTGTTTTACAAGCCAAATTATTACGGTTAAGCTGTGGGTTTTAAAAAGCAGAGAAGGAAAATAGATTCTAGGTTTTGAATCTTAATAATAGCTTGTATCCATTTAACATTTTAAAAGTTTGCAAAATGCCTCCTATTCATATCTTCACAACACCCCTGTGAGGTAGGTACTACAAGAATCTTCACCCTCTGAGAGGTTAAGAGACTTGCCCATAGATGTCCACACAGCTAATGTTAGAGTTGGGAGCTGAATGCACATCTTCTTGTAACATACAGGATAGACTAGACTTGTTCCCTTTGGCTCCAAAAAACAGAGCCAGGACTGATGGATGGAAGGTGAAAAAAAACCAAATTTAGGTTCAAAGTCAGAGGAACAAAAAGTTTCTAATAATTAGTTTTCCAAAAGAGGAATGGGCTTCTGTGAGAGGTGGTAGGCTCCTTTTCTTTAGAGGCCATCAAGCAGAAATTGGACAACCACTTGCTGGCTGTGTTACAGTGGGATTCCTTTTTGTGTTGGACCAAATACCTAGAGGTCCCATCTGATTCTCACATTCCGAGATTCCATGCCCACCACTCCTTCCAGTAGGCCATACTGCCCTCAGTAAAAATGGGCATTTATTACTTTTCACAGAAAATAGGAACAGGAACTCCTTTACACAAATGTTAATTAACAGCCTCGTGGGGCACATTGGTGCAGACATTATTTGTTTAATAGCAAAGGCAGGAAAACTGAGGCATATGCTTGCTTGGGGGTTATTCCAGCAAGTGAAAGGCAGAGATGGGGGAAAAAGATTCAGGTCTCTTAAATTTGGATGTCTTAGGAAAGTACAATCTCACTAAAAAGGTTGGAATGCATACCTACTATAGCATTCTGGGCTCTACTCTATGGAGAATTCTAGATCCATCCTTAACCACAGGAACCCATGAGTGTTAATGGCTTGAAGGGGCCCTGGAGTTCACCTAGATGAGTCCCTAGTTTTGTGGATGAGAAAACAGAGAACTATAGGGTCATATAGCTGACAAGGGGTAAAGCCACGACTAGAGCCCGGATCTCCTGACTCCCAGTTCTCTTTCCATTCTTTAGTCTCTTTTCTTTTTAAAATTTTTTCATTTAAATTTTTTTTTAATTTTTGAGGGGAGAAGGCAAGGCAGTTGGGGTTAAATGATTTGCCCAAGGTCACATAGCTAGTAAGTGTGTTAAGTGTCTGACTCCAGGGCCAGTGCTCTATTCACTGTGCTACCTAGTTGCCCCTAGTCTCTCTTTTCAATATATTTTCATTTATACGATATTTTTCATACATTCTCTAACCTCCCAATATCTCTATAAGGTAAAGAGGGAGTTATTATCCTATAGATGCCATTGTCATTTAGAGATAAAAAAAACAAAGGAAATTAATTAACTTACCCTACTCCACATAGCTAGTTAGTGGTAAAGCCAGGATTAGAACCCAGGTCCCTGATTCCTCCTATGATGCTCTTTTCACTAGACCACATGACCTCTTCTTTGTCATCTCCCCATGTGCTTACCCCAAGTTTTGCCTTCTGCACATGTGCATCTTGTTTCTTCTGCCACCCCCACATACTCACCTATGACCTGCATCATGCCTTGGGTACCAGGTACTGTTCCTATGAATCTCATGAAGCAGAGAGTGGAGTGGGTGCGATGGAAGGGGGACATTCCTAAGGAGAGTGCTAGTATCTGAACAGCACACAATTTAACGTGCCTCCATGCTGTCCAGGAGAAGCTGCCCTTGCAGGAGGCTCTAGACAAGGTCCAGAGACAGGGCAGGGCTCAAATGACCTTTTCTTCTGCTCTGGAAAATTTTAGGAAGTCATTCCCTGAGCTGGAGGATTGGTTTATAGTCCTTTATGATGAATCATGAAACAGAGAAAATCAATCAATTTCTTGTGACCTAGTCCTTGGCAAAATAGGAACTCATCCTCAGAGACTGGTGTTAAGGGGTGGGGAGTAATTATATTGCTTGCCAAGTGTCACAGAGGTTGAAAGAATAGTTTAAGCAAAATGCTCTCATGTCCAGCCATGAAGGTCAAGGAGATAAAGGTTTCCAAAGACGATTTATGTCCTCTTATGCAATAAGTAAAAATCATTACATTAAAATTTTGCTTTTGTAATATAATAGTGAAAGCATTTATGGTAGGGATTCATAACCTGGGGTCCATTAACTTTTAAAAACATCTTTAAAACTATTTCAAAATAATTGGTTTCTTTGGTAATCCTCTGTATTTTATCTTACTCATTTACAAACACTTTTCTGAGAAGGGGTCCATGACTTCACCAGTCTGCCAAAGGAGGCTTTGACACAAAGAAAAGCTAAGAACTCCTGAATGCTCGAGTTAACCCTCAACTAGACTGAACATACTGGAAAAACTGGAAGGGGAAGGGATAAATTAAGTGACTGATAGTATTCTTGGAAAGAAGGCAAATTGGATTGAAAAATCTTAATAAATTCAATATAGATTAATCTTTGAGAGGGAGTATATGTTTATATATAGAAGTATGAAAGGTAATATGTATGTGGCATAAGAATTAGGAATCTGATGAAGCTCTGGAATAGCTCTCCTGGCATTTGGACATTAATATTGATGTGTTTGCTGGATTGCATTCTGGTCCATCCCACTCCCTTCTCACATAACAGGAAGAGAAGGCAGGGAAGTTTGTCATGCATGAATGACCATTTTTCACATGAAACAATGTCAGACAGAGACTCAGCGAGTATCTATTCTACATGGCCACCAGCACCAAGAGAGCATACACACAGATGAGAGCGCAACTAAGTTCCCCAAGGTTTTGGGTCTAATAGGGAAGGGGTTAATAGGCAGAAATTCATTTCCAAAATTCTTTTTTTGGCTGAAACAATTCCCAAACCTCCACACCCCCCATTTCCCCCCTCCTTTCTGTTTCCCTTGAGCCCCCATCCATCCCTAAAAAATTTGACCCCCATGAAAAAAGGGTAAAAAATCACTGGAAGACGAAGCAACAGACTATCCATCTTTACTGGGGCCATTGCCTCAAGTTCATCTGACTTGCTGCCTTGATTTCTTTTTGGCTCTGGCCATGTGCAGGTTTCCATATTTGGATAAAGTGCTGCTGCCGTTGCAGAAGTAGCCTCACATATGGAATCATACTCACCTTTCTCCTTAAGCATTTGGCCCATGTTTCCCCTTCTCCCCATTCCCCACACAGGGTATTCCAGGAATTTGGATAACAGGAGACTGGGATAGGAGGGGCAGGGCTCTATTGCATATATAAATCAGATGCATGTACATACACAGACACAAGGAGTAATTAAATGGACATTTGTTTGGACACAATAATGCACACACAGTACACAATTCCACAGAGACAAATAGCGATTTATACTAGGAAGAACAGCCACGGCACAGGAAAGCAGTGAGTCTTTGGATGACAGCACTGGTCACACGGCCTCAAGTCCTGTGTCTCCAGAAGAGGTAGAGGCAGGGGCTATTTTGGGAAGTCAGACAACAAAAAAAATTTTTTTTTGGCGGGGGGTGGGGAGAGGCAAGTTCTGGGCTTGGGCTAGTTCAGCTCTGCTTCCATTGCCGTGGCTGTCTGTTAGTGGGAATTTGGGATACATTTCACCAAAGCCCTGGAAGGAGTATCACCACATGCAAAAGGAACTTTCTTTGGAACTTCTGAGGTGGACTCTGCATCCTCCACTTCTGGACCCCTGCTACTGCCCTCCTGCTGAGCATGTGGGGGCCAGGGCCGGTTTTTGAATATCACTGATATGTGAGGTAGCAGAGATATGCACTGTGCGTGTGTGTTTTTAAAGTATGAAGACATGTGCAGACTTAATCTAAGTGTTCAGAAGGGCCTGGAAAGGATCTTCAGAGATCTTCCAATCCAATTTCTTCATTTCTCAAATGAAGAGATTAAGGACATTAAAATGACTTAACTAAGGTCACAGAGAAAGCTTTGTGATTAGTACTCATGCCTCCTGACTCCTAAGGCAGTGTTCTTACCACTATCCCACTCAGGTGTTGAGAGGGAGAGAGCACAAATCTGGATTTGGCGCGAGATCTGATGCAGCGGTATCTCACAGAAAACTAGTTTTCATCCTGAGATAATTTCTTGTCCCTCTCCCCAAATTTCACTAGTGTCCAGAACCAAGATAGGGTGGGGTGACTGAGGACCACACATCACTTCATTTCCACCCAGGAGATCCACAGAAGCATGCACTTGGCAAGATGACTTGGGCATGTGGAGGGGGAAGTAGTGCCATGCCATGCAGGTAAGGGTGCTGAGCACAGACCGGTGGTGCACAAGACATCTTGTTTTCTTCTTGTTTACTTTTGTAGGCCTGTCTTCATTTGATTTCATCACCAAATAATTCCTCCCCCCCAAAATGCCATTATAGCTTCACTTGCCCCCAAGAGAAGCCCCACTGGGATCTACTGCTTACCTTGCCACCATGGCCCCTGTTTCCTCTTCTTCTGGGTTTTGTCTTAGCCATAACCTCTGACAACACTCTCTAGAGAGCCCCAGAATGAAATCCTGGGATCTTGGTTGACTACAGTTGACTACAGTCAACAACCCTGGGCCTCTTCTGCTATCTCCTCTGCTATTTCTACTATATAAACTTCTTCTATACAACAGAAGGCTTAGCATTCAAACCTTTCATCTCTGGTATTGTAAGGTTTTCTTCTCCCACTCTTCCACTTTTTCCCCTTCCCAGCCTCCAGGACCCCCACAGATGCACCCCAGTGAATCTGGTACATTAGAATGGGATGAATGGGAATTGAGAAAGATGGTAAAAGTTTTCATTAAAAAAAAAAGGAACTCAGGAGGATGGAAGATGGTGAGAATGGATGCACTTCCCTCTCTCAGGGCCAGAGAAGAATGACTTAGGTCCTGCACAGATGGGGAAGAAAAGCACTCCAGTTTTAAGGACAAGGAGGGGTGAATTGGGAGGAAAGGAGAAGGTTTAAAGATGGAATGTCACAGCATGAATCATTTGGTCTTCCCTCTGATGTGAACAGTGATATGTTTATCCATTAACATTTATTAAACTAAATAAAACCAAACTAAAAAGGAAGGCTTCTTGATGGATGGGCACATAATCTCCTTCCAGCATTTCATTTACACAGAACTGAGGAGGAAGGCAACTGTACTAGAGAATTAAGTAAACACAATAAAATGAGGAAGACTGAACTGAACAGGAACCTCTGGAAGGGGGAGGGGAAGGTGGAAGGACCAGGGCAGTGATGGGTGCACCATTCTCAGCTTCTTGCTGACTGATTTGGAGTGAGATCTAGGATGGATGTATAGGGTCTGGCAGCAGAGATTCCCAGGAACTAGACAAATGTGAGTAGAAACTGACCGGTGATGTTCTTTCAGTAGCTACTCGATGGAGACCCCGAGGAGGCTCCCCAGCTGTCTCACCTTCCTCCTCCTGAGCCCTGGAGAATACGGAAGACCAGTTTAAAAACAAGGCAGCACCTACCAAATGGAGAACTGACTTCTTACACATAGCACACAGGTTAATATGGGCTGGGTAATCTATAACCAGGCTTTACTGTGTACAGATGCCTAGAAAATAGCAGCAAGCTTATCCTATAAAATTTAGGTAAATACTTCCTCCCCCCAACACATAATCCTTTGAAAAATGGAAAAGTCTCCAATGCAAAGCAGTTATTTGAATATTATACATGTCTCCTGGAAAAATGAGGAGTGAACTTTGTCCCAGTGCAATGATCTAGAACAATAAAGCTCAATTTTATTTATTCCAGATTTACCTTTCCAGTTTTAGGCCCCATATGATACAGGAGAGCTGTCCCTTTGCCTTCCATTAATAATTTACAAAGCCCCAAACCCAGTATTCCTGAGGGGTTTCTTTTCCGATATAAATACCCACAAATTGAAGATCAAGATGCACATTCGTCAGTCTCATGAGGCTCTGAGGATGCTACTCCTGAGGGAAAATTCCTCTCTCCATTTTCTCCTTTCTACTGAGTTCACCTCTAGTTCCCTTCCTCCTTCAGTATTGAAAACTTACTTGTCTAGAGACTCAACCAGGTTCTGTTCGCATGGTACTTACCCACTGTCCTCTGTGGGTCTCTCTGGAGTCTGGCGTTCTTTCAGCTCAAGCTAGAGAAAGAAAAGGTCATTCACTGGGTCAGGAAAGACAGAGTGAACATAAGGACAGGGAGAGAATGCTATCAGTGAGCTAGTTTCTCTGCTGCGCCTCGGGCCCATCACACTGCAGCCACTTGGGTACAGAGGCTCTAAATCTATTGGTGCCACAGTTACCAAACTACCTTCCTGCTTGAGTATCACAAGATGATAGAGTTGGAAGGGACCTTAGAAGCCATCTTGTCTAACCTCTGCAATTTACAAATGGGGAAAATAACACAGAGGTAAAATGACTTGCCCAGGATCACAAAGGCAGTAAATTGTACATACAGAGTTTGAACCTAGGGCTCCTGACTAAATCTAGCAGTCATTTCACTTAGACATGAGCTTCCAACCCTATTTCCTTGCCTATTAACCATCCTTTGAAAATATTATCATGCTGACACCTGATTATCAAGCTCAATAATGAATCATTTAGTAAAACATTCTTAGGTCTTTTTCACATGTGTGTGTCTTGTTTCTGTAGAACTATAAACAACTTGATGATAGAGAACAGCATCTTCTGGTTTTGGTTTTTTTTAGCACCCTCTCCATCACTCTCCTCATTTACAGAGCTCTACACTTACTAAATGGCTTAACCAACTCCCTCTGAAGCTCCTCCTTCATCCCACTCTTTGCCTTCCTAGCAATTTCAGGACTCACGAGCTGTCTCCTTCACTCTAGCTTTTCCCATCTTGGCCCTACCACTCAGATACCCCATAGCTCACCGTGGTGGGTTTCTCCAGGGCAGCAAATCGCTCAGCCCAGGTAGCTGTGGACTTCTCAAAGGCTTCATGTCTCTTGATAAGTTTCTCCACACTGTCCACCGTATGTCCAAAGTCCCTGCTGGCCAAGTAAGGCTCCTGGGCAATCAGCCATGCTTCGGCCACAGAAGCATCCCGGGAGAACTGACATACTTCCAACACTGTCACAAAGAACAAGTCACAGACCCACACACACAGAAGACCTTAACAGGTTAGCTCTGCCCCTTGGCCATGGGACTCCTAGGCAGTGCAGCAGAGACTACAGTTTGTGGAAGAGGAAGTTAAGGAATGTCAGCTCCTTGAGGGCAGAAATTATTCTTTTGCCTTTCTTTGAGTCCTTATCACTTATCCCTCTGCCTGGCACTATTAAGTAAAGGCCCGTTGACTTGACTTGCTCCATAGTGCAGATTTCAGCAGCCACCTGGCAAACCAGTCTTCTCACTAACGTCCAAGTAACCATCTACCATTTTTATTCTCAAAGTCCCACAGGGCTAGGGCCAAGATCTTGAAAATCTTCTTCCCAGTCAGCCTTAAGATCTTTGATTAATTTTATGTAAACAAAAGGGAGGAGGCCTAGGTATAAACCAGAGGCTGGACCTTCTTGTTTAAGAGCCTCTATTTGAAGTGGGGGTGGGGAATGGATAGGTTGTGGATAATTCTTCTCTAGACTGAGCTGATCATAAAACTGAGGAGTTTTCTGCTCCTCCCCCTTCCCTTTATCCACAAAAAGCCCCCAGCCTGACCAAGTTTATTGGCCCCAAGGCTGCACTCACATAGACGCAGCCGCTCTGAGCGATTTTCCCATTTCTCCATCATCTCCTGCCTTCTTGATGTCACTTGATTCAGCTTCTCCTTGATCTGTAATGATGGTAAGAAGATTTTTGGTTCTGGTCTGGAGCTTGGACTGCTATGCCATATCTGAGTTGTTTATAAGCTTTACATGTAGTACATACCATACCTCCCTATTTTATGCTCTCCAAGGATAGAGACTATGCCTTGAACAGCAACTATCCTATACAAAGCTTAACATATAGTAGGTACTTAAGAAATATTTATTGAATAAATGAACAGATGGGCAGATAGATGGATTATTGAAGACATTACTGGAAGAGGGTATGATACCTCAACCCAGCTGGTGCCCAGTTTCTGTGGAGGAGCCAGTACCTGGCCCTTATTCTAGACCCTCTCCCTTCTTACCTCTTCAGAAGCCTGATGCTGCCGCTGAAGCAATGATTCTCCTAGCTCAAGGCATGTGCTGAAATTTTTGCTTCGGGTTTCAATTTCTGCCTTGATGCCTTGGTGGTACTTCATAAGTAGTTCCACAGAGGATACATCCCTGAGAAGAGAGGCAGGTGAAGAGGGAGAAAAGGATGATGGCAAGGGAATTCAGCCAAAAGAATGCACCCTAAGGCTAAAGCCAGAAGGGAAATCTCCTCCCAGGATAATCTGCAGGTTCCTGAAAGAGGAAACAGCCTTAAAGCTACACATACATTGTTAGGCCCTAGTTCTTTAGAAATGCTACTTACAAATCCCCAAACTACAATATCCTTGGTTTCCAGGTCACCCACTGTGTGACTCTAATGGTTCAGACCACACTAGCCTCTGAAACAGTCCAATGATTAACTCTCCTAGGAGTCTTCTATGAAGCCATTTGCAGACAAGGAATCTGAAGGGCTCAGGAAGGCTTGGGGATTCCTAGGGCCAGGGGCTTGGGCAGGAAAAAAGACTAATGGGCTCCCTGTGTGGGGTACTAGGACCCCAAAATTGAAACTAGCCATCAGGAACATGGTGGGTCCTGAGGGTGAGGTCCTAGTCTCTGGGGGGAAGTATAGATGAAATGGAGGAAGATTGATTCTGAGGGACAACAACAGGCACGGAGTTTGTACATAGTAGGTGCTAAATAAATGGGTGACTTTAAACAAACTGGAATCTAAGATGTTGAGAACTTTATACAACCAGCTCTTCCACTAGGATTTCCAGTTGTAGTTTATTTACTCCTAAGGAGAAAGAATACAATTCTCTCTCAGCATGGGGAAATGGGAGGGATGTTTCACCAATGATGCAATGTTGGGAAATAGATAGTGGGGGACACCTGGGCTTATGTATGGTGCAACTCAGGGCTGCTAAGTGAGCTTAGCACTTCCAGAACTCTGAAACTATGATTTTTGCTAATAAGGCGTTATATAAGCTAGAAAATGTATCCAGGACATAAATGGAAGTGAGAAAAGTGACTTCTAGCCTCAGTCCAAATCTAGGCAGGACCTTAGTTTTTTCCAGGTCCTGAAAGATCTCTGCTTCCTTGTTGAACCCCAAAGGTCCCGTGTCACTACAACACCGAGTCATGCTGTCTCTGACCCCAAAAGACCCCCCTGCTCCTCCCTTTTTCCTCCTCCAGAGAACAGCCTGAGTCAGACTCTCTGCCTAAGTGTATGAGCTCCATCTTGTGGGGGAAGGTAGCCACAGAAGGAGAAGACACTCTCCTGCCTTTGCTGCATACCTGGGCTTCTCCTGGGTTTCTATCTGCCTGATGATACTTTCCATCCAAGAGAGGAGGTCCCGGACCATGCTGAAGAAGCGGAACTTGTCTGCTGTGTCCACCAGCTGGGCCCGGCGCCCTGCACAGGCATCCAGCAGCGCTTGCCATGCTGCGGTCACCTCCTGCTCTTTGCTCTGGATCTCATCTGCCTTCTCCCCAGCATACGCTGTCTGCAGGCGTGTGGCCACATCCTGGAACTGCTGCACCTGGAGTCGACACCATCATCATCAGGAGATGAGATGTGGGGTAGCCTGTGGTGCTTTACAGGTTACAAAATGCTGTATGTACACAATCTCATTCCAACCTCAGAACAGCCCATGAGGTCGGCACTATAGGTATCATTAGAGCTATTTTACATGCTGAGAAACAGAGGTTCAGAACCATGTCCACACAGCTGTAACTGTCACCAGTAGGGTCTGGATCCACGTACTGCATGCATTCCAAGTCTCCTACTCTACCCATTGTTCCACACTGCCTCATTCAAAGTGTGCCATTGTTCTGTCTGACAGAGGAGTGAAGGGCTGGTGATGGTGATGGTGAAACCTCCAGAGCTAAAGGCAGCGAAATCTGGCCCATGGAATGACTTTAAGGGTCAATCAGACCCTCCCACCCCCAGCTAACCGTGGGTTTGTCTCTAGCACAATTAACTCACATTCTTTAAGATTTTGCCCCTCAACATGCCCTCCTCCCATTGCTGGCCTCCTTGTGGCTGCCCCTGATAGGGGTCCCCTTGAGGAACTGATAACCTGTCCCTTCTTACAGCAGGTAAGTAGGTAAAAATTCCTCCATAGCAGCCTCCCAACACCAGAGCTTCATGCTCTGTGCTCCAGGGCAAGGGACAGTGGGTAAGCCCCACTGCATGCCCCCTTTTCATTTTTCACTTCGAAAGAGTGAGTGGACCCAGAATGAACAAGCACAGATGTATTATACTTACATTACCTTTGTCACCAAATTCATTCTTTTTCTGAATTTCCTTGTTTCATAGAAACATGTGCTTAGAGCTGGAAGGATAGAAATCACTGAGGACAACTTCCTCATTTTATAGATGAAGTTATTGAGCCCAGAGAGACAGTTAGAAACAGGTTTGGAACCCAAGTTTTACTGACTTCAAGTCTAGGAGCCTATATATTTAGTCTCTCTCTGTCTCTCTTTCTCTCTCTCTGTCTCTCTCTGTGTGTCTGTGTCTCTGTGTGTCTGTCTGTCTCTCTCTCTCTCTGTCTTTGTCTCTCTCTTGCAATTGGGGTTAAGTGACTTGCCCATGACTGAACAGCTATTAAGTGTCTGAAGACGAATTTGAACTCAGGTCCTCCTGACTCCAGGGCTGGTTCTCTATACACTGAGCCACCCAGCTGCCTCTTGATTCTCTTTTCAATCAAGGGAACCATCCTTCCAGTCCCCCAGGTTCTCAACCTTTTAGTTATCCTTGATTCCTCAACTCAGCCAAAATTGCATTCTTCGAAGTTACCAAATCTGAAGGTCCTTTCTCAAACCTTGTCCTTCATTTTTCTACAGCTCCCTCTGCCACTTTGCTGTCTCCCAGTCCTCCTTCTACTGGTCTGACCCCTTCTCACAGTCCTTCACCCAAAGCATCTTCTCTCAGTTCTTCCGCGATCGTCATGCATATTGCATACTCCAAGTGCGAGTGTACCCTAAGGCTCTATCCAGGACCCTCTTCTTTCCCTCTGTGTGTCCCCTCACTTGGTGATTTCATCTGCTCCCATGGCTTTCATTATCACCTTCATACAGATAACCAAAATGATCTCTCTGCTCTGTCTCTCTCCTATCCGATCCATCTGTCACAAAACTCCCAAAGCACATGCTTGACCACGTCACTCCCCTACTCAGTCAAGTCCTGTAGCACCCTATGGACTCTAGGATCAAGTATTATTTCACCCCTTTTGAATTTCCATTTTTATGTAAGCTTTATAACATACATGGACTGGGATAGGATAGGCATCTATATAACACCTACTATGCGCTGGGCATTGTGCTAAGCACTTTTTACAAATATCTCATTTGATATTCACGGCAACCTTGCAGGGCAGGTGCTGTTATGATCTCCGTTTCACAGTGGAAAAAAACTAAGTTGATCCAAAGTTAAGTGACTTGCCTAGAATCACACATCTGTTTGAGACTGGACGTAAACTTAGGTCTTCCTGGTTCTCCTTGTACATAATTATTAGTATGTAAACAACTAAACATGCATGTTGGAGGTACATGCTCAAATTTTCTTTTTTAAAGGGCACTTGATAAGAAAAATTCAAAGAATACTGTTTCAAAGTACAAACACTAACTCAGAAGACAGGACTTTAGTACTACCCTCTCACAGATCCTATACTAGTCTCCTTGGCTGCTAGTGCCCTCCCCCAAGAAATTATTTTGTATTTATTTTGTCAGGTACATGTTGCTTGCCTCAATAGAATGTAAGCTCCCTGAGGGTAAGAACTGTTTCTTTTTTGTCTTTGTATCCCAATGTCTAGACCAGGACCCGTCATATACATGTAGTAGGCACTTAATGAATTCATAAAGAACACCCAGGAGGTACAATCTGCACCAGTGGGAAAAAGGGCCTGTGACACAAATCTACCAAAGTACTACAGTATTTCTCCAAAGCAAGACCTAGACATTCTGACTCATCACTTCCTACTCCAACCAGAAAGCTCCCTTTTTAGTAAACGTCCTTTTGGATTAAGATATACTGAAGGTAACAAAAGTGTTTATCACTTTCTTTCCCAGACTCACTATAGACATACTTCAGTGACATTCACACCAACCCTGTGAAGTCATCAAACACCCATTTTACATATGGGACGGTGGGGATGGAGGGTAATGAATGACTTGTAAAGAGCCACAAAGAAATCAGAGATAGTTTGTGAACACAAAGACAGAAGTCAGGCTTCTCGGATCTCCAGTGAAGAAAGCCACATGGGGGGTAGATAGATGAATGGAATGGTACCTGCACTCCCAAGAGATGTAATTCTCGCTCAAATGCTGTGTGAACACGGTGGAAGGATTCAGCAGTACTGGCATCAAGTCCTACATCTTCAGGCAGCTCCCTGTGTTTCTCATCAATGAGGCCCAGGATCTCTTCTCCCATATAGAAGTACCGATGCAGGTCATAGGAGGCAGCTAACAGCTGCATTCGGGTGTCTATGAGCTCTAATAGGTCAGCCCAGATCTCATTCAGTCCATCCTTCCACTCAGCAATGGTGGCAGCCTCGGCGTGGCCAGCATCAATGAGCCGCTCAATTATCAAGTTAACATTGTCCACCCGCTCCTGCCCAACGGCCCCAGTCTCCCGGGCAAAGTCCCGAAACTTGTCCCGTAGCAACTAGAGTTGGAGAAAAAGCACACAGATTAACAGAAAGGTAGTTATTGAACTCTCAGGCTGTTGGGGGTGTGTGTGGCATGGCATTGTCACATTCTTGTCACAGATTCTACTAGACTACAGCTCTCTATGGATGTATCATCCATCACAGCTTTTTCAAGGAAAAAAAATCGAAATCCAAGAGGATTACCACCTGGAAACATTATCATATTTCAAACTCACTTTGCTGCTTAATAGAACTAGATGATGGATTAATTTTCAGGGCTTTACAAAAATTGAAAATAGGGAGGGGAAACATGCAGCTGCTGTCATACACCTAAACATAATGACAGACTCGTGTGTTTTCCTTTTTAAGAATGTTAAAAAATAAAAATAAAAAGGAGTGTTCTCAGTGTGAAACTCACAGTAACATGGTCAAAATCTTGCCCCATTTCTTGGGAAGAGGCCACCACCTCCCTTTCTGCAATCCACTGTTCCAAGTCATCTGCCTCTCTCTTCAGCTGGAACAAATGATACATGTTTTCTAGCTTGCGCTTCCGTTCTTCAGCCATATCTTTCAGCCCAGCATACTGTTTGTCCACCTGGCCTTGAAGTCGGATAATCTGTTCCCTAGGATTAAAAAAAAGACCACAAACTAAAGTAAAAAAAAACAAACCACAAACCAGAGTTCCAGGATTAGGGGTGATCTTGGACACCAAAGTCTTTTAGAGACACCAGAGAGGAAGAATTCCAAAGCACCTAAACTTGAACGATGAGGAATTTTGCAACCTTTAGTTTATCTTTCTTCTCCACTGGCCGTCATCCCCAAGTGACCGCTGGACAAACTGAAGTCTGACAAGACTCCTAAGTTTCCTGAAGCATCATGGATAGGTCCATGGTAGAGGGCACAGGAGCTCTGTCTCCCACTCCAAAATACCTTCCATTGGACCACACTGCCTCTTAATGGCAACAAGAAAGTCCCTTTTAGCAGATGCTGGAGATGAAATTCAGTCCCTAAATAAAACTGTGCAGGTTTCCCTCTGTCTCAGAGGAATGATCCTTATGCCATGTGCCATTCTTTTTACTGCATCCTCAGGCAATGCAAGGAGTTTTGATGACTAGGTTCCTTACCAACCATCTCCTTAGTTTAGGCCAATCACAGAATTCATTGTGAAGAACAAATTATTCATGATCTTTTCAAGCAGATTCATAAAACAGTTACCTTTCACCAATGCCCAACACATCATCAACCATTACCAGGGAGGAATACTAATTGGCATCACTTATGTAGCACTTTAAGGTTTACAAGGCACTCAGATATTGTCTCATTACATTGGCCCCCTAAAATGTAGGAGTAGATATTGTCTCATTACATCGGCCCCCTAAAATGTAGGAGTCAAGGGGTGTGATTACTACTACACAGCCAGTAAACTGGGCAAGATTTGAGCCCAAGTTTACCTGACTTCAAAGCAAACTGGAACTAAGTCAAGAAACCTTTCATGCCTTTCCATCCAGAGATACCACTACTAGGTCTATGCTCCAAAGGGATCAAAGAAAGAAGAAGAGGACCTAGACCTACAAAAATATTTACAATAGCTCTATTTATATTAGTTTTAAAAATGAGAAAGCGAGAGTGTGCTCATCTATTGGGAAATAGCAAAACAAATTATACTATGTGAATGTAATAGAATATTATTATATTACATATATACGTAAGTATTATTAAGAAATATCATTTATTATAATAGATGGCTTCAAAGAAAACTGGGAAGATCTATGAAGTACCTATGAAATGATGTAGAATGAAGTGAGCAGAACCAGGACAGTGATTTAAATAATCACAACATTCTAAGGAAAAATAACTTTGAAAGACTCCAGTCACACTTCAAACCTTGCTGTGGCTACGCTCTGCTACTATTAAGTAAATGATAGATTAATTTGCAGCGCTTCACAAAAATTGAAAGTAGGGAAGGGAAACATGCAAACTGTTATTGTTATACACCTAAAAAATAATGACAGACTCATTTTTCCTTTTTAAAAAATGTTAAAAATAAAAATGTCATTGTTGAGGCAATGACAAATCATGACTCCAGAGAGCCAAAGATAATGGTGCCTACCTCCTGATGGAGCGCTGATGGACTCAAGATACAGAATAAAACATATATTTTTGGACATGACCAATGCAAGAATTTGTTTTGCTTGATTATATATATTTGCTATGAGGCTTTTCATTTTCTTTTGTTGTTGAATTAGAAGTAAAAGAGAGGAAATAAATATTTGTTTATTGAAAAAAAAAGCTTAAATTAAATAAAATATATCTGACATCAAGTCCAGCACTCTAGCATTTTGGCCTTTAGTCACTAGGGAAAATGCTTGAGTCCATTTTACTTTAAGGTTTGCAAAGCACTTTATAAATATTATCTCATTTGCCCCTCACAACAACCCTGGGAGGTGTTACTATTATATTCCTTTTATGGATGAGGAAGCTGAGAATGACGTGCTGACTATGTTTATACAAGTAGTCTGAGGCAAGATTTGAACTCGGCTCCTCCTGACACCTGCATCTGTACCTGTAGCTGCCTGAGACCAAGTCCAATGCTCTATCCACTGAATCACCTAGCTTTCTGACTCTAACCCACTTCTAGTTTACTCTAAGTTGGAGTTCTTAAAACCAAAACTAAATAATGAGATTAAATTAAGATATTCGATAGAACAAAAGTTACCTCAAACCCTCATTTTTGGTGGGAATCACAAATATTTTTTTCCCCATTAGGACATTTGCAGGAGGTGGCTATGTGACACAGTGGGTAGAGCACCGGCCTTGGAGTCAGGGGAACCTGAGTTCAAGTCTGGCCTCAGACACTTAACACTTACTAGCTGTGTGACCTTGGGCAAGTCACTTAACCCCAACTGCCCTGCCTTCCCCCCTCCAAAAAAAGAAAAAGAAAGACATTTACAGCTAGGTCCTTCTTCCCCAAACACCAAAATAGTTGTCAGGTCTGCCCTTAAAAGAAGGACGAGCCCCGCTGTTACCTACCCCTCAGGGTGACCAGCAGACAGGAGTTTCTGAGCCCGGCCAGCCAGCTGCTTGATGTTCTTCCCATACTCTTCAACTGAGCGCTGCTGCCGCAGATGGCGCTTGAGCATCACGATGGCGCTCTCCTCATCCTGGATGGGAGTACAAGGGCCATCGCGCCTCATCTTAGCTCACTCTTTGCTATCCCTTCCTGAAGCTCCCACAATGGAAGAAATTATGTCCAGCTGCTGGAGGTCCCCAGGGATGGCAAGCAAATGCAGCATGCTAGATTTCACCCCCCACCCACAAGCGCGCGAGGGCAGGCATACACACACACGCACACACACGCACACACACGTGCGCGCACACACACGCACACACATGCACGACCATAATGATTCTCTCCAGCAAGCAATTAGATTTCTTCCCAGAGTCTAACCCTGGACTAGAACTGGAAGGGGCCTCAGAGGTCATCCACCCCAACCCCCTCATTTTACAGATATGGAAAATTAGGCCCATCAGAGGCAGGATTCAAATCCAGGTCCTTGGTATCCAGGGCTGAGTGGTCTCTTCCCTGTATTACACTGCTTTGCAATTTGCCTAGCCCTCAAGGACTGACCTCAAATCTGGATTCCTAGGGAATTTATAGTCTGTACCACACATTTTAGCAATTAATTTTATATTATCATGGTGTTTGTTGCTGTTTGACACGTGTGAAAATAAAATATAATTACATTAATGTATATATTATATGGTATACTAGCATATTAGTACTAATCAGCATAGTATGTACGTATTCATATAGTAATACTAATGTATTGGTTCTCAGAAGTAATATAGAACTCTTGAGGACTATGCTTTATACTTGGTCTACATTATCACCGTGTCTAGGCCAGTGCTAGGTGCAGAACAGGCATTCAGTAATCATTTGCTGTCTGACTAGAGCATGGGAGAAAAGCAAGGAGTGGGGTGTGGGGGGTGGGGTGGGGTGGAAGAACAAAAGAGATGTAGAAGAAAATGAGGGCGTAGGAAAATCAGGAAATGTCAAATTCAAAAAGGCTGGGTCTACTGACAAATAAGTGGCACATTCATATTGAATTTAGAGTCTCCTTTCTGCGAGGTTATCCCAAAGTGGAACATTCTACCCTCAAACTCTTAGGCCCTGATTCCACGATTCCCCATAAACTTACCACACTCTTCTTAAGCTTGACAGACTTTAGCTCTCTTATTTCTTAGCTTTGCCCCATCTTAATGGATAGGGAGACTTCTTTGGCCAAGGACATCTGAACTAGACAGAGGAGGCATTGATTCCCTCTTATTTCTTAGCTTTGCCCCATCTTTTTTCCCCCTTTTTGGAGGGCAATTGGGGTTAAGTGACTTGCCCAAGGTCACATGGCCAGTTTTGGTGTTAAGTGTCTGAGGCCAGATTTGAACTCAGGTCCTCCCGACTCCAGGGCCGGTGCTCTATTCACTACACCACCTAGCCACCCCAGCTTTGCCCCCTCTTTATGGATAGGGAGACTTCTTTGGCCAAGGACATCTGAACTGGACATAGGACATAGGGAACTCAGTTGGCTACCTTAACCTCACCATCACACTGACTGACCTTGGGAGTCTCATCAGAGATCACATAAAGCTCCTGTTCACTGATCCAGGCCTCTGCCTCTCCAGCATCCAAGTAGTACTGCTGAGCCTCATTGGCCTCCCGTAGCCGCTGCAGTCGTTGAGCAGTCTCATCTTGGAGTGATTTCCAGGAGCCTTGCAGATGCCCCAGGCGCTCTGCAATGTCTTGGCAGTCTATCTCAGCCACCTCCACCAGCTCATGTCCTCGTTGCAACACATCCTCTATCCGGGGCGCATGGCCCACGATTTCATTCTGTAGTGTCTGGAGAAGACAAAAGCAGTGGACCCCTTAGACTGAGTTAGTCATAGCATCGTAGGCTTATAGGAAAGCCCAAGCAGAGATCATCTCATTCCCCACTTTTACTTTATAGAGTAGGAAACTGAGGTCCAGAGAGGTCACAGGGTCCTAGATGTAGAGCTGGAAATGACCTTAGAATTAGATAAACCTGTTTTGTGTCATAGACTTTATTGGGCAGTCTGGTGAAGCCTATGGACATCTTCTCAGAATGATGTTTATAAATGCATAAAACAAAATACATAGGATTACAAAGGAAACGAATCATACTGAAATAGTTAATCACACACACACACACACACACACCCCTACCTAAGTTCATGAGCCCTGTTTTAAGAACCCTGGATAGTCCAAGCTTCTAAATTTACAGATGAGAAAACTGAAGCCCCAGAACCTAAGTGCCCAAGTGCTGAGATCTGAACACAGGTCCTCTCTGATTGCCAATGCAGAATGTTTTCCATTGTCCTGGTGAAGAGTTAACTTTTTCCCAAGATCACATTTCTAGTTTCCTACCTCATGCTTCAGACTTGGTTCTAGTTGACTAATTTTTTTTTCCTAATTTTCTTTCTCTTGACCTCAGAAAGGCTCAGCTATAAACCTACATCTTAGAAAGTTGCCTAGGGAACTTTTCAAAAGGAAGAGTGAATCGGTCACCCATCTAGAAGGTATAAAAGCAGTCTTTCCTAACACCAAGGAAGGACCACACCATTCTACCTCTCACATATAGAAAAACACAAAGTTTTAGAGTCAGAAGGGATCCCAGGCTCCTTCTAGCCTATCTAATTATCTGAAAAAAGAATCTCTATTAATAACACTCCTAACAAGTGGCCATCCAGTCTCTACCTGAAGACATCCTGTTGGCAGGAGTGGGAAGGCCTATGTTTTTGGAGAACTCTAATAGATAATTTTCTCTAATCTCAAGCCTAAATTTGTCTTTCTGCAACTTTTATCCATTGCTCCTATTTCTGTCTTCTGGAGCCAAAAAAGAATGGGTTTATCTCTTCCCCATGAAAGATAGTCTTTAAAGATCTGAACACAGTTATCATGTCCCCCGAGTCTTTTCTTTAGGCTAAACATTGACAGGCTCTTCAACTAGTCTTCATATGGTACAGACTTGAAGCCTTTTATGATCCTAGATACTCCTTTTTGGACTCTCTCCAATTTATCCATGCTTCCTAAATCGTGGTGTTCAGATTTGAACACAATACTTTAGGTATGGTTTGACCAGGGCAGAATACAATGTACATTACTTCCCAAGTCCTAGATGCATTAGACCTAATCGTATTAGGGTTTTTTTTGGGGGGGGAGCTATCACCTCACATTGATTTCTCATACTGGGCCTGCAGACCACCAAAACCCCCAAATATTTTTTAAGGAAATTGGGTTTAAGTGACTTGCACAGGGTCACACAGCTATTAAATGTCTGAGGATGGATTTGAACTCAGGTACTCCTGACTCCAGGACTGGTGCTCTACCCACTGAGACACCTAGCTGACCCAATCCCCAGATCTTTAAAAATAAACTGCTATGTAACCATGTCACACCCACCTTTTATTTGTGAAGTTGATATTTTGAACCCAAGTATGATGGTATATACATTTATCCTTATCAAATGTGTGGTTTTAAGTAAAAGTTTTTGCTTCTGCAAAAAAAGGGACTTGGCATCTCTGTATGAGTCATTTTACTTCAGACTTAACAGTGATTTGCTTTATATCTAGCTGGTACTTCTCTCCTCCAATCAGGAATGTCATTAATGTATACTTAGTCACAAGGAAGACCAAGGTGAACATGTGCTGTCCCCGTTCCTGGAACTCTCTTCCTCCTCAGCTCTACCTCCTATCTTCCTTAAGGTACTACCTCAAGTCCTGTCTTCTGCAATAAGCCCTTCCTGATTCCCCTTAATACTAGTGCCTTTCCTCTCTCCATAATCTCCTATTTATCTTGGGCATATATCTTTTGTACATAGTTGCTTGCATGTTATCTCTCTCATTAGACTGGGAGAGCCTTGCAAGCAAGGACCGTATTTAACCTTTCTTTGTATCCCCAGAACTTAGCACAGGGCCTGCCACACAGTAGGTCCCTTATAAATGCTTCCGACCAACAATAGTTAGGAAGGTTCTCAATGGTCACCTTGTCCAGCTCTGTATTTTACAATGAGGAAACTAAGATACAAAGAAGTTTAAGGACTAAGTATGTAGACTGCTGACAACGGAACAAAATCATCCTATGTGGCAAGATGGCATATTTTGGGTTCTTTCTTGGCTTTTTAGAGGGCAACTGGCATTAAGTGACTTGCCCAAAGTCACACGGCTAGTAAGTGTGTCAAGTGTCTGAGGCCGGATTTGAACCCAGGTCCTCCTGACTCCAGGGCCGGTGCTCTATTCATTGCACCACCTAGCTGCCCCAAGATGGCATATTTTGAAGACTGATCTCATTCAGAACAAAGTTTCTGCTACCCCTGATACAAGAGATAATGTCTGCTAAGCATCCCCAACTCTGAGATCTGAAAAAGCCTGGCCATCACATTCGCAGCAACCTCTTATCTGAGCTGGTGTAAGTACATAGTGAGGAGGTAATATGTTTACTGAGTTGAATTAATTTTTTTTTTGAGGCAGAAGAAGAGATGGGCATCTAGGTGGTTCAGTGGAACTCCTGAGTTAAAATCCAGCCTCAGACACTTGCTAGCTCCATAGCCCTTGGAAAGTCACTTAATCCTGTTTGCCTCAGTTTCCTTATCTATAAAATGAGCTGGAGAAGGAAATGTCAAACCATTCTAGTATTTTTGCCAAGAAAACCCTAAATGGGGTCATGAAGAGCCACAACTGAAATGACCGAACAACAAAAGAAGGGAGGACTAGAAGATACGGTTGAGTCGAGAAAAAATTTCTGCCTTTTTAGTGTCTTTATTTTTAAAGCTATTTTTCCTTTCCACATGAAAGTCAGTGTTTTCATTTGTTCTGGCTGACTGAAAAGGAGTTATTTTCTATTTTTCTTAGTGTTCCTCAAAGTATTATTCAAGGACCTCTGGGAGTCTCAGAGACCTTTTCAGGGAGACTGACTGTAAAGTCAAAACTATATAAAAATAATATTATAATATATTACATATAATATAATGTAATATAATGTAACATAATGTAATATATAGACATTATATATGATATCATATATAATATAATATATACTATATGTAATATAATATATACTATAATAAAAACAATAATAAGATGTTATTTGCTCATTAACATACTCCTCCCTTTTCCAACTAGTTATCTGTGTGAAGCCAGATTTTCTTCATATACTTCATAAAAGCATATCACAATAGATTGAACACAGAACTAGATACGAGAATCTAGATGTTTTACACTGTCAGATATTAAAGAAATTTTCAAAAGCATGTAAAACATTTTTCTCCTGAAATTTTTTTGTTTTGGAAAATAATTATTTCTATAATTAAATTAATTTCTAATAAAAATACTATTTATGCTAACATTCATATTAACACATTTATATTAACATATTCATTGTGTGAATATAGTTTATTGTTATTTTAATGAAGCAATAAATATTGAAATATTTTTATCAGTTTTCATTTTTAATTCAGTAAATATGCATAGAAATAACCCACATACAAAAGAACTTTTTAGGGGTCCTCAATAATTTTTAAGACTATAAAGGAATCTTCAATGATATTTAAAAGTATAAAGAACCCAGTGTCTTAAGACCAATAATTTTGTGAACCACTGCTCTATGAGTTTATGCTTTATGAGTTACACTTCATTTCCTACTTTAGCCATAAGCCTCCAAAATGTTTCCATCCTACAGGACACAAAACCTGTGACCTGGTGTGACAGTCCCTGCCCCACCATCTGAGCTGAGGATCTTCTCTTAGATTTCACCAAAAAAATTAAAGTCATTCTCTCAGGGTTCCCTTATCTTCTCTCGTCATCTTATGCCACTCAGGCAATAACCCCCCACTACCTCCTCTTTCACACCTGTCTTATATGAAGAGGTGTCCCTTCTCCTAGACAAGTCAAACATCACTACATGCAGTCTTAATTTGAAATCTTCAGCAGCTTTCTTCCATTATCATCCCCATTCTTTAATTTTCAATCCCTCCCTATCTACTAGCTCCTTCCCTGCTGTCTACAAACATGCCCATGCCTGTCCATAAAAATCTTCCCTTGGTCCACTCATCCCTATAAGTTATCATTGTGTATCACTCCTCTTCTAGCTAACTTCCTTGAGAAAACCATCTATAATAGGTGTCTCCACTTCCTCTGCTTTCACTCACTTCTAAACCTTTGGCAATCTGACTTTCCATTTCGTTATTCAATTATTCAACTAAAATTGCTCGCCCCATATTTACCACACACACACACACACACACACACACACACGCACGCACGCACGCACGCACACACACTAACCCCTCCCTGTTCAAAAAGAAAAACAGTTAAGCAAAAGCACCTGACACAGTAACCCAAACTTATCTCCTAACTGCCAAATCTAATAATCTTTTCTCAAGTTTGGAACTTCTGAATCTTTCTGAAACCTTTGACATTGTTGATCACCATCTGCTCCTGGATACCTTCTCCTCCTCAGGTTTTCAAGGTACTGTTCTCTCCTGACAGTCCTACCTGTCTGGCAGCATCTTCATTTTCTTTGATACATCTTCATCCAGGTCATACCTACTAACCAGGCGTATTCCCCCCAGGCCCTATTCTTGGCTATCTTCTCTTTGACCTCTATGCTATCTTGCTTAGTGATCTCATCACTGTGGGTTCAGTTATCTCTATGCAGATGATTCCTGGATCCATAGATCTAACTTTTTCTCTCCCATGGTTCAGTCTAACATATCAACTGCCTTTTGCACATCTAGAAGTGGAGGTCCCCCAGGCATCTCAAACTCAACAAGTCTAAGGCAGAGCTCATTCCTGCCCCCCAAAACTTCCTCTCTTCCCAACTTTCCCATTAGTGTCAAGAGCACCATCATCCCAGCTTCCCAGGCTTACAACCCCAGTTTTGACTCCTCATTCAACACTCACCACATATATCCAACTTGTGGTCAAGTCTTGTCATTTCTATCTTTATAACATCTCTTATATATTTCCCTTCCTTTCTACTCACATATCTATCATCCTTGTACAGGCCCCTGTGACCTCTCACCTGGACTAGCTCAAAACTTTCTAACTGGTCTCCCTGTTTTATGTTTCTTCCTATTGCAATCCATCTTCTACCTGGCTAAGCCTGTGGAAGTGAATTTCCTAAAGCAGAGTTTTGATCACTCCCATCACCTCAACTCAAAAATTACCAGTGTGGTTTCCCATAACATCTAGAACTTAATATAAAATCTTCTGTTTGGCATTTAAAACCTTTACCACCTGGCCCTTTCTTATCTTTATAGCTTTAGATGTTACTCCCCTTCCACTTACTCCCTGATCAAGATATATTGACTTATTTTTTTTTTTTGTACAACATTCTATCAAATCTATTCCTTGGCACTGGCTATCACCCATGCTTTGAATGTTCTTCCTTTTTACCTCCTTTCAAGACTTAGCTCAACTTTTATCTTCCATACCCACTTTTCCTAGTTCCCCCAGCTGCTTGCACCTTTCCTTTGAGATTATGTTCCATTTCATTATATATATAATGTGTGTATAAATATATATATATATACACACACACATTATATATATAACACAGTTGTACATTATATGTACATTGTCTATCTATCTACATGTATACATTACACAGTTGGTTTGCATAGCTTCTTCATTAGAATATTAACTCATTGAGGGCAGGAACAGTGTTTTTGCTTTTCTTTATATCCCTAACCTTTAGAACAGTGTTGCTGCTTAAATGCTTGTTGATTGACTGATTCCATCTTCCTAGTCCCCAGACCTATGACCTGACACAACCATCACTCTTTTTTAAAGCAAGTTTTATTGATAAACTTTTGTTTTTACATCACAGTCATTTCTGAAAAACTCTCCCCATCCCTATCCCCAACACACACACACACACACACACACACACACACACACTAAGCCCTCCCTGTTCAAAAAGAAAAACAGTTAAGCAAAAGCACCTGACATAGTAACCCAAACTTATCACATATAAAACATTCCGCCCCTCTACTCTACTATTTCCCTACTGAAATGAGATTTCATTTCATCATCTGTTCTCTGGGACTAAGGGTGGTCATTACAGTTATTCAGAGCTGGACTTCCTTTTCATGTTCTTTTCATTTGCCAAACTGTCATCATCATACAACATTGTCCTGGTTCTGCTTATTTCATTCTGCATCAGTTCACAAGTCTTCCTGTGTTTCTCTGAATTCTTCATATTCATTGTTTCTTACAGCACAATAACACTTTAGATTTATCTATCACAATTTGTCCCACCATTCCCAGATGACAATTATCTACTTTTTGAGGAATTGTCATTAGTTTGTGGAATGGCTGGCAACTACCACTGCCCTACTTCCTTGGGCAGCTCTTTAGTCACACCTGACTTTCTTCTCACCTTTCCTGGGCTTCAGGATAGGTTTTATTTTTCTTCCACCGTCACTGTTGTGTTCTTGTGGGGTATCTAGCTGGGCAGGCTGCTTTGCCTCTCACATCTCCTTTGTAACAATTTCCTAATATATTTAAAAGATGAAAACTTCCAGAAGGCAGGGGCAGAGCAGTAGAGTGTGTATAGTATAGTAACCAAAATACTGCAAGTGCATAAAATCTTAAATAACAACACATACTCCCCCAATCTGTTGAAATCCAGTGTTAAAGATTTCTCCAATGTACAAGAATCTTTGTGCTTATATTTCAACAACTTGCCCATTCTCCTTCCCATGAGATTTCATGATCTCCACAAATATGCCTTTAAAATAAAGTCTTTTAAAAAGCATTTTTCTCAAATCTTTACTTAAAGTATCTTCTGTTCCAGTTGACCCAGCTAACCTAGGGGTAGTTTAAAACATTTGTTTTTGGTTCATAGGGTCACAGAACTTAGAAACAGAACTAGAAGGAATCTTAAAGGTTAACTAATCTAAACACCTTATTTTACAGGTGAAAAGAAGCTGAGGCCTCTGAAGATGAATTGACTTGCCCAAGGTCACACAGGTAAAAAAGTGGCAGAACCAGGATTAGAACCCAAGTCTTCTGACTCCAAATCCAGTGTTCTTTCAACTACACCACCATCCTTCCCCCAAAGATCCTTTTTTTCCCTTCTTGGTTGGGTGAATCTCATCCTTATTTCCTGAAACAGCACCCCAGAGCCAGGGAAGTTGAAACCTTCTTGGTGATACAATTTATGAAGCCAGATGTTGACCTCAACGATACATTTGTCCTCTACAGCTCCTTCTCCTAATGAAGAAGAATTATAAAGAAAATTAAGCCATGTCTCTGCCCTTCAAGACCCTCTAGTCTAGTATCCTCTTGTCTCCTCATTCCTCTAGTACTCTCTGACCTGGCTGTGCCATTGGTATTCAAGTGACTAAACAGCATGAGACAAGCACCAAAGAACTATCTAAGGAGCTTTGGAAGGTTCTTTCCTTATCATTCAGGTCCTGGCATGACTCCTAGTACTCTGTGTCCTGCCTGTAGATTACAATGTCTAGTATTCTTTACAACAAACTCTAAATGCTACAACCAGCAATTCTCCTGAGGGCAACCATTCTCTTAGCACCACTGTTCTCCCAGGGCCGAAAAGCAACCCTCCCCAAGCAAAGATAGGACTGCATACCAGTTCCTAACCTAGATACTGGTCAGGTATCTAGTAGGGCAAGGAGGCCTTCTGCTTATGGGGGAAACCTGTAACCATGTTCCTGATGAGTATCAGTGAAACCCTATAAAACTGGTTTCCTCCCCACATTTAGCTTTATTTAGCATTCTGCATTTTAAAAAAATAGGGCACATTTGGCATCCGTTCAATTTCAAAACCCTGTTCCCTGACTGGTGCCATGCAGGCTCAAAGCTCATCCCTGGATGAAATTCAACTAGCAGATGGATGTGTTCTCAGAGAATAGCATCCCAGGCTTAAACAGTCTTCTGGCCTGATTTGGTCCCAGAGAGTATCCTCAATGCCAAAATAATTCTGGTGTCCCATTAGCCTTCTGAGTTCTAACCTTACTCGGGGTCCAAACTTAGCCTTGAAAATGGGACCAACAAGTATGTGGAGTGGTCCTGCAGACTCATTTTACCGGCTTCTTCTCATTAAAATCCAGGAAATGTACCTGATTAATAGGAGAACATAATGATCTGATGGGGTAAAAAGCTTACCTGACACCTCACCCCCCTTGGTGACCTGAAGGCAAAGACTTAGAGTGCGAGTGGCCTGGTCCCACAAATTTCTGTGATTTTTCCCAAAATTGGTATTCTCGCACCCTTACCGTATCAGATAAGGTTTCGAGACCTCAAACCTGCCAATAAAGATACATCTATATATCTAGCCTATCTATTATAGACTGCCGTGCTTAGTTTAGGGATGGGGCCTGCTTTCCCAGGTTGAGAAAGGGTCAAGCTACCATGAAGAGGAGGTTGGGGTGTGGGAAGGCATTTGGCTCACCTGGTTTTTCTTTATGAGCAGCTGCACACTTTGTAGGTTAGTTCCATAGTCAGCTGACTGGGCAAGTGGCAGCCTCTCTTCCACCCAGAGCTAAAGAAGATCAAAAAAAAGTGAGGGGATGGGGCTAGTGAGGCTGTGGCAAAGAGGTGTTCCAGCCTATGCTTTCTACAACCCATTTTTCAGACCACTGCCCCACCCCAAGTCATGTAGTGTGGTGATGTCATTTCTCAACCCAAAAACCTTCATAGGTTCCCACTATCTACAAAATAAAATAGATTTCTAACTCTGATGTTCAGTGATCTCCTCCCCCCAAATGGCCCAACTCATCTATTGTCTCTTCTCTCATATCTATCCTCTTCTCTCTCCCTTTCATGCATTTTTCATTCTAGCCAAAACGAGCTGCTCTCATTGTGTTCTCTTTGTGTCTTTGCTCACACTTGGAAATAGACTGTCCCCAACTTTGACTTTATTTCTGTCTTCTCCCTTCCTTCAAATCCAGCTCAGATGTTACTTTCTCCTTTCAGTGGTCCCTGGTAAAAGAAATTGATTTCTCCTCAAGTTTCTATGGGCACTTTGCTTGGATCTCACCTTTAGACCTTTGCCCTTTATCTTTTATATGTTAGATTGTAAGCCCCGTGAAGGCCAGTTGCATCATATTTTATCTTTGCATTCCTCCAGCCTCACTCAGAGCCTTAAATATCACAAGTGCTTAATAAATGTTTGTTGAATTGAATAGAATTGAGGGGTAACGAGGCACTTACTGAACAAGACAGAGAAATTTGATGTTATGTTGTGGATAGGGAGAGGCAGGACTTACCGTCTCATCCTCTATATCTCTATTGATCTGTAACTTGGCTCTCGATGACTCCAGCTGTTTCTTCCTCTTACCCAGAGGCACTAGAAGGTCCAGGAACCGCTTCTCAATGCTTGGCTCTGTACTGTCCCCTTCACCCCCAACTGGGGGCACCTGGGACAACAGCTCTCCCAACTCTTTCTTTCTCACATTCACTTGATCCTCCACCCTCTGAAACCCAAGAAATATAGTGTCATCCCAGACTTAGAGCCCAAACAACCCATCAAGTGGAACGAGATTTATATTCCTCCTTATGTATCCACATTCAACCCTTCCTTTAAGGCCCAATTCATCCCATCTGCCTGGTAAAGCCTTCCAAGATGACATCAGAGGATGGACATTGGAAGATGTTTCTTCTTTGAAACTTTATAGTGCTTACAACTGTATTGGTCTAAGAATAAACCACAAATCTACCCCCCCAAAATCTACCAAAAAACCTACAAAAAGTAGCAAGCCAGCTCCTGGGAAAACTAAATGTGGTCTATAATTTTTCTTCAGTTAATAGAATAGAATAGAAAAATGAAAATGGCAGTTATGAGAAAGATGACATTAAAACCCTTTATCTGAAGAGAAATATAAATATATAAAAATTCTACAATATATTTATTAATATAGTAATTTTATGTAATTATTTTATGATGTATACCAATTTTTTTTTCTTCTCAAAATGTTCGCAGCTAAGGTGTGATGTTTCTATTTGAACTAATACAGAATATTTTTAACTTATTTTATTTAGGATATATTCTCTCTCCTACTTAAGGCAGAGTACAGATAGATATGTAACATAAGGTATAGTTTAAACACCATTAAACATGAGCACAATTTCTCCCCTAAGAACATTTTTGCATCTTCTAAGAGGAAACAGATGATAACTAAGTCCCCAGCAATTGAGATTTCCTTCTTTCCTCCAGTCTGTAGCCAAAGTCCACATGCTGTCAGATGCACTGCCCACTATAATGTCTACCAAAGAACCCAATCCTGAGAAAGTTGTGAAATGGATGAAAGTTATGCTTATGGATCTCCTACTTCCTAAAAGTAGCCTTCTTCCCATGCTGTATTCCCTTAGGTGTCCAAGGTCTGCCAGTGAACCCCAATGTCACCAAGGTCTGCTCTTCTTGGGAAATAGGCCAAACTCTGTACATCTCTCTCCCTCTTCCCTGCAGCCTCCCCCCCAAACCTGTCCTCTACAATACGGGATTTAATAAACTAACACTAAATGAAGGATTAATAGTGCGCAGCACAGGTTTAATGTGCTAGATTCCCCAAGGGAATGTGTTCTTTAATAAAGGACAATACCTTAGTCCAAAAGACTCTCAAATGGTAGAATTTCAGACACCAGAGACAATTGGTTGAGAGAAATTTGGAGGAGGCAAGCTTTCCTAGAACTCTATTCAGTCACATTTCTGTAAGTGGCTGCCTACTCTACTTCACACAGGACAACCAATAACGTTGAGGTGCTGGCTGGAGGTGGGAAGAATTATGCCCACAGCTGCTCCAAGCCCTTGCTTCTGGAGGTATTGAGAGAGAAATGCACTATCCCCCCATTCTTTGTCTTGTCTGTATTCATATCCATGAAGATGAAGACCTGGCTAAATTTTAAGGGAAGCAATGCTTCACTCCCACCCCAGGAATGAACACATGGACCTATCTCCACTAGTCACCATCAGTGAGAAATCACAATCACCATCAATCAGGAAAGGGCTAGAGGACAAAGAGACAATTACATAGTATTCTGAGGGAAAGGACAAGAACAAGGCCTAGGACACCTGAGTTCTTGTCCCGGCTCTGTCACTAACCAACAGCTTTGCATTTTTAAAATTTCATCGTCCTCATCTATGAAGTAGTGTGCTAGAACTGGAGTTCCACAAGGAAATCCTTTGTAACTATAAAACCAAACAACTTGCTCACACACCTTCAACTTAGTCAGCATCCGGTTCACACTAGTCAGGTCTTTGCCAGGGTCATCAGACCGCAGCTGGTCCTCCATGGCACTGATCCATTTGTTGAGGTCAGCATACGTTTGGGCATGCAGGTCTGAGCGACTGGCAGCAAAGAGGTGCTGGGCCTTCTCCTGTGTGGTGGACTGAAGCTCGTCCCAAAGTCGGTGCAGCTGCCTCAGGCGTTGGGTCACCACATCTGTAAACTGTGGCTTCTCCTCTATAAGTTGCCTTCCCTCCTGCATGGGGAATGAAGGAGAGTTCACCGTGAGGTCTCCAGATATGAATGGGGAGACATCTTTCTACGAGAAGAAAGCAGTATTGATGGCCACCGAGGTAAGGTACTGAAATAACAGATAAAAAATCGAGGTGGGAGCAGACTCTCAAGGTCAAGAAAAGGACTAATTCAAAGATAGAAAATCACGCAGAACTCAGGCTTTGCTACAGTGGACATGTTGCTTACAGTGGTGAGTGTTACTTTGCAACTTAACAAGGCAATAGGAGTTGGGAGAAGGAAACAATTTCACCAGTTTGTGCTAAAAACAAAACAAACCAGAAAACCTCCTAGAGGTTCTCAGCTACATAATTTGTCCAAAATCTCCCTGCCAAACCACCTCTAATACAAAATTTCTCTTCCTTTGCAGTCTACCTCCACTTTTTACTGTGTCCTCCAGGCTCTTCTTTTAGGACTCTTCTTCTTGAAATTATTTTAATATGATTTTATTTGCAGAGAAATATATATATATATATTGGTGAGGCACTGAATCCCACCAAAGGTGGCCCTGACAATATCTATCCTATACCTGTTCTTTGCTGGGCAAATACTAGAAGATATAAAAGAAAGTGGAAAGAGCTCAGGATTTAGAGTCAAAAGACTTGAGTTTCATCCCAGCTATGGAGTTCATCAGCTGTGAGATGTTGACCAAGTTAACTAACCTTTCTCATCCTTGACTTCTTTATCTATAACTGAGATAGACATGTATTAACAACCTCATAGGATTGTTTGTGAGGGCCATGTGAAATAGGAATATGAAAAAAACTTTGTGTTACAAAGTGTGAAATAAAATAAATTTTTTTCTTTTAAAACAAAGTATAATTGCAGTTATAGAATGGAAAATTCCTGGGTCTAATTCTTATCACATCTTAAACTGTGATAATCATAAAATCCCTTCTTTTGTCAAATCTCTTGGTTTTTCTATCTCTAAGATAATAAAAATCATTCACCACCCTTTTACACAGCTCAGTGGAATGGTGAGAATTAACAGGTGGGCAGTTAGATGCTGTAGTAGATAGAGGGCAAGGTCTGGAGTCAGAAAGACTCCTCTTCCTGAGTTCAAGTCTAGCCTAAAATATTTACTAGCTGTGTGACCCTAGGCAAATAACTTTAGCCATTTGTCTCAGTTTCCCCATTTGTAAAATGAGCTAGGAAAAGAAACAGTAAAACCACACCAGCATCTTTGTCAAGAAAACCCCAAATGGGGTCACAAAGAGTTGTACATGACTCAACAACAAGAGGACCACCTCCTGGATATATCTAATTCTATACAGTGTTTTGTGCCCCTTGGATGAGGAAAACTAAATATGACCATGAACAATTACCATTATCCTGGCAACATGCCTTAAGGGACCTTGACCAGCTTTTGTTATGGTGTCCAAAATGTCCTGGGGACAACTCTTATGTCCTGACAGACATCGACCCTGATAAGTCACCAACCAACTCTGATATAATGGGATTGATACTACAGGAGCTTGAGAGGCTTAACTAGTGTCTATTCATAGGTGATAAAAAAGAACTATTAAAATGAAGTTATTGTTCCTCCAAATCCTAGGATTCCAAGAATTTTGCACATGACCTGGGTGAAGCTCCAACCAGGCAGCCCTTGCTGGACACAGTGTTAGTTACCATCTGCTTTACCTTATCCACTTTCTCCAGCCACCCTTGGTTGGAAGCCAGTTCCGCCATGAATGCTTGATGCTTCTGCCATTTATTGTGCAAGTTCCGGGCTTCTTCATAGGAAATATCTTGAGATGATAGTAGCTTGTCATTGATCCAGAGGGTGAGCTGTAGGCATAAAACTTAGGTTGAATCCTCCACAAACATGACAATGCTCTGATTCTCAAGGAGTTAGAACAAATCTACCACCCATCAGGCTTGTAAAACTAGTGCTTTCACAGGAGCCAAGGGAGTTCAATGAACTAGGGAGAAAGTGTGAAAATGAGAAAGTTTTTACTCCATTTTCCTCCCCCTACCAGGCTTGACTGGGAAAACCCATTCCCTAGTTGGTGCTGGAGTTCTCCTTCTAGTGGTAACATAGGGCTTCTATAGAAATTAAAGTTATCTATAGTCATATGAAAAAATGCTCTAAATCACTATTTATTAGAGAGATGCAAATTAAAACAACTCTGAGGTTCATACCTATCAGATTGGCTAATATGACAAAACAGGAAAATGATAAATTTTGGAGAACATGTGGGAAAGTTGGAATACTAATTCATTGCTGGTGGAGTTGTGAGCTGATTCAACCATTCTGGAGAGCAATTTGGAACTACTCCCGAAGGGCTATAAAAATGTGCATACCCTTTGACTCAGCAATACTGCTTCTAGGGCTATATCCCAAAGAGATCATACAAATGGGAAAAGGACCCACATGTACAAAAATATTTATAATATCACTTTTTGTGGTGGCCAAGAACTGGAAGTTGAGGGGATAGCCATCAATTGGGGAATGACTGAACAGGTTATGTTATATGAATGTAATGGAATACTACTGTGCTGTAAGAAATGATTAACAGGAGGATTTCAGAAAATCCTGGAAAGATTTATATGAACTAATGCTGAGTGAAGTGAACAGAACTAGAACGCTGTTCACAGCAACAGCCATAGTGAGGGATGGTTAGGTGGTGCAGTGAATAGAGCACCAGCCCTGGAGTCAGGAGGACCTGAGTTCAAATGTGGCCTCAGACACTTAACACTTACTAGCCATGTGACCTTGGGCAAGTCACCTAACCCCAATTGCCCTGCCCCTCCCCACAAAAAGTAAACAAAACAAAAAAATAGCAATAGTGTGCAATGACTGATTTTGATAGACTTAGCCCTTCTCAGCAATGCAAGGACCTAAAACAATTCCAAAGGACTCATAATGGAAAATGCCATCCACATACAGAGGAATTATGGAGTTGGAATGCAGAGTGAAGCAGATTATTTTCTTTTTTTGTTATGTTTTGTTTTTTTCTTTCTCATGGTTCCTCCTATTTGTTCTGGTTCTGCTATACAATGTAACTAATGTGAAAGTATGTTTAATGGGAATGTATATGTAGAGCCTATATCAGATTGCATGCTGTTTTAGGGAGAGAGGGGGGGGCGGAGAAAATTTAATACTTATGGAAGTGAATGCTGAAAACCAAAAAATAAATATATTAACTTTAAAAAATTGGCTTCCATTTACTTGTCCCACACATCCTTCTAACTGCCCAGCTGTCTGGCCTTGAACCCAATATAACATTGTTTGCAGCTCTATTATCTTAGATTCTATTGATATGAAATACTTATTTTCTATTGTGAGCTTTTTATTTATGTAATGTGTCACCCTACTAAACTGGAAACTCCTTGAGGGAAGAGGGATTCTTATTTAGTACCTGTGCCTGTCACCACATGATACTTTAAAAAGAAAAAAACAGACACTTGATCTTATTAAATTAACTTAACCTATTAACTTATTGAACTTATTAAGTTGCCTTCTTGGATCTTTAAATTCCAGCTAAGATATTGCTAATGAACAGAGAGCAAATGTTTGACAAGGAATGAGGTCAAGAATAGATTCATAACCATAAAGAGCTTAAGAAGTATGGTGATGGGTATCAAATATTTCTAATATATGAAATTTCATATAGTCTCAACTAATATCCAACCATCTGTAAGAAGCCTTCCCCCTTCTGGCTTAATGCTCATGCCTTCACTCTGAGATATCTTCAACTGATGCTGAAAACATCTTGTTTGTACATATATTGTTGTTTGCATGTTGTTTCCCTCATTAAACTATGAGCCCCTTGAAGGCAGGGGTTGTTTTGGCCTTTATTTGTATCCCTGGCACTTAGACTAATTCCCAGCACATAGTAGATGTTTAGTAAATGCCGGCTGACTTGACTTGGTGTGCTAAGGATGGGAATAAGCCCACATCATTCCAAAGCATCCCTTTCCCAAGTCATTGTGAGGGTAAAGGCAAGGGGTAATGAGTATAAAGTTGAGCTGTGGAGTCTGGGACAAAGGAAGCAGGCAATTCCCTTCAAGTCAGGCCATTAGGAAGGTCCTGAACCTTACATCAGGCTACTTTTCCTGGAGACAATATAAAACCAAAAGAAAAAGCAAGGCTGCCAGGGGCCATCTGAAATGACAGGTGGTCAAGTCTTTGGGATTTCTTCTGTTTTTTTCCCCCTTGTATTTTAAAAATAAATTTGGAAGGGATTTTAAAGAATTTGGGGATGAGGTAGGGGTGAAGAAGTCCTTTAATCCTAGATAATTCGTGAATCCTTTTTCTAGAGTACTACCTCCTGACAATTTTGTAGGAAGTTCTGAAGGTCCAAGTTGTCCCTCAGAAGAAGTGCTGCTTCCTGGGATTTCTCATTGTTCTTCTTGTGCCTACAAGGAAAGATGGTCAAGAGAGAGTCACAAAAACATAGGAAATAACAGTGCCCTTCCATTGATTTATTGCCAAGGTCTTGGGAATAGAATGCCAGGCCTAGAGTTAGGAGGACTTGAGTTCAAATTTGGCCTTAGACCCTTACAAGCTGTGTGACCTTGGGTAAGTCACTTAACCTATTTGCCTCAGTTTCCTCCTCTGTAAAATGAGTATAATAACAGAACTTACCTTCCAGGTAGTTGTGAAGATCAAATGAGATAATAATGATAAAGCATACAGCACAGTGGCTGGTACAAAGTAAGTGCTATATTAGTGTTAGCGATTACTATTATTAACTATGTGACCGAATATTAGAATAGTCCTTTTTTTAGGCAATCAGGGGTAAGTGACTTGTCTAGGGTCACACAGCTAGTAAGTGTCTGAGGCTGAATTTGGACTTAGGTCCTCCTGACCACTGTGCCACCTAGCTGGCTTTACAGAAGGGATTCTTCATCCTTTTTGTGTCATGGGTCCTTCAGGCCCCTACTAGACCTCTTTTTACTACTGTAAGAAATATGAAATTTCAGTTAGAGGTTAGTGAAAATATAGGTTAATATTTTTCTATCAAAATTTATAGGCTCCTGAAATCGACAGACCCCAGATCAAGTATTCCTGCCTTATCTAATCCAACTTTTTACCTGATAGACCTGCCCAAGGATTAGATTACCTGTCCTCGATCAGCAGTACTTTTTCCTTAATTTTGTCAGAGTAGATGTTTCCTTCATCAACCAGCTTGTTCCCAGAGGCCACAGTGTTCAAGATCTTATCCTGGTTATTCTCCATGGACACCAAGAAATCCTCAAACTTACGAATCCCAGCTTCTGCAGCTTCCAATGAATCTGGAGGTTCCAGGTGAGCAAGAGTATATTCCTATTGGAGCAAATCCCAGAATGGGGATATGAAGCCAAGCAAGAGTAGCAGCTAGAAAAACTCTAAGGGCTCAAATCCACCTTTGTGGGTCTTATAATATGGGATGTTAAACCATTCAGGGAGAAATTTAGGTCACTATTTTGGTTCCCCTACTCTAACAGACTAAAGGAGGAAGAGTGGCCAGCTTGACACGTGGGGATGGAAAAACTAAGTATAGTTGGGAAAAGGGAGGATTCAGGGGGAGAGAAACTCAATCCCAATAACCAATAAAGACATCCTCAGTCTCTCCCCTTGCAGCCAAAAGATGTCTTCTTCTGTCCCTCTACCCCTCTGCCACCTCCTTCTCTATACCTGATTACTCAGGATTCCTTCTGCCTGTTTGGCATCCTTTTGGAACTCCTGGAAGCCAAGGCACTGAGAAAGGAATTGGCCTCGGTTCTCCCACATCTTGCAGAGGGCATCCCAGCCTGTGTCCACACCTTCAAGCCTCTGGCCCAGGAGTTGGTACTCTGGGTCAGTCTGGCCCCGGATCACCTTCTCCCCAGAAACCTTGACATTCTGGTAGTCATCTTTGTGTCCATCAATCTCATCTTTGATGGCTGCATGCTGCTGGAGGAGCTGCTCAGCCTCAGGCAGGGAATCAGGTGCATCTTCTGAAGCCACAGCCTTTTGTGCCATGAACAGCCATGCCTGGAAGTCATCAAGGTCTTGCAGGAACTTCTGCAGCTGACTGGCCTCACCTAGAGATGCTTCCTGACCCTTCAGGGCTTGCTGCAACTTCTGCCACAACTCTTCAATGTAAGCCTGCCGCTTCCCAATGTTCTCCTGCAACTCAGGATGCTCCTGGATCAGTCGCTGGGACTCCCGCTCTAGAGCACCCATTCGTGACTGGATAGCAGCCACATCCCGCTCTAGTCCATATAGTTTCCGCTGGATAGCAATCACTCCTGCTAGGTCCCGCCCGAGATCCTTTGTTGACTCTACCACCTCTGTCTTGTCCATAATCCACTTGCCTGTCTCCTCACAATCCACACAATAGTTGTGTACACTGAGGGCAGAGTCCACTGCCTTCCGACACTCAGACACCATGGTCTGGAATGCCTCCCATCTGGTGGAAAGAGATAAAAAACAAAATACATGATTGGTTGTGGATGGTGTTTTCTTCCCAGCTCCATCACCCTAGTAGTGGAAAGGAATCTAACAGGGAAAGGAAAAAAAATATTTGTCAACACTTTCTAAGGTAATAGCTTATGTAACTAGGTACAAATATGGGTCTAAAACCTAAAAGAAACCAGATTGGATTTGTAAAAAAAATAGGTTTATGAGAAGAGGGGAATAAGAAATTTAGTTCAAGTAGAGAATGGAGAACCAAAGTATTCCAGACTACTGGCATTCATGTATTATACATGAATATATTACATACATGAACATATATTACATATGGCTGGATTTGGGAAGGTACCGTAGATATGGTAGCAAGCTAAGAGCTTTCCAGTAAGATTCTTCTAAGTGCTATGTTCAATCTTTCAAGGAATGAATTGGATATCTCGCTAAGATGTGCCCCCAATATTCATGGCAGATAGGACCTTAAAATATAAACTCCTTCAAGTCAAGGGCTTTGGGGGGTTTGTTTTTGCATCCCAAGCACCTGATGCACATAATAAGCAAAAACCGTTTCTGGAAAAAAAGTTTTTAATGAAATAAGCTGAATGTCCTTCATTATTATTATATTGTTATATATGGGAGTGAAAATGTTGTAGTGGAAAAATTACTAGAGTTGCAGTCAGAAAAAACAGAACTAGGAGCTTAGGTTTACCATTACAAGCTGTTTGTAGGTAAATCCCTTCATTTCTTTGGGCTTTACCTATAAAATGGGAACAATAATACTTACATTGTTGCTTAACACTTTGTAATTGATTAAGTACTAAATATGAGTCATCAGTCATAATATTAATATATGTGTTTATTACAGTATGCTGGAGATTCATTAATTCAATATTTGTTGAGTGTTTAATATGAGTAAGGCACTGTCTTAGGTGCTGCTAGGTGAGGTACAAAAATGGATAAAACATGATCTCTGCCATGCAGTTTCCATTTCCGACATTTTACTAAAACACCTCTCTGAAAACCACCTTAAAAGCACAAAATTCAAAGGACTGTGAAATGCATAGTGAGCGGGAATAGGCAATATCCCTTTACCAGTGAAGAATTGTGCACAAAAAGAAGAGTGAAGGATATCAGTAAAGACATGCCTGCCCAGAAAAGGAGTTAGGCTGATCCCATAATTAGGTTGATCTCATAATTAGATTGATTACATAGCAAAAGCAAATGATAACAGATAAACAGAGCATGTGCTCCACTGGTGTCCATGAAAAGATACTAGGCAAGAACTCTAGAAAAAAGACTGAGGATTTAGCAGAGGACAAGGGCAAAGGATATACAAGATTAGGGATGGATGAGTTAGGATCTGTTCCCCTGGACTTGGTATTCATATCAATTGTAAATGCACACAATTGCAAGTTGAAGTTATTTTGTGATCATATATTTAGAACTGAGGAGTTCTGGGAGACATTCTAGTTCCACCTCCACATTTGACATATGAGGAAACTTAGGTTAAGCAAGGATAAGGATTGCCCAAGGTCATAGAGCTAAAAAGTGATTGGGATTGAACTGGTCTACCAGACCATGGTGCTTTCCTGTTGTTACCACAGAGAGGCAGTGTTGTGCAGAGAAGAGAGGAAAGAGAACTTGGACTCTGAGGTGTTCTTGCTGCGTTGCTATGTCCAAGTCACTTAACTTTTATGAGCCTCACTTAACACTTAGTATTTTAACTTTATTTAGGGAAAAGCTTTTATTTTTAAATTTTTATATAATCACAACAGTCCCTCAACTACAAAATGAAAGGGCTCTCCTAGATCAGTGGCATCAAACTCATATAAAAATGCTGGTGGTCAGTTGTTTCAGTCATGTCCAACTCTTAATGACTCCATTTAGGTTTTCTTGGCAGAGATCCTGCAGTGGTTTGCCATTTTCTCCTCCAGCTCATTTTGCAGATGAGGAAACTTAGGGGGACAGGTTTAAGTGACTTGCCCAGGGTCACATAGCTAGTAAGTGTCTAAGGCCAGATTTGAACTCAGGAGGATGAGTCTATAGAATGTCCTATATAAATATATATATATATATATGTATATATATATATATATATATATATATATATATATAATACAGAAATGGGGGCCAGTAAATTGTACAAACTGGGCAGCTGGGTGGCACAGTGGATAGAATGCTAGGTCTGGAGTCAAGAAGACTCACGTTCTTGAGTTCATATATGGCCTCAGACACCAGCTGTGTGACCCTGGGCAAGTCATTTAACCTTGTTTTCTTCAGTTTCCTCATATGTCAAATGAGGTGGAGAAAGAAATGGCAAACCACTCCAGTATCTTTGCCAAGAAAACCCAAATGGGATCATGAAAAGTCAGACATGATTGAAACAACTGAGTTACAACAAACAACAAATTCTCCTCATATTGGTATGGTCTAATGATTCAGCTCAATACACTGGATAATTTTCATTCATTTGGGTCTTTATTTTTGTGAAAATTGTTTTGTAATCTGGTTTATTTTGTAGTCTTGTGTGTGACTAGATCAATGTCCATATATTTGATACAGGGTTACTTTAAGTGGACTTTCTTTCTCTATCTCTTCTTGATTTATTAGAAATGCTGATGATTTTATAGATTTGTGTTGCAGCCTACTATTTGCAAAAGCAATTATCTCAATTCTTATTAATTCTCTAGAATTTTCTAATTAAACCATAAGATAATCCGCAAAAAGATAACTTGGCCTTTAATTTCCCAATGTTTATTCCCTCAATTTATTTCCTTTGACTTAGTGTGATAGCCAGCATTTCTAGTACTATGCTAATATCAATTGTGACAGTCAGCATCTTTGCTTCATTCCTGATATTACTGGGAAAGTTTCCAATGTTTTTCCATTAAAAATAATGCTAACTCTAAGTTTTAGATAAATGTTTTTGATATTAGGAATGGTTCAGTCTTTCCTATGCTTTTTATGTTTTTTTTTTAAACACAAATGAATGTTATGCTACAGACTTGTTCTGCATCTGATGATATAATCATGTAATCTTTGTTTTTCAATTATTAATATGATTTATTTTGCTAATAGTTTTCCTAATGCTGAACCATCCTTTTTTCCAATACAAATACAACTTGGTCATAATGAATATTTTGGGGATACAGTGCTATATATAATTAGTAATTGTTGTAATACTTTTACATCGATGTTCATTAGTGATTTTGATATATAGTTCTCTTTCTCTGCTTTATCACTCCCCTCGTTTGACCAACAGGACCCTATTTCCCCCCCCAAAAGTAAAGAAAGAAAGCACTTTACCAAGTCCTGAGACAGTTAATGTAGTAGGAAGATTATTTTATTCTTGAGAGTTTGATAAAATTCACTCATCCAGAAGAACTGATTTATTAATTACTCAATTTAACTTTATGAAATCAGGATTAGGTTAGTTAGCTTTTGTTTTGTTAATTTTGGCATTTTAGGTGTTCGTAGCTATTCATCCATTGGTTTTCAGTTCTGTTGCCATTTGTTGGCATAGAAGTTTGATAATTTTCTTTATTTCTTCTCCATTTGTTGTGAAATCTCCTTTTCAATTTGCCAATTTGGTCTTGCTTTCTCTTTAAAAAATCAAATTAGCTAGTAGCTTATCTATTTCTTAGTCTTTGAAGCAATAGCTCTTTATTTTATTTAATGGGTTAATAAAGTTTAAATTTCTGTTAAATTTTCCTTTAAATCTTTAAAATCTTTATTTTGTGTTTATTTTTTCACTAATTTTTTAAACTTCCGGTTCAATTTATTGTTTTTCTCTGTTGTTAATATTGCTCAGGCATACGTGTGTGCACACACACACACATTCCCTTAAGAACTACTTAAGTTTTAATTGTTTCTATGATTAGGTATTAGGTCTTTGACCCACTCATTATTTAACATACTGTGTTGTAGTCTCTTTTTAGGTCTATGTTTTTTGGTTATAATTTCCTTAAATGAGCACCATTTTAAGTGTGCTATAGCCTGTAAAATATGCATCTAAGATTTCTTGCTTTCTGAATTTGTGCTCTTTATACCCTACCATGTAAAGGATTAGATCCCATAGAAGAGAAATATGTGTATTCTCTCCCTTATTCAGAAGTCTCCATTGTTCTTTCACATCCAGTATGCCCAACACTTTATTCAAATCTAATTTCATTTTCACTTATTTTTCTGTTAGTTTTGTAATGTTAATATCATTTAACATTAGTGTCTAACTAGTTCTTCTTTTCATTTCAGTAAGCTTTTCCTCAAAGAATTTAATTGACATGCTATAAAGTGTATGCACATTTTTTTTTTTGCACCTTTTGGTGGGCAATTGGGGTTAAGTAACCTGCCCAAGGTCACACGGCTAGGTTTTTGTTTGTGCGTGCATTAAGCGTCTGAGGTCGGATCCGAACTCAGGTCCTTCTGACTCCAGGGCCAACGCTCTACTCACTGTGCCACCTAGCCGCCCAAGTGTATGCACATTTAATATTGATATTGTTTCATTATACATGGTACCTTTAGTCCCAAGGTTGTTTCCTTGCTTGTCCCTATTTTAGGTATTGAGGTTTGCTGTCATCTTACATGTAATCATGATTACAACTCTTTCTTTCTAGATATAGCTTGAGTATAATATATTTTTTCCCCAGCCCTTTACTTTGAATGTGATTATCTAAGATGTATTTTTTGTAAGCATCAAATGGTTTAGTTTCATTTCCTCATCCATTCTACAATTTATTTCCTCTTTATTTGTAAATTTGGCCATACTTTTCCTCTGTGTCCCACCCAACATTTCCCACCTCAGAAACTCTCATTGTTTAGGTATTATGAAGGAAATAATGACCATACACATAGTAATGTGTATGCTTGGGAGAGTATGTTAGGAAATTAACATTAGATTTTGGAGTGCTTTATCTTTGTCCAGGTCCATGATTTCCTAGGTATAGGGAAATACAAGTGTGAAAACTCCCTTCAATGATGGAAACTGCTAACTCTCCTAATTTAGAATCTTAGTGTGTTGGCTTGGGCACTAAAAGGTTAAATGACTTGACCAGGGTCACATCTTGCTTATCAGAATCAAGACTTGAACCCAAGTCTTCCTGACTCTGAGCCTAAATTCATTAGATCATACTGCCTCTAAATATACAACCAATAACTATGGACAATATATGAATGGATAAAAAAGCATTTATAACTACCAAGTACTGTACTAAACTCTAGGGATACAAATAAGAAAATTAAGACAGCCCCCTGCCCTCAAGGAGCTTATTATGTTCTAATAGGAGGACTATATATAAATATAAATACATATACATGTGTGTATGTTTGTGTGTGTATATACATACATATATATATACAAACACACATACATATATACACACACAATGTATGTATAGACACATTTTGGTTCCAGAACTAGAAAAGGGTTGGGAGTTGGAGGGAAATCAAGAACTGAATGGATTTGGTAAAATAGTCAGGGAGTAAAGTAAAGTGTGGCTGGAGCCAGTCTTAGATATAGTGACTGAGGCAATCACTAAACTCTCCCCAAGGTGGGAGTTCTGGGCATGAAAGTGTCAAGTACTTGGGGCTTTCATTTTCATATTCTCTCTCTCTCTCTCTCTCTCTCTCTCTCTCTCTCTCTCTCTCTCTCTCTCTCTCTCCCCCTCTCTCTGTATGTGTGTGTGTGTATACACACACTTTATACTTTATAGTAAGGCAGTAAGCTATGTAGGACAACTAAATGTGAATAAAAACAGTTGAAAGAAGCAAAATTAATCTTTCATATTTTTTTGGAAACCACTATGCAACCTTCTAGGATGTGATGTCTCCTGGCCTCTTATCAAGACCAGAGATGACAGAATCTCTTAAAAGGACACACTTCACTCCCTGTGTCATCAACAGCCTTTGGGATATCTGCAGGTCTCTCCCTGAAACTTTCTCATCAAGCTGAAAGATGCCATGGGTCTGTTGCAAGACTGCTGTTCACATAACAGTTCTGATATTGTCGGTAATCAGGTTGTATAACGGGCATAATGGGCCTGGGCCTGGAGCTATAACATTGCTTTTGGCACTTAGCTGATAGCTAAAGCTGTTTATTAATTCCCATTCCTCTCCTTCAGCCAGGCCCATTATCCTTTAATTAGCTTGTTATGTGCATTTCATCTTTTTGGTCCTGTAGTATAGCTGGTCACTGAGCCGTGTTTATGCCATGCATGAGAGTCACAATGGGGAACCCAATGAATGAATAAGAATTGAGGTTCAGGAAAACCATGTTCTATGATAAGAAGCTTTGGAACTTTCCTTAATTCTTAGAGCAAAGTAGGGCTGACACTGGACAGTAACCTGGCCAGTGTCTAGCCAAACAATAATGGCCTTGGGGAAAAATGGTCTCAGCCGACTGCTTAGTCAATGAAACACTGAAATTGGATAAGATACGAAATTGGGCTTACTTTTACATGTTTAAGTGAGAGAAGTGAAGAAAGAACAACAGAAATTCCTCAGATCAGAGGTGTCAAATATACAGTCCGACATGGCCAATACTCTTCAAGCATCTCAAACCAAATTTAAATGTAATCGGGAAATAAATAATAAAATAATGAAACATAAATAAAATAAAATAAACATAAAACATAGAACATAGATAATGTTAACATGGGGTTTTCAAAGTCAACACAGGACCCACAGGGATCTTCACGTATGGTTCAGTTTCCATCAGAGTTTGACACCACTTAGATGGATGGCCTGATTCAATTCCTAATTTTGTTTCATGCCTTTGGGCAGATTGCTCTCTCAAGTTATGACTCAATTTTTTCTCCATCTGAAAACAAAGAGACTAATGTCCCCAATGGAAAGGGTGTAGTAAAGATTCACATTGAACTTCTAAGAGGCACCGAGGAAAGCTGTAATTACAAGGCAGTCAGTATTGCTCATCCGCTGGAGGGAAAAAGACACTTCAGCACTTATTTACTGCTTTGGCTAGAACAAGCACTGCTTCTTTGAAAAAATCTGGCCTTCCTTGCCAATTCCAGAATACCTGAATCATTGGAGGAAAAAGTCAACTTGATGAACATTCTTTTTAACCCAGACTCTAGTTCAGAGCATTGTAGAGGATAACAAGGGCTACACTGAAAGGCACAGAAAGTTTCTTGTTCCTCCCTCATCTCCAGCCCAGTCCAGACCAAGTTCACAAGGTCTATAAAAATCACCTTCCTACTAGCAAGGATAGTCACTTAGGACTTGGGAAAGAAGAAGAAACCTTGCATAGACATGTTTAAGTAACCAATCTTCGAAAGGCTAGAGAGACCTTCGATCCTATAAAGAACAAAATATGCCATGTTCTTGTCCAATGTCCCTTTGTTTCATGGTAGTTTTCAAGTTCTGAAAGGTTAGTTTATTTTAGTATATACTTATATATACTTAGTTTTACATATATATATATATATACTTAGTTCATCTAAGTATATTTTTGCATTGTAAAGAACTTCTATTACATGGTTGTATTGGGTTTATCTTTTATCTTGGGTTTATCTTAAATTCATAATAAAAAAAATCTAAAAATAAAATGAAATATTTATTTCACTTTAAAGAGACAGCCATGAAGTGTAAGGTCCATTGTTTCTTAATGTTTTTATTATTATTTTCTAAGAACAGATGGCTTCCCTGGTGTCAGCTGGTCCGAGAGTCAGGGTATCTGCGTTCAAGTCCCAGTTCTGCCACTGAATTACCAGATGACCGTGGGCTTAATTTAACTTTTGTGGGCCTCAGCTTCCTCATATGTAAAATAAGGGGTTTAGATTAAATGATCTCTGCGATTGCTTCCAATTCTAAAATTCTTTAATTCAAAGACAATACTCTTTAAGAAGCCTTGACCAATATGAAGGAAGGACCAAGAGAGCCTCCAATTCGGAACTACAGGACATGCTTGCTGGGAGGCAACACAATAGCAATACTCAAAAGAGGCAGGGGCGGCTAGGTGTCGAAGCACCAGCCCTGGAGTCAGGAGGATCTGAGTTCAAATCCGGCCTCAGTCACTTAACTAGCCATGTGACCTTGGGCAAGTTACTTAACCCCAATTGCCCTCCCCCCGCCCAAATAATCAAAAGAGGCATTCAACCCAAAATCAGGCATTCATGAAGCTCTTGTTCACAGTGTTTAAGGAGAAGACTGAAGAAAGTGGAGAGTGAAGACACACACTGAAGCTGTGAGAGTTGGGGAGAAAGGGAGGGAAACTTTCTGGAAGTCATGGCCTTTGGTTAAGTGACCCAAGTTTTACTCTTAACTTTTCAGGGTCCCTTGTTAGTTTCTTGACTTCTCTGCAGCCTTTGACATTTTCTCTCTTCAATAATCTCTTCTCTCTAAGGTTCTGGAACATCACTCTCCTGGTTCTCTTCCTCCCTGTCTGACAGCTACTTCTCCCTCTCCTTCACTGGATCTTCATCCAGGCAATGCCCACTGACTGTGGGGCTCCCACAGTGCTCTGCACTCAAACTCCTTCTCTTCCCTCTACACTCTTCACTTCTTAGCTCCCATGGATTATGCTGTTGATTTCAAATCTACTTATACAGCCTTCACCTCTATGTTGGTCACATTTCCAGCTGCCTATTAGACATAACAAAGGATGTTCCGTAGATATATTAAGCTCAATATGTCCAAAAATGAGCTCATCTTTCTCCTCAAGCTCCCCCAGCTTCCAAACTTCCCTGTTACTGTCAAGGATACCACCGTCCTCCCAGTCCCCCAGACTCACAACCTATGTGTCATCCTTGACTCCTCATTCTCTCTTTCCTCCCAATTCCAATTTGTTGCCAAGATCTGCTGATTTAACCTATGCAACATCTCTCTAATATGTCCCTTTCTCTCCTCCAATACTGGCACCACCCTAGTGCAGGCTCTCGTCTCCCCATGCCTGGAATACTGGAATAGCCTATTGGTTGATCTTCCTGCCACAAGTTTCTCCACACTCCAGTCCCGTCCTCCATTTAGCGGGCAGTTATTTTCTTAAAGCCTAAGCCCAACCATGTCACCCTGCCCACTTGCACACGCATACACACGCACATGCACACTCAATAAACTCCAGTGGCCCCTAGGATTAAACACAAAATCCTCGTGTAGTGTTCAAAGAACTTTATAATCTAACTCCTACCTACCTTTCCAGTCTTCTTATACCTCACACCTGACCCTACCCCTCCACCAAGTACTCTTTGATCCAGTGACACTGGTCTCTTGACTGTTCCTCCAATAAGGTACCCCGTATCTCACCTCTAGACATTTTCCCTGGGTGTCCCCCATGCCAGAAACACTCCCTTTTCTCATCTCTACATCTTCATTTTCTTCACATCACACCTTCTACAGAAAGCCTTTCCCAATCTTTCTGAATTCTAGTGCCTTCCCTCTGTTGCTTATTGACTGACTGACTGACTGACTGACTGCATTACATAGAAAATTAATCACATGACTAGGAAAAACAAACAAATCCCTAGTGACTGAGGTTCTGGGCATGGTATCTGAAAGACCTGAACATGGGATGGACACAGATGGTATTTCTAGCTTTCTTTCCAATAGATGATTATGACTTTAAGAAGTGAATAATTTTATGTAGATGATAAAGAACATAATTTGATATTTCAAGTCATGGCTAATGATACATGAAGGGTTCCTAGATGAAATATAGCTTGTGAAAATTAAGTCTGGCAGAAAGATCAACAACTTGAGTAAAAGGAAGGTGACTAGATGGAAGCCATAAAACTATATACAGTTCCACACAACTAAATACAATACAGAAAGAATACGAGTGAAAGAAATGCTCAGGACAGTCATTTTTGTCCAGGACAAAATCTTGGGAAGAAGTTCATATATACCACCTAATACCAATGCAGAGTATGAGTAATTTAACCCTGAATACTCTCTGACAAAGGGAAGTGAATGCAATGGGCTAGAACGGAATCTTTTGCTTGCCATTATCTATGGATGAAAGAGGGCGTGTGTCATGAAGGGATGGCACCTTTTTTCTCTTCTCTAATACAGAGAAATGCACCAGGAGATAAAGTGAATACATTGGCCAGAATGGAATTTTTAGGCTGACCAAGATCTATGGATGAAAGAGGGGATGGTACTTAAAGGCATGGCACCATTTTTTCTTCATCCTCAAGAGAAGAAGGTATATAGCCACACAAAGGACTGGAAAAAGAGCATTCAAATTAAGTGAGGAGCCAGAACAATGGTGGGAGTACTCACGGGCACCTTGGCTATTACCTCTACACTACTGATGATAACCAGAAGCTGAAGTTTGCCAAGAAGGATAAGTGTAAGGCTTTCCCCTTCTGATATCATATCTTTCTCACTTTTGGAAGTGAGTTCCAGAATTTCAAAAAGAGCTTGGCCTCTCCCAAACATGAGGACAGGGATAAATCTAAAACCCTGCACTCAAATAAAAAAATCATGCGAAAAGACCTAATGATCTCATGCAAGTATAAACTCAGTATGAGGCACAGAGTGACAGTCAGGACTGACAAAAAGGGTAAAGCACTGCTGGTCAACATTAACAAATATATAGATTGGGGGAGGTAATAATCTTATGCTTTGCACTGATTAGACTAGGCCTGGAGGATTATTTCCGTTCAAGTTTCCACATTTTAAGAAGATATTGACACACTAGATTATGTTCACAGAAAAGTGACTATCCACTTATTTAAAAAAAAAACATTTATTGGACAGATTCTATAACAAAGTTAGGGAGAAAATAGGATCAAAGCATTTAGAGGCAGAAAGGAATTTATGGACCGGTTAGTTCAATTCACTCATTTTAAAGATTAAGAAAATGAGACCTAGAGAGGTAAAGTTACTTATCCAAAGATACATAAGGCTGCTAAAAAAAGATTCTACTTTTAAGGTATTTTTGTTCCTATTATGCTTCAAACCCCCGCTAAGGGAAGCACTAGGAAGAACTGTTTTAGGTTGGATGAGGCAGTCTGATGGACTAGAAAGAACACTGGCTTTAGTCAGAAGGACTAGCTTCAAATCCTAGTTCTGATCCTTAATTACCTGCGTGATGGGCAAATCACTTTTCTGTTCTCAACGTCAGTTTCCTCATTTGTAAAATTCGGGTCTTAGATTAAGTGACATGTAAAAGCCTTACCAGTCCTAAATAAGATAGATCCTATGAGTTCTAAGAAATCAATAAATGTGACAATAAATGAGTTGGCTAGGCTTCTCCACCCTTCATTAGTGAGTCACATCCACATCTACATCTACATGCAGGTCCCTTACAACTTGTTCTTCCATGTCCTTCTATGTCTTTTGTCTCAAAGCCTCCATTTAATTCTGCATCAAAACCAGCCTTACAACCCCACCATAGATCCTCTGTAGTCTCATTTCAGCAACACAGCTCAATCAAAATTAATCTGCTCCTTTCCCTATGTGTGTAGCATCTGCATTGCAAGCATTGCTATGAATACAGGAGACTCCAACACACATGATGTCCCAGAATTCACCAGTTTCACCTGAGAAGGTCTCAAGTCTATAAACTGCATCGTGAAGGAATTGGGAGTCAGTATAAAACCCAGGGGAATAATGAGGACTACCTTCAAATGTTTGTAGGGCAGTCAAGTGGAAGGGAAATTAGATTGAATCTGTATGGTTCCAAAAGGCAGAAGCAAAACCAATATGAAGAAGTCACAGGGAGGTAGATTTAAACTGAATTACTTAATAAGAACTTTTTTTTGAACAACTAGAGATTTTCATAATGGTGTGGGCTACCACAAATGGAATAGGTGCACCCAACCTTTTGAAGCTACTCCACAAAAGGCTTGGAATATAGCAAGGGGAAATGGATAGGCTCCTTAATAGCATAGAGTTTTCTCATCATTCCTTAAGCCCCAAGGGGTTTTTGAATCTGAGCTGATGGCAAACTACTCAGAATGCAACTAACCATGATTTTGACTCCTAAGCTTGCCCTCACCTTTGAAAAAAGTGATTTGTGAGAGGAAAAGGAGAGAAGCAGAAAGGCTGACTTGGTGGACAGGCGCAGAATAACAGAGGTTGGAGCCAAAATAGCATGCTAGTTAGTCAGTCAACATGCATTTATTAAGCCCCTGCTACAGATTAGGTACTTTGCTAAGCTTTGCCACTGTCTGAAAGGGAGCCAGGAACACATATTCCAGAGTCTGCCATCGACTATCTGAGATGCCAATACATGGTTGTTGGTGAGACCACCATGGAGATTTCCCCCTGTGCTTTCCTGGGGGATGAAATCCCTTCCTCTGTTATCTCCCCCAATATATTCCCTTGATTTACCTGTTCTCTAAAGGAGAACTGGATGGAGGGAAAATCAGCCACACTTCTCCCCACTGCTTTGTAGTGGTCAGTTTAGGTTGCCTCTAAAACTGCTATTTCAGCAAATGCTATTATTTTTTAAGTATTTTCTCTGTACATGTGTGACAATAGGGTTGGTTATTCAATTCTGTGTTAATTCTGCTTAAACACAAGCAAGGAGACTGAGAAAACGGAGAGAAAACCTAGAAAAGAGCTAATTTTAAAGTACCAAGATTTCATAAGCCCAACCAGTTTGGATCTACTAGTAGAAACTAGCTAGGGATTCAAGCCACATATTTAATTTAAAGCACAGGACATTAGAGGAAGAAAGAGTACTCTTGAGACTTGAACTAATAAGGAGCTCCAGGATGCAAGTCGATCCTTTCATTCTCGAATGGCTGGTAGCCACCATTTTTTTGGCACCCAGGTTTTAAAATAAAGATCTATCTTAGGGTGAGGTATGAATTGAAAGAAACCACACCTCCACGAAGGGAAGGGAGAGGCCCTCTCCCCCAGGAGGATGTTGCCTTGCTTGCCAGCACCACCTGCTGCCCACTGTCAGCAGAGATATTCAAACAGAAGCTACATAACCACCTGTCAATGATTACTACACTGGGTGGGACTATGGTTCTAAAAGCCTGTGAAAACATGCCTTGCCTATGTCTTAGGTTCTCTCTTGGGTAAAAACGGGGTAATACAATCTTGCAGCATTACGGATGATGAATGACTTAATAGCCTTTAAGAATAAAGATCCCTGGCTGCAGCTCATTAAACCAATAGCCATTTGACTGATAAGCTATTTTTTCCCCTTTAGAAGTTGGTCTAATTCAAAGATGCTCCAGTTCCCTCAATAAAGCAAAAAACAGCAATAAACCGACCATTATGTTAGAATTTGTAAAGAGAATCACCATCTATCTAGTTATGGGGCATTGGACCTCTATAGATACACCATACTTAAGAAGAGATTCCTAGAATTACATTACGTTTTTGTACTTTGAGCTGTCATAGGTAGTCAGTCTTATATTTAAAAATCCCAATATACTCACTACCTCCTTCCTTCTCTAGGGTACCCTTTTAGAGTCTCCCAGCTTTATTAACATTTTTCTTTCCCCATCCCACTGTCACACTGCCTGAAAAAATTGGTGAATAGGAAAATCTTAATGACTATTATTTTGGGGCCCTCAGCTATATCTCTAATCTCTTGACACAGCCTAATCGCAAGCTTGCAACCTCTATTTCCCTCTCTACCCACACCCCTTGTCTCTTCTCTCTTAACCTTCTAGAAGCAGCTCAGTGTATGTGTGTGGGGATGGAAGGAGGAGGAGACAGGAGAAAAGCATATCTTATGGAAGACTTTTCTGTCCTCAAGGATCCCTTAGGAACTAGCAGGCAATTAAACTCCGCTCTGAAAAGAGTCTCCCTCTAATAAAGCTCTTTTTATATAAGGGTTCTCATTTTCAGCTAACAAGCCCACCTACATGAGAATCATCTATAGACAGTTTCACGGCTCGAGCTACAGTGTAAGGCAGGCAAAAAAACCCCTTTCATTTCAGGATTATATTAAGGTAACAGTAGCAAAAACAAAACAAATAAACAAAAAATATATAAGCCCTCTCCTCTGCCCAAGAACCCCAGGGGAAATGCAGCAAGTGTACCATATGGCCTCATTCTGTCTCCAGGCATTCTCAAAATGATGCTCTCCACAAACACGAGTGCACACACACACACACACACACACACACACACACACAGAGCTCCTCTATTTTTGTCACACATACCTATTCACAACCAGAACCAGGCCCATAGTGTTTATATTTCAATGAACATTTCTCTAGTCCTACTCACTCCCTGAAGAATCTGGTGCATGCCAGGTGTGAGGGCCACTTCCCCTCCTGTTTGGTGACATGCAGAAAAGCAAGTTTAAGGCTGTAGTAGCTGAAGAAAATAGTCTTGTTATTTACACTTTGTCTCCCTCATTGAAATGTGAGCTCCTTTGAAGGTAGAGTCCATTCTATTCCTTACTTGGCACATAGTTAGCCTTTAATACATGCTTGATGACTGACTGTTGTTCTGGGGGCAAGCCAGACTTGCAGAGTGGACAGCCCAACTTCCAAGCCTCACCACACCAGTGATACAAAGGGGCCATATGAAATCCTTCCACCCAGAAGCCCTGCTCTGTACCTCTGGTTCAGATGATCCTGACAGGTCTTCACTTCTGCACTACGTGGGTGGCCACTTTCCACCAGGCTGTTTGCTGCAAGATTCACCCCATCAATCTGTGCCATCAGTGTCTTCATCTCCTGGTCCAGGATGTCAAACCTAAGACAGACATTGCAATATTCTGGATAACATAGCAACAAGAATAGCAGAAACACCACCACTAGATGTGGGGTCAAATCCCAGAGAAGTAAGATTTCTAATTCTTTCCCACCACCTCTTAAACAGTATATTCCTATATTTGAAAGGGAAGAAATCAGTGAAAAGGACAACTGTCACTCCAGGACACCCTGCTACTGTCAGATCCCTGGGTTCTACCCCTAATCTCTCGGTACTGAGGAATATCTTTCAACATAGCCTAATTTCAGACTTTTCAGTCTTAACTTTATGGCCTAATGTCATAAAAGTCTCTTAGAGACTTTGAGGTGGCACAGGGAATAGAATATGGGCCCTGGAGTCAAGAAGACCGGAGTTCACACCTAGCCTGAGACACTTGACACTTACTAGCTGTAGGACCCAATTGTCTCCATAAACAAACAAACAAAAACAAAGAAAAAAAGAAAAGCTTTGGTGAGGGTAAGGCAAGGGCTGTGTTCGCCTGGTTCTGACCTGTGCTGCACCACCTCCAGGTCCTCCAGAGTGTCTGGGATCTCCATCTGAGACAGCCACTTCTCCTTCTCCCCCATCCACAGTTCACAGGCATCTGTCTCACCAAACACCGTATACAAATCCAGGGCATCCTGTAGCCTTTGCCGACGCAGGTCAGCCTGGGCTACCACCTGCTGGTAAAGTTCTCGGAGAGCCTGTAGCCGGTTGTTCACATCAGGAGAATCCCGGAATTCCTGTGGGAAGCTCTGGGCTTGCTGTTCCAGGTGCTCCATCACCCCTCGACTTTCTTCCAGCTCCTCCAGAAAGTCCTTATGTTTCTTTCCCAGGGCCCGGGTAGCCCCTTCATCTTGTCCAACATCCTCTCCTGAGAGCAAGCGGTGGGCATCTTGCAGCCAGGCCTTCAGGTCATCAGCATCCCCCTGGAACTGGAAGAAATTCTCAGCATCCTGGAGGTTTTTCTTGCGGAAAGCAGCCAGCTCCTTCAGCTGGTCCCATAGGGCAGACACCTCCCGGATGCGGGCTTCAATCTGTGGGTACCCAAAGTGCTTTTGGGTCACCATCTCCTCTGCTTCCTTCATCATCTGCTCCAGGTGGGCATCTAATCCTCGTAGCTCATCCTCAAAGGCCTTGTGCTTGCGCTGCAAGATTAACACACTGGTCAAGTCCTTGCCATAGTCCAATGAGGAATAGATCTGCTCCTTCTCCTTGATCCAGCTCTCTGCCTCATCCATCTCCCAAAAAAACTTCCACAGTCGCTTGGACTGCTCCAGCCGGGCCTTCCTCCCTGCTGCCATAGAGCTTAATTCCCCAAAGCACAGCTCCAAGTGGCTGACCCGATCCTGAATGACCTGGGGGTCACAAGGCTGGTAACCTGAGTGAAGAAGAAAGGCGAACAACAAGGATGAGAGAGAGAGAGAGAGAGAGAGAGAGAGAGAGAGAGAGAGAGAGAGAGTTCATTTTCACCATAAAATTAAAACCAAGGATGTAAATTGGCCATAGTAATCACATTTCTATAGCACTTTACAAAGCACTTTCCATGTAATAAGGGGGCAGATAATGCAAGTATCATTTATGTTACAAAGCTGAGGCACAGAAGAAATAATGACTTTCCCAAAGCTAGATGGATGGTAAATGTCAGAGCTAGGATTCAAACTCAGGTCTCTTGACTAGAGTTTGCTTATCCCATAAACCCATCTAATGAGGCCATAGGCCATGATGCTTAGAGGCCTGAGGGAAAGTGAAGTTGTTATTAATGTTGTTGCTGTTGTTTTGCTTTTTGGGGTTTTTTGGAGGGGAGAAGCAGGGCAATTAGGGTTAAGTGACTTGCCCAAGGTCACATAGTATCAGGTGTCTGGGGTCGGATTTGAACTCAGGTCCTCCTGCCCTAGGGCTGGTGCTCTATTCACTGTGCCACTGCTGTCCCTAAAGTTGTTTTTTAAACAAATTTTAATTTTATTTCTTGGGATACAGGTTAAACTAAAAGGTGGAGTCCTCTAAGCTTTGGGACTCAGGCCTAGGGCTGGACTGTCCTTTATGTAGAAAAGGGAGTAAAAACTCACCTCAGCCAGCCCCTGACTGTGATTTACATCTCATCCAGCCAAGCCATATACTGGGATATGAGGGCCTACCCACCTTGGGCAGCTTGCCACTTGGCTGATACTTATGTACTCGGCCCCTCTACCTCCAGAAACAATAATCAAGTCAGTACCTCCATTGTTGCTACTAGAAATAGTAGAAAGAATACCAGCAAATCCTGACTCTGACACTTAATACCCACGTGGCCTTGGGCAAGTCACTCTTGACTTCTCTGGGCCTCAGTTTCCTCATCTATAAAATGAAGGGGATGAACTTGATGTCCTCTGAGACCCCTTCTTGCTTAAACTATGATCCTATGGTTCCACTCAAAATTCCTGTGACCCTACAGGTTCAAACTCCCTTCCCTGGCCATCATTCCCCTATATTTTTTGTTTCTCCTTTGAGGCCAAGGACCATCACAATTTTGTATTTGTATCCCTAGGGCTGACACATAGTAGGACTTAACAACTGCTTATCAAATGACTTACTGAAGAGCTCTCAGTAGGATTGTTTTATTGGTGGGGGGGCCTTTCTCAATGTTGAGGCACTATACTAACTCTTTAGGAAAATAGCAGGATGTTCCCTTTATAGGACTGGTGTTCAGGAGTTTATTCTCTGTTCCACTATTTACTCAACCACCTACTATGCACAGGGTATCATGCCAAACCCTGAGGGAAATAAAGACAAGATCTCATTGGTACTTGATCTCAAGGAATTTATGATTGTCATCTTGTGATTCATATGTGTGATTTTAGCTGGGTTAAAGGGTAAGGATTTTCTGGTACTTGCAAATCCCATTTCAAACCCTATTTTTGACAGTAGTTGCCTGGCATCTAATGTCATTTGTTCCTTTACTCTTAAAGTCCCTTTCATAGAACCTTAGTTGATAAAGATCAAAAGAAACTGAGCTTTGGGCCCTACAGGGGAATTTGCTGTGGGTTTTACTGTTATGGAGAACTCCACTGAAGGCGAAGAAAGGTGGAATCTTAAAGCTAAGAGGAAATGTCCTTTGCCCAACCTTTTCCATCCGTGAACTGGAGAGCAGCTGATGTGATTGCCTTCACTTTATCTCCCTGGATGGCAATGTCAGCTTCCATCAACTTGTGCTTCTGAAGCAGGTCTTCTACCTCCAACAAGTGCTTTCCAAACTCAGAGGACAGGAGATGAACCTAGGAAAGGAGAGAGAAAAAGTGAGGATACTTGTACCTCTTTTATAAAGAGAAAGAAAGGAGATGAGAAGCCATTCTGGAGAAAACATTCAGCAGCACTTAGACCATGGTGGCTAAAACGAATAAAAAAAAACCTAAACCTGTGGTTTCATTGGTACAGTGAAGAATTTACTCCCCCAGCACCTTCTCTGCAAATTCTAGTCTTAGAAAATTATCTGGGGCACTAAGAGAAGCTGAGTGCCACAGTGAGTCACGCAGACAGTACGTTTCAGATGCTGGATATGATATCATGTCTTTCTGATGCCCAGGCCAGTTCTCTCTCCCCATTAATCCATGCTGACTCTCATGTTGAAGATTGAACTAAGTACCCTTCTTATAGCTACATGGGACCAAAGAACATGAGAGAGGGTAAAGTTTAGTGGAACAGAGGACAGGGGGCTTGTGGGCAACCCTTTATATTGTACAGATCTGGTCATTGTCTTACTATAGCCTAGTGTCGATTATTCAGGCTACAAACATTCAAGCTCTTGGTCTTGTTCTTCCTCCCTTCTAGACAGACATCTTACCGCTCCTTAGCACTAACATTAAGAAGTGAAGCAAGCAGATAAATGTAAATCAATTTGTCTACTCCTTAACAGCTGGGTTTGGGAAGGAGAGTGTAGAAAAGTTTGTCTGGAAGAAGTAGTAACCTCAGAGAATGTCTAGTCCAAGCGTTGCCCAGATCATGAATCCTTATTTTGGCCATTCATGTCTATTTAGATCATTTTAAGCCAGTTATGAAGATCGTGGGTAGAGTCAAGGTTAACAGTAGGTAGGGACAGACGAGCACTGTGTCTTTGTTTCCCTATCCTGAGCCAGTGAAACTAACAACCATTCTCTGCCCTAACCTTGGGCAGGAAGGACCAGGAGGCTTCAGTCTGGTGTATTTACAAAAGGGTTTGTGATTTCTGGATGAAAGGAGTCAAAGAAGCATAAAATAATCCTCCACCCCAGGAGCTCAGTGATAGGGCAAAGCTGCTAGGTGTTGGCAATGGAGGAAGAGGGAGCGAGACCTGCTGCTGAGAGGCCAGACCTTGATCTCATCTATCCAGTCGATGCTGTGAAGCATATCCTGGAAGAGCTTCTGCAGTGTCAGGGTCATCTCCAGCCTCTGGCGCCGAGCCTGTAGCAGATCCAGCAGGTAGGACCACATACGCAGGATGTTGTCCTTCCTCGCCTTGACACGCCTCAAGTCATGATAGTTCTCCTTCTCCAGCTCCTGGGCCAGATCCTCCAGGGCCTTCACCCTCTCCTCATAAGCAGCAGTGTCTGTCTCTATGGCTTCATGCTTCTTCTTGGCTGCTTCCACAGCGGCCAGGTCATAGCCAAAGTTATCCTGTCCCACAGGAAGAGAACACAAGAGATGGGAACGTCAGACTCCCATTCTACGCCCAACATTCAGTCAGAAGATTCAGACCCACCCCCATACAGACACAACAAGGAATCATCAGAAACTGTCCTGTTTACCAGTGGGTCATTGGAGAGAAATCTTTAGGTTCATTCAAATAATAATTTCCAGCATTAGCAGAATACATTCAAAGTTTATAAAGCACCTTTCATCTATTCTCTTATTTGAGCCCCACTATAAGCCTCTGGGATAGGCATTGCGATTATCCCATTTGTGAGATGAGGAAATGAGGGCTCAGAAAAAAGTTAAACGATTTGTTCAGGTTACATTTGTCAGAGATGGGATTTGAATGTCAGCATTCTGACTTCTCTTCAATACCATAGGCTTAAAGGTAGAAGAGACCTCACAACTCAGGTCTCCTCCTCATTTGGCAGATGAGGAAACTGAGGTCACACAAGGAGTATCAGGTAAAGACTTAAATCGAAGCCATCTGACTCCAAATCCAATCTCTCTTCATCGTACCCCAGTCTAGACGAGCTCAAGCGGGAACTCGCTTTGCTCTTTTTTTGTTTTCTAACTCAAAGCCAAGTTCTGAAAGACTGAACAACTCACAAGCACTTTCTAAGGGGTGTTGTTATTTAGTCTATGGTACTTAAGTAATTTCACATTGGCAAGCTTGGACCCTTAATAGTTTTTTTTTTTTCCTTCTAGATATGGGCAGGGCAAAGAGCCCATCTGCCTACAGTCTGGTTTCCACATATAGGGATTTACATTTGCACATGCAAATACATAAATATTCTTCCAGATTGTTTTCTTTTCCTAGGCTGAATTAAACTTAATTTAAATCTGCATGTTGGGGGAGAAGAAACATTCTCTCTGGGAAAAATGGCCCTGTGGTCAATTTCAGATTGGATAAACATGTCAGAATCTTTCACTCCAAAGTCTTCTATGCCTGGAGCAAGTATGAAGAACCAGCAAAAACAAACAAACAAAAAACCCCCCAAAACCAACACATTGTTCTTACACACATACCAAATACAAGTTCTAATCATGTGTGTATTCTAGAACTATTATCTACAGTCAAATCATACCCTAACTTGAGCTGAAGCTAACAGCCCATATAAACCAACTTTGATGAAGCTTTCTGGAAATGAGGCTTAACATCTATAACCTGCTTATCTCCCACAGGGGTCCTTAAAGATAATAGATAAGGATTTCTGGTCATTTCCAATTTAGGCTGAACCTGAGAAGAGTATAAAAAGAAATAAACCACAAGTACTAATCTGCATTCAGAAGTAGGTAGAGCAAGGAAAGGCTGGGAAGAAATTTAGAAAGGAAGTGATAAGAGCTCATCTGTCACAGGAGGACAGAATAAAAGGTGGTATCTATATCAAAATACCCAAAATAACATTTTTTTTGTGATAGCAAAGAATTGGAAACAAAGTAGATGTGCCATTAACTAGGGAATGGCTATTCAAATTGTGGTCTGTGGTTGCAATGGAATAGTACTATACCATAAGAAACAATGAACACAGATTCAGAAAACTATGAGAAGCCTTAAATGAACTGATACAGAATGAAATAAAGAGCATCAAGAAAAATATATACAGTAACTAAAATAATGGAAATGGAAAACAACAATAAAAAAACATGAAACTAAACATCATATTTTGAATTACTAAAGTTTGGACCCAGTGGAGGGAGAAGAAAACGCACCTCCCTTCCTTCTTTGCAAAGGGGGGAATTGCATGTATGGAACGCTGCATCTACTCTGAGACTCAGCTGGAGTCTTTTCTCATGTTGCTTTTATTCTTTTTCTTTTCTACAAGAAACTTCTACAAGAAGGGGATGGAGGAAGGATATACTCTAAAAGGTAATGTAAAAACGAGGATATCAATAAAAAATTTAAAGTATTAATATTTAAGCATATTGCCTGGTAAGTAGATTTGCCCATATCATGCCCTATCCTTTACACAGAGTAAAAAGTAACAAAAGCAGCAACAGAGTCACAATGAAGCATAAAAGAGAAGGCCTTCTGGGACAGTGAATAGAGCACCGGACCTGGAATCAGGAGGACCTGAGTTCAAATTAGCCTCAGACACTTGACACACTTACTAGCTGTGTGACCTTGGGTGAGTCACTTAACCCCAATTGCCTTGTCTTGCCTTGCCCCCTCAAAAACAAACAAACAAACAAACAAACAAACAAAAACAAAAACAAAAAAACACCGGAAAAAAGAGAAGGACTTCTGAAGCAAGTCAGACAGGATGGCAAAGGGATGACAGGCTTGCTCATGTGCTCCTGAAGCAACAGCATTGCAAGGTCTTCTAAAGAAAGTCTGGATGGTCCACACTTCAGTCACCCACCTTTGAGATTCTGGGCATGTAGAGATGTTGTCCATCAAATCTACTGGGCTGCCCCAGCACCACAGCTCTGGTGTCAGCTTATATGCCCAGAGGGTTAATACTATGGACTTTTCCCTACCAGGAACCTGAGAGTCACTCATAATAACTCCAAACATTACCTGGGCGACCAGGCGCTGATTCTCACTTAGCCACGTCTCCCTCATTGCAGCCTTGCGGTCAAAGCGCCGGGCCAATTGCTCTAATTTCTCTTGTCGAATGAGTTCATTTCTCAGGGCCAGCTCCCGCCTATATTCAGCTTCCTCCAGGCTTTCCCAGGCCTGCAGGTAGGAACAGGTCCAGCATTAGAAATGGAATATACTGGGAGGGTGGGGTTCCCTGACTCATGTGGTGCCATCTTTTAACAGGCACTGGGTACAACTGGGGGCACTTGGAGGGGTGAGGGTAGAAGCCAATACTCTATTGAATAAATGAGGACAAGCTTGTAATGTAACAGCAGCCTTTACCCCACATGTCCAGATGACTAAGTTTTCTGAGAATAAGTTTTTCTCTGATTCTTCATAGTAGCATCAAAAACCTGACCTTTGTTGTATAGCCTATGTTACATACCTATTAAAATTTCCTGGGCTTTAAAATCTTGCATAAATTATCTGCACATTTTCTCCCCCATTAGAATGTGAGCTCCTTGAAGGAAAAGGCTGTGTTTTTGCTTGTTTTTGTATCCCCAGCGATAAGTACCTAATAAATACTTGTTGACTAATTTATTTAACACAAAAACAGAAATAGCCAACAATATTATCTGCAAATGTCCCTGATTTCTTGTCCTGCTGACAGCAACCAATCAAATAGATGCCCAGGAATGCATTCTGTGTGTCAGGATACATACTGGACTGAGTAGACAGAGGATGAATGGAATTTGACTGATTATTGCCTTCAGGTAGCATCCAAAAATAACCTGTATGTGGAATCAATAACACTGAAAAAGATGGCTTAATTTACCCAGTCCAGTACTGACCAATTCCCTAGACTGATATCTGGAACCAAATCAACCTCCCTGGCAAAGCATAATGGAAAATGCAGCTGTACCCGGTTGATGTCAGACACAAGTTTCCCTTCATGCGGTGTGTACACTTTCTGATTGTTGGCCCTCATCCTGGACTGGATGGTGAAAAGTAGGACTTCCAGATTCCCTTTCTCTTGAAATCTAAATGAAAACACAGAGAGAAAAATTGGTCTCCAGATCTCCAAAGTAAAATCTCCCACTCAAACTAAACATGCTATCCCAGTGACTTAGAGTTTGGAAACCATGCCAGATTTCCCTTGGAAGCTAGGGAAGTGTGAAAGGGAGTAGGAAACAATGATTTATATCCTGTTCAACTGTCAAAATACCTCTGGACATTTACTAGCCAAGACAAAATAAAGCATGGATAGTTATAATATAGATCAGAGAAAATAGCCACTATCATCTGAGCACTTGTCTCTTACTTGCTTTCACAGGGGAATAACTAACTGGAGTATTTTTCTAATAACCTTTGACTATGTGATGTTGCATTAATCAATATCGAGCAATGCCTCAGCCATTCTGCACACAGTAGAAGTTTTCTGGTAAGCTCTTCAGTCAATTCTTCATTTGGTAAGTCAATAAAAACACTAACAAGGCATTATTCCCATAATGACATGCTACACTAAAAGCCATTTTCAAAAATCTGTAAGACTGTAAGTTCACAGCATAAGCCTAAATTCACAGAAAGTTCCAAAGTCTTTTTTAAAATTACTGCTAAGAAGAAAAGCAACAGCAGGCTGGGTCTTTGAAGGCATGTGGGTGTCAGGAAGGAGAGATAGAAATAGGCTATATTGACCTGAAGCCCCAGGTCATAGTTCTAGCCATGTGGCCACAGTTTCACTCTCAATCTCTGCAAAACCCTATGAATTTCAATGACATCTTTGATTCACTCTAAAATAACAGAAGAGGAAAACAACTTATCCTATAACATCAATACTGTAAAAATGAACAATTTGGATCAGTGAAATAACTTTAATTCCAGGAGACTGATAAAGAACAACAGCCCACCTAGTGTTAGAGAAAAGAAGAACTAATATGCAGAATAAGAAACTCGTTTTGTGATAAGGCCAATGTGGGAATTTGCATGCTTGACTGCTAACATAATACAAGGGTTTTGTATTTCTTTCTTTAAAATAAGATAATATTTGGATAGTGCTTAGTACACTGTCTAGCACATACTAGGTATTTAATAAATGTTTATTACCTTCTTTCTTTTTTCTTTCATTGAGTAGGGGGAGGTAGATGGGGGGAAATGCTTAATAATTTTAAAATATATTATCAAAAATTAGATAACAGAAGATTCTGATATAATATTCTATAGCTTCTTTGATAACTCTCAATGACCTGGTGTTCTAGGGATCAGTCCTACACTACAGTATCCAACCCAAGAAACACCCAACAATTTTCAGTTCTCATAAAGGCTTTTGCAAGAGCCTTGGCCCCAAAACATTGTCTACATAGCCAAGAGATAACAGCCCCATGCACAATACCTATCACTCGCACAAGGGATGATGCCTGTATTGAATTTAGGACCTTGAAAGTGGGTCAGTGTCAGAAAAGAAATCAGATACTTGTTTATAGGTACATTCTAGACTTCATGTCTCACCTTTCCTTGTTTAAGAGCCATGAATGAAGAGTTTAGGGGGAGGAGCAGGGGGAGGAGCAGGTTTAACTGATGAGTGATGAAATCCACTTCTGGAGAATTGGGCAATCTACTGGCAAATAAGCAAGTCCATCGTGCATGCGTGTGTGTGTGTGTGTGTGTGTGTGTGTGTGTGTGTGTGCACGCGCATGTGCATGAATGGACAGAATAAGCATTTCTGAAGCACTTTACAAATACTATCTCACTCGGTCATCAATTCTAAAAGGTATGCATTATAATAGTAATAATAATATCAATAATAACATTGATGTAGACCTTACTACGTGCCAGGCACTGTGCTCTTTTACAATTATGATCTCATTCAATCCTCATAAAAACCCTGAGGGATAGGTTATCCCCCCTTTTGCAGATAAGGACACTAAAGCAAATAGAGGTTAAGTGACTTTCCCAGGGCCACACAACTAGGAAGTGTCTGAAGTCAAATTTAAAGGCAGTTCTTCCTGATTCCATCTATTCACTGCCCCACCTAGCTGCGAGTCATTACTCAAAGTGAGGAAGAAAAGAAACCCTGTTGAAGTTTAGGCTCAAAAGTTCAGCAACAGGAAGTGGCAAATATAAGCTAGAGGAGGAAGAGGGAGAAGAAAGATAACCATGATGATTAATGGCAATTCCACCCAAGGACGCTAGGCTGAGGTTATAGAGATTAGTGGGACTGGAGAAATGAACATTGCATTAGAGCAGAGCAATACAGCAGTTCTAAAGCAACGGTGGCTCATTGAAAAGTTGTAGGCTAAGAATCACTAGTCTAGAAAATCACTTCTCTTACATGTAAGATGGGACTAATTAATAAATAACATCTAACTCTCTACACAGATGGGTTATATGGGGCTGGATCAAGATTGGAGAGAGGTGAATTGACTTGAAGAATTTTAACCTCTTGCACAATGAAGAAACACCCAAGGGTGGCTAGGTGGCACAGTGAATAAAGCACTGGCCCTGGAATCAGGAGGACCTGAGTTCAAATCCGGCCTCAGACACTTAACACAAAAACTAGCCATGTGACCTTGGGCAAGTCACTTAACCCCAATTGCCCTCCAAAAAGCAAAAACAAAAACAAACAAACAAACAAAAAAAACACCCAAAGAGACTGAAATCACCAATGAAATCCTGACCTATGTCAGAAAGGCAGCAAGATCAGGGTCTCAAGTCCTGCTTCTGACACATACTGATACTGGCTTCGTGGTCTTGAGCAGTCACTTAACTTGTCAGTGACCTAGACAACTCTCAAGTTGAGGAAAAGGTGCTGACCTACATTGGTAGAGTGACTTTCCTCATCCAGGAATTCCTTACACCAAAGAAAGCACAAGTTAGTCCCTGTCCCTACACCTGTCAATAAACTTCCTTCTGTTCCATGGCCTTAGGCTACATATCCATCATCATTCACCTTAAAAATGACTGCTTCACATTTGTGTCAATATAGTCATAGGGAAAATAGGGAAAATATACCTTCCCTCCTAAAATAAACAAACACACTAAAGCTTATGGAAAAATAACAAGGTACAGGTGCATTATACAAAGTAGTAGAAAAGTGATGTCATTTCTACAAACAAGTGCCTCTCATCTTGTGACTATTTATGAATGCCTTTAGTATCAAACTGAGAGCAGGGGAAGAAGTGACCCAGACTCTCCCATTTCCAAAATTCCCTTTTTCTACTGGGGACACAATTATCCTTCCGGTTACTTGGGCATACAGCTTCAGTGATCTTGGACTCTTCTCTCTTCTTCAACCCCATATCCAATCTGTTGTCCAATTGTAAAGATACTATCCATACAATATTTCATATGTCATTTTCTCTCCACTCGTCCACAACCACCAGCCTTGTTCAGACCCTCAGGACCTCTCACCTGGACCACTAAAATAGCCTCATAATTGATCTGTAGCCTCTCTTTCTCCAATCCATTCTCACACAGCTGCCAAATAGAGATTTGTAAAGCAGAGGTCTGACCATATCATCTTACTGCTCTAGATAATCTAAATATCATCTAGGATAAAATAAAAACTCCTTTATTTGGCTTTTAAGGCCCTTCACAACCTGCCTCTAGTCTAACCTTTCCTGGCCTATTACACAATACTCTCCTTTACACACTCTATAATCTACCCAAATTGGCTTGTTGGCTGTCCAGTCATTCATGACATTGCACTGTCTCCATGTCTTTGCACAAGCTGTCTATCATTCCTGGAACACCTTCTCACCTTCTTAGAATCTTTTACAGGAAGATAAACTTATGCCTTCTAGAGGAAGCCTATTCTGATGAGTTGCTATTCCCCTCCTCCCCAGAAATTATTTTGCATATATTTTATATTTAATTTTCTATGGGTATGTTATTTCCTCCTCAATAGAACATAAGTGGCTTGAAGTCAGATACTATTTCTTTTTTTGCCTTTGAATCCTCAAACTTAATAAATGTTTGCTGAATCAATAAATGCCTTCCTAGTTAACTCAGTAAATGTCTGCTGTACAGATATGACCCTTACTTGGGTGGCTTCTCCACGGTACGGTAGGTGCTGAAAGATTGCAACTGCTGTTGTAACCCACTCAAGGAGTTAGCAAATTTGCGGCTGTTGAGGACAGTAATAGTCTGCTCAATCCAGGTTAGCAGATCAGAAGCCAGCCCACTGTATTTTTCAATCATCTTCTCAGTCTCAATAGCATGGTCAATCACCTGAAAATTATAAACAGCAAAGGACATTAGCATTATTATTATTGAAAACAATGGTATTCATGAATAATGACAACATTCATGGCAATCACAATCAGGGAATCCTTTGTAATGCTTTACACCTCCTTTTAGGCAGATTATGTACCAAGCTACTACAGTTGAACCCATTTCTCCAGGAAAGTAAACTGAAAACCAGAGAGGTCTTGTTTCATTCTCAGTGACACAATCAGAAAAAAAAACTCATCTGTCAGCATTCAGGAGGGAGAAACCCTTGGAGAAAACATAAGTGTGGCTAGCCAGTAGAGAACAGCAATCATGTCACAGATTGTCTACACAATGCCTAGCACACTATAGGGGCCTAAGAGCTAGAAAACCACAAGAAAAAAACAAAATTAAGACTGCTAGATGGGTGGGGCAGGTCATTGAGCAATATTATTCACTTAGAACGTGGCTTTCCATGGTACAAGGCGACCCAGAACCTCAGAAAATGATGTTTTTTAAGAAAAGATGTGAAATTGAGAGAATTCATATTTGGAGTCTTGTCAATGTAGATGGGTTTGGCCAGGGTGGAAAGAGTCTGTACCAGCACTAAAGATAAGCCACCTTCCATCATGAGTCTCTGCTGGTCCATCATGACAAAAACCCAAGCAAAGCATGCCCCACACAGGGAATTCATACTGTTAAACTCTGTGATAACCCAAGGTTCGTGATCAATGATAAAAGGGGAGAAAGGAGTATAAATCATAGAAATTCCTAGACTTCAAATAGAGTTTGGCTCCATATACAAGGGAAGAAGGTGACTTGCTAGAGTTTTCTGTCTAGTCCATACCTTCCCAACACGTTTGCCCTCCACAGCCAGCACCTTCATCTTGGAGAAATAATGGTAAAATGCCACCACATAGGTAATGATGGATTTCTCATCAGGATTCTCTGTGAAGACATCTGCAAGAAAAAAGTGACCAGCCTTCATATAGCAATCAGTCATTCAATTTGAGGAAAAAATTAGAAGCCTAGGAAAAGTCAGGCTTATCATAAGGTTTTCGTCCCAAAAGTTACCTTGCCCCTATTGCACAGGGCTCACTATAGTTCTGGATCACAGAATTGACAACAGGTTCCAAGGAAATATCAAAGAATAGGAATGGGGGAGAAATGGGTCTGTGATTTTAGAGACAGGAAATAAAAAATCCAAAGCAAAAACAATTTTGTAACAGAAGAGGAGGGTTAATACACTTCACAATGGATTAGGGGCAGGAAGGACTTCATGAGTTGCACTATATATCAGACACTAAGTTGTGCACAAGTATGAGGTGAGATCTTGCAAAGTCATGTGGGCTCTCAGGACTCACTCTGCACTTAGAGCTGATTGCTATTCCAGGAAGAGCTCTGCAACAAAAGTAAGCTCTGATTGAGTCCTTGTCTACCTAAGATGTCATTTACATGGAGAACCAGATCACCATCCCTATATCTTTTCTCATGGTACTCAGCTACATGACACAATAGATTCTGAGCAATCTAAATGCTTCCATGGTCTCAGTCTCTCTCAAGAAACCCCCCTTATTCTCCAAAGTGGTAAGAGTTGAACTGCCCCCTCCCCTCGTATAAATGTATCAAAGCCAGACTGTCCTCTGTAACCCATCCCCAGCTGTTTTTTTACCCTAGTGAAAATATTCCTAGTTATAACTCTGGGATGCAATGAAGGAATTGGTCTGGAAATAAGATGGAGGTTGAGAGAATATTTCTGGTTTACCTTCTGGGTCAAGGAGTGGGATGATGCCCAGTTGCCTTTCTGCCACATCAAATGCGTGTTCCAGGTTGTGTCTGGCATTGGAGTCCTTCAGTTTCTCAAAGTCAATCAGATCTGGCCTGGGTGTGAAGCCAGACTATTAAAAAGGAGATCACTATAGCATCTGCATCTAGTAGGGAAGCTATAGCATGGGATTAAGCCTGACCACAGGGACAGATCTTGAACTGGTAAAGGGAAACAGCATGGGAAGAGAAGTGAAGGTTATAAGAATGATGGAGAAGGGAAACTTTAGAGAAAATGAACAGAACAAGAGGGAGCAACAATGAGATTAGGAATGGAAAGAAAGACAGCAGCATATTAAAAATTACTAATGTATAAAATTCACATGAATTTCAAACAATAACTTGTACATGAAATGCAAGGCTTCAATACAGCCCAACTTATTAAATATCTCAACAGGATCCCAGAAACCTCTTACCGATGCTTGTGAATCAAGGCATTAAAAGCCAGGCCATCCTTCCAGCTGGAGGTAAAATTGGTGACATTGACGTGGGGATAACTGCATTCAAGAGAAACATTTTTAAAAGTGAGAAGTGGGATTCATTGAACTATCAAATGTGTATGTGTATGAAATGTGAGAACCATTACATATTTTAAATAACTACTTTATCCTCCCTTACCAATCATCCTAAATATCAGAGAACAATCAGTTAAACCATCCCAAGGATGTTCCCTCACCAAATGGCCAGGGACCAAACGACTCATGTGTTTTCTCATTAAAAGAAAGACCAGACCATTTTGATGAAGAACCCTGTAATTCATGACTCAATACAACAAATAAGGATAGATTTGCACCAATTACTTTTAGGTCATTTGGGGTGATAAGGTTGATGTGTCCATTTATGCTTTGGGGACAGTGTTTTGGGGAGAGCAAAACAGCAGTGGTGATAGTGGGTGTGAAATAAGTCAATGACTTCCATTTGCAGACCATACCCTGATGTCTTCATCTGACACCAAAGCAGTAGTGCATCCTTAGCAGAGCGAGTCTCCTGACCCTCCTGAGTTTGAACAACTATGTCTTGGATCTGGCAAGGGAAAGAACAAAATAAGAGAGAGTCTTTCTGTGCTACTTGATTTCTACTGTGTACTCTCTCCTCTCTCTCTCTGATCTATGTCAGAGATTGCCTGACCTCTGTAAATCCCAACCAAAAGCAGGACAGAACCAATAGCCCACGTCCAAATCATTACCACTGGACCTCTTTGGTAATGGGAGTGGGAACCTTACCTTGTGTAAGACTGAGCCTTTCATTAACTTAAGAACGTGAAAGGGATGCTGAGAACTAACTGGAACAGAGGTCACTAGCCTTTATCTTTGGAAGGAAAAAGTTGGGCCACAGGAAAAAAAAATCACTAGCTGGATGAACTGTGTTTTAAATATTAGTCCTATTTACTTTTTACTCTTCCTGATTCTAGTGTTATTTTGTGTATCTCATCCATCCACAGAAAGTGAAATCAGATCAGTCAGGAGTCTAAGTTCCTGGTCTAATGGGCTCTCTGAATTCAAGCTGAACAGTTATCTCTATTCTTCCCTTAACCTTTAAAACATTCCCCTAGACTTTCAACCCCTAAAGGAGCTCATTCTTTCCCAGACACTATCAAATTTTAACTGCTCAAGATTGGACAGTCAACCCAGTGGCTAGAAGGTTCTGTCTCATTACTCCTTCCAAAATTCCCTTATGTCTACTGTGTCTCTAGAATTTCAGGACGAGATAGGAAAAAAAAGAAAAAGTCTTTCCAAAAACCAATAACATAGTTAGTATTGTAGCTATCCCCACTCAAAAGAGTGAGCAATTGCCAATATGATTTATCACTGGCTTCAGTAATTTGTCTCTTCTCAGGTCGCTCAGCAAGCCAGACATGTGAACCCTAATTTCATTGTCTCAGCGTGGGTTTTCTATAATGATAATAGATTTATTATAATAATTATTATTTTATATCATAAAGGACTTTACACATATTATCTCATTAGATCCTCACATCATAAGTAGATAGTGCCAGTATCATTATAGTCATTTTGAAAATAAGGAAACCAAGGTTAAGGAGAGAGATTAAGTAATTTGCTTGAGGTTAAATAACTTGTATATGGTGGAGCTAGAACTCAAACTCAGGTCTACAGATACTCATCTAGTACATCTAGAGTATAAATTTATATATATATATATGTATATGTATATATATATATATGTTTTAGGTTTTTTTGTTGTTCTTTACTTATTTTCAGTTATGTCTAACTCTTCATGACCAATTTAGGGTTTTCTTGGCAAACTAGGATGGTTTGTCATTTTCTTCTTCAGCTCATTTTATAGATGAAGGAACTGAGGCAGTGTTAAGTGACTTGCCCAGGGTCACATAGCTAGTAAGTATCTGAGGCTGGATTTTAATTCAGGTCTCCCTGACTCCCTTACTCCAGCCTAAGCCTCTATTCACTGCACCACCCAGCCATCCTATAAAGAACAGACCTCAAGTCCTATCTCTGACTTCATATAGGCTATGTGACCCTGAACAGTCACTTAACCTATCAGGTGCCCCTAGATGATTTCCTAAGACTATAAAGGGGTAGAATAATTGATAATTTGCATTAGGGGAATAAATTTCCTCACCAGGATGTCCCTTGTTGCTTTGAGTGACATCCAACTCTTACCGACCCCATGGACTTGTCCATAGGATTTTCTTGGCAAAGATACTAGATTGGTTTGCCTTTTCCTTCTGCAGTGTGTCCCCACTTTACAGATGAGGAACTGAGGCAAATAGGAGATAAGTGACTTGCCCAAGGTCAACAGCTAGTAAGTGTCTGAGGCCAAATATGAACTCAGCTTTTCCTGACTCCAGACCTGGTGGTCTATGCACTGCACCACCTAGTTGCCCCTAGGATGTCTCTACTTCAATAAAATTACAGACCTGGACAAATGTTCTATGAGCTGCTGCTCTTTCTTCCCCAGTTCAACAAATCCAATCTTTCTTTTCTACTCCTAAAACCTCACCTGGAAGCGAAGAATGATGGTCCAGATGAGACCCAGGACAAGGCGGTGGTTGCCATCTACGATGTCATGAGAACCCATATTTTCCAGATGTACTCTCTGCTCCTTGAGGAACTGCAGGGCTTTGTCAACATTTTCTAGGCAGTGAATCCGCATCTTCCCCTTTGTAGGCTTTGGCTGGGAGGAGACATAGATAACAATTAAAGGAAGAGCAAGAGTGGACAAAGAAGCTAATGGCACACTTTTATAAGCAGCTGTAGCATTAGAAAAGCAAAACAGCTCGGCTGATAGTAATGAAACACCCTACAAACTAAATATATCCTATTCCTTCCTTGAAACTAATAAAATTCCTACCCTTTTCCTCAAACAAGTTTCAGCTCAGCTTATTCAAAGTGTTGTTCAGATGGTTTGGTACATTTCCTGGGATCTAGCTTACTACAATTGATGTTGAATAACAGGGTAGTTATTATATTGGAGATAGTGAGATCTATGCCAGTCAACAACCTCTGCATTACCATCTCTGATGCTCCCAGCTGTGGCTCTACCAAAAGGGATGAAGAGTATTTGAAGGGAAGTCTCCAGTCCCCACCAGCTACAACTTTCAGTGGCACCAGTCAATTAGAAATAATTCAACTCAATAAGCATTTATTAAGTACCTCCTATATGTGAAATATTAGGCATTAAAGATACAAAAACAAAAACAAACAGTCCCTGTCTTCAAGGAGTTTACATTCTAATCTCTCAGGACCACAACTAAAGAGCTATTAGTGTTGACTCCAGGGGAGGCTTTACATTAGTTCTGCAAGAGAAGGAATCCTGTGGAAAAAAGAATTCGAGGAAGAATGATCTAAGAAGGAGAAGAGGGGCATAAAAATGTCATATACACATTCCCATTTCATATTCAATTCAACTCAATTAAAACATCTTTGATTATTAACTGCATGCAAAGTAGAGTATAAAGGAGAACTTTGGAAGAAATGAAGCAAAGCCCGGATAAAGTAAATTGGGAGCCCTCTCTGTTGCTTTTAATGTAACATGTATAAATTGGTTTGTCACAAAAGAAATATCTATAACCATAGAAAATATTTTTTACCATTAAAAATATGTGCATTTACAAACAGTAATATCCCTTTCTCTTACCCCATTCTGTGTTCTAGAAGGAATTCTATGGATCCTACTCCTGTCCCCAGTTCTGTGTCATTTATTAGTCTGACACTAGCTATGTGAGCATAGGCAAGTCTCTCAACCTCTAACTCAGTTTCTGCATCTATAAAATGGGAATATTGGTGGTTGAAATACATCATAGGGTCCATAGGAACATATGTTTAGATCTGGAAGGGCCTTTAGAGACCATCTAGACCGACTTCCTCATTTTAGATGGAGAAACTGTGACCCAGGGAAGTGAAATGAGTTATCCCAAGTCACAGAGGCTTTTGGAATTAGAAGATATTGATGCAGCATAAAAAGTGTTTTATAAGCCTAAAAGTGCTATATAAATAAGACCTCTTGTTATTCATTCCATTTTATAGATGGCAAACTAAAGCACATTATGATCTATACAAGGTCATAAAGCAAGTCGGTGAAAATACTTACAATAGACCTAGAATAACTGTTACAGCCTCAAAAATTTTAGATTACAACTGCACTTAAGTGGTATTAATGCTAAGAGCTTTAAAAAATGTTTCAATCCCAAACCCAAGAAGAAGAACAATAATCTCAAAATGTCTATTGGAATTTCATAGTGCTAATTTAATAGGTTGTTCGTATGGTGGTTAAAGGTTATCCAAGACTAGGAAACAAAAGATCCTGGCCAAGTCTCAAGTCAAGAAAGGTCCGTTTAAAAGATCTATAATCTGGCACTTTGTCCTATTACGTGAAGGAAAGTGACCAGAAGAGGACAGGAAAGGAGAGAGTTAGGTGGTCATAATAAGAACTAGTTTTTAATGCTTTAAGGTTAGTAAAGAGTTTCACAGATTAATTCATTTTATCCTTACAACACCACTGGAAAACAGGTTCTACTATCATCCTCATTTACAGATAGGAGAATTGGGACTAACAATTTAAATGATTTAACCAGGGTCACACAGCTAGTAAATGTCTGAGGCAAGATTTGAACTTGGGTCTTCTTGATTTCAAGTCTAGCATTCCATCCATTACATCACCTAGCTTCCCCTTAATATGAATTCAATATATTAAATGTTTCCAAGTGTGGTTGGGGAAATTGGTCAAGACACTTCCTTAAATGAGGTTTCCCTTTTTGCCCTGGTTTTGGAGTGATTTCCAGCAAAAAGAGATGGGTGAATTTCTTAGGGTCATGATGACTTGAGAAAGCACATAAATCTGTCCCTCTTTAAAAAAAAAAAGTCAACCCTTTTGAACAAGCAACCTTATGGCAGTAAGCCATGGCAAATATGAGAAGCTTTACCAGCATCTCTCCTGAGAGGACTTCCAGAAGTTTGATGAGCATCCTTCCATCCCGCAGGTCCTTGTAGAGGTCAGCAATACGGCAGGACACACGTGCCAGGTGAGAGTTCACCCATTTCGTGAAGGTCTTCTTTTGTACAACTTCCCGCTCATCTGCAAAAGGAGAATTCCAGGTAAGGTATCACAAGGCTGCTGAGGATCGGTGGACCAGGCATAGGAAGTTTGTGCCATGTCCACAACCTTCATGAGAATATTTGATAGCTATAATCCAGGTCACATTTTTAGCAAACAGAGGCTCATATGTCATTAGTGCCAAGATAGTGAAGCTATTAGCTTCCTGACTACACAATGGTGGCTCCTGGGTACCATATCATACCTGGAAATCAAACCACTCAGTTGATTTTGAGTCTTTACATGTTGGCCACCAATGCTCAGAACCACTATGCCAAAGTGAACAGATTCCTTCAGTCCCCATATGTTCTGTTTCCTCTAGATTCCTTCAGTCTATTTCCTCTAGACTCCTTTTCTCCTGGGAATTCATCAAGTATAATATCCTCAGTGTTCAAGCACTTGACTGTCCATACTGATTTTTTTAAAGCTAACACATAAGAGAGAGAGTGAGGTGAAGAGTAAAAGAAGCTTTACCCCTCATTTGTCCTGGATTATACATTTCAAAGAATTAAGTCAGTCCGTATGCTAATAAAATGATGAAAGAAAATAACTTCCCTGGGCAGGGAGCAGATCTACAACCTGCAATTCCTCAACTCTATTCATTCTTTAGTAACTATGGACTTATTTTCTGCGATATACCATATAGCAGGACCAAGAGGGAGTTGGGGAAGGAGATGAGAAGGAATCCCTCAGGACAAAGACATGATTTCATGTAGGGGTTGTATGGGTTCTGACAAAGAATAAAGCAGATAATAGACCTTTAAATGGTTGGCTTAGTCTGAAGAGAAAGGAAGGGAAGCAGAATGGGAGAGAAAGGAGAATGATAAGGAGAGGAAGAGGGGAAGGGAGATGGAAGAAGATAAGTGGAAAAGAGAAAGAAAAGAGTTGGAAAAGGAAGAGGGATAAGAGAACAAAGGAGAGAAAAAAATACCCTGCTTATTTGTAAATAGCCTGTGACAACCGACTTCTGTGTAAATGGATTTGATGACTCAGGTCTCCAAAAGATGTGACAAGTGTGGCTTGGTCCACTGGGAAATGACCTCAGGAGGGTCACAATTGTTGCAGAGCTGTCTCTCTGGAGTGGCCATGCCAGAACCACTTCAAGGGCATGACTCAGATGTCTGTGCTGGCTCACAGTAGTGAGCTTCCTTCCTTCTGCTCCCAGTGAGTTGGGTGCTTGAAACTTATACCCTCTCGCTCTAAACATAAAGTAGAAACTTATACCCTCTCATTCAAAGCATGAGGTAGAAAAAGAAGAAATGGAGTTGACAATACTAACCTTAAATGCCCACAAAAGAGACACATTAGCCAGCATCTGGATTTAAATTCTGCAGCCCCAAGTGAATTTCAGACAAGACTCTGTTACTCTTTGCAAAATACAATAAGCTTTCTCTTATGCTGGTTTTAAATGAAGGGCTTTATGGTACCTTAGGGGTCTCTGGTAACTTGTTTAAAATCTGATGTGTTTATATGGGGGGTGGGGTCAATAAGACCATTCAACTTTTCCTAGGAAGGAGACTGCCTCCCTCCTCCCCACAAAACAGATAAATTTCATTTGCTGCTCTACAATCCAACACTGTAAAGGTTAAGTACATAACCAAATGTTAGAGGAAAGGGCTTCAACCAGCTTTTTCTACTTTTCCATGGTGAGGGATTCCTGCCTACCATGGTATTACAAGGAGCTCTGTCTAATGGGAATTCATCCAGAAATTTTAGCTTAAAGACACACTAAATCTTCAATCACTGGAGTTAATATAATTTAGAAGTGACCTAAGTTTTAAGTATTTCAAATTGCCCTCTGATCAGTATTATTTTCAACAGACGAATGAATTCTTTACATGCAACAAACTTTGAGACCCTATGGGTTTAAAACAGGCACTTACCTGATTCTGGGCCTAATGAATCCCCCATGGAAGAAATAGACAAGAGTTGCTTAGGAGGAAGAAAGGATGGTAGGGTGGTGATCTAAATGAGAGGTTCTCAAAGTATGATCTAAGGACCCCCAGGAGTTCCTGAGACTCTTTTGGGGGGTCCAGCATGACTATTTTTATATTAATACTAACACATTATTTGCTTATTAAAATACTCCTCCCCTTTCCTGCTATATATGTATGTGAAGACAGCTTTTCTTCATATACTTCAATCAAAACAGCATATGACAACAGATTGAATGCAGAAGCTGATATGAGAATTCAGCTGCCTTCTATTAAGTTAGACATTAAAAAGACTTTCAAAAATATGTAAATCATTGCCAATATTTTCATCAAATGTTTCTGCTTTGGAAAATATAGTTTTTTAAAAAGTGTTATTTATTTTTACATATAATGGATTTATTATTGTTATTTTATTTTTTATTTACTTTTTTTTTTTTTTTGCTTTTTGGAAGGCAATTGGGGTTAAGTGACTTGCCCAAGGTCACATGGCTAGTTTTTATGTTAAGTGTCTGAGGCCAGATTTGAAGTCAGGTCCTCCTGACTCCAGGACCAGTGCTCTATTCACTGTGCCACCTAGCCACCCCAATTATTGCTATTTTTAAATGGATATTTTAAAAATTCATCAGTTTTTATTTTAAAAATTATAAATACTAATAGATATAACCCATGAAAGAAAAAGTTTTTTGGTGTCCTCAATACTTTTTAAGAGTGTTTTTTTAAGAGTTTTTCAAAACTATTGATCTACAGCAATGGAAATAGTTCCCAAACAATGAGATCCCAATTTTATCGACGAACATTTCTCAATTACCAGAAAATAGTTCAAAGTATTGAGAATTCTGAGCAATTTCACCCTAGCTCTTTGAAGAGAAGAGCAGTTAAGTCAGGGAAGAGAAGCAGAAATCCCCAAAGGTTAGCTGTCATATAGAAAGGAAAGTCCAGGAATAGGGATTAATTTCCATTAGCTCCTTCTCTCTGGTGGAGTTTTGCAGCTTACTCAGCATATTTGTTCTGGAGTCCATTCTGAGGCTTTCAAATGGAATTCTGAGCTGGTGAAGCAATGCCAGATGAAAGCCTGAGGCCCTGTTCTTGTACACAGGATGTACCCATGGGAGAGACTGGAAAAAGAGGGTAATGCTAGCAACAGCTACAGCAGCACACCTGGGTTTGTTCTCAGTAGGTCCTGGTCTGTGCTACTGTGACATGTAATCCCTGGCTTCTTTACTCAGAGATCCTGTAAGGAGGATCAGCTTAGGTGAAGATCCATAAGGTGATGCCAGTAACTACTAGAAAGTAGCACTTGACCTATATGTTTGCACCCTAAAAACAAAGGCTATTTTTCTTTTTCTATTACCAGTAATGTCACTGACTTCACTATCTTTTATAAACTAAGTCCATATTTAGTTTTTAACTCACTTTACTCCCTACCAGCCTGTGGTCATCATTTTTCTACCCCAACCAACGGATTTTTTGTCTCCTCTTCCCTTCCACACAGCTAGCATCTGTGTTTCCACATTGGTGCAAGCAACATCTCCTCTTCATCTTTCTTCACCGGTTTGGCTTAAAATTAAAACTTAATTAAAATTTAAAATTAAATACTGTTCACCATCACAAGTTCTCCTCCTAGCTAGGTGACAACTCATTCTTAGTTGACCTATTTCTTAATTGCGTGGGTATCTCAGGGCTTTTAAGATTTACAAAGCACTAAAGACAATCCTCACAATTACTCAAAACAATCTTATCTGTAACTAATGCAAGTATTGTGACCATTTTTTATAGATGAGGACAACAAATTTCAAAATGATTAAGTGACTTCCCCGGTCATACAGCCAGCACTAGAATCAATATCCAAACTTATGTCTCCTTAGTCTAAAGACCAGGGTTCTTTCCAATAAACTATCTTAACTCTCTCTCAAGAGAAATCAACATCAGCACTATGTATAGACTGGTAGGGGAAAGGAACAGAATAATCATTGATGTAGTGCTTCCTACGTGTCAAGCACCATGCTAAATACTTTAAAAACGTTGTCCCATCTGAACCTCACAACTCAGTGAGGTAGACACTATTATCATTCCCATTTTACAAGTTAGGAAAATGAGGCAATAAGAGGTTAAGTGACTTGCCAAGGTCACACAACTAAGAAGAGCCTGCGCTTAGAACTGAACTCAGGACTTTTTGACTCCAGGCCTAGCGTTCTATCAACAGCATGTTCTATCCATTGTATATCTGTCACCTGCTGGAGACACCCAGGGGTAGAATTATTAGAAAAGGTAGAGGTAAGTGATGTCTGTGGCCCTTCTGGACACTTTTCATAATGCTCCCCATTTCCTTGCTATAATGGAGTCACAATGCTATCTGGAAGAATAGAGAGAAAAAAAGAAAATAAGGCTTCCACAAACTCAGTTGCTTCCATCCAAGCCTCCTGACTTAAGCTTGAGTCACTCTCCTACAAGCCTCTTTTAGCTTCTCCATTTAAAAAGATGAAAAATTACTGCAGATATTCAGGGAACAATGCCCTTGGTCCCTCTTCTGCAGAGTAGAATGTAGAATCCAGGGGAGCTGGGAGAACTACGCAATAGCAAATGTAGCTGGTGTTAGTGTATAAATGTGCCCATGGAAACGACTGGCCTAAAAATTAATAGGTATTTCCCAAAGATGGCAGGATCCATTAAAGCAAGTCATTCAGTCTTCATAATGAGGGGAGAGAGCCAAGTCTTATTATTAACCTCAATATGTTAATATTTAATAGAATATCCATGTAATGGCATATCATAGTCACCCTCCATTTGAGAGCAGCTGGTTACTCCCCTGCAAAGCATTCTCAAGCTGAGATTTTCAGAAATTAGAAGAAGCAACACTTTTAACCCATGTTGCAGGGATAGGACAGGCTGAGATATCTTGGGAATGGCAGATTTGCCTGAAGTGCACAAAATCTTAAAGATGGCTGGTCATAGTGAGGTGGAAAAGGGAAGAGGATGACAATTCTTGCTTTGTTCTAGTTAGTATTGATGGTTTTAGAAATTTTAACATGTTTTTCCACTACACTTGCAGTCTACACACAAAAGACTCAATTTTTTAGATAGAAAACCAGCTGCAGAATCAGGAAGACCTTGCTCCTAAGTCCTGACTCTGACACATACTTTCTGCATGCTTCTGAGCCAGGGACTTAACCTCTCAGTGCTTCCAACAACTCTCTAAGGCGATCATGTACAGAACTCAGAGGCAGATTCCACACCAGAAATTTCCTTACCCTCCACCAATGAGACAAGGTGCTAAGGTGAGTTTTTGCATTTGGACACAATGCAATCAAAAGTCCAATCACAATCCTACAACAATGAAAATACAGGGCTGGCAAAACAATTAAATTCTCTTGCAATAGTTGTTTTTTTTTTAAACTCTCACAGGTGACTAGGCAAGTAGTTTTTCTACTGTTAACACAGGATTCTATGATTGACAGAAGCTTAGCTTCTCCAGGATTTGTCAGCTTAAGTAACTGCTGACCCCCTTTTTGGTTTTTCTGACTCCAGTGTTTCTTGTGAAATTATTCAATCTCTTGATATACAGTTTTCCAGAACAAGGTTTTATTTCTGTGGGGAAGGGAGGGTAGCAGAAAAAAAATCTCCTCTAAGGGAATTCCCAAGAGGCCCAGGATTATCAGAAGGCAAAACTACCCACAGGCCAGGCTACTAAGAAATTAGGATATGTGTAAACTGACTATTTGGACCAAGGCCTGTTGGATGGTGAACCATGTGGTTCAGTCCACCAGTACTAGCTGCATCCTTTCAACCATGACTCCAACCACAAACCGACTTGCTCTTCCATGCCTCAGAGATATAGAAGGGCCATAGAGGTATATATCCTTCTGTGCCTCATGTTTCCATTCTATTCTCAGAGTCCCTCTTTTTCAGGTGGGCCATGTCTTTCCTAAGGGGGTTAGATTTGTTCTTCCCAGTTTTGCCTTCTCTCTTTCAGGGTCACTAGGAGGTACACTGTGGGCAGAGAAATGGGGGAGAGGTGAATAAAGAACAAGCAATGTGTTTGGATAATTTTTTCTGGCCTTAGGTTCTTTATCTCCTTTCTAAGTTCTAAACAAAAAGGGGAGGGGGAAGGAGGGAGGGAAAGAGGAAGAGAGAGGGGCGTAGAGGGAGAAAGGGAGAGAGAGAGAGAAAGAGAGAAAGAGGGAGAGACAGAGAGAGAGAGAGGGAGAGGAGAGGAGACGGGGAAGAGAGAGAGAGAGAGAGAGAGAGAGAGAGAGAGAGAGAGAGAGAGAGAGAGAAACAGAGAGAGAAACAGAGAGAGAATATTTATATAAGGTGGATTTCTGGGGGAAATGTCAGGAAGATTTCATGCCCCAAAATCTCTTTAGGAATCTCTTTAGGAAAACTGAGGACTTACTTTTTTTTCTTCCCTTATGCAGATGCAGCAGTCCAAGGAAAAGAGTGGACAAAAACTACGCAATGCTCAGGAAGAACTGCAGGAGTCATGGTTCAAAATATACCTGCTGAAGCCACCACCCTCACCTTTCACCTTGGTTATGTATCACTAAAATCAAGCCATCCATCTTTGAAAGCAGAGCCAAGGCAGGCCAAATCCTCAGATTCAAATTAGACACAGGCTGGGTAATCGCATTTGAAATCTGCTGTTTTTCAAACAGAATAACCATATGGCTTGTTTACAGGGTCACCAGGAAGAGGAATGCAGTGACTAGGATGGAGGGCCAAACAGGGAGCATCCCTTTCTGACTCAGAGATATTTGAATGAAACTAAGAAGAGGCAAAAAGAATGAACATTACCAAATGCTTACAAAAATAAAACAAAGAAAGAGCCGATCAATGAATTGGGCATGCAACTAAAAAGCTAGAAAAAGAACAAATTAAAAATCCCCAAATAAATGCCACAATAGAAATTCTGAAAATCAAAGATGAGATTAATAAAATTGAAAGTAAGAAAACTATTGAATTAATAAACAAAACGAAGAGCTGGTTTTATGAAAAAAATCAATAAAATAGATAAACCTTTGATTAATGTGATTAAAAAAGAAAACCGAATTACCAGTATCAAAAATGAAAAGAGTGAATTCACCACCCATAAAGAGGAAGCTAAAGCAATAATTAGGAGCTATTTTGCCCCCAACTGTATGGCAATAAATATGAACATCTAAATTAAATAGATGAATATTTGTAAAAATATAAATTGTCCAGCTTAACAGATAAAGAAATTCCATTTTAGAAAAGAAATTGAACAAGCCATCAATGAACTCCTAAAGAAAAAGATCTCCAGAGCAAGATGGACTTACAAGGGAATTCTACCAAACATTTTTTTTTTTAAAGCAACTGAGGTGAAGTCACTTGCTCAAGGTTACACGACCAGTCATTATTTATGTGTGGGTGCTCATTTTCTGAGGCCCGATCTGATCTCAGGTCATCCCAACTCCGAGGCCGGCGCTCTTACTCACTGCGCCACCTAGCCGCCCCCAACCAAACATTTAAAGAACAATTAATTTCAATACTATATAAACTATTTTGAAAAATATTCAGAGTCCTACCAAATTCTTTTTGTGATACAAATATAGTGCCGATACCAAAACCAGGAAGAACAAAAGCAGAGAAAGAAAATTATAGATCAATTCCCCTAATGAATATTGATGCGAAAACTTTAAATAAAATACTAACAAAGATATTACAGCAATTTATCACAAGAATAATACACTATGACCAGGTGGAATTTATATCAGGAATACACAGTTCAATATTAGGAAAATTATCAGTATAATTGACTATCTCAATAACAAAACTAACAGAAATCATATAATTATCTTAATAGATGCAGAAAAAGCTTTTGACAAAATATAACACCCATTCTTATTAAAAACTCAAGAGTGCATAAGAACAGAGTTTTCCTTAAATTGATAAGTATTATCTATCTAAAACCATCAACAAGTATTATACAGCTAAGTTAGAAGCTTTCCCAATAAGATCAGAGGTGAAACAAGGATGCCCACTATTACCACTATTATTTAATACTGTACTAAAATGTTAGCTTTAGCAATAAGAGAAGAAAAAGAAATTGAAGGAACTAGAAAAGGCAAGAAGGAAACAAAACTATCACTCTTTGCAGATAACATGATGGTATACTTAGAGAATCCTAGAGAATCAACTGGAAAACTACTTGAAATAATAACTTCAGTAAAGTTGCAGAACATAAAATAAACCCACATAAATTATTGGCATTTCTATATATTACAAACAAAGCCCAGAAGAATAAGAGACAGAAAGAGAAATTCTATTTAAAATAACTCTAGACAATATAAAATACTTAGAAGTCTACCTGCGAAGACAAACTCAGAAACTATATGAACACGATTACAAAACATTTTCACACAAATAAAATCAGATCTAAATAATTGGAAAAAGATCAATTACTCATAGGTAGGCTGAGCTAATATAATAAAAATGACTATTCTACCTAAATTAATTTACTTAGTGCTATACCAATCAAACTACCAAAAATTATTTTATAGAACTAGAAAAAATAATAATGAAATTCATCTGGAAGAACAAAAAGTCAAGCTTATCAAGGGAATAGGAAAAAAAATGCAAAGGAAGGTGGCCTAACTGTATCGGATCTAAAACTGTATCATAAAGCAACAATCATCAAAACTATTTGGTACTGGCTAAGAAATAAAGTAGTGGATGGTGGAATAAGTTATACAAGACACAGTAGTAAATGACTATAGCATTCTGTTTGATAAACCCAAAGACTCCAATTTCTGGGATAAGAACTCACTATTTGACAAAAATGCTGGGAAAATTGACTAAAACGAGGCATAGATCAACCATACAGCAATCTCACATTGTAGACCAAGATAAGGTCAAAATGTGTACATTAGTTAGACATAGAGTGATACTGTAAGTAAATTAGGAGAACAAGGAATAGTTTATCTATCAAATTTATGGAGAAGGGAAGAATTTGTGATCAAACAACAGATAGGGAACACTATGAAATGCAAAATGGATAATTTTGTTTACATTAAATTAAAATGGTTTTACACAAACAAAACCAATGCAACCAAAATTAGGAGGAAGGTAGAAAACTGGGAAACAATTTTTATAGTCAGTGTTTCCGATAAAGTACTTATTTTTCTTTTTTCTTTATTTTCTTTTTGGAGGGCAGCTGGGGTTAAGCAACTTGCCTAAGGTTACACGGCTAGTAAAATGTTAAGTGTCTGAGGCCGGATTTGAACTAAGGTCCTCCTGACTGCAGGGCTGATGCTCTATCCACTGTGCCACCTAGCCATCCCTAAAGGCCTCATTTTTCAAATATATAGACAACTGAGTCAAATTTATAAGACTACAAATCATTCCCCAGTTGATAAATGGTCAAAGGACATGAACAAGTAGTTTTCAGATGAAGAAATCAAAGCTATCTAATAGTCATATGAAAAATGCTCTAAGACATTATTAACTAAAGAAATGTAAATCAAAACAACTCTGAAGGTCCAGATTGGCTAACATAACAGAAAAGAAAAATGATAAATATTGGAGATTTGAGAAAATTAGAAGACTAATGCATTGTTGGTGGAACTGTGAACTGATCCAGCCATTCTAGTGAGTAATTTGGAGCTATACCCCAAAGGCAACCAAACTGTGCATACTCTTTGATACAGAAATACCAATACTAGTTCTGTATCCCAAAGAGATCATAAAAATGGAAAAGGAACCACATGTACAAAAATATTTAGGGCAGCTCTTTTTGTGGTGGCAAAGATATGAAATTTGAGGGATGTTCATCAATTGGGGAATGGTTGAACAAGTTGTGGTATATGAATGTAATGGAATACTATTGTGCTATAAGAAACGATGAGCAGGTAAATTTCAGAAAAACCTGGAAAGACTTACATGAACTGATGCTGAGTGAAGTGAGCAGAACCAGGAGAACACTGTATAGAATAACAGCAATGTTGTGCAGTGATCAACTTTGATAGACTTAGCTCTTTTCAACAAGAAGGGACAACTCTAAGACTCATGATGGAAAATGCTATTCACATCCAGAGAAAGAACTATCCAGTCTGAATGCAGATTGAAGCATAGTGTTTTCACTATTTTCTTTTTCTTGTTTTTTTCCTTTTGTTCTGATTCATCTTTCATAACATGACTAATGTGGAAATATGTTTAATATGATTGTACTTGTGTAGCCTATATCAGATTGCTTTCTGTCCTAGGAAAGGGGGGTAGAAAAATTTGGAACCCAAAATCTTATAAAAATGAATGTTGAAAACTATCTTTACATGTAATTAGAAAAAATAAAATACTATTAAATGGGAAATAATAATAATAAAAAGCCCAGAAAGCAAAAAAAAAAAAAAGAATGAATGTTACCCTTAAGTGAGGTCTAATAATGAACTGAAGTGAGCAAGGTAGGGTGGGGTTCAAGGAAGCTGAAAGGATAGTTGGGTCAGCTAGGTGGCACGGCAAATAGGACACTGGCCCTGAAGTCAGGAGAACTGGGGTTCTGATCTGGCCTCAGACACTTAACACACACACACACACACACACACACACACACACACACACACACACAAAACTAGTCATGTGACCTCCAGCAAGTCTCTTAACCTCAATTGCCCTCCAAACAAAAGCATAAAAAAGAAGAAAAGAAAAGCAAGGATAGTCAACATCCACAGCGATGCCAGAGAAAAGAAACCAATAAAAGACTTGCAATCTTTCTAATTTCTTGCTCACACATATTTGAGTCCACCACCAACTACACTTAAACTCATCCTAAAGGCTAGTTTGTATCTCATTAACCCCAGATGTTCACATCTAAGCATGTGAAGAGTTGGAATCTATAGGAATAAGAAGAACCATTAATGTAACAGTGAGAAGAAGTGAAGTATAGTATATGATCATTGGACTTAAAAAAGTAGATGTCGATTTGAATCCCACCTCAGATGCTAGCTAGGTACTTGACCAAATCCCTTAGATCCTCACCTAAAGAGTGGTATAATATTATACCACCCACCTCAAAGAATTGTCAGGAAAGTGCCTTACAAATCTTGTTCGACTTCATTATTATTACTATTCGAAGCTCTAATTCTTCTTGAAACCACAGGATTTTCAAGGAAGGGGAGGGGGGACTCAAGACTGAGGAATGTGCCAAAGGAGAAGGAGAAGGAGAAGGAGAAGGAGAAGGAGAAGAAGAAGAAGAAGAAGAAGAAGAAGAAGAAGAAGAAGAAGAAGAAGAAGAAGAAGAAGAAGAAGAAGAAAAGGAGGAGGTGGTGGTGATGGTGGTGGCAGAAGCAAGGGCAGCAACTGGACTGATATTCTGAAAGGTTAAGTCAAAAGGTACAGGCAAAGAGAAAAATCACCCCCAAATCTTCCATCAGAGAGGAAAAAAAAGAGACAAGAAGGTACTTGAAATGATTATTTTAGAAAAATAGGGGCAGATAGGTGGCAGAGTGGATAGAGCACTGACCCTGGAGTGAGAAGGAGCTGAGTTCAAATGTGGCCCCAGACAATTACAAGCTGTATGACCCTGGGCAAGTTGCTTAACCCTGACTGCCTCCCCTCCCTACCACAAAAAAAAAAAAGAAAGAAAGAAGAGAAGAGGTGAGAAAAGAAAAGAGGAGAAAAGGAAAGAAAGAGAAAGAAGAAAAGAAAGGAAAGGAAAAGAAAAGCCAGGTCCTCTCAGCACAGGCCAACCTTCCCAACCCAATCATCTATATGTACAAAGCATAGCAGCAGCAGCAGCACGTGAAGGGAATGCCCTTGACCAAAGGCATTTACAAAGGGTATCTCTAGAGAGTGATAAGGGCTATCATAATTGAATAGAGTCATTGCTGTCATTTAGGACTCTGCATAAGAATTCTAAATACTTTGAAGGCTCTTAGAAAAGGGCAATCCTTATATGTCTCTAAGGAGGACTTGGAGAAAGCGATGGAGATACAGCAGCGAATGCTTAGCATCAGGATAGAGTAACATATGGCATCCTCCTAACATCCACTCTCTCCAACCTGCACAAATCCTTGAGGGTCAACAGTACTACCCCTAATCCTTCTTACAGCGCCTGACACAGAGTAGGCACTTAAGAAATGTTTATTGGTTGATTAAATATGAATTCTTAAATACTGGTTCAGTGCTCATTCATTGGACTAAGTCTTAACTTTAACTATAGGTCATTCAAGAAAAACACTCCAAGATAAGCGTATATTTTTTAAAATCTCAGATGTGATAGAAAATTCACTTCTAATTATTAATAAGGCTCTTTGTATTGTTAGATATAGCCAAGAACCTCAACAATTTGGTGACTTCCCATTCTGTACAATTATTGTGGCATAGTAGAAAGTGTGCAAGATCTAGAGTCAAGAGAGATCTGAGTTCAGATTTTCTCTCTAATACTTACACTGTGACCAGGTGCAAATCACTTAAGCTCTTCTGAGCAAGAGCAGTAAAACTGGAATTACATCTTTAATAGTAATGCTTCTAAAATTATGAGAAATAAATGAGATATAGTCAAGTATTTTGCAAGCCTTAAAGCACTGTATAAATATTGGCTACTATTGTTATTATTTCCAAATGCTGTCATCAAACCTATGAGATAAAAAATAAATCATGTGGTGAGAGTAATAGATGACTGATGTATTTCACTGGTATCCCTGCATTGTCCAAAGAAATCAATGAAAGTCCCCAGCACATTAGTGGGACCCCTTGTGTTGAAATTATAGGAAAAAAGTATTGCTGGAATCAAGATTTAGAGGCAGAAGGGGCCTTGGATTCCATCACGTTTTATCCCCTGATTTTATAGATGAGGAAACTGAAGCACAGAGAGGTTTAAATGACTTGCCCAGGGACTTACAGCTAGAGGTGTCTGAGGTTGGATTTGAACTTTTGACTCTGCTTCCATTGCTATAACCACTATTCCAGGACAAGTTTAGTTTTTATTTAATAAGGAAAATAATGTCCCTTTATGACTGAATAATCAATAAATGTTCATCTTAAAAATGATTTTTAATTCTCTGAATACATATCCTAATAAAGTATGCTATGTCTATGGTTACACTGGATGAACAGTCTCAGAAAAACTGCATCTCATTTACATCACTACAAGAAGTACCCACGTAATGAAATTATAGGTTTATTGGAATATTTGAGAATGACCTACAAACTCTTTAGTGGGTTGTTAGCATGAGTCACCCCAGTGAAAAACATGACATCATTAGTAAGAGTTCCGTCCTCTACTAGTGCTAAATGTTTGATTCTAACATGTTTCTGCCCCTGACTTTGCAATAATGAGATTAGTATTAACACAATATATGTCCAAGTTACCTCCAAAGTCAAAAGGAAAGCCAAAATATTTGAAAGAAACTCAAAACCAGAGAGATGATATGGTAAAAGGTGGTCTCCTAAGGAATGAATCATCTAGGAAACAGACCAAGAAAGATCTAATTTTTATGTGGCTCCTGAGTAAGCCCCACCAGACAAGGAATAACTCTTGAATCAGACATGTATACTATACTCTGGCCCAGCCAGCACAGAGAGTTAACAGACAGGCTAGTAAAGTCAAAATAGTCTAATGTTTTGGTACTGGCAAGAGGATGAATTGCAAATGCAAATAAGTTGGTGTTATTACCTCTGCCACTAAGAGAAACAATGATGCAACTTTAAAAATGCTGGATTTGGAATCAGAGGACCTGGGTTAAAAACCCTTACTCTGACACTTGCTACCTGTTCGAACTTGAGGAAGTCACAATTTTGAGCCACAATTTCCTCCACTGTAAATTGAAAATTATTGGACTAAATTACCTCCGAGGTCCCTTCTATCTCTAAATCTATAATCCAACAAAGTAGATGGGAAAGGGAGAGGGAAGAAAAAAGCAGCACAATAATTTCTCATATTGCCCCTAAAAATTTCATGGACCCCCCCTGATGGCTTCATTGAGAACCCCTGGAAAGAGTAAGAGATATCAATTAACGAGCTATCAGATTTGTACCTCACCAGCAGTTTTCCACAAAGGAAAAGGGAGCAGAGTCAATTGAATAGGGATACATAAGAGAGAAAATAAAGTCAAATAGTGGTTCAGATGGAAGGAATGGGGTTCTTACCTCTTCCCACCTTCCCAAATGATAATCAAAAGTCCTTCAAAATGTCCAGGACCCAGGTTATTCTGGGTCAGGACTTAGTAATGAAGGCCATCACAGGAAAGATCAAATAACAAAAATGATATCCCAGTAAGTAGGAGGAAATGATATTTTGGCAAGTAAGGAAGAAGAGAAACTATTTACACTGGAGATTTAGGATTTTTTTAAATGAGCTAACAGCAACAACAACACCAAAAAAAATAACCCACACACCCCATCACAAACTTAGAAGGTGAAAAGTAGGTGAAATCTAAGTGTTTCCCTCTAAAAACCTTCCCCTCCTCTCCTTTTGAGTCCTGAGAAGACTGCTTGTTCTCAATTTCACACTTGGTTAGTCTTTTCTTGTGGGACCTCCTGTACAATCCTCCAGATAGAAGGAACATAAAGGGAAAAGAAGATCAGAGTCTAGTTGATAATATAATTATCCACCCTTAGCGTACTGATTATTTCATTCAGTTGACTGGGCTTTCTTTGATTTGAATTTGGCTGCAGGTCACTCAGGATGGTCACTTCAAGTTGCTCTGAGTACAGTATATGCACATACATACATACACACACAGTTACCACCTCCTTTTCATAGGGTGAAATATGAATGAACTAGAGGATAGGTGTGAACAGTGGCTGTTGCCAGTACTATTGAACAAGCTCAGAGCACAGATGGAAGACTGAATCCCCTATGAGCAAACTCCCAGCAGGCATCAGCAGGTTTCACCCAAGAAGCATCCCTAACGCTCCCCCTTGCCATTCACACCCAGAGGCCTGGAAAGACAGGTGGTCTTGGGGAAAGGAGGGCACTGAGGAAGGTTCTCCCCACCCATACTCCATCCCTTCACCCTTCAGAAGAGTACCTGCAAGGGCCTTGATCCGAGACCTCTCAAAGAGCCTGGCCGAGCTATTGTCGTTGTCCAACTCATTGTCTGGGGAGTCCCAGCGGGCGTTGATCCTGCTGTACTGCTGGATGCCCACGTTGTCAAACTCAGTGGCAGATGTCATGTCGGGAGGCTCTCAGCAGCAGCTCCTGCCTCAGGCTTCATGAAAGGGCCCCTGGAGGGAGAGCAACATGTATTGAAGGGTTAGCTCCCCACCCCTTCAGACTTTTTCTCAGGGGAAACTTATTCGGAGCCTCTGACAGAAACAGATCCTTCTAAGAGCAGCACATTGTGTCATCTGCCAGAGCATGCTTTCCACCTGAGGTTCCTGGATCTTATGTTATGAAATATTGCAGCAAAAGCAGCCACAGTAACAATGACGGCGGCAACAGTGGCAGCGGCAGCGGCAGCAGAAGGGACAAGCAGAGCTGCCTGCAGTAAGAGTCCGGGCAGCCAGCAGGTGGAGACGTCAGTTGCAGTGAACCAGAGCTCCCCACCCCCTTCCTGTGTTCCAGACAGACTGCTCCTTGGGGTCGGGCTCCAGAGGCTGCAGAGGCAACTGCATCCAAGAGACAAGCATCTGCCCACCAAATTGAGGCCAGGACGCAATGGGGGGCAGCAGGGGAGAAGGAGGAGAGGAGGGGCAGGGGAGGGAGAGAACTGGGGAATAGGCTGAGTGTAACTCGAAAAGAAAAATGAATAAATGGGGAAAATGGAAATGGAAAAAGCCAGCTCTGGGCTGTCTCCATAGCTTCTAAGCTTGTGGCAACTCAGTCCTGGAGAAAGTTCACACAGATATCCTTCTAAAGGGATTCCCTTGCTATAGATATTCATGAGGCTGTGCCTTTGGGGGGGGGGTGGTACTCCTTAGCTAAGTGGAGCCCTTTACTCCACGGACAAAAACGTGGGGCTCCTGTTGAAATCCTGGCTTGACCTGTATGCCCAAGTCCAGTAACACCTGACTGCCAACATTACGATGCTTTGCGGGGGAGCAGTTTCCATGGGACAATTGGTGGCTCTGAGTCCTTTAGATAAGGAGCAGTTTCAGAAGTCTCAAATTGGAAGTGTTTGCTGCTACTTGTTTATTCAGTTATATCACCTTTGGGAAGTTATTGTACCCCCTGGATCTTCAATTCTCCTCTCTGCAAAATGGTTATTGGTTAACCCTTGATTCCCAGTGACCTCCAACCGGCCTCCCAAAATTATTTCACAGACTCATGAGATAAAATATAAAACAATACTTCAGATAAGGAGAGCTTTTTATTTAGAACATACTGGAAAGGGCTTCTATCACATTAATAATAATAGAAACAAAGAATAAAATCTGAGACTAACAAAGAATACTTTTAAAATTCAGTTTTGTTTTTAAGGAAGAAGAAAATGCAGAAGGCTAACACAATCTAACTGTAACTTGAAGTAGTAGTGCCCTATTTCTTTCTTTCTTTCTTTTTTTTTTATAAGCAATTGGGGTTAAGTAACTTGCTCAAGGTTACACAGCTAGTCATTATTTATGTGCGGGTGCTCATTTTCTGAGGCCGGATTCGATCTCAGCTCATCGATAACTCCGAGGCCGGCGCTCTTACTCACTGCGCCACCTAGCCGCCCCTAGTAGTGCCCTATTTCTTAGGAGTGGAAGAGCACTGAAAATTTGTCTCACATAAACATACCTCAGACTACCCTCCTTTTTCAATACTCCCTAATAGGGGTACAACCCTTATCTATGGGGGTGGCAGTCCCCTTTGCAGTCACTGCCATTAGTCCCTGCCTGGTCTCTTGGGTAACTACTGGAATTCCCCTAGCTCTGCTAGCCTTAGCATAGATAAAGCCTTTTTTTTTTAAGGTGGTTGTTGTTTTGAAATTTTTATTAGTTATAGAGGGAAAAGTGATAGATAGTACAAGATAAGCCTTATCAGGGATGGGGAACCTGCAGCCTCAAGGCCACATGTGGTCTCAAGTACAGCCCTCAAGTGCAGCACTTTGACCAAATCCAAACTTCACAGAACAAATCCCCTTAATAAAAGGATTTATTCTGTAAAACTTGAATTCAGTCAAAAGACCACACCTAAAGACCTAGATAAGAGAGTCACATGTGACCTCGAGACTACAGGTTCCCCACCCATGCCTTAGACCATCAAGGTTATATGTCTTAACCTTTTTTGTGCCATGAACCCTTTTGACAGTCTGGTAAAGCCTACATATCCCTTCTCAGCATTATGTTTTTGAATGCATAAAATAAAATACATAGGAAAATCAAAGGAAACCAATTATGTTGAAATAAAGTCAGCAAAAAAAAAAACAAAAACCAACAAGTTCACAGAGCCCAGGTTCAGAACCTCTGGTCTAGAATCATTTTGTTTAAACATTTAACATTTGGTTAAGCCCCTTTGTACCTTTCAGACCCTGGGGGCAGGGGTAGGGGTGGGGGTGGCACACGCTGGGGTTCACTTCTAAAGTCTTCGGTTCCCCATTCCTCATCTCCCCTCCCAGCTTTTCTTATAATTTACCCACCTCATTAAAAACAGCATGCTCTTGTCATGCTTTACACAGAGCAGCAGCAAAAAAAACAAAACCAAAGGAAGCAAATATAGACTCTTAAAAACCGCAAGGTTTTGCCACAATGTTTGGCACTCACTGGTCTTTCAGCGTTTTTTGTAGTCAGAAGATGAAGTAGATACTGAGTAAAAGCTAATTATACCATGCTATCTGCTATACAATACTATTCTGTACTGTACTGTACTGTGCTATGCTGTGCTGTGTTATGCCAGACCATGCCATTCCTTATAAGTAACCTGTGGGAGGGGAAAGCAATTTACTTGAATCATGAGATTATTTTGCTTCTTTAAAAGGGACAGACTGGTCTGGCTAAGTTGCCTCTAGTAGAACAGTTCTTGACTGAACTAGTCAACTAAGACAAGGTAAAGAATGATTTCTTTTTCCTTTCTTTGCTCCATTTGCTACTGCTACTCACTCATAAGGGAGAAGGGCCACCCATACACCATTCAAACACCAAACGTGGTCAAAGCCTCCTAGAAAGAACAGAGGTACTATACTCTAGAGAGGTGTGATCGAACCATGCATGATGAAGGTAACAGGACCCTGGGTCTTCGTCAGAGCCCTGGGCTATTTTTAAGAGTGGCAGAGGAAAGAACAGGCAGTGAAGGACGGGGGAGTGAAATTACCCTTGCCTTAACTCTGTAAATAAGTCTGTCCCAGAAAGAACAGACTTAGCAGGCAGACTGGTAGGCCTGGGGTTCAAGACAAGATTGATTGCTCTGAAGAGCAGCAACTCAATGACAATTCATCCTGCTTAAAATATCCCTCCAGAGACAGGAGGCAGGAAATGAAGGCAGGAACAAAACACCATCATGTCTTCAGATTTTTAAAAACAATAATAACAAAAAATCAAGGGAATCGTTCCCTTGGAAATAAACAAGTAAAGATGGTTCAAAGAATTATAGGTGGAATCCACTTCTTACTTGCTCCTTAAACTATATTCTGCAAAACTGCTGTTCTCAGGTGGCATCCTAGGGAAAGCAATTTATACTCAAAAAAATGTTTGCCTGGTAAGGTGAATTCCACTAACTTCACACAGTCAAGTGGGCAGCAAGATGATCATGATCAGCAGGAGAAATACTGAGAGATTTCTGATGGGTGATATGAACTATACAAATGTAAGACAAAAAGACAGAAGGGAAGAAAATAAGGCAAAGCAGGGGAAAATTATTTTGTAGATTAAAATCCCTTTTATGCTCAATTTAATCTGATCTTTCCCCATAGTAAGTTCTCTCACATTTTTCTTATTTTTTTTTTCTATTTTGGGGGCAAGGGGGGAGCAATTAGGGTTAAATTACTTGCCCAGGGTCACACAGTTAAAGTCTGAGGCCAAATTTGAACTTAGGTCCTCCTGACTCCAAGAGCAGTGCTCTACCCACTATGTCACCTACCTGCCTCTTTCTTATTAATGGAAAATTGGACCTGCAAAAAGCTCTGCCATAAGAAGGCAAGAGGCTAGGTAGAAAGGGTTCATAATGAATCAGCTGTATTTCTAAGAACATTGCCACAGGTTCAGGTTCAGTTGTTTTTGTTGTTGTTGTTCAGTCGTTTTAGTCACATTTGACTCTCTGTGACCCCATTTAAGGGGTTTTCTTGGCAAAGGAACTAGAGTGGTTTGTCATTTCCTTCTCTAGCTTATTTTACAGATGAGAAAGTGAGGCAAACAGAGGTAAGTGACTTGTCCAGGGTCACACAGCTTAGTAAGTGTCTGAAGTCAGCTCTGAACTCAGGAAGATGAGTCTGTTTGACTCTAGTACCAGTACTTTGTCCATTGCACCACCTAGTTGCCCCTTGGGTTTGGCACAGGACCTTCAATTTACTGAGGAGACACTAAATAGAAGATTAATCTAAGATCTAGAACCACAGAATGATGCAGCTCAAAGTTTCCTGAGTTTGGAGTTAGAGGACCCAAATTCAATCTCTATCTCTCCCACAAGTAAACTGTGACTTTGGACAAGTCACTTAATGTCTCTGAGACTCTGGAGTTTTTCTGTCAAGTAGAAGGATTAGTTGGCCTATAAAATCGTTTCTGGCCCTACATAATCCTTCTAACTCAAGCTAGGTTTCTGAGGGAACAAAAGAATCTCAGACACAAGGCTGGGGCATTAATACCTGTTGAATTGAAAAGTGCTTCCAATCTTCTTATCTCTTCTCACACAATATAAAATATACTGTATTTTCCTGGCCACAGAACATTGATAAGAAGCAAAGTGTCAAAATAGATTTCTAGAGAAAGGAAAATGGGAGGGAGACATTGGGGTAGAGAAAAGGGGATGAGAAATCATCAGACCAAAGTAAGAGCAGTGAAGTCAACTATGTCTCCCTCTCCTGTCACTAGCAAACTCTTGCTATGGAGAAATCCAGATAAGTCTGATGGATTACACAAGCTGGTTCCTATCCTCTTTGTCCTTTCTCTGATCTTAGAGCCAAAGATAGTATGTTTTATTGTCGTGGATACCACTGGACCTTTGGACATAGAATTATGATTATTCAATTCATCAAGTATTTATTAAGCACCTACTATGTACCATATACTTCACTAGGCACCAAAAACACAAAGAAAATAATGAAAACAGCCCCTGCTCTCAAGGAACTTAGACTCTACTGGATGACTCAGGTACATAAATAACAAATATATGCAAAGTTAATATGAAATAATTTTTGAGTAGGGAGAATACTAGTAACTATAAGGATCAGCACTTGAAACTCACTTTGAATAAAATTAATGAGGTAGAGATGAAGAAAGACAAACATGTCAGGCCTGAGGGACAGCTGGTACAAAGGCAAATTGACTGGAAATGAAATATTGTATATGGGGAACAGGAAAGATAGGTCAGTTTGATCAGACTACATCATGTTCTAGAGGAAATAATGTGAAATATCCAGAAAAATAGGCTGAAACCATACTGAAGGGCTTTAAATACCAACGAGAAGAATGTCTATTTTTACTAGAGGCACGAGGAAACACATCACAGAAGTTTGTTTGTTTATTTTTTAAAGCAAGTGAATGACTTGTCATAAATCTTTAATAATTATTCTTATTGCAACATCTTTGGCTACCTTCATTCTATTTTCTTCTACTGCCAGCTCATTTTGGTATTGGGGGTAAGTAGGATCAAAAGTTAATCCTTGAAATTCCCTTACATGCCTTCTCAAGAGTAGTAGCTTCTATGTAGCAGGCAATGTACTTAAGCATCAGGGATACAAAGAAAAGCAAAAACACCATCCCATCACTCAAGGCATTCACCTTGTAATAGAGGAGATAATTTGCAAATAACTAGGACCTGAGTTCAAATCAAGTCTCAGACAATTACTAGATGTGTGACTCTGGGCAAGTCACTTAGACCTGCTTGCCTCAGTTGGAAAATAAACTGGAGAAGGTAATGACAAACCACTCCGGTGTTGCCAAGAGAACCCTACATGAGGTCACAAAAAGTCAGATATAACAAACAATTCAACAACAACAGTATGTACATGCTAAGATATAAACAAATATATGTGTATGCACATGTGTGTGTATATATGTAAGTGTAGATAGATAGATAGATATGAAGGCAATCTCAGAGGGTATTAGGAGCATGAAGGGTGGGGGGAGATCCAGAAAATGCCTCTTGTAAAGTAGAGATTTGAGGTAAGTCTTGAAAGAGACCAGAAAAGCCAGGAGGTGAGGAGGGTCATGTTCTGAGAACAAGTAAGCCAGAGTACTGGATCACAGAGTACACGGAAGGAGAAATAAAGAGGAAGAAAAGATAGAAAGGGGCCAGATTTTTAAGGGCCTTAAATACCAGAGCATTTTATATTAATCCAGTGCTTAGCCCAGTGCCTGGCAAAAGGTAGTCACTTAATAAATGTTTATTGACTGACTAATTAATTATGGAGGCAAGAGAGCCACTGGAGCTCATTTAGTAATGAAATGGTATGATCTGCTTTAGGAAAGTCACTTTGGCAGCTGAGTGGAAGTTATTGCAATAGCCCAATTATGAGATGAGGCAGCTAGGTGGTACAGTGAATAGAGCAGCAGTCCTAGAGTCAGGAGAACTTGAGTTCAAATCCAGACTCAGACTATGTGTGTGACCCTAGGCAAGTCACTTGATCCTGTTTGACTCAGTTTCCTCATCTGTAAAATGAGCAAGAGAAGGAAATGGCAAACCACTTGTTATGGGAATAGGAATTTAAGATCTTCCCTGCCCTTAGGCCCTTTGAGAGGCTTAAGTGCACCTGGAGCCAGTGGTGGGAGGCTTAGTTTTCAGGAATGCTTTTTGACTGGGCAGTGGGTCAAGAGGATTGTTACATTCTCTGAGCCTGGAGAAGGCTATACAAACCATAATGTGAGGCTTTGCTTTGGGGCTCACTTTGAGAAGTATTGTGTGATTTGACCAGATGAGACTCTGGGCAGCCATTGAGAGCCCCCTGGCTTTGAAAACCCAGATGTTGGTGCTTCCCTCTCTGGTAACTGACTAGGTATGGATGTAATTTAATGGTCAGACAGCTGGAAGCCCATCTGCTGATCTGTTTCTGTGTACTTGTAATTTCTGCTTGTAACTTGTTTGTATTCTCTGAAATTCAGGGTGCTGACCTTTCCCCCCTAGGTAAATGACATATCTTTGATTAAGATTGTTAACCCATTTTGAGTTGCTTTCCTTTAGAAAAGCAGATCTAAGAACCTGTGCTAGCAGCCATCCTGGGTATGCTATAGTGCTTGCTGCTACAGTGATATGAGAAAAGAGGGGAGAAGAAGGAGCTCTCAATTATTTTCAGTGAAATATGAGGCAAGATCCTGGCAAAGGGAGTATTTTGGAGGAGCTTAAGGAACCCTTTCTTATCCTGATCCTATCACTAAGATATAACCACCTACAAAGCAGAGTAAACACATATTAAAAATTTCACTGTTAGAAGATGATGAAAATACTTGTTCCTTGGAACAAAAAGCAAGAAGTGAAATTAGTCCAACTGTATCCTTCTAGGAGGGTGGTGGGTGGAAGTCAGCACCATCTGGTTAATGGTGAGGTTTACTTAAACTTCACAGTCACAGAATTTCCAGTCCACACCACTAGTTGCCTCCTACCCAGTGTAAATATTTCTCTCCTCACTGGACACTTTTGCTTTTTGTTGTTGTTATTGTTGCTATGAATTTCTTGTTCCCCATTTTTTGCTAATCCTTGAGATTTTAAATAATGATAGTTCACAGCTGTCACAATTAGGAAGACTTTTAAAAACTAAAACTATGAAGGCAAACTTTTATATTTTTTCAGCAGTGTTTAAATTCAAGCAATACTCAATTCGGCACTTTAATTTCATACCATGTATTTGAATATTGAAATGTTTTGGTGCCTGTATTTGGTTGTCATTATCGAGACTCCCCAGCCTATGTCTAATGTACTTCTCAGCCTAACTTTCTAGATCAGTTATCTCAGAGGTTTTTCTAAATCATATACCTCTATTAGAAATTTTTTAAAAGTTTTGAGCACACAGCCTCAACATATGTATATTTTCTTTTTAAAAAATTATGTGCATATAATGTTATACTTACATAGATTATAAAATTACACAACATTTTTGAAAGATTAGAAAGGAAACATTTTGAAAATATTCACTAATAATACAATAAACTTTTGATCAATAAAATGTTATCAATAATATTTTAATGAAATTAATTTGAAATTGTTATTTTTTTTAAATCTTGGTTTAACACTTTGTAATACAATAACCTGAAGGTCTCTTAAGTTTAGCTCATTTGGATACTTGGCTTTAATGATGTTTTTAAAAAATCACAGTTTAAAAAAAAGCCTGTCAAAGATATATAAAAAAAGAAGTGCATCACTGGCTGTGCTCACTAAATTAATATAGTCATTTGTCAATCCCATCTACCCATCATATAAAGATTTTTGTTGAACTTAAAGAAAAACTTCCATCTTCCCTGTTGTTGACTGGTTGTTTTTGCAAGTAATCAGAAGGTGTTGTACATTTTAATTTTTTAAAACAAATTGGTCCAAAAACCAACAAGATTCTTTATTTTGAAGATTTTGGACAGTTTAGAAAATTTTTTCCAAGTCTTTTTTTTTTTTTAAACATTAAGATAGGAGGAGATTTGGAAGGGGGCGAGAGGGGGAGGTCTGGGTCTGGGTTTTCAACAGCTACCACACTACTATTACATTGCTTTCAGCAACAAAGTGACATAACAATGGAAACATTTCCAAAGATCAGTTTTCAAGATGTTCTCTCCATTGTAAGTTTCTTTAAAAAGTAGTTATTTTCTCATTGTTAAAATGTTGCCTTCACCTTAAAGGATCAGATTTATTTTTTTCTTTCAAAAATATCTGTTAGCATGAAATATCTGTGGCATACTACTGAAAGCTACTTGTCACCACAGAAAAGATCAGAAGTTTTGGAACATTTGTCTTTTGGAAAAGAAAAATGTGTAATTCATCTTGAAATTAAATAAGAGATAACTAGCTAACAAATGTGTGAGAGCAACTGCTTCATCAGTGGTAACAGTTTCTTCATAAAACACTTTTATTAAAGAAATAAGTTACTGTTGAGAATTTCCACATCTTTCCTTTAGTGGCCCACAAAAATAAGTTCTCCCTGTGTTTCATTATCAAAATATAATCTAGTAACACTATAAACTGGTAAATTAGAAAATTCTTTACTTTCCTTAAACCAAATAGAAAACCTCCCCCATTGCATATTTGTTTCAATATGTTTCTTCAAATATTCAGTTATGTTTTCTGTGCAGTTTCCAATAGGATTTACTAGCAGAAAAATGCACATTAGTATCTCACCACATAATTTTCCATGTATTATTTGGGGCATTTTTCTTCGTGGCCACAAGAACAAGTCTCTCCCAATGGTATATGTCTTTTTGTCTCTCACCATTATGCAAGAAACTTCCAAAGAATCTTTTAGAAATTTATCATTAAGTTTATTGAAACCACAAATTGTGTATATGGCTTTAAACACTGCTGAAAAAATTATAGAAGTTTTCAACTGCCCTGCTGTGATGGCTGCAAACTAGTATTATTTAGTATCTCAAGGCACAATATAAGAACATGCAATAAGGTTCATCATTAACAGTAATGGAGACTCATAGATTGCACAATGACTAAACAAACACGGATCTAATGGAATATTGCTGTGCTATAAGAAAAGGTGAATATGGTGATGGAAAGACTTATCTGAACTGATGCCCTGTGAAGTGAGTGAAGTCAAGAAAACAATATACACAACGGTGGAAGTAACGAAAATCAAAAGAGCAGGGGGCGGCTAGGTGGCGCAGTGAATAGAGCGCCGGCCCTGGAATCAGAAGGACCTGAGTTCGGAGCCGGCCTCCGACACTTAATCCACACAAACAAAAACCTAGCCGTGTAACCTTGAGCAAGTTACTTAACCCCAATTGCTGTAAAAAAAAAAAAAAAAGAGCAACAGCCACAAAACAAATGAAAGTGAATGTTACAAAATGATAAAGAACACGTTTCACAGAAGACATATGAGAAGACAGCTCCTCCTGCTCCTTTGCAGAGCTAGGAGGCCCATGGCTGTAACGTCTGTAGGTAGCTTGGTGGCACAGTGGATAGAGAACTGGTCCTGGAGTGAGGAAGACTTAAATTTAAGTCCAGTTTCAGACCCTTACTAGCTACATGACCTTGGACAAGTCACTTAACTCCTGTTTGCCTCAGTTTCCTCATCTATAAAATAATGAGAGCACATACTGCTCAGGGTTCTTGTAAAGATCAAATGAGATAATCATCGTAAAGTGTTTAGCACCGCGTCTATATAAATTTTAGCTATTATTATTATTACACACATTCTCAAATTTTTTGTGATATATTTTTTTTACTGATTGTTTTTCTCTGAAAAATGTTAAGTTATATGGAATGGGTCTCTGGGAGAGGTTGGGAGAGGGATACAAGAGAGAATTTAGGCAATTTAAAAACAAAAGCTATTAATAAAAATTTATTTCAAGAAACAATAGTGGAAAAGTGTCGGCTTTGCCATTTTTTCATTCTCTTGTGCTCACATTATTAACCTTTAGTCTGTGGTTTTCTTTGTAGGTATCTCTGTAAGCTACTTATCCATTTATGAAATATAGTTTAGTTAGAATGAGATAATACATATTATTATAAAATCCTTTAATCTAGTTAAAACTAGATAATAAAAAAATTTTAATCCACTTAACTAGACCCTCATAAACTGTAATATGTCACAATAAGATGAAAGTGAGTGGATGAATGAGTACCCCACTGTCAGCTTCATCCCATCGTGGATTTCTCACTTTTCTGAGCACCTCAAAAACTATGTGTGACATGACCATCTGACATGTAAATAATATAAAAGTGTCATTAATTTTATTTATTAAATATTAATAAAGATATTTGCAGATCCTATACTGTATGCTGTCATGGTGGGGAGGAGAGGGAGGGAAAGAAAATTTGAAACTCAAGGAATTATGGAATTGAATCTTGTAAACTAAAACTAAACAAACAAATTAATAAAGACAAAAAAGGAAAAATATTAATAAAGATCAGATTCTTTCTTTTTAGATTATAAGAAAAATGTATAGACGCACACTTAGTTTGACAAATGACTGCTAACACAGTGACTGTAATCTAAAGTTAGTATGACCATTTCATTTAAAAAAAAAAAAAACACCTGCATGTATTTTGGGGATATAATTCCACTAATTTAGTTATTGTAGCTAGCCAAGCAGGTGAATTTTTCTTTCATTAATAAGCAAAAGTTAAATGCTCCAATTTTAATCAATTAGAGAATTTTCAGCATAATGCTATTCCTCTTTCTTTATGTAGTTTTGCTTAATGATGTCAGATCTTAATCTCTTAATCATGTTTGGTTATTTTAATTATGTCTAGGTATGTGTATGAGGAACAGAAAAAAATGTTACTTTGGCTTGACTGCATGGTTCAGGAAGAGGATTACTGTATAAGGCAAGAAAGGTAAATTGAGGCCAAGTTGTCAAAGTATTAAAATGACAAATAGGCATTTATATTTTATTCTAGAGTCACAAGGGAGCCACTGGAGTTTATTGAGGTAAGGGTGGGGAGCTGATCTGGTCAAACCTGTGCTTCAGGAAAATCACAGAACATAGATTGGAGAAGGAAGAGACTTGAGGCAGAAGGACCAATTAGAAGGCTACTGCAATAGTGCAGTTGATGAATGACTGAAATGAGGTGGTAGCTGTGTGAGTAGAGAGAACATATTCCAGAGGACTGATGAAGGATGCTACCTATCTTCTTAACAAAGGTGATGGACTCAATATACAGAATGAAAAGCAGTTTCAGACATGATCAATGTGTAAATTTGTTATACTTGACTATGCTTAATTGTCACAAGAAAGGATTTGGGATTTCTTTAATAGTATAGTATGGGTTGGGGGTTAGGAATTTGGGGTTAACTGCCAAAAATAAAGAAAAGAGTCACTGAAGAACTTTTAAACACATAGACACAGACAAGCTGGACAGTTTTATAACACTGAATTTATTACATTTAAAAAAAACCAAACAAGACCTATAGCTTCGTATATCATCCTTTTTATCTTCTTTAGAGAGACATTCACATTAATAGGTGTTTTCCAATTAGCAAAAACCAAAAATTATTTTTTAAAAAATCTGAATAAACATACAAGAAATGTTATGGGGGTAGAAATTACAAGATTTGGCAGTTGACTGGATACTTAGAGTTACAGAAAAGCAAGAGTCAAGGATTACAGTGAGGTTATAAACATGGGTCTTTGGAAGAATGGTGGTACCCTCAAGAGAAAGAGGAAAATCTTGGAAGAAGAGTGTGTTTTAGGGGGGAATAACATAAATACAGCTCACTAACTTCTGTTCATCCTAAGCTACTCACTTTCCCATCCAAAACAAAACACAAAAAGTGTGTGTGTGTGTGTGTGTGTGTGTGTGTGTGTGTGTGTGAGTATGTGTGTGTATTGAGTATACAGAGCTCTTAGCTGAGGGGTGCCTGCTGCAGCCACTAAGGAATGTAGAAGAATGTGGAGGGAAAAGAGAAGGACTAGGGATGCTGGGGGATTAGGGCACTTAGGACAATTCTGCTGTAGGTATCTTGCCTGGTAGCTGCTCTGAGGAGCCCACATCCTGCAGTGGAAGGAGGGTTGTTGTTGTTAAGTCATTTCAGTCTTGCCAGACTCTTTGAGACCCTATTTGGGGTTTTCTTGGCAAAGATACTGGAGTAGTTTGCCATTTCCTCCTCCAGCTCATTTTACAGGCAAAAAAGAGTTAAGTGACTTGCCCAGGGTCACATAACTAGTAATTATCTGAGGCTGGATTTTCAACTCAGGACGATGAGTTTCTGACTCTAGGCCCAGCAAGCCATCAGAGAAGTATTTAAGGGACTAGCATAGCTGTGCTGCAAACAAGGCCACAATTGACCATGGTGGAGCTCAGGGGAAAAGGGAAGTTGCAATCCTCCCATCTTCCCTCTCTCCCACTGATTCATCATACAACCCTTGGGGGTTCGAAGTGTAGCCTTCCAGGGTTCCCATATTGGAAACCAAGGCTATAGGTAGTTGACAGACCTTTTCCTTTAAACTTTATGCTAGCAGGTACCCAACTAGACTTATGAGTACCAACTGCAATATTATTATCATGAAAGAGTCTCCTGTTCCAGATTATACTCTGGAATTGACCCATGGTCAGAACAGGAGGGAACTCGTGGCTCCCAGAAGCTCTCAGCAAAGACTTCCAAGGAACAGGTGCTATTTAGCTCCTGACACTGGGGATTTCCCATGAGCTAGACAGATCTCTTTACATCAGCATCTACTAATGTCTCACAGCCCATACAGAGAGAAATGGCTGTTAGGGACTAAGAAGGGGGCAAACAGGTTAATATTGTTAATAGCCAGGGTGTTAGTAACTATCCATCTGAACTCATCAGATCAATGGCTACATCTGCAAAGGGCTTTTATACTTCTGAGCATAGTGAGGCTTAAATACCCTACAGGAACCATCACAAGAAGCATATTTAGGGATGTCTTTCTTCCAATCAATCATTGATAAACATTTATTATTACATTATTACACTATGTGCCAGACACTGTGCCAAATGCTAGAAATACAAAAAGAGGCAAAAGACAGTCTCTGCCCTGAAGGAGCTCTAAATAAGTTTCCTTCTTATCTATAAAAAGAAGGTTAGTAACATATAGGTACATTGACTGTCTCTAGATTTATCAGTAGGATGAAACAGACTATATCTGCAAAAGACAAAAGAATCAGAAAAGAAGGTATTACATGCTGTTCAGTTGTACTGACTCTTAGGGACCCCAGTTGGGGTTTTCTGACAAAGATACTGGAGTGGTTTCCCACGTCTTCCTCCAGCTCATTTTACAGATGAGAAAGTGAAGCAGAGTTAAGTGACTTGCCCAGGGTCACACAACTTCTCTGAGGTTAGATTTTAACTCAGAGAGTTGAGTCTTCCTAATTTCAGAACCATTCACTGCACCATCTAGCTGCCCATGATATTACATGCTCTTCTTTAATTATTGATCTCAGAGCCCTTTACAAATACAGATTCCTCTATCCTTTTCTGATAGAAGCCCTTCAGAACCCTGATCTTTATCCTAGCTTTTCAGTCTTCTTATATCTTACTCTGCCTTACATAGCCTATAATCCAGTGATACTGGCCTTTAAGCTACACCTTACAGAAGACACTCCATCTACCTCCTGACTTCCTTCAAGTCCTAGCTAAAATTGCACCTTAAAGAACCTTTCCCAATCCCTCTTACTACTAGTGCCTTCCCTCTGTTGATTATCCCAAGTTTCATATATATATATATATATAGAGAGAGAGAGAGAGAGAGATAGATAGATAGATAGATAGATAGATAGATAGATAAATATAGATATAGATATAGATAGATATAGATATATGTTTGTATATAGTTGTTGGTTCATTGTCTCCCCCATTAGAATGTCAGCTCTTTGAAAACAGGAACTGATTTCTTGCCTTCACTTGTACATTGCCTGGCACATAGTAGGTGCTTTATAAGCATTTCCATGTTGAGTGACTGCATTAGTAAGGACTACAGGTTAGACTCCTACACCCAATCTGTCGCTCTGGGCCACAAGGTTCTCTGATGCTCTATTGCTGAGCTCCTTTATGGTCACGCTAGCGGGAAACTAATTTATGATTCTGTATGTAATTAGGGAAATGTTTTGGCTAACCAATATATTTCCTTCCTTCACCTAGAGTCCTGCTGGCTTAGATTTTAATGTTCTATATATTAGCTTGATTGCAAACAAGGCAGGAACCTGGCCTGGTTCTTTGACATTCTCCATGGAGCCACAGACTCTGGTGCCAGACTCTGGGGGATGTTCAGTGCCAGCTAAGGAAAGTCTGCCTTTTAATGGAGAGCTATACATGGACCATAACTTCAAGTATTTGTTAAGTTCCTTTTGTGTGTTGTTTTCTCCCATTAGACTGTAAGCTCACTGAAGGCAGAGATTGTCTCTTTTTCTTATTTGTATTCCCGATGCTCAAAACTGTGTCTAGCAAATAAGAGGCAATTAATAAATGTTTATTTAATTTATTTTAATTGTCTACTGTGTGTTGAGACATTTTGCTAGGAATTGAGAACACAAAACAAAATTATTTCTGCCCTTAAGATGCATATATTTTACTAAGGGAATATACAACATGTATATAAGTAAATGAAGTACAAGGTAACTTGAGGAGGGAGATAATTCTAGGAAAGCATCAGCAAAGACTTAAGGAAAGAGGTGGTACCCAAACTGAGCTTTAAACAAAGAATTCTGGGTATGGGGGATAACCTAGAAAGAATAAGCACAACAAATAGAAGATGGAAGGTCAAGTGGGGAAAACTGCAAGTGAACCAATGTGGCTGAAAACAAGGGTGTGTAAAGGGAAGTTTTAAGCTTTAATAATTTAAAACTGCACTAAGACTTTTGGGATACCCTATACAAAATGAGTCTAAAAGGAGAAGTGGGAGCCAGACTGTAGAGGGGTTTAAATATAAGGCTGGGGAGTTTTTTGTTTTGTTTTTGTTTGTTTGTTTGTTCTGAAGGTAATAGGGAGTTACTGAAGATTGTTGAGTAGGAGAATAGACAACTTGTGCTTTAGGTATGCTAATTTGGCATCTTTGTGGATGTGGATTGGAAAAAAAAAAGACTGGAATTAGGAAGACTAGTTAGGAGCCTAGTTGATAAAATCCAAATGAGAGAGGTGATAAGAACCTGAAATAGAGCTATGACTGTGTAAGTAGACAGAATGGGGAGATACAAGAGATGCTGGGGAGACAAGACTTGGCATCTAATTAGATATGGAAGATGAGCCACTCTGCTAACTCCTCGCTAACCTAGACACATGCATTTCTATAGGTGTTAAAAGCATCACAGCCCTATAAAAAGCATAATCCTAAACCAAGTGCTGCACTCTCTGGTCTCTGTCCTTCCTGTTCTTCATTACCCCACTAATGTAAAAGTATTGGGAAGAAGGGGGTTTAAAATCATAGTATTAAAAGTCACCCACCCTGAAGTAGACAATTGTATCTTTCCCTTCAGGACCCCTGCCAGTGTTATTTGGGAGAAGGGCCCTAGGAGTAGGGGAGGGAGAAAAACACCAAGAAATCTTCAGGTATATGAGTTAGAATAAAAATCATAACCTCCCAAAGCATAAATCTCTAAGTAATAACTGAGATTGATTGTGTTACTAAGTACCTCTCATCCTGGATACTTAGGATTACACATTCAGATTAGGGTCTCCTATGCCTCCCATCTGTAACTTGGAACTGGATTGGGGAAATCAAGAGTTCAAGACGGGATGAAATGCTTATATGCACATGATTGCACAGCTTCATCCATCTTTGGGCAAAATTCGACCCTAAAAACTTTCTTTTTTTTTTCTTTTTGGAGGGTAATTGGGGTTGACTTGCCCAAAGTCATATGGCTAGTAAGTGTGTCAGGTGTCTGAGGCCAGATTTGAACTCAGGTCCTCCTGACTCCAGGGCCAGTGCCCTAGCCATTCCCTAAAAACTTTCAAAGGAAATTGTGTTATGGTAGATTAATAACTGAAAAATGATTTGGAGGCTTATTCTACTTGTCAATTAAAATGTGATACTATGTGAGTTGTACACCCAACCTTCGCCAATGCTAAATAATGACTGCAATACCAATTCTTTTGTTTGGCCTTTAACACTCCTCAAAGCCTGGCCCCAAACTTACTTCTACTGTTGAATTATACAGTACTCCCCTTCACATTCTCCCAAGCCATTGAAACTGGCCTTTTTGCTGTGTCTCACATACAAATTCCATCTCATTCCTCAGCACCTTTGGGGCATCTAGGCAGCACAGTGGTCTGGAGTCATGAAGGTCTAAGTTCAAAACTGACCTCAGATACTTAGTAGTTGAGTGACCCTCACCAAGTGACTTAACCTCTGTTTGTCTCCATTTCCTCATCTGTGAAATAGAGATAATAATAGCACCCATCTCCCAGAGCTATCATGAAGACCAAATGAGATCATTTTAGAGTGCTTATCACAGTGTGTAGCCCATAGGAAGCACTCTATGAATGTTAGCTATCATCATTATTATTTTTACTGTTATTATACATATAGGCTACCCCCGCCCATGCCTAGAATGCACTTCCCTCCTCACCTTTGCTTAATATAATTCCTCATTTTCCTTCAAAACCCAGCTCAAGCAACAGGAAAGGGTCTTTCCTGAATCCCCTATATGCTAGTGCCTCTCCCCCTGGATTGTTGTTTGGGGTCTTGGTCTTTTCTTGGGAAAGACCCTGGAGTGGTTTGCCATTTCCTTCTTGAGTTCATTTTACAGATGAGGTAAATGAGTCAAACAGGGTTAAGTAACTTGCCCAGGGTCACACAGCTAGTGTCTGAGGTCACATTTGAATTGAGGTCTTCCTGCCTCCAGTCTTGGAGCTAGCTGTCCCCTCTTCCTAAATTACCTTGTAGTTATTTGGCATATGCTTTTTCTATGTACACATCTACCTTCCTAGAATGTAATTTCACTGAGGCATTAAGGTTTCATTTTTCCCTTTGTACCTCCATAATTGCTGGCATTGTGCCAGGCTCACAATAGGCACTTAGTAATGCTTAGTAAATCTACTCCCAATAGAGCATGGGCCCTGGAGTCAGAAGGACCTGGGTTCAAATCCAACCTCAGACACTTAACACTTACTAGTTGTGTGACCTTGGGCAAGTCACTTATCCCAAATGCCCTGCCTTTTCCCCTCCAGAAAACACACACACACACATAAGACTTCTTCCCTAGGATAACAGAGAAGCTGTGATAAAGGACTTTTGGAATTTACTTTCATTACCAACATTCACCCCTAAGGCAAGGTTATGAGCAGGCTGAAATTCTGACAAGTGATGACTGCATGTATATTATTAGGATGGGCATTTTGTACCCACTGCACTCCTTCTCTGGCCTATAGTGGCATGAGGAGTGACTAGCAGCAAACACAAATCCCACTCTAGGTAAAAACCATGACATTCCCTCAAAAGACATGCAAGAGACAGTTGGAGAGGTGCAAATAACTTGTTGGGGGTTGGGGGGGAGGAGGCAGGAAGGGAATCCAGATTGGTTAGAGTGACCTCCTGGTGGGGGAACAAATAAACTAATACAGGTACAGAAAGTCCCTGCGTCTCTCATTTTTCCTGTTTCTTGGAAAACAAATTACACCACAGGCCTCTGTTAAAGGGAAGCACTTACCCACACAGCTACAGAGCCTTCCCCACCCCCCTTTGCTTTCTCACCACAAAGTCCTCACTTCTTAAATGAAAAGAACTCTATTAAAAGTCTGACAAGTGAATAATACATAAAGTAGGGGTGCCAGTTTATTTATTCATTCACGTTAAGGCTTTTAAAATAAATTATTTAAAATTAAACTTTAAAACTGTTTCTGGCCCATAAGGACACCTCCCTCTCCTCCCCCTCCCAGGAGAGATACCCACTAACTAGAGGATTCTTCCCTTCTTAGCCCAATGTAGCTATGTTTGCCTTGGGGTGCCTTTCCTGGGAGATTTAACAGGAAGCTGCATTCAAAGGAATAGCTCTTTCCTATGAGCAAAGGCAAGGGCAGCATCTTCAACTCTGGGCATAGAGCCAATACCTTCTTACGAACTCTCCATGTCTGCATAGAGAGTACCACTATTCAGCTAGTCAGTTGGTCTATGACAGGTTTCCCTGTTGATGAAGGAACTACTAACTGCTGACTTATTCAGCTATATTTCAACTGCCCAGGCTTTAGCAGAGATATGTTGCTCTTGACATCATCAACATCATCATCATAGCTAGCATTCATATAGTACCTTATAGGTTTGCCAAGTACTTTACATATGTGTACATATTACACAATAACTTGTTATCTCATTTGATTCTCACAACAATTCTGTAAAGTAGGTGCTATTATCATCCCTATTCTTTAGAAACTGAGGCTGACATAGGTTCAGTGACTAGACCAGAGGGCTCACACAGTGTCAGAAGTAGGATTTGAACTCAAGGTCTTCTTGATTCTAAGTCCAGCACTCTATCCACTTCACCATCTAGCTACCTGACACACACAGAGTAAATCTAGGTATTATATTCCTAGGTTTGTGGGTCTGTCCAATACTTCCATGAAGCAAGAGGAAAAACTGGGGAATGGGTACTCATTTCCCCATTAGACAGCATCCCACTGCTATTAATATTCTCTCACATGCTTCTCTAATACCCCCACACCTCCTGCTACCCCTCAACTACCTTGTAGCACAACTACCTCCTTCCCCCTTGCTATTTTCCAGGTTCCCTTATTGAAATACTCCCCAGATATGCTTCCAAGTAATGTTTTATGTTTTTATATTTCCTGCCCTTCTCTGCCTGCCCCTGCCGCCAAACTAAATCTACTCAACATAAGACCCATGTGAACATGCTCAGTGGGTGCTAGTTTCATTCCTCCCATGTAACATATGCATTTTAACAGTGACTTTTTGGAAATACAATGCCTTAACACAAAAGAGTGACACTAATGGGGCTGATTTCAGGTCACAGAGGAAGAGATTTTTGGTCAAAGAGATGTCTCCCTGTTCCAGGCAAACATCTACTTTACCTAAGGTTGTATCTGACTACTAGACAGGATGGTGAGAATACCTTTACCCTTGGTTTTCATCCTGGGGATATGAGGCACTGGTTTGGAGAGAACGACCTGCCCAAGGTCACAGCATGACAGGGAGCAAGCCAACAAGAAAATATAGACTTCAGGCTTCCTGAGACTGAGTGATCCCGAGCCCAGCATATGGCTGCATCACTCCGCCTCATTCCCAGTCTGACTTTTAAATAAAAGCCTTGAAGGATTTATCAAACACACAAGGGCATCTGGTAAATATAAGAATGTTGAATTAAAGGAAGGCATTGTTCAGCACCTTTCTACAAAGGCTGTACAGAACTGTGCTGAACCTCTGTAAAGACAAAATGCAGCTTTGTCTGGGAGCTCTAATGTCCCTTCCAAGAGAACACCATTCACGTCTCCCCCTTCTAGTCAGTCCAATACACCTAAAGACTAAAATAGTTTTCATAATTAGCTGAAGTTCCTCCAGAGCAGGAGCTCTTGGCCTTTTTTGTGTCATAGAGCCCTCTAGCATTCTGATGAAGCCTATCGACCCCTTCTCAGACTAATGTTTTCAAATAATTTAAGGAAAATACAAATTTCAATTAGGGGTCAGTGAAAATTAAAGTGTAATGTTCTCTCCATACAACTTCATAAATCACCTGAAATCTATCCTTAAGTAGTAGACCTCAGGTTAGGAAACCCTGTTTGAGAAGGTGCCAGACAAAGTAGAGTTCCATCTGTCCTTGCTCCACATAAGACACTGAGTGTTAAAAAAAAAAAAAACCCTAGAGGAATGCTTTCAGAGAACACAAAAAGGGACTAAGATTTGGGCTCCAAGATCTAAAAGTAATTTAAAAAAATTTTTTTTAATGTTACAGGACTGATGTAGGGTACCCTGAATAAAAAAAATCACATATCCAAAACTATTAACTGTGGACAGACACCTAAGATTTTGGCAGGAAAATTAAGAGAACTTTTCATAGGTCAAAGAAAAGGAGGGTCCCATTAATGAGAGAAAAATCTGTGGCCTCTACAATGAGCATCCCTGTTACAGATCAAGTGTGACTGATACAGAACAAAGCTTTGAGATTCAGGGGTAGAGAAGGGAGTTAACTTGGGTCCTTTTCTAGAGGAGAAATCACCCCAAAAGGAGGAAAAGGCCTTTATCCTCTGCCACTTGCCATTTATTGACCATGTAAAGCATGAGATGCAGATTCTACCTCTAAGAATTTTACCATCAAGTATGTGATTGAAAAGAGTGGAAAGCTCTCTTTCTCTGTTCTGAGCTTCAATTTCACCTCATAACGGGGGATAAGATTCTAACTGCTCCCTACCCAAACCCTTTCTCCTTCACTCCATGATCATGGCGAGTCACTTAACCACTATGAGCCTCAGTTTCCACAACTATAAAGTGAGGATAATATCTATAGGACCTGCCTTGTGCATGGCTGTCGTGAGGTTCAGATGAGGTCTAAATACATTGCAAACTTTAAGGCAACATACAAATAGCAATTGACATCATTATCATTTTGTTGCCATTATTCACCAATCTTCCTTTACAAGTGGGGCAGTAAAAACCAAAGAATTGGATTTTTAAAAGCAGTTTTAAAATTATCCAAGAAAAATTGTGGTAAATACAAATAATACAGGACTATATCTGGCTAGACACCAGACAGGACTGATATAGGAAATGTAGCAGGAAAGAAAGATGATTCAAACTGAAAGACAGATGAGACATTCTAAAGTCATAGCTAATCTAGCCTCTGGGTTTTAAAAACACAAATAAACCAAGATTATAAACATGCATCAAACACTAGCTTTTCCCTGAGAGTCTCAAAGTACTTTTTTTTAAACAAAAAGATACATCTTCACATTAAAGATGGAGACACAGACATGTCATAGATAGGTTGATTTTATCAAAGAAAAGTCAATGGCTGAGTTAGGATTAAGATTTCTTATTCCTAGTGCCCAAATCTTCCCACAAGACCAGCCATTTTTTCCTATACTTAGAAGACCGAATGTTAGAACTAGAAGGGACTTTATCTAATATTATGGCAGTCCCCTTTTCTCATTGAAGAGATGAAAGAGTGGACCAGAGAGGCTGACTTCTCTGTAGAGAGAGACTGCCAGTGACTGGACCTTAAGCGGGGTTCCTAGTAGAGAGTTTTCCAAGGTGCAGCAATTTGATAACACTCTTGCCACGTCCGTTAAATAACGCGGCAAATGTTATCATTCAAATGCAGTCCAGACAAGAGTAGCATTGGTTCTGAGCACTGTAAGCAAGCTACTCAGAGCCTTCTAGCTATAGAACATGTACACTTATTCTAGTTAGAATGAGCTGTCTTCAGTAACTACTATCATATTCCTTTCTTTAAAAAACCTGGTTGCAAATAACATTGCCAGTGCAGTGATAAGCAAAAACCTGCTATTCTCAGTTGGCCATCATAGGAAGGAGAATACATATGAGTGCATATATGTGTGTGAAGCTGAGGGGCAGTGCACACATGTTAGTGTAGGTCATCTGAAAGATACAGAGAAGCGAATGGTTAGAGCTAAACAAACAAAGCCAAAAGCATCAATAAGCAATTCAAAATTCTTTAAAATGCTCAGCTTTTCCCAGATAATGAATCCTTCTTCCATTCAGAAAGCCCAAGAACAGGCTTTCTGAGAGAAAAACATAGCAAAACTGTTGATCAGGATAAGGATCCCAGAACACTTATCAGCATACACTGGCAAGACATTTTACAGGACAGCAAAGTCTACTTCTGGCTTTGTTGTTCAGAAGCCCCAGAGTCAATACCAAAAAAGAGATGGTTCTTATTTGGGTTGAGCCACTTTGAAATCTTTGGAAAAGGTGTAAATGCTAGCTTTTAAGCATCAAAAATGTATCATTTCAAATACGTGTGAATTCCTGACACAGGATCTCTACACATTATAATTCTCCCTTTGGGGTTACAGCTTATTAGAAAAGAAGGCCCTTTAATTGTGAGGATTAGCAAACATCTGGTCTCTGAGGTCCATTCCAGCTCTAGACCAAAGGTCCCACGGTCTCCAGGTCTCTAAGATGCTCAAATACATACTTTATATAGTGGTGTTGTTGTTATGGTTATATGAAAAGATGGTGCTTCTATTCTCTTCCTTCAGTCCCAAAAAAGAAAGAAGAATGTATTTCATTCCATTTGAAATTAAATACTTGAATGTTTGTCTCAATCCTTTACAACACATAAAAACTACACAACCACCATACTTTTCTCATTCCTCATTTCTTATGACCATTCTCTTGGGCAGCAGTCACCCTTCCTGTTTGTTTGTTGTTGTTATTTTTTAAATTTATATTTTAGTTGGCAAAAGTCTATTTTCTCTTTCGAAAGTTCCCTCAGCTCTCTTGCCCATAACTCCTACTATTGGAAAGAAAGGCAGTGAGTGAAATTCCCGTTAGCAGTGAGCACTAATTGAAGGTTTGCTCCAAGGAGGCTTCTCGCCTCTGGACAAATGCCCTCAGATCTTCAGGCCAACCTGAGAGTTTTGGACACTGATGGCTGGGCATGCTTGCTGGGCTACGTAAATGCTAACCTTGTGGGCTTCAGCCACACATACCACAAGAGCTATTTGGCAGTTTCTGAGGTTACAGGAAAATCAACATGTAAGAGATCTTTTGATCTCCCTCCTGCTCCCCAGAACTACATGTCATGATGGACTCAGTACTTGCACCTCACCTTTGTAACAGAGCTATAACTAGCACATTTTGCATCTGAGGCAAGCAGTACAAAACTTAAGACAAGTTAAATTGTAAAAGGGAGACTTCAGAGGTCACTAAAGGGGAGCAGGGTGGGTGAATGGAAGCAGCAAATTAGGCATGAAGTGCAGCTTACCTGGCAATAACCCTTGGAGAACTGAGAGCTAACACCTGGTAGCACCCATTTTTAAATAACTATTTTTTAAACAATTTGTTATTTTTTAAAAATAATTTTAAATTATCAATATTAATTGATATTAATATTAATTTTAAAACAATTTAAATAATTACTCTTAATTAACCAGATGTTATTGCTAAGTTATTGCTACTGATACTGAAGGTAGAACTGAAAGTACCATCAGCTTCTAAATTCCAGGATACAAGATGCAGAGTTCCCATTGCTCTACCATAGTTATGACTTGATCTGAAAGCTGCCACCCTCCACCCCCATTAGTGTTTTATAATCAGGTTAAAACAAATCAATATACTACAGCCTTGTTCTTGTAAAAACAAAGTTCACCTAAACCTCAAGACTTTATCTGAAGGGTCGTAGCTACAATGAGTGAAATATAGCTATAATGTTTGAGGATACTTAATATAAAATAAGAATCACAGTTTGAGAAAGGTAGAAAGGAAAACATTTTGCTTTTCTTTTGCAATTAATTCTTCACTTTCTGTAAGTAAACTATCCTACAGTCATTCCTCATTAAGCAATCCAATCCACTGCCATCCAGGTTTCTAGACTCTAGATCATTAAAGGTTAATAATCTATGAGAAGATATGGAGCCAGATATAACACCAGGGGTGGTGTATCTGACTAGAATCCAAAAGAAAACATTTGTGGGTTATCTTTTTTGTCATTTAAATAATACACACTTCTTGCTTCCTTTATTACAGTTAAATGAGATATGACCATATAACATTTGAATTAATTTACCTCTTGGCACTAAATGTCAACAATTACAACAGTCCATTGATTCAAGTTAATACTTAGGAAGATCTTTAATGGGGAAAACTACCTGTGATCCTATTATCTACTCTTCCTATATGTCCATTGAAGTGATATTCACCCTACTTTCCACTGGTTTACCCACAAATGCAAAAATAAGCTAATTTCCAAAATAAACCCAGACCACATTTCTGAGATTCTAACCTGATCTAAGCCTTTATAGATTGGGTAGACTCCTGGTCCCAGTTCTATGACTACAAACATATCATTTTAGAAATCAAGAAGAAAACAAAATTCACAAACATCATTTAAGTTCTTAGAACTTTAGGGTCTCTAAGATCTGGGTCAACCCAGAAATAAGTTAGGACTCCTGATTCTCCAAGTTGTTTCTGTTATTGAAAACTATTCATTCAGTACCAACTATATTCATGGCACTGGACAATACTCTCCTCAAGGAAGAGAGACCTGGTATTCTTTATTAGAATACAAAGGGTACAATAATTTTAAATGGCACAAAGTAATCTGTTAAACAGACCTAAGAACTTTCAACTGTCATAGCTCTTCCCACCTTCATAATCTTGGGTTGGCAGAACTGCTCTGCTCCCCCCATTTATCTCTTTGTGCTCTATACAGCTGGCTACGCCTAACTCCATATGAATACTCTTATCAGAAATATCCACTTAACAAATGTTTGGCGGAATTACTCTGAACAGAAGCAGCTGCTTAACTCATCAAGCAGACTACAGCTTGGTATATCTATATAAGTAGTTATGTACAATTACACACACACACACACACACACACACACCTGCCCACGTCTCTTTCTTCCCTCCCCACCTCACCCCAAGTGAAACTACAGCAAGGCTACACAACTTTGGAAATTTAAACATAAAAAATTATAGTCCTGACCACTTCTTGGACAATTCCTTAACCCTATCAGGCACTCAGTCTATATTGTTTAGAAAATTATGAGGACACAACAATTTGCTACCAGCAAAAGATCACAGCACTTTAAAACTTTAGGTTTAGTGAATCTTGAAGCTTCTACAAGAAACTAATAAATATTTGTAATTCATTGGAATCCCTCTATGACGCTGATATCAAGGGGACAATAGTCATACATATAGTAAAAACCAACTAGGTTATACTATATGTAATTATTGGAGGGGGGGCATGATTTGATGCACAATATACATGAATCCATGTAATATACTAGAGTTCTATTGTATTAATTTATGACTTACTAAAGTTATTTTGGGTCATTTCAATTTTTTTCAAAATATATGTGTCATCTCATTAAACATATCTTGATGGCAAGTTTTTCTCCAATGTCATGTGATTTTCAATAAACCACTACAATTTTTTGGTACATAGATAAATAGCCTGTGATGTTTGGAGAAATTTTTAAGGGCTTTCTATTTTTAAAAAATTGGAAAACAACAGCTATTAAGCACTCTTCTGTCATATGAAGTACATAGAGAAATGCTAGCTAACTTGCATGTATCAACTCCTGTGATCGAAGTGAAAACAGAGAACTCCTGAGTTGTGGTAACTTGATTACAATTTATAAGGATGACTGGAATTCCCTACTCTCAACACAGGGAAGCCTGATCTCAATGTGACAGCCCAGGCCAAAAGGTTATTAGAAACCTTGCACAACATGGTGGTTGTGGGAAACAGCGTGGTACAGAGGAAAGGACACTGGCTCTGTAGTCAGAGGATCCTTCCTTTGAGGCTACACTTTTAACCTCCTTGGGCCTCAGCTTCCTCATTTGTAAGATGAGGGCATTGGACTAAATGGCCTTTGAGGGCCCTTCTGGTTTTCTACGAGCCTTCGGCTCTAGACACGGCTCTTTATTGCCTTTAGGACAGAACACTAATTCCTCAGCCTGACATTTAAAAGCCTGCTACCATTTGGCCTTATCTCCTTCTCCAGTTTTATTTCAAACTCTGTTCTATTCAAATGGGACTTCTGACTATTCCCCCGTTGTTCCATCCCCCACCTATGACCCTCTTCATTAGTGTCGAAAATACACTCCCTCCTGACTCCTGTTCATTAGACCCAATTCACATGCAAGCCAAGATATCATCCTCATAATACCATTGGTCTTCTTTGAGAACAATAAAGGATGAACAAGATTCTCTAACTTCCATCAAAGTTCAAGTGACCCCATTATCATTTGGCTTTTGCTGATCCTCTCAATTAGTAGCATTCTTCCTCTTGAAATTGCTTTGTATATACTTTGCCTTTATTTGTATGTTTGTGCATGTGCGTGCTTGCATGTGTGTGTCTGTGTGTGTGCGCGCATGCACGCGTGCGGATGTTGTAGCATACCCAATAGAATGAAAGCTCCATGAGGGCAAGGACTATTTTCTTTACATTTTTGTATCAATAGCACCCAACACAATATTTTGCATATAAAATGCTTAACAAACATTTGTTGGAGTGAGTCAAAACCTCATTTTATGACTAGCATTGTAAATACTTTAACAAGATTGGGTCTAACAATAAGTTGGAAAATTAATTTCTAATTAGGTGATTTCTTACATGCTCAAAAACTATGACAGCAGAGAAGCCATTCCTATGACCAGGCAATTTAGGATTACATCGACATATCTGCTCTAGAAGTGTACTAAGCAAAACATTTTTGCTCCACAAGGAAAAAATGCAACATAAACTCATATCTTTTAAAGGCAGGGCAGAAAAGCAGAACCTGTGTGAATAAGTAAATGAAGTAGTCAAAGAAATGAGAGCAGAGTTCTTCCTCATCCAGGAATATTGAGCACCTATCACCCACAGCACCTCTATAGTCATTACTTAGCACTTGTAAAAGATGCTTGTTTGTGTGTAGATGACACCTCAGGCTGGGATTTCCTCAGTTTTCACAAGCTAAGCAGCATCAATCCTGGTCATTAATTAGGTTAAGAGACCAGTCCACAAAGATTCCAAGAAATGGTACTAGGGCTTTACCAGACAGCAACAAACCAGCAAGTCTTTTAACAGAGTTCACTATTCTGCCCATGGTTCCCCTCTCCTGGAAAACACCTCAAGGTTGCTGCCTACAAAAAGAACATTTTTTAAAAATCAGACATTCTACATAAATAAGAAATATGTTTCCAAACTAGGAGAATCTGGGTGTCAATGTTCCAAAGATATCCCATCTTTGGGGCTTAGCTGCTAAAAAATTATCATTTGGAATTTAGCAGACAAAAAACTAGTGAGAATGAGAGGGGTGAAAGATAAGAAAGTCATATTCAATCTTTCTCTCAAGTACCAGTACTCATCATAGATGGGGAAACTAGCATGGAGAGGACCCAGGGTCAAACAGCTAGCACTTTACAAATTTACAAATGGCTTTCTTCCCAATAACCTCATGAAGAACATCAGGGAAGTTATTGTTATCCACATTTTCAGATGAGGAAACAGACTCATAAGTGACATAAATAGCCCTGGAGATCACACTACAAGTGTCACAGGGTGCAAAGAATTATGTGTCAAAGCCAAGACTTGAACCCAAGACTCTTGACTCTGAATTCATTTTTATTCCCCACTATCCTAAAGTGAGACAATTACTTCATAATTCTTGGATGTTCTGTTCCTAGCAATGCTAGCTTTACCAATAGCATCATTAGAAATTTTTAAATGTTTATCATTGATGGATGAATCCTATCTCCATGCTGATGACTCTCCAATATAACTTTCCTGCCCCAATCTTTCTGCTGACCTCCAATGTCACATCTCCAACTGCCTCTAAGACAACTCAAACTGAATGTCCAGTAGACATCTTAAACTCAATATATCCAAAAAAGAACTCATTATCTTTCCCTGTAACCACCCCTCTCCTGCCTTTCCTATTACTACAGAGGGAAACACTACCCTTCTAGTCCCTCAGGTTCACAACGTAGGTGTCACCCTCAATTCCTTAGCATTTCTCACCCCCATCCACATCCAAATACACTCCCTTCTCTCCCCTGACACTGGCACCACTTTAGTGCAGGCCTTTGATCACCCCATGCCTGGATTATTGCAATAGCCTATTGGATGTGCCTGCCTCCAGTCTTTCCCTGCTCCAATTCATTCTCCATTCAGCCACTAAAATAATTTTCCCAAAGTTCAAGTCTGATCATGTCACCTCCCTTACTCAAACTCTACTGGCTTATCACCTCTAGGAGCAAACACAAAATGCTGTGTTTGGCATTCAAAGCCCTTCATAACTAGCCCCCTTTCTAGTCTTCTTATAACTTACTCTGCCACACATATTCATTAACCCAGTTACACTGGCCTCCTGGCTGTCACAAACAAGATACTGCATCTCTCAGCTCTGGAGATTTTCTCTGGCTGTCTTCCATGCCTGGAACAGTCCCTCCTCAATTCCAACTACTGAACTCACTGGTTTCCTTTAAGTTCCAACTAAAATCCCACCTTCTATAGGAAGCCTCCCCCAACACCTCTTAATTCCAGTACTTTCCCTCTGTTAATTATTTCCTATTTATCCTATATATAGTGTGTTTTGTATATATTAGTTTGGATGCTGTCTCTCCCATTAGATTGTAAGCTCCTTGGGGCAAGAACTATCTTTTCCTCTTTTTGTATCACCAGTGCTTATCACAGTGCCTAGCACACAATAGGCATTTAATAAGAGTTTACTTGATTGAGTACAAACATAAGATTTCAAGTAAATCACACAAATATTTATCAAGAATCTGTGTATAAGGCATTGTGCTAAATGCTAAGAAGTATGACATGGTCATTGCCTTCAAAATGTTTGCAATCTAGTTAAGGTGTGACATATATTCATAAAAAGGATCTGGACAGTACATAGTCTTCAATCTCTAATATTCCAGGTTTTTTTTTTAATTAAGTGCCAAATAAGCGTATACTTTCAAATGAATTTATACATTAAGAGAAATGTTTTAATGATTCTACCTATTTCAACATTTTACAGATTCATGCTTTCATACCAGTTAGTACACAATCTTTATCAATGGAAATTGTAACCCCTCGGTACATCAGTAGACAACTTAATGAACTGTTGCTGCCAAAAGATAAAATCACTACCAGGCTGGCTTCTTGGTGAGAAGTCTCTCCAAACTTAACTTGGCTGGTCTTCACATGACAGTCTTTAGATAGAGTTTTTCTCTGAGCCTGTATTCAAAGCCTTTTCAGTATTGGTAGGAGCTGAAAGACCTTAGGGTCCATTACTGTAACCTTCAGGAACTCAGGATCCATGCTGCAATGAGTCATGAAATATGATTTTTTTTGCAGAAATTCTTAGTCATAATAGCTATTAGTCTAACCAGAGAGGCAGCCTCAGAGCCAAAGCTAACCCCAGTTCAATTCCCACATCTGACACATATTGGCTATGAGGCCCTGGGTAAATCACTTAACCTTTCATCAGTGTTCTAGACAACTCTCTGACTATAAATTGCAGGAAAAAATGGCAACAGCACTGGTAGAGAGAGGTTTTTCCACCAGTTCTTTATACTAGTGAAATCACAAATCTACTTCCCAACCCTACCCCATCAGCCTAAATATTGGGAAAGAAACAAAGGCAACCAGATACATCAGATTAGAAATACTGGTCCCATTTTATCAAGATTTGGGCACAATGATCAAAATCAACCTGGTGTAATCTTTCTCCTCTGAGTACATTAGGTATGGCATGCTTCCCTGATGATCTCCATCCTGCTTCTCTATGTTTCAGAGGAGCATAGATTTAAAGCTATACAAAACCTTAGAGGTCATACAATCCAAACTCCTCATTCTACAAATGAAGAACCCCAAAATCTAGAGATGTTAATTGACTTGGCCAAGGTCACACAGGCAACAAGAAAAGTGAGATTCAGACTCAAGAACACTTATTCTACATCGAGCATTCTTTCCATTGTGCCACAAATCCTTTCTCTAACTTTTTTCAGGAGTCATTTGTAATTTTTAATATCTTCTAATATGCTAGCCATTTCTAATAGTGAATCATCTTCAGACTTAAGGAGAATGCTTTCTATTCCATCATCCAGATCACTTGCTATTGTTCAGTCTGTCTGACTCTTCATGACTCCAGGGATAATAGCACATGAGGACCTTCAATCTTCCACTATCTCTCAAAGTCTATCCAAGTTCATGTTCGTTGTTTCCACGATAGTATCTATCCATCTCATCCTCTGCCATCCCCTTTTCCTTTTGCCTCCAATCATTTTTCCCAACATCAGGATCTTTTCCAAAGAATCCCATCTTCTCATTATGTAGCCAAAGTATTTAAGCTTCAGCTTCAGTATTTGACCTTCCAGTTATAGCCTGAATCATATCACTTAAGCAACATATGGAGCTGTAGGGAATCTCTTCCTCCCTCCCTCCCCCTCTCCTCTCTCTCTCTCTCTCTCTCTCTCTCTCTCTCTCTCTCTCTCTCTCTCTCTCTCTCTCCTTTCTCCCTCTTCTCTTTTTAAAGCATCTTTCCTTAGCTAAAGTTTGTATCATGAGATCACTGGGTGGAGGGTGCAGTGAATAGCATCTTCCAGACCTCAGGCAACAGTAAATAACAATGGAACAAAGGTCTTTGCCTCAGTTTTGGCTAAGGTAACTACTGTATATCCAACTGAAACCTTCAGTAGTACAGACAAGCCACCACTCCCAATCAGCCTGTGGACAAAGCCCAACTACTACTCTAGAGTAAAGGTATCCAACACATGACCCACTGCCACATGTGTCTCACAACACTCCTGAGTGTGGCCAGAATCAGATTAAAACATAATTGGAAAATGTTTTACAAAAACTAAGCAAAAACAACAATAAAACATATATACTGTTAATATGTGGTTTTCTAAGTCAGTATTCAGCAGGCCGCAGGAATTCTCAGAGAGTTCAGTGGCCGCCATTTCTTTTTGTCACCACTGCTCTCGAGTAGCAAAATCACAGAATGAGCTCCAGAGCAGACAGAGAACTTAGAGGTCATCTGGTCTAACCCCTTGCTTTACAGACAGGGTCCAGAGAGTTGAAGTGGCTTTTTCTAGGTCACACAGTGACTCAGAGGAGTTGAAATTCAAGACCAGTTCTTTTGACTTCACACTCAGTTCTTTCTACTTATAACTGAGCTCAGTCCCTGACTCTGGACCCTTCCACCTCCACTCCAGTTGCCTTCTCATATTGGAAATATCTCCAGTTCTGTGGTCTCTTACTCTAATTGGCCAGTTCCTCTCTGGAATCTCCATTTGAGGAAGAACCCAAGCCAGTCCTGCTCACCTCTAACCTGACTCAGTTCATTCTGACTTTCTGGACTTTTCTTCCTTCTCCCCTCCCATTCTTGCTTTTTAATCTCCTTTCAATGTGGTATCTTGTCTTGTTGGAGGACCTCCCTGAAGGCAGGGACTTTGTTTTTACTGGATTTGCCTTCCCAGCACTTAGCATATTGTGTAGCACATAGTAAGTGCTTAATAAATGTCTTACCTAATCTAATCTGCACCATACCATGTTAGAGCTATAAGGGATTTTAGAGATTATCTAGTTCAATTCTCTGGATTTACAGATGATTAAAATCTAAACTGAGATGCAGTGAATAGTCTTATCTAAAGTCAACCAGTTAGTAAGTGGCAGTCAGAAGAGGACATAAATCCAGGTGTCCTGAGTCCTAGAATCCATCACTCTGTCACCTGTACTAAATTCATCACTGATGGCCAAGAAAGAGAAAAAGAAAAGGAAAAGAAAGTCGTGTGGGCACTCTGTACCTGGAAGGATAACAAGTACAACCACCTTCTCCAAACCTTAGCCAGTCAGACCTATGGATTTTTAAGGATTTCATGTTCTTAGAATAACTTTGCTAAAGACTTTTTTTAAATTCAGTTACCCTTTTAGTCCCTCCCTCTATTAGAAAACAAAAATCCACAGAAAAAGAGGTTGAAACAAAATCCCTCAGGATTCCACCCTCCAATTCCAATATCCAAGAAAAACCAAAATGCTAGTAAACCATGGCTTACACACTGAGCCCAGACTCTCTGTATGGTTACCTTTTCCCTGGATTCATGCATTCCACATCCATCAGCAAACTAATGTCCACCAAAAACTCTGTCTGTACTCTAAAAATGAGATTGGACTTGTGGGAAAAGAAGTAACTGGTCCTTGACCTTCTCTCTCCTCCTTTCTCTCTTGGTTGTCTAAAACTAGAGTGGTCCTAGGCCACATTATTATATAGTTTTTCAGCTAAGAATAACTACACCCTCAACCTCTGCTCTCTGAGTCCTTTGCCTTCCTCCATGGTTTCCACTCCCTAACCAACCCAACCCAACCCAAAGCTAGAATATCCTATAAGTCAATGGCTTTTTTTAGCTCCACCTTTTCATAATCAAAGGAAAATATCTGATAAACTCACACTGAAAGGCAGCAAACATAATCAGAATATGCTGTTTCCCTAATCAAAGTGAAAGGTTAAAGCATTATCTTTTCTATCCCTGCAGTACTAACATAATTGCCTTTCCTTGATATACTAGTATAAAAACATGATATGATATAGTCATGCTACCCACCATCAGACCCCTTCAACCAAATTTGGAGGTGAAAAAGGGGGCAATCAAGGACCTCCTTTGCTATTCTGAAAAGAAAAGGGTTTGTTTTAAGTAATAAATCTTTGTTATAAGTAAAGCTACTTTTATTGTATTTTATAGTCCATAAGCATTCCAATGCCAAACCTGAATCACTGAACTGGCCTGAGTTAGGTCCGACCTAGAATGCCACAGAAGAGAGGAGACAGATGCCAAGAATATTAAAGGGGCAGAACGGACAAGACTTGGCAACTGAATAAACATGGGGAGTAAGAGAGGCAAGAGTCAAAAATGACTCTGATTTATGAGCTTGGGTGAGTGGGAGGTACATAATACCCTCAAGAGAAATAAAGATTTATAGAAACCTTTTTTTGTGGTAGTAAAGAATTAGAAACAGAGGGGATGAACATTATTTGGGGGAATGACTGAACAAGTTATAGTATATGAATATGATGGAACATTATTGTGCTACAATAAATGATGAAGGGGATGGTTTCAGGAAAACTTAGAAAGACTTCTATGAACTGATGCAAAGTGAAGTAAGCAGAATTAGAAGAACACTCTATGTAGTTACAGGAACATTATGAAGATAATCAACTGTAAAAGACTTAGTAACTCTGATCAATGCAATGATTCACCACAGCCCCAAAGGACTAATGACATACAACGGCCTCTACCTCCAGATGTACTCAGAGTCTAGATCGAAGCATATATTTTCCTATCTTTATTTTTCTTGGGCTTTTTTGGGAACATAGCTAATGCATAAATATGTTTTGCTTGACTTCCTGTGTATAATGGGTATCATAATTCTTGCTTTCTCAATAGATAGAGGCAAAAGTAGGAAGAGTATCTGGAACTGAAAATAAAAATATTTTCATAAAATCAAAATAAAAAATAAATACAGAAGTTTAGGGGACAGACAGGTGGGGGGTGGTGGTCAGGTAACATGAGTTCTGTTTTGGTTATATTTTGTTTGAGCTTCCTACAGATCACCCAGGAGAAGATGCCACAGAGGTGAGATGGCAAAGAGCAGGCATTCTCCCAACCTGTTGCTCCCCATTCAATCTTCTGTTGGCAAGACTGCAAAGCTGGGCCTGGATGGGGGGGGGTACATCAGGAAAAACAGACACTGTAGCATGGCACCTGCTCAGTGCTGCACTCAGACACAGAGGGCAGGGACACCAAGAACAAAGCTGTGAAAACACTGGCCACAGCCCAGGCTCTGACCTGACAAACTGGATGCCTAGCAGATGGTACTAATGCATGCAGCCCACTTGGCCTTGTATCATCTAGTACCTGAATGAGGAAACAGGGAGGAAAAGGGAAAAATATGGGGGGAGGGAAGCAAAGAAAAGGAAAATTCAGATTGAAGACTTATGGATAAAGCAACTGAGGGGAATATGATGTCATAGTCCCCATGAATTCAGCGAAGAAGGGGGAGGGAGAAGAGGTGGGGGAAGAATGGTTGCATTATTAGACATCCTCCCTAGAGCATACAGCTCTAAAATTGTCCTAACAGTCACCTTCCCTTTGATTTTGTCACTTTTGTCAATAGCAAAGTCAGGAAATCTGGCATTTTATGACCTTGCAGACAAAACTCCTTCAAAACCCTGCCATCTGAGAAGAAACCAGTATGGAACAAAGAAAGATTCCACGGCAAAATTCTTTCCCCTTCACTTCCTCAGCTCATCCAATATTTTCACCGGAATCCCCTGACCTTGCTGCCAGCAAACAACTGGCTGTTTCTCAAGGGGCTTTCTGTAAGCAAGCTCAGTAACAAAACAAAAACCCCAGGATGCTGGTAGGACTCTTGTTCTGCTAATAACTTTTGTGGCTCTGGACAAAGTCCCTCCTCTCCTATCACAATATTTCTCTTCTACTATAAAGTGGGGTGGGAGTATTGCCCAGCCTACCTCTCAGGGACTACACATAAGGATTAGCTAAGTATAACAACAATAGTAAACTTTGAGAACTGAAAGCCAAAGTGCTCACTAATCACCTCCCCAGGCAGAATGCTCCATCCAGAGCACTACAGTGATGAAAGATTCCCAGGCTTTAGAAACTGAATTAAGGAGTGAAATAGCCTAGAAGCCTAGAAGTGTGTCAGTACTGGGGTCTGACAGACTCTGCTTACAGGACAAAGGTTCTCTCCTGTAAACTAACTTCCTCAATGGCATCAGAGAGATGCCCCTCCATGTCAAAGAGAATTTGTTGAGGGTCCTTGAGAGACCATGAGGATCACTGCCACTATGGAGTACTAGCTGTAGTTTGGCTACTAATGTGCCATGTAACATTGGACAAGCAAATTACATCAGTGTTCAAGATACAAAATTTTGAACTATCCAGGGTTTTTTCCCCTTGAGACTCAAAATAATACACACGTCTATGCTAATTTCCCAACTATAGCACAATGGATGGAGTGTAGCACTTGAAATCAGGAAGACCCAAATTCAAATCTGGCCTTGGACATTTATTTGCTAGCTGTGTGAACCAGGGCAAGTCACTTTACCTCTGTCCACCTCAGTTTTCTCAACTGCAAAATGGGGATAATAATGGCACCTACTCCCCTGGGTTGTCACAAGAACAAAAGAGATATTTATAAAATGCTTTAGAAACCTTATAGGAGCACTTCTTGTCATGACCCCATATGGGGTCATAAAAATTTGGCAACTGTAAAAAGTTTCTGAATGCACAACAATCAAAAATTAATTAAAACTCAAACACGTAATGAATCTGAGGTGTTTCTGTCAGCACTTGCCTCTGCTACCTCCTGACACTTCACTGCAGCCTTGGTCTGCACTATGAATGTCCTCAGGTCACCCAACAACAACAAAAGCTGCCCAAATCAAAAAAGGGTCAAGAGCAAAATAAGCTTAGGAAGCCCTGCTTAGAGCACCGTGCAAATACTGGCTATTTTTATTGTTACTGTTGGTATCATTTTTACAATTATAGAGTCTGCTTAAGCCTGTGTAGAAGAATGGAAAAACTGTCTTTCTCCCTCCAAAAACGGAAAAAAAAATTCATGTATGACATGGGTTGAGTCAATTGAACTCTCCAGGCCTCAGATGCTTCATCTATAAAATCAGGGACTTGAACTAGTGCCATCTCCCAAGTGTAACATCCTATGATAAGGTTTTCTGAAACTGTGAACATCCACAGGTCAAGAAATATGAATTAAGTTTTAGTTGCAATAAACTTCATGGAGGGCATACAAATACATGTAATGCAATTTTATTTTATCAAACATAACAATAAGTGAGTAATTTTCCAGATATTTTTTTGTTATACAAATGGTTTTGTTTTGTTTCGTTTTGTTGCTGTAATGATATGTGTTGAAACAAAATTGTGTTCAAATAAAATATTTTGTTCCTTTGAGTCTTTCTTTGTGTCTCCAGTGCTTAAGACAGTGCCTGGAACATAGTAAGCACTTAATAAATGCTTATTGATTGACTGCTAACTATGGATTCCACAAACAGAATGGGATCAAAAAGACAATTGGCACATCTGAGTCACATTTTAAAGATGGATGGAGTCCACAAAATAGGCATAAAAACAGTTTCTTACTGGAAATGTGTGACCATCTCACATGAGCTAAGAATTAGCTATTGCACAGTAAACAAAAGTGTCAAAGCAAGTTGGGGGAAAGGCAGCAGGAGGCAGTGTTAAGCCCGTTTTTATTTAAAACCTTCAGTGGAAAGAAGGAGGGGAGTGTCGAGGCATATTGAATGCAGTTTACAGAAAGGACACCACCAATACCAACACCACCTAGAGAGATTGGAAACATGAGAGGGAATAAAATGAGATCAAAGAGAGCTCACAGGCTTAGGGGGTGGGGGGGACTCGCTGGGGGAGGGGGAGAAGCGGCGCATCCAAGACAGATAAGTGATAGGAGGGAGCGGCCTGGAAAGCAAGAAAAAGACCTAAGAAAGCCAGAGGGAATCTCGCAATAAGATACTGCATCAATTTAGAAAAGGGGTGGGGAGGATGAGAAGGAAAAAAAGCCAATGCTATTTTGAGCCAAGTATGCCTCAGTATCAAAAGGTTGATGATTGGGGCCCTGCCTGGGAGGAGGGGCTAACTTGGCCACAGCTGTGGAATTGGACTAAGTATCTGGTTGCTACACCAGGCTCCCAGGAAATGTCTTTCCCTATCCAATCTGGCTGTAAGAGAGGCTCCCCAAGAGGATTTGAATAAGGAAGCCATGCAGATTGGCTTTCCCCTTCCCCAACACTGGTCTCAAATACAGGATTGGTCTCTCCTCCCTCCCCCTCTTATCACCTCCACCTGAGCAGGCCACCACCATTAACACTAAAAGAATAGTTTAGCAGGGACCCTAAATGAAGCTTCATTGGGGTCTCACCTTTCCCTACAGAAGGAAGTGGTATTGACGTAATAGTAGCAGCATTCTCCCCCCCGCCCCGCAACACACACACACACACACACACACACACACACACACACACACACACACACACACACACCCCACCACCACCACCACCACCACCACCACCACCACCACCACCACATGAAACCATAAGAAAACCCCAGGAAAAAACAGTCCTCACACTACCCACCAGGGCAGGTCCTTGTGCAGAAGTCTTTCCCAGGAAGATGGCTTGGGGTAGGAGGCAAACAATTCTCTCCTTCATTAACACTGTACATCCACGAGGAAATCCTCCAGTGACATGAACCAACCAAAGAAAAAGCATTCACACCCAAAGAGCTTTCAGGAAACAAGATCCTTCCCTTATCCTTATCAACCACAAGATTCATCTTACACCAACTTACTGAAAGTACCTCTTTGTTTCCCACATTCTTTCCAGACTTCTATAGAGCATCCAGTTGCCCCCAAATTCCTCCCTTTCCCCAAATGGTTTCAAAGACATGGATCATCTTCTCGACCCCCTAGTCCCCTTTGTTTAAGGACAGGAGACTTAACAGTTTGTAAATACCTCCAGAGAAGAATGAAGAATGGAAGAATTAAAGAATTTTTAAGCCAAAAAGGCAGAGCCCACTCCAGACTTCCTATGGCTTCAGAGATGGTGCCAGCTCAAAGTCTGCCACTAACAGAATTTTCTTAGGAGTCCATCAAGATGGTCACAGTCAACTCTCCCCATGAAAGTACTTCCCCAGCCTCTATACCATTTGCTTTACCCACTTGGAAGTCCACTGATTCAATACTGTGTGGGCAATGGAATATTAGGTAGGTCCAAGTTCACCAACATTTGAAAATTACAGTTTAGACTATATTTTAATGCATGATCAATCCCACTACCATTCCTGCTTGTGTCTTGGCTTTGACAAAAATAATTTCCTCCTCCACCACCAATTCAGAAGAGTATAATTAGTAAGCAGAAGACAAATTGGGTCTCAGAATTCTCATTCCCACTGAACAGTGTGACCTTGAGAAAAATCATTCTCTCAATGACTCTGTAAATCAGATATGGGAACATCTACTCCCAACCACTCTATTGGAAAGGTTTCAAAGGAGACCAGATGATGTCTGCAAAGTGCCATCATTATACTGTATTTATGGAATACTTATCTTCAGGAAGGTTAAATGATTTAAGAAGTTTCACATTTAAAATAAAAACTATTTTTATCTTAGCTTCCCTTTCCTAAAGAGGAATTTTCAGTGGTCAAGTGTACCTTCCATGCAAAGGTCACTAGCTGAAAGTCAGTTAGTGACTAAGGATTAGACTTCAACTTTTCCAACTCCTACCCTAGATGACAATTCACTAGACTAGTGGAAAGAAAACTGGCCTTAACATCACAACCCTTGGGTTCACATTCTGAATCTGCCTTTCACCAACTCTGTGAACTTGAGCAAGCCACTGGACAAGATGGTTTCTAAAATTCCTTCTAACTCTAAATCTATGATCTTTAGAGTTCACAATTCATCTCTTTTTTGGTAGGCTACATAGGTTTCATAAAAATAAAATAGACATTTACTGGGAGAAAAAATAAAGCAAGAATCAAATCAATCCTGGGTCATATACCAAAGCCCGAAACAGTGCATACTTATAAGCTAGAATAGTACAAATACTCCTTTAAGAAATATGTACTGAGTCCTTGAGAATAGCTCTGCAAAACAAAGATCAGCCCTGTTCTTTCCTTTCTTCACTTGGATTGGGAGTACCTTGAAGATAATTTTCTCTAATTTTTTTCTGAGTAACTTTAAAAAGCATGGTAAATGTCTTCTGGGTCAGAAGCAGTATGAACTCTCAGATAGCCTGATACATTGAGGGTACAGCATTAAGTTACCATCTTCTACTAAAAATCATAGTAACAAAATGAGTTCCATGAAAAACTTACAGCTGAATGTCCTGGATCCAGAATCTGGATGAAATATATCTGGTCTCACAATCAGAATGACTTTATCCAGTTTCTGAAATGCAAACTACTTAGCTTAGCCTGAGAGGTGAAATTCTCTTTAATTCCCCTCCAAACTAACAGTATACTCTTAGATGCGAACAGCAATAAATAGAGGTACTCCCTATCCCAATGCCCTATTTCTTCACATTCAGGTGGAATAAAAGGTTTTATCCCTGCCTCTGACTGCTCTAGGAACTTCATTATATCTACAGACTCTGTTACATAGGATAAATATAGAGTTCTTTTTTTTTTTTTTTTTTTGCTTTTTGGAGGGCAATTGGGGTTAAGTGACTTGCCCAAGGTCACATGGCTAGTTTTTTGTTTGTTTGTTTGTTTGTGTGTGCATTAAGTGTCTGAGGTTGGATCTGAACTCAGGTCCTTCTAACTGCAGGGCCGACGCTCTACTCCCTGCACCACCTAGCCGCCCCGATAGAGTTCTTTTTGGGGCATATGAAGGACAGTATGGCCTCTGTTTATTTAAGAGATCTTTGAAAGACAAAGCCATTGAAAAGGTTAACTGCCTTGTGAAGAGATAGGATGATATAGGGAAAAGAACACTGGCTTTGGCAGCAAAGGATCTGAGTTCAAATCCTGGCTCCATCACTTCTGCCTGACACCCATTCCATTCTAAAAGTGCATTGCTCTAAAAGTATATTGCTTACACTAGGATATACACAGAGACATTATTATCACTAGTTGAAGCCATATCTGTGTAATATTGACTTTTGATGACTGCCTTACCATTCAGGGTTCTGTTGCCACAACTGGGTCCCCGATGCTCTGATCCATTTCACATTTGTCCCTCACCTTCTGGCTTCTTTCAAGTCTCAGCTAAAATCCCACACACAAGAAGCTTTTCCCAGCCTTCATTAATGCTAATGCCTTCCCATTGAGATTACCTTCCATATTCTCATTGAGTTATGTCCAACTCTTCATGGAGTAAAGACACTTCCCTCTGTCTTTACAGATGAGGAAACTGAGACAAACAGGGTTAAGTGATTTGCCCAGAGTCACACAGCTACCAAGTGACCAAATTTGAACTTGGGAAGAGAACTGTTTTCATGACTCCAGACCTGGTACTCTATCCACTGCACCACGTACCTGCCCCTTCTACCTGTGTATAACTTACACATGCATAGTTATTTGCATGTCATCTTGTCCACTCCTTGAGGGCAGGGACCATTTCTATTATTCTTTATATCCCCAGAACTTAGCAAGGTGCCTGGCACATCTTAAGCCCTTAATAAATGCTTGTTTATTGACTGACCTTATCTTCTTTCCTTCCTTATCCCTCTCAATACTTTCCCAAGGGCCTCTGAGGTCCCTTTCAAAGCCAAGAGCAGTATCCCAAACTCCTACACGGATCTAAAGAGGCCTAATAGCCCCATTCTGGCTGCTTCTGGAAGCTAAACAAGAGCTCCTGTCAATCATGGGGCAGAGAAAAGGGGTGAAAGAGAGGAGAGAGGTTGGATTGCAGTGGGAGTGTGTGCATGAGAGAGAGTTTTGTTGAAGAAACAAAAAATGCTGAAAGGCCTGAGCAAGCAGTATCCTAAGTCCTAGCACTGGTGAAACTGACTTTTTATAAGGGTGGAATAGAAAACAAGGGCACGAAGAAATAAACCAATGCCCATTTACAAAGTATTTTCTACCTTGAAACTTAAATTAAGGAAAGTATGTTAAATATTTTCAGAAAAAATATGAGCATAGAGAATTTGTGGGTTTTCTTTCTCTGAACGCCACGCTCCCTTAGTTACTATCCGTCAGAACACCCACTACAATAGTATTTCATTCCAGGGGTCGTTATGAAACAAACATTCATTAGAAAATCAGGTGGGTGTATATAACTAATGATTTAGGATATAGTATTATCATTAGGAGCAGTCTAATGCTGGCTATTTTTTAAAATCCTAAAACATGAAAACAATCATTAAATGTTGATTTAAAAAAGAGGACTTAGCTCCACAAAGACACAGAGGTTGTAAAAAAAAAATGCAAATTTCAGTACGGAGTCCTTTAAATTCCTCTGGACATTTCTTTTTAATCTTCTACAAGGAAAGAAGTTTGTGGCTATTCTCAGTCCTGTATATTCTTGGAAGTCCCAGCTAGAATACTAGGTAGTATTAGTCATTATTATTTAAATCAGCTTTAAAAACTTTGTGCAAAGTAGGCTCCAGAACACTTTAACAACTAATCCCGCTGTCTGGTACAGAGCATGAGGTATAATATACATGAGTACGAGGTGTAATGTAAAGGGGGCATACTGATTATATCCAAGCCAATAAAAAAAGCTTAAAAGTCATCCAAAAATGAGAGCAAGTTATGTGATATATACCTTTACCCTAACAAGGTTAGATTTTGTACTCAAACAAGCCTAATATGTGCCAGGTATTGTACAAAATGCTGGGGATACAAAGTCAGTCAGTCCACATTTATTAAGTGCCTACTAGGGTACAGGCACTATGCTAAGGAGTAGGGTTGCAAAGAAAGGCCCAAAAAATCCAATCCCTGCTTTCAAGAAGCTCACAATCTAATGAAGGGGACAACATACAAACCATCCATCCACAGGATAAAAGAAAGGCACTAGCATTAAGAGGAATCAGGAAAAGATTCTTATAGAAGGTAGATTTTAGCTGGGACTTGAAAGGAGCCAGGGAAGCCAGGAGGCACGATGTGGGAGGAGAGAATTACAAGGACAGAGGACATCAAGGGACAATGCATGGAGTCAGGATATAGAAGATCCTGTGTGAGGAACAGAAAGGAGACTGCAGAATTATATGGGGGTGCCTAAGGTATAATAAGATTGGAAAGGAGTGGGTTGGGTTATGAAGGATTTTGAATGCCAAAGAGAGGATCTCGTATTTGATCCTGGATGGGGAGTGAGGAGAGAGACCTGAGAAAAGGAGACAAACCATCAGGCTACCGCAACCATTCAGGTGTGAGGTGAGGGCCTCCATCAGGCTGGTGACAGAGTCAGAGAAAAGAAGAAAGTATATACAAGAGATGTTATGAAGTTAAAAATCAACCACAGCTGGCAACAAATTAGTTGGTGTGGAAGGATGGGGTGAGAAAGACACTGAGAAGGAAAGGATGACATTTAGGTTGGACAGCGACTGGTAAGTCAGGAAGAGGTGAGGGCTTAGGTGGGAAAACAATTTTAAGTTCAGTTGTGGGCATTCTAAGTTCAAGATGTCCAGGTGGAGATGCAAGACTGGAAGAGGTCAGGAAAATGGTTAGGTCTGGATAAGCAGATTTGAGAATCAGCATAGAAAAGAATCCGTGGGAGCTAAGAGAGCTCACAGTCTATTTCAGATACTTCCACATTAAAGTCCATTGTCAATAGACAAGAAATATCTTGTCTTTGTTCCTATGATACTAAGCATCACAGTTACTTTTGCAAAGAAATTTCTATAATGATGATTACATTGAAGTCCTCATTCATATAAATATAATAAAATTCTATAATGATGATTACACTGAAGTCCTCATTAATATAATATAATATAAAGTCCTACATATTAATGAGGAAGGAGTACTTTTAAAAACAAAATTAAAAAGCTAAGAATTGCAAGGTTGTATTTGCTTCTTGGACGCTTCATAACTCCTGTGTACTTTTCCCCACCCCACTAGTAAACTCAGGAGCAAAAAATTGTCTATATAAATATTCCAGAATCAATCCAAAAATACTCATTGTCTATTATGTGCTTAGCCCAATAGGACACACAAAGAAGTCATATAAAAATCACACAGTTCTTGTCTTCAAGGAGCTCAAAAGTTATTTCAGGAGACCAAACACATGAAAAGGTTAAACATTCTAACTGGCTCAGACCTGTGACTTCTTCATTGGTGTAGGGAACTCTTAGTGCGGAAATTTCCTCCAATGCAGTGTAGCAACTTATCTGTAATTTATGGTCTTAATGATTTGCCTGATGTAACAAGGAGTTAAGTTACATGTCCAAGATCACAGAGACAGTATGTGTCAGAAGCAGAATTTGAAACTAGGTCTTTCTTGGCATGTAATAAATGCTTTCCATTTGTTACTATGCTTCCAATTAGTATGATTCTAAATTGTGATTCTTGAAATAGCAAGAATTCCATAATATATATATATATATATATATATATATGATATGACATGGCATGATATATGGGAGATAAAAGGAATTGAGATCTATGATAGGATATAATGTAATATGATATGATATGATATGTAAGTAGCAGTGACAAAAAGTGCTCTAAGGACTTAAGAAAAGGAAGATGTCTATGGGCTAGAACAAGCAAAAAAAGCTTCACAGAAGAGGTGAGATATGTTTACAGTATGCTGTATGGCCAATAACAATAACAAAAAACCAAACCTCCATACCAGTGGAATATGAATGAAATATATCCATAGACAAAACTAGTGAATCAGTAGGAAAGTATAATGATATACCACACCAATTTTTAAAACAACCTAAGCTGTTGAGGTTTCAAACCTATGAAATATAGGTATATGAATATGTTTTTCATAGATTCATACAATTGTATAAATATATAGGCAAAAAACATGAAAGAATGTAAAGACTCAGCAGCAGCAGATTAAAAACATTTCTAAGATTTGTTTCTGCCAGATCTAAATCTCATCCCTGCAGCATCTTAATCTGAATTTTCTGGCAGAGGTGTTGTGAGAATGAATTTAAAAGTTACTGTGACAATTTACTTCAATTCTAATCATAAGTATTTCATCTGGGTGACATTAGTACTGGCATTTCAGAGAGTTTTCATATATTTACTAATATAGTGGTCATCACTTTTGTTATTCTATATTTCCAAAGTTTGATGAAAAAATGTTCTCCAAATTTACTCTATTTCTAAAAGGCAACTTGAAAAAAACCACCTAGGAGTCAGGAAGAACTGTGTTCAAATTCTACTTCTGATGTATAATTACTTGGTTGCCCATTGTTGCTGTCACTAAACTTCTCAGTGCCCCCAGGCAATTCCATAAAACCATAAATTACATAAGAGTTCCATTAAAGGAGGAAGTTTCCATATCAGAAGTTCCCTATACCAATGAAATCACAGGCCCAGAGCAGGGCCTCTACTTTATAATGATGCACAGCAGCTATCTGAGCAAAGGTTTTATTGATGCACATGTAAGTAGTAGACACAGACTTCTTCAAAACAAGAGAAGGCCCCCTTATCTATCCCTTCTATTCCACATCCCCCCACTCCCCCAACCAAATAAAGTACTTGTGACATTTCCTTTCATTTCTCTGCTCATTTAGAATTCAATGAGTACACTAAATCCAACCTGCCTACATTCTCAAGATTTAAAATGACCACAAGTAGAGTCTGATAGACCAAAAAGATAAGCATATACAGTAACCAGTCAAATACTATCTCTTCCCACTGCACACCACCTTTCCAATTAATGAGATACCAACTACTGAACCACATGTAATACTTCCTGTCTTAGTTTTCCAATCAACTAACATCCAAACTCAGTCTTGCTTGATTTTATAACATCTGATAGGGATATCATGTGGTAATAAGGCAAAAGACTTCAAAGTTTAAAAAAAAAGCAGGGAGAAATCTTATTTTTTCCTTCTGTAACCTAGAGATAATGTAGAAAAAATGTAAGTAGTAAATTCAAGCAAAAACACAGCTTCAACTGCACATCGAATGCTTTGTACCAAAACAAACAGATGTCATGAATCACCCACAACAGAACAATCTCTTTTCAGTATATTTAAGTAAAAAGTCTACATAAATGATTCCATTTCATGTCAACTCCTCAGCAAAAAATTCAATTTTTAATAAAAATTCACAGTTTCCCTAATGGGAAACAAGAATCCAGATACTCATGATCACTGAACAAATTCCACAGCTTGAGATGGATGATTAGGGGAAGGAATCAGGAAACGGTACTCCTAATTGTAAGCTCCTTGAGGGCAGACACTGTTCCTTGCTTGTGTCTTTGCATCTACAAAGCCTAGTAAAGTGCATTACAGGTGCTTAATATATTGATTTAATTGAATTGCATATAACATTATATAAAGGCCCCACCTGTGGCCTCTAACAGGCACAGACTTGACCAACACTCAAACATGGCAATATCAGTCATGCATACACTTGGGGTCACTTTTGAATCTGGGGCCTAAATTAAAGAGAAATCACTGAACTTTACCCACCCAAAGGAAATGAACTAAACTCCATCTAAATGTGTCACTGAAGATAGAAAACAACCACAACTTCAACCTTGCTGAGGACCCATAATAAGAAATTATACCAGTAAGTTTGGAATGGGTCAAAACAATAAAACCTTATTAAATGGATAAATTTATACTTGTGTACCAGAGAGGCAGCTAAGGTAGTAACAGTCATTCCTCGAATGCCTTAGGGAGCAGAGAATAGCTGAACATAGAGACAGAATATCTGATCAGTTTTCCCATTGTACCTCTGATGGATCTTCTTATTATGTTTTATTTCACTTAAATAGCTGTGAACTCCCAGATCAGACATACTATATACAAATTTAAGTACAAAAATATATTTTAAAGACAACTGCAAATTATTTTCACCCTATTCATGTTTTTGATTATCCAAGCCTCTGTTTCCCTTAGTTAATATGGGAAACCTAGAGTTGAGAGTAATTGAAAGTAATTCCTCTTCTGGAACCAAATAGATACTTAATTATTTTTAAAAATACTAGATCATTTGATTTTAGTTAATAGCATCCAGATCCCCACCCCCAAGTGATTTTTGCTACATTTTTTTAAAAAATTGATGTTATATACAAGGGATCTGTTTGATTGTTAACTGCCCAGAAAATTGCAGTTTAGGACTGGACTACAGAAATGCAGAATGATAATGAAACACTACAATGAAGCCAAAGAAATCCATATTATGGTACAGGGGGGGAAAAAAGAAATGAAATTTTGTTCCCCCCAAACAAATAAGGAAACATACCTTTCTCCTTTGAAGATACAGTTGAGGTACTATAGGCTCAAAATGCTGCATACACTGTCAGACATGGTCACTTGAGTTTTGCTGGACTTTTTCTGTTACAAATGAGACTCATGAGGTGCATATCCAGAAATGAATGAAAGGTATCAGTAACACTATTTTTTAAAAGAGAGGGGAAAGAAGGGGTGTGGAGAAGAAGAGAGAGAGAAGAAGGGGAAAAAAGATGGGAGAGGAAAGAGGGAGTGATGGGGGAGGAAAGAGGGAGTGATGGGGGAGGAAAAAGGAACTGATGGAAAAGAAAGAGTTAGTGATGGAGAAGAAAGAAGAATTGATACAGGAAAAGGGAGTGATAGGGAAAGAAAAGGAACTCATGGGAAGGAAAAAGAAGAAGGGAAATGAAGAAAGAAAAAAGGAGCAACAATGTCGAGAATGTGCACCGATCATTTATATTTGCAGCCAAGAGAACCAGGAAGAGGAATGTAAGAAGATGATATCGGAATGTCATAAGTGGACAAGATGGTTCTGCAAGGGAACATTCCTGTACACTTTGGGTTTTAAAATAGTTCATGAGTTGTAAGACTAGGAATCCCCTGGTGAATGGTATGCTGAGATTGGCTGACACTGGAAAGTACCTCAGGTATTCTGCCTAAAGACTGAGAAATAACAACAATAAACGGGAGAAACATAACAAAACATTTTGCAAATATATACACAACAATAACTACTAAATACTTACTTAAGCCAGTTCATTTATTCAACAAACATTTAAGCCCCTACTACGCACAAAGCACTGTACTAGGCATGAGGAATGATATGTAGTTTCAATAAGACACAGCATTCCTATGGAGCATACAGCCTAGCAAAGGGATAAGATGCAAATACATAAAACTATAATAAAACTATTAAGTGGTAAGTGTCTTGGGGAGGTACAAAGTAATGTTATTAGAGATCCAGATGGGAAAGTCATTAACTAGAGGGATTCAGAGGAGTCTTCCTGAAGAGTGGCATTTGAGTTGAGACCTAGAAAATAGGTAGGAATTCAACAGGAAAAAAAATGGGGCTGAAAGACATTTCAGTCACATGAGACTAAATACAGGGTGTGTTCAGAGTGGGGAAGCAGAATATTCCTGTTTGACTGGATCATAGAATGTACAGAAAAGAATAAATAAGGCTGGAAATTGTGGAGGGCCAATCAGAGGAAAGTGAACTTTATATACCAAGCAATAGGGATCCACAAAAGATTTTTATCAGAGACGTGACACAGAAAGATCTATGCATAAAAAAAGATCATTCTGGTAGCAGCATAGCAAATGAATCATTAACCATCAATGATGTGCCCCCCACAGTAGAAGCTTAAATGAATGCTAACTGAATTAAGTTCCCCCATCTGTAAAATGGCTGGACTAGAGGCTTCTTAAACCAAAGGGGTCGAAGTCAAAAAAGTTTTAAAAACCCTGGGCCAGATGACCTCTGAGGTGCTTTCCACCTTGATAATTATTATCCTGTCACTGGAGGGGGAAAGAATGGAATAGGCTGCAATAATTCAGTTGGATAGCAATGAAGACCTATAATAAGGTGATAGAGATGGTAATAGAAAGGCTAGGATGGAAGTAAGAGAACTATGTTCATGACAGATTACATGTGACTTGGTAATTGATTGTCTGTAAAAAGTGAGGGAATGGTCAGGTAAATGGCCATGATATCCATAGAGATGTTTCGGTCAGGAGAATGAACAGGGGTAAAGACAAATAAACTCTAGGTGCTGATGAGAGAGCCATATGGAGATATCTTGCAAACAGTAGGAGATGGGGTTCTGAAGCTCAGAAGAGAGGTTCATGACTATATATAAAAACAGATTTGAGAGTCAATAGCACAGAGCTAGTAGTTGAAGCTTTTGGGGTGAATTAGTTCACCATGGGAGTATAGAGAGGGATGAGAATAGGACAGAGGACAGGTCCCTAAGGAACATCTGTACTAAAATGCCAGAAAGATCATAAGAAGCCAACAAAGAGGACGGAAGAGCAGAGAGGACAAAACCCAAGAAAATGTGGTAATCTCTAAAGGTAAAGGAGAAGAGTTTCTAGTGGCAGGGAGAGGGGAAGGCTAAAGAATGCTAAAAGATACAAAGTGGGGAAAGAGAGTGAGAACCAGAAATCATCCAGTGGAGGAAAAAACACTGCATAATTTTTTTTTCATTGACTAACTGGGAACCAAAAGATCTGAGTTCAAATTCTAGCTCTGCTTATTTATTTACCTGTGTAACCTTGACAAATGACAATCTCCCTGGACCTCTCAGAAGAGTTGAACTATATGATCTCTATGGTCTCTTATCAAATCAAATCAAAATCTCATGATCCTATGATTTAGCAATAAGGAAATCACTGATGAGCTCTTTCAATGAATGGTAGAGGCCAGTTTGTAAGAGGCTGGAGAAAGAGTGAATGGTAAAGAAATGAAGAACCCTAAGATACATAACTTTTTTTATTAAGTTTAGCAGTGAAGAGAGATGGGAGCTGATATACTGGAAGGGTTGATGAAAGGTTATTTTAGTATTGGTTATGGCTGACAGTGTTTTTTAATGGATGTAAAGGGTCCAATAGGAGACAAGGTAGAAAGAGATTAAGAACACAGGTAGAGGAATTATTCTAAATAAGGAGGGTTAAATATTCTGTTCATAGAGAAAAGGAGCAAAAATGTATGCAGAAGTTGTAAAGCTTTGAGCAACAAAGAGAGGTTTACTATTCTGATGGCAGACCTTCCCAACTGCCTCCCCTCCCCTGACCCTAGCATTCCCAAATGGAAAATGCCTCATTCCTCTGGTGTGACAGCTGTCACAGGAAAGAACCATCTTTGTCATATGGCCAGGAGGTTTTAGGTTCCAATTCTGACATCCAGTCCCTTAATTTTTCTATCTAAATTTCCCTATCTTTAAAGGCTAGAAGACATTATTCAGTTTCTGAATAGTGAAGTCAGAAAAGTATTTTGAGACAAAATACAATTTTCTGATTATTTTCAGTGTGTGATCACTGATGTTTTCTCTGCCCTTATGTTCATGCACCTCACTGTCTTTCCTCATAGAATCAAATTTCCCATCACAGTTGTTTTTACTCCTAGTGCTTTCAAATAAACTTGTAAATTATGGACCATAAATTTGAGGCTAAAGGAAAACATCAGCAGGTGTGTGTGTGTGTGTGTGTGTGTGTGTGTGTGTGTGTGTGTGTGTGTGTGAGATTTTTCAGCCTCTCTGAATTTTGGGCCTTAGGCCACCGAAAGCACCAACTATGCTTATTATTTGGGGCTGGGGGTGGGTAGCATTTTGTGTAAAACCCAAACACCCCAAACACAACCACTTCAAGAGTAGTTTGGTGGTTTATTTTGGTTAAGACAGACATCCCAAAGACCTAATACATCTCTCAATTTTGCACGATACTCTTTCACACACACACACACACACACACACACACACACACACACACACACCTCTATGCTGTGCCTCAGCTGACTTGAAATACCTCAAGAGAATATTACACACTAATTAAAACTATGTAAAGATGCATATAAATTATCAAAAATTGGAAGGAAATTTGAAAGATATTAAGTTCAGAGTTGAATGATCATTATGTGCACCTCCCAATGAAATTGATTTTAAGTTTCTAATTTTAAAATGATTCATGGTATTCATTATGATAAAAGAACTATACAGTAGAAGATGTGCCCTCTCTCTTCTTACCAGGAAGAAAAGAAACCTCAGTATTTTGGCCTGGCAAAGTTTCAGGAAGCAATCATGGAGGCAGAAAAGATATGGGCTAGAATTATATACCAGCTGTGCATAGTCAGAATCACAGAAATTATCAACTAAAAACTGTCCTCATTTAAAAAAAAGATATTTTAAGGTCTCTAAAGAAAAATCTACCTGAGACTTTGGACTAGATGACCTCTAGGATCCCATCCAACCCTTAAAAAGGACAAACAACAAAATTCTAAGCATTTTCCACAGCCTTCCCTGTGTCCTATCCCTTTGTTCAAGTGCACTATCAAACCTTCCTAGCTATTTCCAGGTTTTCCCCTCCTCCAAAAATCTATGTTGTAACTGCTGTCTACAACAGTATAGGTATGTCCTTGAAGCATCAACCCTCTCTTTAATTGACTGAGGCTTAAAATTTCTTAGCAAGTTATCAGAATCATCCTTAGCAGCCAGTCAATGATTTTCAGCCTCTACTGACCAAGATACAGAATTTGAACCAGGGACCTAGAAATGGAAGATTCTGAAACCAAGGACCCACCCAAGTTTCTTCCAATTACCTAAAACATATGCATAAAACTATAAATATTATCTCAATCCTTGCACTTCACCTACAATCTAAGTAAACTGGCCTGTTTAGTCTTTGCTGAAATCATCATGGCACTACAGAATTTAGATCTGAAAGGGACCTTAGAGGTCATCCAGATCACTATCCTCCCTCCCCTTTTAGAAGTGAGAAAACTGGAGCCCAGAAAAGTGAAGTTATGTGCCCAAGGTCACACAGGTAGGGTCAGACCACAGATCTAAACCCACATACTCTTGGTTCCAGCTTTATTGAGCTTTCAGTTATGCCCCAATGTCTCTGTTATCAGGCTCTCCTATGCCCTAGTAAAGAGGTCGTGATCTTTAAATTGAAAGTTCTTTGACTAAGGTAAAACAGAAAATAACAAAGGGCTGAGAGATCACCTAGATTCAAGTAGTGCCTTAAAGTGTGACCTAACCTCTCAAAGCTCCAATTTCCTCCTGTGTAGAATGTGGATGATTATACTTATCTCACAAGTTGTTGTGATGATAAAAAAAAAATAGGGTATGTAAAATATCAAAGGAATATATAAATGCATGCTATCATGAATATTATCGAATCCATGAAGGATCCCTGAACACGACCAAGAAATATCTCGGAAGTCCAGAGAAGTCTGGTGGAGAAATGAGAATTCACACCTGAGAAATCTCGATTTGTAGTCATTTTCCTAGCTTTTGTCATTTAGGTGCCACCCAGGGCACATTCCTTAGAAAGCAAAGAATAACCCTGACTCTCGAAAAGAACTGCCACTGCTCTGGGCTGACTGACAGCCTCCATCTCTCCCCACTTAAGCTTTAATGAGAGCTCTCAGTATGCAAATATTGTCACCTCCCCCCACCCCTAACTAACGTCGGTAACATCTAAAATTTAAATTTTCAGAAACCGGGACTCCTTTTCTTTTGGCTTCAGCAACAGTTAAGTGCATTATTATTAACTCCCAGCACTTCTAATTGTTCACTCCAAACAGAGGCTTCGTTATTAATAGGCTAATAAATCAAGGCCCTACCTGAAACTCGTTGTCACGGAAACTGTAACTTTAACCCTCCTCCACTGTGCTCCCTCACCCACCCACAAACCCCAAGATCCTGGGAGCTCGGTACTGTTAGTACCTAAGTTCTCGGTATTTCTCTGACTTTCTGCTTTTTGTCTGGGTCAAGATCTGGTCGGGGAGATGCAAGTCCCAAGCATCTCTGAAGAGGTGCGCATTCTTTTAGGAAGAGTCGGGAGATGGAGTAGGTGCAGAAGGACTAGGGAGAACCAGCTGTCTGGGAACCTTTTTCTCTCTCCAGATGCAGCCAGCCATGCACAGAGTATGGTGCCCCCCAGGGCCTGCCACCCTGTTACACTGTTCTCTCTTGACTCGGCGTCCTACGGTCCGGGAAGCGGGAACGCTAAGTTACCCAGAAGCGGAGCTAATTGTCCCCAAGAGGATGAAAGCGGGGCGGGGGTAGGCTAGGTAGGATGGCAGAAGGAACTATGGGGGCAGCTCGGAGGTCGTGAGAACGCAAAACACAACCTTGCCCCGGCTCCAGAGGCTGCTCTGGACCCGCACCCAGACTGTGCCTTCCCCATCCCCTCCCGCCCAGGGCCGTTAGACTCCAGGATCTGCGTCTCCAAAGCGCCTAGCTTTCTGGGAGCCTCAGAAGCTCGAACCTCTCCCCTGCACCCCAGCCTACTCGATGCAATCGCTGCCCCTGCCACCCACGAACCCCAGGCTCCTTCCTCCCCCCACCCCCAGTCCTCCCCCCAGGCCCCCAGTCACGCGCCCCCACCGGGCCACAGCCCCGCGCGTTCCTTCCTCGCGTAATGGACCCCTCCTCCCGGGCTTCTAGTTCGTCCCTCCCAGTACTCCTCACCTGCACTTGGGCTGAAACTGAAGCCACCTCGAGCCCGGAGCAGTAGCGGGGCAACTGGGGCGCAGAGGGAGGAGGGCAGCGCGGGGCTCCTGGCACAGCGGCCGCCGGGCGCCTGGTGCTGCCGAGCCACAGACCCGCCCAGAGATATAAATAACATTATCTGAGGAGGGACATTCCTGCCGGGGGACATCGCTGCTGCCGGGACCAGATAGTCCCGCGGCGGGGGCGGAGGAGGCGGGGCCACAGGCTCCCGCAGCGCCGAGGCCCGGCCCCAGCCTACGCCCACCCACCTCTCCACACCCGCCAATCACCCTCACGAGGCCCCGGGGAGCACCTGCCTGGCCACAGTTTGGCCTCCCTGCTCCTCCCTCCCTCCGTGATCCTAGGCCCTCCTTTAGGCCACCAACCCCTCCTCGCCCCTGGCTTCCAGCACTGCGTTTGTGTTGGAGCGGGCAGAGCCTGAGAGAACCACAGTGCTCATCGTTTCCACACATCCACCAACCGCGCGCCAGCCGTTCCCAAGGAGCCCCCTGCGGCGGGGAAAGACTGGGCTCCCTTGTTTGGGGCCTAATTCTTGTAAATGGAACTACGAGCCCTACCTAGACAGGGATACTTCTGCAACCTTTCCTTCCCTTACACACATAGTCCAGTTGCATTAAAAAAAAAAAAGGTGACCTCTACTCCCTCACACTAGACCCCCGCTCCCTGACAGTTCTCATCCCAGCACAGCAGCTGAGTAGGATACCCTTGGCCGCTTCTTTTGACCGTCTGTTGTTATTTTTTGTTTTCCAAACCACTGGGGCTGATTTCTCTGGGGCAATAAAACCGTGGTGTAAAGGAGGCACCGGGAGTCATTGACCCAGAGGCACTCTAGCTATCCTTCGCCCTTCCCTAGCTCAGAGGGGAGAAGGCTCTGTGTTAACTGTATCTATGCAAACCTGATGTATTTGCTGCCAATGCAAAGCCTGCAATCCCGTAGTGATCACACAGCGCAATGACGATAATCAACAGACATGCACCACAGGCGACTCCTGGTTGACTGGCTGCTGGTCTGAGAGTGGGATCTGATGCTTCACAAAAACTCGGTTCTGCTCCTGGGATTTGGTAGGAAAGGGCCAGAACAGCTAGAGGAGAAACTAGAACAGTAGATGCTGTCAAAGTGGACGGACAAGAGCCCGTATTAGATTGAGACCAAGAGGAGAGGTCTCAAAGCCTGCCTTAGTAAAGTCATGATTTTTCTATGCTTAATATAGTTATTAAGACCCCCTGGGCACTCAAAAGATGTTTGTTGTTAAGGATTATAATTCAAAGCTAAGGATTATAATTCATCGGCTCCCCCCCTTGTCTCTTTCACCTCCGTTCCCCCAAGAATGGTTTCTCGCTTTCCCTGTCACTTTGACTTGAGAATCACGGGTAATTAAAAGAATTGACAGCTGAGACGAAAAGCGTGTGCTTATTGAAGAGTTTTAACTATTGCGCAGTCCTCCCAGTATTCACCACGGAAAACAGACCGATCTGAGTTATTTACTTGAGTGCAATTATGCTGTTTTGCAGCCTTCCTCAGGGAAAAGGTTCTTACCAATCAATCAACAAGCACTCACAGATTTCAAAACTGGCAGCAAGACCTTAAAGATCATTTTTAGTACAAACCCTTCACTTGAAGTTGAGGAAACTGTGACCCAGAGTAATTTGGCCATGGTATAAGGTTATTTTGTCTTAGAGGCATGAATAAAACTTATCTCCAGACAATACTGTGTTCTTTCCTCTGTACCATTCACTCTCTTATTTGCCGGGTGTGCACATCTAGGGTATATGTTGAAAGACAGCTAGCTTATATGTTGAAAATGGGCAAAAATATTCCACTTCTGCTACTTTCTCACTTTGTGGTGAGAATTAGACACAGAACCATGTTGAGACTGACAACTTTGGCAGATACTATAGGATCAAAGGGTTATCTCTGCCATGTGTAAAACCCTTGTTACTTTCTCTGGGTCTTCTTATAACCACATCTCTCAACAGACAGCAGCTAAAATAGGAAAGAAGTTACACAAGTGCCACTGACATCACCATAGCCTATGTCCTCTCATAAAAACCATAGAGGATGGGGAAACCATAACTTTGTTATGAAATTTAGAGAATACAGAGAACATTTAAACTCCACCAACAGGTAAACATTCATTTAGCACCTATTTATCAGTGATAATTAGCTAAGGTAGGAAACTACCAAATGGTCCCCTTTCTCCAACCCCCCCAAACCCTAGATTGAGTTTTTCCAAGACTCTGCTTCCTCCTCTATGGCAGCTTCTCCAGCAGCATCCTTGTTTGATAGTCAGGGTCCCTGTCTCCCCCAATCAAGCCTAGTGTCCTGAGATCCAGGATCTCTCCTTAGGTCTCCCCTTCCCTTCCCACTGAATTTATCTTAAAAAGTTGATTTGTGGGAACTTTTAATGCTGCTTTCTATGAAAAAGGGTCTGGGGGAGGAGGTGTTGTCTTTGACCCAAGTACCAGAATTGATAGCTATGACTCTACTGGATCTGCTTCCCATCACTATAGCTGTGCATAACCCACTTTTGGTACAGATTTAAGAATCTATTTGCTCTTTCTTGAGTTGGAAGATGAAAGGGGAACTCTTCAATTAAAAAAAATTTAACAACCATATTCTGTTAAGGAAAATAGGCCAACTTCAAAAGCAGAGACTGTTGTATGTCTTAAGTAGAAATCCTGATCTATTTTTAAAAGAAAAAATTGATGGAAATTGATTGGAAAAGTCTCCGATGAATACAGAAATTAAATATATTCATGATCCTTCAACATTGTATCTACATAGTTACAAAAATATATACAATAAGAGACAGATAATTCCTTGGCCATAGGTTTGTTATTATACCAAATAGTTAAATACAATTTTCCAATTTGTTGTCTTAAAATTCATCATTTGCAGCCACAAAAAAATATCATAAAAGCCCCAAGCCCATGAACAAATTAACTCAAAGAGATTTTATGAACCGACTCAGCTGCTTTCACTCCCTCCACTTTAGCTGAAAGCTAAATAATTCAATGCAGCCTCATTTGCTACAGAGCCTGTCATAGTAACAGCATCCCCAAATGCTTTGCAGCTAATAGAGTTACAGTAAAATGATAAATCAGAGTGGAGGGAGAGGGTTTAGAGATAAAGGAAGGGGTAAAAAATATTTTCAATTTAGATTAAAAGCCATTCCAAAACTCACTCACAAAAGTCTTCTACTAAAAACTAGTGACCTGAACAAAATACACCATGAACCCCAAAGTGAAAAAAGGATAAATTTGCCGAAATGCCAACTAAATTGAACCAAAATATTGTTTTTAAACTGAAGATATATGTTTTTGGTTAGCTTCTTTAAAAAAAAAAGACGACTTCCCAAATAAACCAGTTCAAATAGGAGCCCAACTACATGTTAGTTTCAGAGACATTGAACCATAACTAGAGCATTGAAATATTCTCCAATACAAAACCTAAATCTCACTGATTTTTTCATTTTAATCCTGCTAGAAGCTGGGAAACAATTTTTACAGCCAGTGTTTCTAATAAAGGTCTCATTTCTCAAGTATAGAGAGAAAACTGAGTCAAATTTATAAGAATACAAGTCATTCCCCACTTGATAAATTATAAAAGGATGTGAACAGCCAGTTTTCAGATGAAGAAATTAAAGCTATCTATAGTCATATGAAAGATGCTCTAAATTACTATCGATTAGACAAATGCAAATTAAAAAAAAACCTCTGAGGTACTACCTCACACCAATAAGGTTGGATAATAAGACAGAAAAGGAAAATGATAAATGTTGGAAAAAATGTGGGAAAATCAGGACACAAGTGCATTATTGGTGGAGTTGTGAGCTGATCCACTCATTCTGGAAAGAAATTTAGAACTATGACCAAAGGGTTATAAAAATGTGCATACCCATTGACCCAGCAATACCTCTTCTAGGTCTATATCCCAAAGAGATCATAAAAATGGGGGAAAAAACCCACATGTACAAAAATATTTATAGCAGCTCTTTTTGTGGTGGCAAAGAATTGGAAAATGAGAAGATGTCATCTATTGGGGAATGGCTGAACAAGTTGTGGTATATGAATATAATGGAATATTGTTGTGCTATAAGAAATGATGAACAGGCAGGCTTCAGAGAAACCTGAAAAAATTTATATGAACTGATGCTGAGTAAGGGGAGCAGAGCTAGGAAAACATTGTACACAATAACAGCCACAGTGTTTGAGGACTGATTTTGATAGACTTAGTCCTTCTCAGCAATGCAAGAACCTAAAACAATTCCGAAGAACACATGATGGAAAATTCTACTCATATGCAGAGAAGGAAAAATGGAGTCTGAATACAGATCAAAGGATGCCATTTTCACTTTTTTGTTGTTTTCTTCTTCCTTGTGGTTTTTCCCTTTTGTTCTGATTATTCTTTCACAATGTGGCTAATGTAGAAATATGTTTAGCATGACTGTACATATATAACCTATATCAGATTGCTTGCCCTCTTGGGGAAGGGGGAGGACAGAGAGGGAGGGAGAAAAAATGGAAATCAAAATCTTATAAAAGTGAATGTTGGGGGAAAAAGGAAAGAAACTTTCTTGGGTTTTGACTTAATTGGGCTATAGGGAGCTCAATCTCGTGGGGGTTGCAATCCCAGGGTCTTTCTCCTGGTGATGTAGGAAATAACAGCTTTTATAGTCCACTCTGCCCCCCCCCCCATCTAGGTAATAGTTGACTGAATTCTTTTTAAAATACTTTACAATAAAAGCCTTGATTAACTGGGGTGGGATGGGGTGGGGATTTTAATCCTGCTAAAAACAAGTAATGAATCATGGACTGAGATTCAAAAATAAGTGGGTACATTTCCATCCTCTCTCTAGAAACAATAAGGGGCATCTTCCCTTCCACTGTCCTCAAAAGCAGGCTGACAATAGTATCAATTCCCCAAATCTTCCAATGGCAATATAGAGAAGCAAATGACAAGGGACTCTCTTTCCCTCTACTTCATTATCTGATCAAAAGAACTTGAAAGCTTGACTTAGAGCCAGTAGGCTCTAAAATAATAATTTTAAAATATCACAGCTTTCTTATGAAACAACTTCAAAATTCACTTCACCAACAATAGAGAGGAGAACAGGGGACATGGAAGCCCTCTGCCATCCACTCTTCCATGATGCTTCTGATAGAGTCTTGAAACTGTTGCCCTCAATAGCTGTCTTTCTGCTTTTCTCTTTCTGGGTACCAGAAAAGTGCCAGTTTTTTCCAGCTCATTGATGGCACAAATATCACACTATGGTGTTTGTTGGGGGGTCATGGTAATTTTCTCCATTCCTTTTCTGGAGTACATGCTTAGAATGGAAGTCCAGATAGATAAATGGATTAAACCAAATTACGTGCAATTTTAAATACAATAAATGTGTCCACAGGAGCCAAAAAGAAAGAGAAAGGGATCCATATGATGACATAAAGGAACTATCAGGCTAAAATCCTGGAATAGTATGTGAAATGTGGTATAGTGTAATAATATGGATTCCCTTATCTTTCTGTCTACATAAACTGTGGTTTTCTCATCTGTAAAATGAGAAGATTAGACTAAATTATCTCTAAGATCCCTCTAGATTCCATAATCTTTCTTTTGGCCAGCAGATTCATTTCTAATTACATTGGACTGAGCTTAATATTAAAATGCATTTCTGAAGCTAAATATAGACTTTTTGTGCCCAGAGATCACCTTTTTCGGTGCCATCCTAGTTGGTATAGTGGAGAGAGGGCTAAACCTGGAATCGGGAAGACCTGTGTTCAAATCCAGCCTCAGATACAAGTTGTGGGACCATGGACAAGTCATTTAACCTCTGTTTGCCTCAATTTCCTCAACTGTCAAATGGGGCTAATAACAGCACCTACCTGGCAAGGTTGTTGTGAGTATCAAGATAATATTTGTAAAACATGTAGCACAGTGCCTGCCATATGGTAGGCACTATATAAATGCTTATTCCCTTCCCTTTTCCTTCCCTTTTCCCTTTTTCAGGTCACCATTAAGGTATATCGTAAGTTATGCATGCATACCTACAAGTAAGTTTCATTAGCTTATCTAATTATTATCCCACTGTGTGTCTCATTTATAGCTAAAATAAAATAAAAACAATAACAGAAATGGCAGGAGTGGCAGTGGAGAATTATGTGCTACAAAAATGATATCAGCATGCTAGAGTCCAAGTCATTTTCTGCCACTGCTGAGCACCTACTGCAAATCCTCTACTTGTCTTCAGGCTGCATCCTTGAATAGCTGTCACATTCCTGATTCCTTCCCAATTGCTCCACCAACACTGAGGACATTTCAACAAAGTAATGAGAGGAAAATGATTCAACAACATTCAGGGAGTGAGTGAAAGAATGAATGAAAAATCACTAAGTGCTTGTAGTATGCAAAGTATTGTGCTGAGAGCATAAAGGAAAAAAATTGTTTTTCAGTCATGTCTAACTCTTTGTGACCCAATTTGGGATTTTCTTGGCAAAAATACTGGAGTGGTTTGCCATTTCCTTCTCCAGATCATTTTACAAATGAGGAAACTGAGGCAAAGTTAAGTGACTTACCCAGGATGCCTGAGGCTGTTTTTTAACTCAGGTCTTAATGACTCCAGAGGTCCACTGCTGTATCTACTGCACCATCTTGCTGCCCCCAAAGGAAAAAAAGAATAATAAGAGAAGGTAAGACAATATATATCTGCTTTTCAGTTACAAATAAGATGGAAAGATCCAGTGGTTCAGGCCAGTAGTCCTTTGGGTGAAGTAGCAAAGCAGATAATAATTATCTTCTTTAACATCATTTCTATTGATATGACTTATATGTTTTTTATTTTGAAATTCTGATGTCAACAGTGACAAGCACTTTCTTTGCCAAGTCTATGTCTCTGATGAAAAAATTTGGTGGTTTGGTGTTGGTAGGGATGGCAAATCCCTTTTACACCAGGGTTGCTCCCTTGGAGGATGGATACAGGGACCAGAATGATAGCATGGTTGGTGTCCTGGGGAGTGCTACTAATGCCAGGACTTTTAGGCTCAATGTCCAGTATTGTCTCCAACATGATTTGAGGGGAAGGAGTGGTCAAGGTGGTGGCAATGGTTTCATTTGCCTGACACATGCCTCCTCTTTTCTCTCCCTCAGAGTGCCTTGCTGCTTCAATTAGACTGGCTTACCTCCTCAGTAGGTGGTATTTGGGGCTAGATTGGATTTTTCAAATGTGCATAATCAAGAGTTGACTGAACATTAAACCTGAAAAAAAAATAAAGTTTAAAAATAAGAAATGAAACTGCTAGTTTGATTAATTTAATAATTTGAGCTACTTTTGCCTATGTGATAATTATATCTTCAGCAAAAACAATTTTGTTAATTGTTTTTGTTTTCTTTAATAAGTAGTTTTCAAATTCACAAATGTTCTTCATACTACTGCCTGAGGCCACTGGGAAACTTTCGATAAAGCTTGGAAAGCTAATGTCATAAAAGACTCCATTGGTTCTACAAATTGATATAATTCCCTCTTCTGTTAGTGGAGCAAGTTTCTGCAGCTGTTAGCCTTCTGGCTGGGTATTCTTTCAATTTTTGGAATCTATCAACATTCAGACATAACATTTTGCAGAAAGTGCCAAATTTAATTTAAAAATTGAGTCTTTTCTTGTTTTCTTTTGGGTATAGAAATTATGTTTTACAAATTATTATTTGAGGTTTTATGTTTGTCAAATGCTTTGATAACCATTTTAATAAGAATTCTGAAAAGTAAGTTCTTATCATTATCCTTATTTAGAGATGAAAAAACTTTGAAATAATAAGTTTAGATAATTTTCCTACTTTCACATGGGATTCATAGCCAGTGGCTTGTCATGTGATCCATTGAGCACTATCTCCTGGTTATCAAGTAACAAGAGTGCCATGACATCTAGTTTAAATGTCCTATATTATATTATTACATTCAAGTCAAGAAACGTAAAGCCCCAAATCACTCTGAAACAAACCAGTAGCTCTATGCTTCCTATTGTGGTCCACTATCATTATCTTAATCGCTGAAGTTTGATTAAGCATCTAACTCTGTGTGGTAGCATGCTGGGTGTTGAACCAAGTGATTTTTTAGGGGAAAAAAACCATATTGAATGAATGAAAAAAAAAGCATTTTTTAAGAACTTACTAGGTATAAAGCACTGTGTTGAGTGCTAGGGATACAAATAGAAAAGCAAAAATGTCCCTGCTCTCAAATAGCTTACATTCTTATAGGAGTAGATGACACATTCAAGTTTCAGCTAAAAAGGTCCTGAGGTTTCCAGAATGGCTCAGAAAAGCAGGCGGTAACCAATATCCTTTGGTGTTGTTTTCATTCATAAGATCTGGCCTATTCCTGATGTTTCATTTGACAATGCCGAGGATTTAGTGGTCCATGACTTTCTTTTCCAGGCCTTCTATAGGTGTGGTTGTTGAGGGAGCAGTGGCTACCACAACTGTAAGAGGCAGTCACCAGGTCTCATCTCCACAAAGAATGCTCTCCCTGATTGACAGCTGTGGTGTATGGGTTAGAAACAGGACAGAAACAGGACCTCAAAGCCTCTCAGAGAAAATTGTTAAAAGGTAAATCTACCCTCACAGCCCCAGTCTCTTTTTTCCATGATTTCCCCTACTTCTCCCTATCTCTTGCATACTATGGCTTCTCTTCAGGCATATAGTGTTCTTTTGTTCTTTCTGCTACCCCCTCTCATCAAAATCTGTTCTCAGTTAGCCAGGGTCACACAGGGCAGGATTTGAATATAGGTTCTGGTGGCCAAGGTGGTAGCAAGGTTGGTGGTCTAGGAAGCACTACAATTCCTAGGGCTCTTGGATTCTGGGTCCTGGACTATATTCACGAGGGTTGGAGACAAGGGTATGCTGGTAAATATTTAACCAGAGGCTCTGGGAAGGGAGCAGCGTGACACCTTTTTAAGTTTAATCTGCATTATTAACATTTTTCCGTCATTTTCTTAAATCTAGGTAACCAATAAAATAATAAATCATGCCTTGATTTTATAGCATTTGCTGGATTCCCCTGTGTAAATGCTCACACTGGAAATTTGACAATCAGTTCTCTCAAGCTGGTTAGAGCTGCCTGCATCACACCCTGGTCTGATGGAAAGTGGTGTTTGAGGTGGCAGTGCCCACAGTCATTAGAAAAGGGAGCAACCATTGTGGGGAAGGGCCTGCCACCAGCCATCAGCTAATTGCTAGTAGTGGGCTGATAAGTCCAAGAGTCATCTAAACCCCAGCCCTGCAATCAATTTGGCACTCACAGCCTGTGTTTAATTCCTGCCTCTGATACCTAATAACTGTGTGACCCTAGGCAACTGGGAGCAAATTCTGATCAGAAAGCAAAGAGGAGAGAACAAAAGAGCTAAAGAGAGACCATAAGATGGAAGAGGTAGTGAAAGGAGCAGGAAAAATCACAGAAAAGGGAGACTGAGTCAGTGGAAACAAATTTTCCCTTCTTAACAACTTTGAAGTTTGGGGATATTCCTCTGTAGCTATGTTTTTTTGCTGTTGCTCTTTTTGGAGGGGGGAAGGCAGGGCATTTGGGTTTAAGTGACTTGCCCAAGGTCACAGGGCTCGTAAGTGTCTGAGGCCACATTTGAACTCAGGTCCTTCTAACTCCAGGGTAGGTGCTCTACTCACTGTGCCACCTAGTGGCTCCCCTGTATCTATTTAACAATTCTCTCTTATCTTCTCTTCAGGGAGAAAATTGGCTGCATATTGTAATACTAAGATTTCCTTACAATCAAGGTGTTATTGAGCTAGAAGACAATGCAAGATAATGCGGATGATCACTTTGCAGTGTTTTCTCCAATACGGATGATGAACTTCCCATTCCACTTTTACTCTCTCTCACCTAGTCTCCCTTCTGAATAATGAGGATGCATTTGCAAGATGACTGTAGTCATGGAAAGGGAAAATCTAACTGGCCTTTAAGAAGACTGAATTTATGACCTTGTTCTTTTAGTACTGTGCTTTAACCAAATTAGCTCCAGTTAACTAGTTAATCTTGGCAATTAAGATTAGGATTATAATCCATAATAAATTGTTATTGTTCACTTGTGTCCAACTCTTCATAACCTCACGGACAATAGCATATCAGACTATCTTCCACTATCTCTCTAAATCTGTCCTAGTTGATGTCCTCTGTTTCCATGATTACCATCCTTCCATCTCATCCTCCACTACTTCCTTTTCCGTTTGCCTTCAGTCTTTCCCAACATCAGGGTCTTTTCCAATAGTCCTGTCTTCTCATTAAGTGGCCAAAGTATTTGAGTTTCAGCTTCAATATGTGACTCTCCAATGAATAATTTGAATTAATTTCTTCAAGTATTGACTGATTTGATTTTCTAGCTGTCCAAGGGACTTTCAAAAGTCTACTTCAGCACCACGATTTGAAAGTGTCAGTTTTGTGACTCTCAACTTTCCTTACAATCCAACTTTCATGGCCATATATTGTTATTGGAAAAACCATGGTTTTGTCAGCAAGGTGATATCTCTGCTTTTTAGTATGTTGTCTGTCATAGTTTTCCTTCCAAGGAGCAAGTATCTTTTAATTTCATGGCTACAGTCACCAACTTAGTGATCTTTGAGACCTAGAATATAAAATCTAACATTGATTTTGACCATATCATTTCCCTCATTGAAAATCTTCAATGTCGAAATACCACCTACAGGATAAAATACAAATTCTTTAGCTTGACATTCAAGGCTTATCATAATCTGACCCCAAGCCACTACCCCAGCCTAATCTTCCTATTCTCCTTTAAAGGAATCCTCCACTCTAGTCAAGCAATCTGCACACTATTGACTTACAATCCTCCATAACAATTTTTGAACTTTTGTCCACACTTTTACCCACCTAGAATGCCCTCCATTTCTCTGATCTGTGTTTTCTTTGTGTCTCATCATTTAACCAGTTCCACAACCACCTCTAACACATATTTCCCCATCTTGCCCCCAAAGATATCTTGAGAGATGTTATCAAATGCCTTGCATTTGTTGCACATAAGCAGGCATTTCTCTTAGTTACTTGACTCTTTAGTTATATATTGGGCTTATCCTAACTGAGCTCCCTTCCAGGATTCCAGAAAAGAAACAGCACTGAAATGTATTATACTGAAAAACCCTGCTAAATTCCTGCTTTGGGTTCCTAACATACAAGAAAGTAGCTGGTTTTAGTAAGTAAAAGCAGCATTTGCCACATAGTATGAAGTTAAGCCCACAGAGCAAACTGCTTGATATTTCCTCTTTTTTTCCTGTTTATACCTTTCTCCCATTATGAAGTTAAATTAATTTTATAACATTCATTATCTCCTCTTCTTTAACACACCCCTCTTCCAAACCTCTCTGTATCAGTCAAGGAAATACCTACCCACCCAACATCACCGCAGCCTCCAATTGCTCACTCACCCTCATACAACATGTCCAATCAGTTGTCAAATCTACCTCTACAACAGCCCTCGAATCTTTCTCCTTCTATACTCATGTAGCCAACATCTTGACTCAGGACCTCTTCCCCAGTCATCAGGGCTATTGGCCATAGCCTCCTAAATTGTCTCCCCTTCTCAAGTCTCTCTCCTCCTTCTTCCACACAGCTTCCAAAGTAATATCCCCCAAACCACAGATCTGATCATATCCTCAATAATTTCCATTGTCTCCCTATAACCTCTAGAGTTCTTAATGTGATCCACAAAATTGTTTTTAACATTTTAAAAATAATTTTATTTCAATATAACTTGTTTTCTTTGTAATCCTATGTATTGTATTTTATGCGTTTAAAACATTATTCTAAGAAAGGGTCCATAGGTATCATCAGACTGCCAAAGGAGTACATGAAACAAAAAAGGTTAAAAAATCCTGCTCTAGGATAAAATTTAAGACACGTCACACTCTAGCTCAACTTATCATTATATATTGCTCCCATTCTTACTTTTCTTAGTCCATCTAAAATTCTTGTTTCTCACACATGATGCTCCATCTCCCATCACTGTGTCTTTAAACAGACTTTCCCACACTCCTGGAAACTTACTCCCTTTTCAACTGTAATCTTATAAAATCCTTAGTTTCCTTCAAAATCCTACATTAGTCCTTTTCTGATCTCCCACCTACTAAGGCTTCCCCTCCCACAAAATCACCTTGTATTTATTTTGCATACATGATAAATATGTATACATACAGTAACATATAATTATATAAATGTATATATGCATATTTTATTTGTGTTTTACATATTATGTGTATATATGCATGTATATGTTCATATACATATACACCATGAGAGCAAAATATATGTGTATTTATTTTTAATTCTGAAAGAGCGAAAGTTCCTTGATGATAGGGATTGTCTTTGTACCCCTAAGGTCTAGAATAGTACCTGATACATAGTATGTCCTTGATAAATTATCATTAATTAGTTGGTTGTAAAAATAATTTAGAAGGCATATCCTACTGATCTTTGTGTGTAGGCTATTTTTATGAAATATGCTAGTATAGACAATACCTAGAGAGAAAGAGACCCTTGAGCCATCAGTTTTTATGTTCTAGTTCAATTATCCTTCTCCATTAACAGCATATTCTGCTGAACAAACCAAGAAGCCCAAAGATAGCAAGTAAATGAGGCAGAGTCTCCTGCATTAAACTACTTCCCTTTCCTTGAGCATTTGAAGGCACACTAATGGAGTTCACACTATGGAAAATCACTGATGTGGAAATCCAGGAAACATATTGGAGTGGAAACAGCACTGGCTAGAACATAAATCAGACTAGGCATAGGATGGGGAGTGAGCACCAAAGGTAATGTAGCTTCCTTTACTCATGAAGTGCTAGGATAGCTGATTTAGATAACTAGATGGGACAGAAATCCTCTGCGTATTCAAATTTGGGGAACTATAAAAGATGATTCTGTCAGAAGAAAGAGAAAATTTCTCACTTCTCCCATTCTAAAGAAGGAAAAGAGCTGGAATCTCATAGGAAGAGGGCAGGTGTACTGAGTCAAGGACATGAGAGACCAAGAAAGAAGGAAGAGAGGACAAGAGATGTGCCATCCTGGGAAGTTACCCAGCACTACCATTGATGCTGCCCCAACTAGGAGCAAGAGGCTGAGGAAAAAACTGTAGCTCAACTATGCAAAAGCTAGATGGAACATATGCAAATGACCGTAGCTATCCCTTTTTTGAAAATGAAGCTGGTGAAATTCTTACTTATCTGTCCATTAGTGAACCTGTAACCTCAGTCTTTGCTTTCTGTATTTGCTAGGTTTTCAAAAGAAACCAGTTTCTTTAAGATATTGTTTATATATAGGGGAGGAAGTGTTAAGTGAAGATAATAGTGTTGCAGTGGTCAGCCAGGTACATAGAGGGAAAGAGAGAGAAAATAGATTGTCTCATTACTGTAACTACTTTTAAAATGTTTTAAATTTCATTTTGTCCAGCTTACATGTAAAACAATTTTTAATATTCGTTGTTAAGTTTTAAGTTCCAAATTCTAATCCTCTCTCCTTTCTGTGGCAATTAGCAACTGATATAGGGTATGCATATATAATTATATAAAACATTTCCATAATAGCCATTTTGTGGGAGGTGGGGGGAAACTCTAACAAAACAAACAAAAAGAAAGTGAAAAATAGCATGCTTTGGTCTGTATTCAAATGCCATCAGTTTCTTTTTTGGAAGCAGATAGCATTTTTCATCATGAGTTCTTTGGGATTATTTTAGATGATTGTGTTGCTGAAAATAGTTAAGTCATTCATAGTTCTTTTTCATACAATATTGCTGTTAGTGTGTACAATGTTTTCCTGGTCCTGCTTATTTCACTCTGTATCAGTTCATGTAAGTCTTTCCAGGTTTTTTCTGAAATCCTGCTCATAATTTCTTATGACACAAAAATATTCTACTCTTTGGTCCTAAATTCTTCCCTTATCCAAAGATCTGATAGGTAAAATATTCAATGATTTCCTAATTTGCTTACAGTATCACTCTTTCTATCTATGTATCTATTTTTATCTTTTTTGTTATCCAATGTAAGATGTTGGTGTATACCTAGTTTCTGCCATAGTTTTCCAGTTTTCCCAGCTATTTTTGTCAAAAAATGAGTTTTTGTCCCCAAAGCTTAGATTTTCAGTTTATCAGTTTATTTTTTGGTTTATTGAATTACTATTGGTCATTTACTACAACATATTGTGTACCTAATCTATTCCACTGATCCACCACTCTATTTCTTAGCCAGTACCATATTATTTTGATGCCACTTTATAATACAGTTAGAGATCTGATACAACTAGGCTACCTTCCTTCACATTTTTTTCGATGATTCCCTTGACATTCTTGACCTTTTGTTCTTCCAGAGGAATTTTGTTATTATTTTAGAAAAAATAATACAGAAAGCTAAAAAGTTCTACAATTTTTTTTATAATTTGGTATGGTACGGAATAGGTAGACTAATTTAGGTAGAATTCTCATCTTTTATTGTCTTGCTCAGCACACTCATCAACATTAATATTTTTCCAATTGTTTGGATCTGACTTATGTGAGAAGTGTTTTGTAGTCATGTTCATATAGTTCTTGGGTTTGTCTTGGCAGGTAGACTCCCAAATATTTTATATTATCTACAGTTATTTTAAATGGAATTTCTCTATTTAATAAGAGATTTTTAAAAATACATGCTCTTATAACTTCTAGAACAGAAAAGTGAATGTATGCCATCCTGGACATAGGATAAGTCAGCAATTTTTGGTGGAAAGATGTTTGAATGAGTGAGAATCATTCTTATGTGAAGAAATGGTCTTGGACAATTTTCCTTTTTATTGTCTTTGTCTGTAGTAGATGTAAAAGACCTTCTCGTGGGATGGAATAGGATTCTGACTAAGGAGAAAGACATACCCTTGAGGGCATCTGAAGAGAGGAGCTAGACAGAAGTAGCACCATCTATCAGGGGTGGGAGCCAATGAAAGGGAAGAGTTCAACCAAACAACTTCTACCCTCAACCACTACTGGGAAAATGGAGATGAGGACAGGAAAAAAAAGATCATTAATTGCACTCTTGAAAGGAAAATGAAGCAAATCAAGAGACATTTTAATGGCAAACCAAATAATATTGGCTTTTATTCCCTGTTTTAATGATCAGAATTACTTGTACCATACCATTATCTTCAAGTCTACCAGAAATTATCCCATGAGATTATCATCCTATTATAAGAGAGTTTATTATTATTATTATAAGAGAGTTTATTCTTTTCTATCAAATAGATATATCAGAAACATTGTGATAGGAAGGAAGGTGCTAAATGGGAGTTTCTATTATGAGTAGCCACTAATATAAATTAGGTATAGACCAACATCTCACACTATATACTAAAATAAGGTCAAAATGAGTACATGATTTAGACATAAAGAGTGATATCATAAATAAATTGAAGGAGCATGGAAAAATTTACCTGTTAGATCTATGGATAAGGGAAGAGTTTATGACCAAATAAGAGATAGAGGATCATGAGAAATAAGATGGATAATGTTGATTACATGAAATTCAAAAGATTTTGCACAAACAAAACCAATGCAGCCAAAATTAGAAAGAAAATAAGAAATGGGGAATCCCCAGTTGATAAATGGTGAAAGTAGATGAACAGTTTTCAGAAGAAGAAATCAAAGCCATTAATAATCACTTGAAAAAATGTTCTAAATCAGTATTGGTTAGAGAAATGCAAATTAAAACAACTTTGAAGTATTATCTCATACCTATCAGAGTGGCTTAATATGACATAAAAAGCAAATGATGAATGCTAGAGGGGATGTGGAAAATTTGGGATGCCTATGCACCGTTTGTGGAGTTGGTGCCATCAGAAGTGATTTTTAAAAGATGGCTTTTACATTTCATATAACTCTGCTACTATGAATTCATACCAGAAGCACCATAATGCTCAATCCTTTGACTTATCTACCTCTCTTGAGGTAGATCTACTTGAGGTAGATTTCAAGTCATACATGACTCCTCATCCTTTGTACTTCTTATCCATATCCTCCCATAAACTCTCTATATAACATCTACTATAACATACTGGGGATTTTTCTTTTAAGTCTTTTGATATTGTTATGATATAAACTCCTTGCAGACAGAGATTATTTCACCCATTGTCTCTGTAGCTCTAGCACCTAGCACAGTATCTGAAAAACTGTAGGCACTTATTAAATACTCATTGATTGATGTTTGATAATGTGGGCATCAGTGGAGCAGATGGGTTATCCATCTGTTCTTCCTTGCTATTGCTCACCTCCTTTCCTGGTTATGCTTCTTTTCAATGATATGTATTTCTTATGAACAATTCTTTCTTGGTACTATGCCATAGCCTATTTATGTCCACCTCATGTGTATCTTCAGTTGTCCTTTGAGCGACTTGCAAAACTATGACAATCCATGATTCCCAGCTACATAGCATCACCACAAAAATATTGGTATTAAAAAAGATGGACCTCTGTGTCAGCACTATGTAATTTCCCAGAGCAATCCAGTCCAATCCCTAACTATTCAGTCCTGGATCCAGTTTGTTATATATCCATGGTATCTGCCAGATAGATAAATAGATAGATACAGAGGAAGAAAGGGGTTGGAGAGAGAGAGAGAGAGAGAGAGAGAGAGAGAGAGAGAAAGAGAGAGAGAGAGAGAGAGAGAGAGAGAGAGAGAGAGAGAGAGAGGAAAGGAAGGAAGGAAGGAAGGAAGGAAGGAAGGAAGGAAGGAAGGAAGGAAGGAAGGAAGAAGGAAGGAAGGAAGAAGGAAGGAAGGCAGGAAGACAAAGAAGCACACAAATACACAAGTTCTGTGGACTATCCATTTAATTATATATCATAATTGATACAAATGACATTCTTCACCAACTTGGTTTTTCCAGTGAGTGATTAATCCAAAATATTTTGGGTGACTATGGATTTTACCTAGGAAGTTCTACAGTGATGTAAGTCTTGATGTAATCAGCATAATGTCATCTATAAATGAGAACATCTAGAAGAGCTTATTATCTATAGGGAATCCCTTTTTTATTTGGATCCTCTGCACGATATTCATTGTTACAGTGGCAAATATCATTAGTGAGCATGTTTCCCAATTTTATGCCTCTATCCTAAGTTCAAAAGGCTAATTTCAGAGGCTGGGGAAGTGTTCAGACTGTTCTGCTTTTCCAACATTCAACAGCAAATGCTCTTTGAGTGGATGTTTATATGGTAAGCATTATCACTAAGCTATTAGAAAGTGAAAGAACACAATGTACACCATATGGTATGGATGACTGGGTCCCAACATAATGAAGAAAAATAATAAAACACAACTGCTTCCAATGTAGCACCAGAGCTATCATAAGTCTTTTAAAAAAAAACAGAAACCTAGAGAAACATTTAAATATGAAAAACCAACAGATGTTTCATCAGTTTCCACATGTAGCAAAGTCAGAACAATCCATCTTTGGCAATAGCACTCTTTAACAGCAAAGCAATTTGAGGTCAGGTCCTTCTTCCTAAGGTAACCTAAGAGTCAAAGTCAATTTGCATAAGACTTTAATCGCTGGTAGATATTGATTTCTTTTTTTTTTTTTTTAAAGCAATTGGAGTTAAGTAACTTGCTCAAGGTTACACGGCTAGTCATTATTTATGCGTGGGTGCTCATTTTCTGAGGCCGGATCTGATCTCGGGTCATCCCAACTCCGAGGCCGGCGCTCTTACTCACTGCGCCACCTAGCCGCCCCTTTAGGGCAATTGGGGTTAAGTAACTTGCCCAAGGTTACACGGCTAGGTTTTTGTTTGTGTGGATTAAGTGTCGGAGGCTGGCTCCGAACTCAGGTCCTTCTGATTCCAGGGCCGGCGCTCTATTCACTGCACCACCTAGCTGCCCCTGATATTGATTTCTCAATGCTTCTCACACATGGAGTGGTGGAGTTAACTCTTCAGGAGAAGAAAAAAACCTGGAATTAAAAAAAAAAAGACATGCAGTTCCAGATTCTTTACAGGGAGAGGTGCTTAAAGGGAGAGAAAGCCTCTGAGAAGAAGCCAACAAGTAGAGAAGAAGTTACCTTGAATGTGTCCCTGTGATTGAGATCTGGGACTTCTTTCTAAGTTGAACTGAGATATTATTCATGCCATATATTTTCTGGCATATATTCATCTTAGGATCGTTGATTTTTGTTTACTATCCACTTGGATAAATGGGCTTATTTGCTATTCCCTAAACATGTTCTTTGTGGAACTGGCATTTGGGGGGAAGGGAGATAAGTGTTGGCTATCTAGTCTGGTCACTCCTCCATGAAGGGATGACAATCAGGAATTCAGCTTAGCCTAAAGATTATTCCCTATTGTAAAGCCAAGCACAAGCAGCTTTCCAGAGGACTGCTTCTGTGAGCAGCTTCAAGGTCCTGATTACATATTATAGTGAACTCTCTATTTATTCAGCAATAAATTAAAGCAAAACATTCACAGAAACCAAAGTACAGCATTCCCAATGTTATGACATAACTTATTACTAAAAAGACCACATAGCTTTTACCAAAGTGGTCACATAGTTTTAAGCAAAAGATAACATTCAGTAAGAACTTAACTCAATCATCCTTAAGAAGGAAAGCCTCCTCAAGAGACACAAAGTACAATCATTCAAAGGTCAAAATTCTCCACCCCTAGGTCACATTGTCTTAAATCTCTCAGTCAAAAGACTTCTTTCTTCTTAATTGGAGATTAGTTTCTAATCATTTTTAATTCAATCATCCTGAAGAGATACAGAGTACAAAGTCCTCCCACCCCTAGGCCACTGTAAATCATGATCTTCTCAGTTTGCATTAAATACCCATAGAAAGGTCTTTTCATCTTGACTCAAGGCTGGCTCTCAGCTTCCATGTTTCCTCTTCCAGCTCCTATCTGAATCCACCCAACTGTCACCTGGGTTCAAAGGCAAGCAGCTCCCAACTCCTCATTCAGCTCCTTATCCAGTTCCTGTTCCATATTGAAGCTCACAGTGCCCAGTCCACCTCAAGTCCTTCACAGTTTCTGTTCCTGCAAAAACAAAGCTTAAGAAAGCCACAATAACATTCACATACATTGCCAGCACCATCACCAATTCACTTTCTGCCTGTGAAATCAACACAAACCCAAAACCAAGGTATGAGAAATCAACACAAATCATCAGCATAGTCTCAGGACCTCTGAAAACATCAGCAAAACCTTCCTCCAGGACTTCTGTAAACATACAACAAGAAAACCCTCTTTCATGGCTTCTGAACCAGCAGTAAGGTCCCAGGGCTTCTGTAACAGCAGCACCTTCCTCTATCAGCAGACAAATCTGACAAAATAACACCAAAACAGACAAAGTATTGGCATCACAGCCATGCTTCCTCCTAGTTTCTGCTCTCTCTTAGCCTTGGCTTATCTTTATTAATCATTAAGCTCCTCCCTATTCCACCCCTTCCTGTTGCATCAGCAACAGAGGTTCACAAGTTCTGTTTCTTAACAAAAGGCTTGATTTAATCATGGGAAAGAAACTTGGTGCTAAATAATTAAATAGCTGAAAACAAGGTGTTAACTACTTTTTTTGCTTGCCATTACTAGACTAGTAAGAGACTAACAATACTTAAGATATTGGATAGATATAATTCTAGTCCCACTACCCTTTGTCTCTGAGGACAGCCAGCCTCTGGTGACACCTTCTGTCTATCCTCTTGGTGGGAATCAAAGTCTCCTTTGTAAAAAGGTGGGCAGAAAAGACTCTAGAGATATCTTTTCATATCTCCACATAAGCCACATCTAGATAGACTCATATGGAATTCATAATCTACATAGGCAGCACACACACACACACACACACACACACACACACACACACACACACACTATACTTATGAAGAGACAAAGGATGCTTCTGAAGTAGCCTATCCAGTTTAAAGTTTCACTTTTTAAAATCTGGCCTTAAAAGTTTGGTAAGCCAGGCCACAGGTGAATAAGCTCATTAACTCTCTTTTTTAATTTGTGAATGGTCTTTTGGTCAACTAGTCCTCTATGAAAGGCCTCAGTAGCCTTAGAAACTGATTATTGTAATATGAAAAAGAGGCCAATATTGTCAGTTTCTTCTAGCTTAAGGATGACATATTAGTACTCTTGGGAAGCAGTAATAATCTTGGGGAGAGGAGGAAGGGTAACCTGCCCAGTGCAGGTACCAACAATTATACTGAAAATGCCCTTGAAAGAAGTTGGGGTGTGGGAGGGAAAGTTCAAATTCTGCCTCAAAAATTTACTTAGCTATGTGACCTTGAGCAAGTCATTTAACATTTTTTGGCCTCAGTCTACTTATCTGTATAATTGGGATAAACATTGTTCCTATCTCTCAAGGTTGTTGCAAGGATCAAACAAGATAACAGCTAGGTACACAATGAATAAAAAGATGGAGTCAGGAGGACGTGAGTTCAAATCTTCCTTAGACACTGACCAGCTGTGTGACCTTGAACAAATCACTTTACCTCAGTTTCCTCAACTGTAAAATGGGAATACTAACAGCAGCTATCTCCCAAGATGGTTGTGAGGATTAAATAAGACACTAATTGTAAATCACTCAGTATATAATGAGTAGCACATAGGAAGCACCACATAAATGTTGTTCAGGAGTTTCAGTCATTTCTGGGGTTTTCTTGGCAAAGATACTGGAGTGGTTTGCCATTTCCTTCTCCAGTTCATTTTACAGATGAGGAAACTGAGACAGACAGGGTTAAGTGACTTGTCTGGGGCCCACCACTCTATCCACTGTACCATCTAGCTGCATAATGTCCCCTTACACTGAGTTTATCTCAACAACTTGAACTCATTATTCTGCCCTCTGACGACAAATAGAAATCTAATCCCTCTTCCACATGATAACCCTTCAAATATTTGAAGACAGTTATTACCTCCCTGCTGATCTAATTAAGCCCCAACCTGGCCCACCATTTCTGAATCTTATCTCATTATACTTACTTGATCCAGCTAGGCTCCATCTCTGTAAGGAGATCTCCACTCTGCTATGATCCATTCCTCCCACCTGATCCCAGCCCTGTCTGGCAAGACCATTCCCTCTGCCTGAAATGACTTCTTCCATCTTACCTGATTGTTTTAAAACCTATCCTTCTTTTAATGTGAAACTCAGGTCAACATCTACAGAGCCTTCCCTAGCCTTTAGTCACTTCCTCCCTGTAGCATTTGTGCTACTTCGTATTTATTTGCATGTGTATGTGTGATGCATATAACATATGCATAATATATAATATAGATATATGAGTATTTGTTATTTAGATTATTTGTTATAAAGATATGAGCATAATTATTTATATACACACATTGTATATACACATGCACAAGTGTATAATATATTTGAGCTCTATTATATAGATATGAGGACAGGTATCTATATACACATACACAAATATGGATGCATAATACATACATATTTCACACACACACACACACACACACACACACACACAAAGGAAACGCAGAAATACACTTCACTAAAGAGGGAAACAAGAGGGAAAGGGGAGAAGGGAGAGTGGGGCATAAAAGGAAGGGTAAATTAAAGGAAGGATTCATTCTAAGCAAAATAAACTAACTAAAGATCTACAAAATATTTATAGTGGCAAGGAATTTTTACAGTGGCAAAGAATTGTATCCATAATTGGAATGGCTGAACAAGTTATGGTACATGAACAAGATGGAATACTATATTGTGCTATACAAAACAAAGAAGGGGATGGTTTCAGAGTTCCCTAGAATTGTTGGATTTAAAATGGGAAGAAAACTTAGAGATCATTTAGTCTTTTAAGGTGAGTTCCAGAGGGACTAAATAATTTGTTTAGTAATAAAAGATCCAATATTTGAGTCCAGATCTTCTGTCTCCAAAGTCAGGGTTTCCGACCCTACATACTATACTACCATAAAGAATGAAAATATCACTTATGTTCTCCAGTGCTCAACATCGTGTGAACTCCTGCACTGTTGTAGAGAAAACTAAGGGCAATGATAGTGGGAAGGGACTCTCTTGTCGAAGAAATGACTAGAAACTGGGGGATGAAGCTGGGCCTACATGCATGCAGACATACATTAGACCAATTAAGTGCCACAGATCATGCCAACTGCTGATCTCTATATCCACCATTCACTTCTCTCCTGGATTGTAATCCTACATCATTAACTGCCTAACATTTCCAACTGGATGTCGTTCTGTCATTTTTCAGTTGTATCTGATTTTTTGTGATCCCATTTGGGGTTTTCTTGGCAAAAATACTGGAATAACTTGCATTTCCTTTTCCAGTTCATTTTATAGATGAGGAAACCGGGCAAAGAGGATTAAGTGACTTGGCCAGTTTGTCACACAGCTAGTTAGTGTCTGAGACCAAATTTTTTTTTAAAGCAATTGAAGTTAAGTAACTTGCTCAGGGTTACACGGCCAGTCATTTTTTATGTGTGGGTGCTCATTTTCTGAGGCCGGATCCGATCCAGGTCATCCCAACTCCCAGGCCAGTGCTCTTACTCACTGCACCACCTACCCACCCCGACTCATCTAATTTTTAAATAGGTTTTCTTTCTATTGATCTTAAGTCTACCTTTGTGCAACTTATATTTATTGATATTAGTTCTGACTCCTAGGGACAAATGTAGCCCTATTGAAACTGACTTTCCTAAGACTTCTTTCTTCTAGACTAACCACCCCAGTTCTTTACAGCTGAAAGAAGCAGGTAAGTGGCAAAGAGGATACAGTGCTGGACCTGGAGTCACATGATCAAATGAAATACTATTTGAAAAAAAATCCTCTCTTACTGACAGCACATAGTAGGCACTTAATAAATGTTTCTTTCCTTCCTTCCTTCTTTCCAGTTCTGTCTCCATCCTGTTACCTTTTTCAGGATTATTCCAACTTTGTTCATGTCTTTCCTTGAATGAGGAATCTTGGAAATGAACACAATACTCCAAATGTGGTAATGCCAAAGCACTGGATGACAGAACTATTATATCACTTATGCATCTTTTAATGACTGAACTAGGCAGTTTTAACTGCCAAGTTATTAGTACATCCAACTCACTAAACCCCCAGATCTTTTTCTTTCTTTCTTTCTTTCTTTCTTTCTTTCTTTCTTTCTTTCTTTCTTTCTTTCTTTCTTTCTTTCTTTCTTTCTTTCTTTCTTTCTTTTTTAATGTAGCAGGGGGTTGTTAAAAAGGACTCTTTATCAACTGAGTTCTCCCTAATCCACTTAATGAAATCTTAGAGTAATGAACCTTGTCAAAAAGGGACACTCCCTTGCCACCTCACATTTATCAGATTGGCTACTATGACTGAAAAAAAAATGACAAATGTTGGAGGAAATGTGGAAAAAGTGGGATACTAATGTATTGGTGGCATTGTGAACTGACCCAACCATCCTGGAGGGCAATTTGGAAATATGCCCAAAGGGTTATAAAACTGTGCATAACTTTTGACCCAGGTCTGTATCCTAAAGAGATTTTTTAAAAAGTAAAATGGCCCATATGTACAAAAATATTTATAGCAGCCTTTTTTTGTGGTGGCAAAGAATTGGAAATTGAGGGGATGCCCATCAATTGGGAAATGTCTGAACAAGTTGTGGTATATGATTGTGATGAAATACAATGGTATTTGACATAGTATTTCTTAGAACACAACAGTGTTGTAAGAAATGATGAGCAGGATGGTTTCAGAAAAATCTGGGAAGACTTCCATGAACTGATGCAAAATGAAGTGAGCAGAACCAAAAGAACATTGTACATATTAACAGTAAAATTGTAATAATATTCAACTGTGAAAAACTCAGCAATGCAATGATCTGAGGCAATTACAAAGAACTTATGGTGAAAATACTATCCATCGCCAGAGAAAGAACTGATTGCTTCTAAATACAGATCAAAGTATACTTTTTAAAACTCTATTTTTCTTGGTTTTTTTTTGTCTGTTTCCTTTTGTAATGTGGCTAATATGAAAAAACGTTTTGCATAACTGCGCATGTATAATCTATATCAAATTGCTTCTCTTCTCAAGGAGGAGAGAGAGGAGGAAAGGAAGGAGAGAATTCAGAATTCAAAAATTTTAAAAATTAATGTTAAAATTGTTATTGCATGTAATTGGAAAAAATAAAATATAAAAATTTTCAAAAAGAGTGGGACACCTCTTACAGAGTTGTTCTTTGATAAGATGACAGAGAATAACCTTTTTAGTCTCAGTTATTGGAGGGGATTGGGGGTGGGAGGGAGGATGCTATTTCAAAGATGAATGGAAATTAATTAAGCATCATGGGAAATCTGTCCACTGGATGTTCAAGGAGAGTGACAGAAACAATTCTGCCTCTTTTGCTCCCTTCTCTTTGAGACTCTCATCCAATGCTTTCTTTCCTCTAAACTTCTGGCAGCAATAACAATGAAAATAAATACTTGGCATGGGGAACATATTTTTCCTTTAATACTTGGTCACTTCCTTCTGTCTTAATGCTTCCTTCCTTGAACTCAGGTTAGCCACTTGTAACCTTAAAAGATGGGCATTTCCAGCCTTGTTGGTAATCTTATGGGCTAAGAGTTCTTGGAAGTACTGATTCAGACCTAAGCCAACTGGAAGGAAAAACATTTCTCACAGGAGATGACTACTACCAAGATTATCCTGTAAATAAAGACCAAAGAAAACCATTCCCTTGTTGTGCAGGAAATCTGGAACATGTGAGTTGTTTAGACAGTGTGGATCTTGGATGAATGCAAATGCAAAAGATTTGTTCAGCAGCTCCACAAAATTGTCTTTACCTTCTGAGACAATTATGATGAATGAGCTATTTGAGATGTTTTATGTTCAGCATTTTTTTAAAGAGCACACTTGAGTCTTTTGCATTGTAATCAGCTTGTACTATGGAGGAAATAAAACCTCTGCCCTCTACATCTGATTTTTGTGTTATACTGTACACTATTAAAATCATTGTATATATTGTCTTCCCTGTTCAGCTTACTTTACTCTCTAGCAGTTCATATAAGTCTTTCAATATTTTTTAGTTTCTTATATTCAACATGTACTATAATACAATAATATTCTGTTACATTTTTGCACCACAATTTGTTCATCCATTCCCAAATTGATTATTCCCTTTCTATCTCTTTTCCACCACATATTTGGATATTTATAAAGCCTTTCTTTTTGTCTTTGACTTTCTTGAGGCTATATACCTAACAATGAGATCTCTGGGACAAATGATATAGACATATCAGTCACTTTTTCAGCATAATTTCAAATTACTTTCCAGAATGGAAGGACCAATTCACAAATTCATAGCTCCACCAATAGTATAGTGGTGTTACTATTAATCTGAAGTCACTCCAACATTGACTGCCTCCATTGTTTGCCACTTTTGCCAACTTGCCTGATATAAGAATAGTAGAAATTTGCCTTTCTCTCATGGTTACTAACCTTAAGAAATGTTTCATATGGTTGCTTAGAGTTTAAAATTCTTTTGAAAATGGTTTATTCCCTTTGACATCTATTCCACTGGGGAGTGACTCTTGGTGTTACGTATTTATGTTCATTCTCTTTATATTTTAGATATCACATCCTTATCAGAGATTATTGATGTAGACTTGTTCCCTAATTGATTGTTTCTGGTCTTATCCTAGCTGCATTGATTTTGTTCATACATAACATTTTCAATTTCATATCATCAAAATTGGTTAGTTTTATTTAACTTGTATGCATTTTGGTTAGTTGGGGATAATATCCTCTACTTCTTTATTTAAGGATTCTCCCTCTCATTAGAGTTATAAAAAGTACCTCCATATTCACTTTCCTCTAATTTTTTTATATGTTTATGTTTTAGTTTACAGGATTCAATTCCATAGTTCCTTGAGTTTCAAATTTCCCTTCCTCCCTTCCCCCCCCCCACCATGGCATATAGTCCTGTATAGGATCTGCAAATACTTTCACATTAGACATTAGGCAGTTTTTATTGTTGTTGTTGTTGTTGTTTGCTTTTTGGAGGGCAATTGGGATTAAGGAACTTGCCCAAGGTCACATGGCTAGGTGTTTGTTTGTGTGTGTTAAGTGTCTGAGGCCGGATCCAAACTCAGGTCCTTCTGACTCCAGGGCTGGCGCTCTACTCATTGCGCCACCTAGCCACCCCCTCTGATTTTTTTATGATCTAAAATTTTATTATTTGAGTGCCAGTTGAAACTTATTGTGTCATATGCTATAAAATGCTGATCTGAATCTATTTCTTTTTTTTACCAAACTGTTATTTAGTTTTCACATCAATTCTTTTAGTAAGGAGTTCTTCCCTGAGTAGTTTGTGTACTTAGATTTATTAAACACTGGACTATTGAGTTCAATTGCTTCTGATTCTTGTCTATCTAGTCTGCTCCAATGATTTTTTTTTTTTGTTTAACCAGTAGTGACTAGTTCTGATGATTAATGCTTTATTATAAAATATATTTGAGAATACCTTCCCCCTTTACTTCTTGCTTTTTTCATGATTTCCCTTGAAATTCTAGACCTCCAAGATTTTGGTTCCTCCAAATAAATTTTATTATTTTGTCTAGATCAATAAAATAATACCCTGCTAGTTTGACTAATATGCCATTAAACCTGTTGTTTTTATTATCTGAAAATGGAACAATAATAAACAATGAATATCCTTGGAATTGTTTAAATTTTTATTCATGTTAAAGTGTTTTATAAATTTCATTTATGTGTGTTGAATATGTCTTGGTAGACTGGCTCCTAGACACACAATGAATTTTGTAGTTATTTTGAATGGTATTTCCTTTTCTATTTTTCCTACTGATTTTTTATATTGCTATATAGAACTAATGATTTTTATAGATCTTTTTGTGTCCTGATACTTTACTAAATATAATCATTGTCTCGGTTATCTCCCCCAGTCATTTACCCTGGTAGGTAACTTTACTGCCATCTCCTGAGAGATCTGCTCCAAAGACTTCACCTTTTTAAATAACCCTCCTATGGTGTCCTTTCCAGCATAACACATTCAGCCAGCTGTTTAAAATGCATACAGGTTAAATAAGTTATAAGTACAGTGTCTAGTTCTTCAACTCAGTTGATCACAGTTTCATGTATAGATTCAATTTAAACATATTAAGCATCTGTGTAAGGCACTGTGCTAGTCTAGGGATACAGAGATCATGAACACAATCCCTACTTTAAGGAAATTTACAACTTCCTGGGGGAGATTTTAATAGGTATACAAATAAGTATAAAACAAGGCAGGGTGTGGGAAGGGCAAAGAGAATCTCAGATTTTGCTGTTAATTCCAGATCTTTTTCCTAGGGCATCCTTTCCTTCAACCTACTGGTCCCAAGACAGCAGTTTTTCACCTTATCTCTAGGAAAGTAAGGCCCAGGTTGTGGCTTACAGCCAAGTTAAAATTGCTCTTATTGAAGCCACTTGAGCTCAGATTTTGCCCAAAGAATATAGCACATTGTAGAAGTCATGTGGTTTAGCAGAAAGAGCTACGAGGAGTCAAAAGATGTATGTTCTAACCCTGACTCTTCTCCTAATTCTTTGTATGACCTTTTCTGACTCAATACACAAGAAAATAACCTTTCCAAGATTCAGTTTTGTTCTCTGTGCTATAGAATTGGATTTTCAAGACCCTCTCTAGCTATAAGACTATACAATTACACTTTGAAATAGCCCATAACTCCAAAAGCCTCCTTTCCTGGTACATAGTCTTGAAGAGTATTCAAAAGACATTTTCATCAATCCCTCCTTATTCTTTTCTCGTGTTACAGTTTCTCTACTATTACAGTCCATCCCCATTTAAATCTTTGCCCCCTCTGGGCAGCCCAGAACTCTTGTCAGTATTGTGGTTTATTGTTTTCTTGGTAACATTTCCATAGTCTTGGATTTCATCAGTGTGGGAGAACTCCTGGCAGGGTAACTTCCTCTATCCAAGTTCTAAGCTGGCCTAGTAGTTTAGTCAATAAGTGTTTATTAAGCACCCTACTATGTGCCAGACCCAGTGCTAAGTGTTGAGAAATACAAAAATAAGTAAAAAGAAAGATAATCCCTTCTCTCAAGCAGCCTATATCCTAATAGGGAAAGACAACACACAAAAGAAGGTGAAACAATTACAGACACATTGGATGTGTGACAACTAACTTTGATAGACTGGACTCCTTTCAGCAATTCGAGGTTATAAGACAACTCCAAAAGACTCATGATGGAAAGGGATATCCACATTCAGAGAAAAGAACTACAGATCTGAATGTAGATTGAAGCAAACTATTTCCTCTCTTTAGTGTTTTATTTCATTCCTTCTTTCTCATTGTTCATTCCATCGGTTATAATTCTTCTTTACAACTTGACCAATGTTTAATGTAAAGGTATTCCTAGAACCTATATCAGATTGCATGCCACCATGGGAGGGGGGAGGAGAGGGAAGCAGAGAAAATGTGGAACTCAAGGGATTGTGGAACTGAGTGTTGTAAACTAAAAGTAAATAAATAAAGGAAAGGAAAAAAAGGCAGGTGAAAGAGGAAGGGGATATGGTAGAGTAAGACTGGAGTGCATACTGGAGAGGAATGAGACATGACTGGTCTGGGCTTTCTTCTTAAATGGAAGTTCTGGGAGGAGCCATCCGATGAGAGAGAGAGAGAGAGAGAGAGAGAGAGAGAGAGAGAGAGAGAGAGAGAGAGAGAGAGAGAGAGGAGAGAGAGAGAGAGAGAGAGAGCTTGATCTCAGGAGAGATGTGAATTCCAGGGCTAGAGTGAGCTCCCAAGAGGAAAGAAGTTTCTGGGTCATGAGCAAACTCATAGCATGGCAACAATTACAATCAAGACTGGCTGATTAGTTTAGTCTCCATATTGGAACAAAATGACACTTATAAGTCATTCAAACATTCTTTGTGGCCTCTTTTAGGTTTTTCTTGGCAAAAATACTTGGAGTGGTTTTCCATTTTCTTCAACAGCTCATCTTATAGATGAGGGAACTGAGGCAAACAGGATTAAGTGACTTGCCCGGGGTCACACAACTAGCAAGTGTTTGAGGCTAGATTTGAACCCAGGTCTTCCTGACTTCAGGCCACCTTTCTATCTACTGTGTGACCTAGCTGCCCCTTCCTCAAATCCCCTTCGAGAAACTGCAAACATCCATATCTTAGTAGATGAGTCACAGGCAACTGTTTGGGGCACACAGGTTAAAGGACTTATTTCTGTGTACTGGGCTGGGTCTGACTTGGCCAATACCCTGAGAGTTTAGGTTCTACACTGAAACAAAAGCATTCATAGATCATTCCACACTGAACAAAAGGAGATTTACTTGGCCACAAGACAAGGACATTCAAAGAAGACAGACATTGAGAACCTTCTGAGTTAATTCAACAAAACAAAACTCCCATCTCAGTTTCTGAGCCAAGTATCTACAATGTCCTGCTCTTCATAGTTGATTAGTACTGCCATGATTAGGAATTAATGTCCACAGTGTGAGCCTTTAGTCCTTCGAGCCAACCGGTCTCTAGGAATATCTTGACGTCTTTTGAAGAAAAATTAGCCTACCTTACATGAAGGGAGGAGTTAGGATATAGTTCCTACTACAATAGGAGTTAGGATATAGTTCCTACTACAATCACAGCTAATATCAAAGACACTTTCTTACTTCAAAACCAGCACTCTATCTACTAATTAGGCTGCTTCTAAGTTAAAATTCAATTTCATTTACAATATTCTGCTTCAGCCAGACTTGAGTTTCTCTACTGTAGAAGCATAATGAGTAAGTTTACCGATCACCTTGATCTGCTTGAGCTCCCTTATTATCCAGGAGAGGCTGAAATAACCTCAGAATCAAAATCAGCCAGTCAGGAGGCAGAATAAGTGTTGCTCAAGTTTGACGTAACAGTGATCCTTTGTGGTGTCCAATGGGTGCCCCTAGAACACTTCTGCTGTGCCAGCAGCCACAGGGCTGGCTCAGTCAGACTGGTTCATAAACTCCAGATGCACAGAGCTTTCACAAACACCCCGGTTCCAGACACTCTGCACTCATCCTATTCTCCTGCCTCCCTTTGCTGTGAAACCACATAAACTACTTCCTAAAGCCCCAGTCTTTGGAGCAGCAGATTAGGTGATGCTGCTCCCGGAGCTTGCATGTGCTATACTAGCCCAATAAATGCTCCCTCTTTTTGCACTTGAATTGTGCCTTCATTCCCTCTGTTTAGGCAGACCCTATACCCTAGTTAATCATTCTGCCCCAATTAATCACTTCTAATGCACGTGGTTCGGGGGATGCGATGTTTTGCCACAAGGGCTACAATTATGGGCACTGGAGATGGATATTATCACTTATATTTGAGGTTAAGAGATGAGGAAAACAAATCAGAGAATATTGTGCATTTTATTTAGGAGCTTCGTGTGCCTGGAAAAAATATACACAAGAGAGATAGAGTAGACTAAACTGTTATAAGATTTATCAAGGAGAAAAAAAAGACTTCATATCAATCATTGAGCTGAACTTCGACAAGTCAGCTGTAAATCATTGTTATTTTCATGGGAGGAGCATTTAAAGGCTAAACCTACTTGCTTTTCAGGCCTGCAAATCTCACACTAATATTCACACTAACCAATATTCCTAGCAATTCAATCCTGGTCAGATGCTATCCTAGGAGAGCAAACTAATTTCGTATGCTCCCATAAATCATATATAATGCAGGCTATCAAGGTACTACCCCAATTCTCACTTGCACTGCTAAGCTGGGTCCCTAGAGTATAGCTATTAAAATATCTCCCCTCAGGTTTTATAATATCTCCCCTGAGGTGTTGAGGATAGAGTTCTAGTACTATAGCTCATAAGCCCTAATCAATATGTTTCCCTCAATTATTATCAGTGGGTATCAGTCAGCCAAGTTTAATTAACTTTTAAAAAGCAGTATTTCCTAAGATGGTATAGTAAAAACAGTTGGTACAAAATATCCCCCCCAAACTGAAAGCACACTCTCCCATAAGTATATACAGAGTCCAGAGGAAATTGGGTCCAAACTTAGAAAGCCCAAGCAGCAAAGAGCTAACCCATAGTTCCTGGAAGGTTTTTTTTTTGTGGGGGGGAAGGGTTGGAGGGGGGCGTGGAGTTGATTTTTGTTTCATTTTGTTTTTTCTAAAAATCCTTTTCTCTGTGAAACCCTCAGGCAGTTTTCCTTAGGTACTGTGTAACTTTCTCCTAAGATCTGGTCACCTTTCCCTCAGTGTGTCTCCTTTGTCTTTGGCTCTTGATGTGGATTCTGCTCAATTACAGTTATCCCAAGGACACTGATAAGAATTTCGAGATTTTCAACCTTTCAAAGTTCACGAGGTCCTCCTCTGTTCAAGGTGGTGGTGGAGACAGGCAAAGGACAATGGCTCTTCCCTTCTTTGGGCTTTTTGAGCACAATTTCCACCAGCAAGCTGGTCAGGTCCTTGTATCCTGAAATCTGACCTGGCTTGCAATTTTATATCAGCCTCACAGGGCCTTTTTAGTCAATCCTAATATACTTGTTATACTTGTTAACAAATTAACATACATGTTACTTCGCTTCCTCCAGTGGTTTTCATTCCTTCCAAAGTGATTAAGGACTTTCTACACTTTGTGGGTGACTGATTTTTTCAGTTGGACACACACACATGTGAGTGTGTGTATATACATATGTGTGTCTTCATATATGTATGTGTATACTCAGCAAGTAGCTTCAATGAACTTTCCTCTATCTTCCTGGACTGTTTCAAGAGTCTACTAATCAATCTCCAAGACTCAAATATCTACTACAATCTATATTCTACATAGCAGCAAAAGTGATTTTCTTAAAGTGTAGGGTCTGACCATCACACACACACACACACACACACACACACACACACACACACACACTCAATAAAATCCAGAGGTTCCCTATTACTATAGGATCAAATATAATTTCCTCTGTTTGGCATTTGAAGCTCTTCACCACCTAACTCCTTCATATATTTCCAGCCTTATTATACGTTATTCTTCCTCTCTCCTGCAAAATCCCACCCTACAGGCTAAGTAGGCTCTCTGTCACAAACAACACTCTATCTCCCATCTTCATGCCTTTGCACTAGCTGTCCCCTATGCCTAGAATGCTCTCCCTCCTAACCTCCATGTCTTGTAAGCCCTTTTAGATTTAGCTTCAGCAACACTTTCTGCAGGAAGCTTTTCCTGGTGTTCCCCACCATTCCCATGCCCCATTGTTAGTGATTTCCCTTCTAAAACTAGGTTGCATCTATTTTTAAAAAATTCTTGTCTAATGTTAAACTCTAGTGGGAGTAGGGGAGTAACATTGAGGCCAGGAGGTTACAAAACTATTCCCATTCCCTTATCCATCAGGTTCAGTCTTGGAAGCTTGGCTTCTTTTGAGAGTAGGACTGGTTTCTTTTCTCACACTTTTGGACTTACTTAAATTCTACTCAGACAACCCAAGCATAAATTATTTGAAGCTTAGATTTTGCCTAATGTCTAGGAACCCCCAAGAGGGAGAGGGAGAAATGTTTCTCAATAAATCAGGTATGGGACAGATATTTATTTCTTACACATAAAAAAATGCTAAAGGATTTGCAAAGCACATTGACAGAGAAACATAAAACAAGATTAATCATTCCTTGGAGATTAATAAATCTCATCAGAAAACAAAGTAGTTTGTGGTAACACTGAATAGGCATGGGGTCATTTCATATTGGCCCTGCACTGTCCAAACAATTCCCCATCATCTCCCTGTTAGTGGCCAATTTCTCTGATGAAGAAATTCCCTTTGGCACCAATCAATTGGACCTGATGCACCTCCAAATCTCTCAAAAACACAAAGTTGTCTCTAAATCTGAACATATCCAATGGATGCTCAAGTGGCTCACTCAAGAAAGAAAATTCAAAGCAGAAAAAGCAGCCAGGGCCTAGGTAAAAGCTTTTACCCAGTTTACTATATTCCATACAGGAGGGGGAAGGGCCATGCCATGATGGGGAAGGGCTAACCTATTTATACACACACACACACACACACACACACACACACACACACACACACAAACACACAGTGTTAAGAGTTACATAATACCACCTAGAAGGTCAAAGAAAGTGAGTGGGAATCTGTATCTCCTTGTAATTGACAAAGTACCCTCTCCCCATGGGTTGTGGAGAATTTAAAGGACCACTCTGGGTTTTCTATGTAATACCAAGGTGATGAATCCTTTCATCAATGAATCACCACGTAGCCAGAAACATCCAGGAAGTTTGTCATCCTCAAAGGGACTGAGAGTTGAACTAGCACATGTGGTTGGCCAAACCCAGAAAGAGCAATTCTGAATATACTCTGTGGGATGGCCCTTGTCATACACTCATATATACTACACATATGCTCTATTTTTCCTGTTGTCTGCATTGTTAGAATGTAAATTCCTTGAGACAAAAATTGTTTTGCTTTTGTCTCTATATCCCCAGCACTTAATACAATGTTGGGAATATAGTAGGTACTTAATAAATGGCTATTGGTTGAGCTATATTTTTAGACTTATAACTGCAGCCTTTTTTATACAAAAGCTTAAAGGATTAATATGAGCATTCTTTCACTTTGAGCATTACAAAAATTAAGTGATAAGGTAGAAGAAAAAGGGGAGAGGAGGGAATCTTTAATTTCCTTTTTAAAAAAGTTCATTTCACCTTCTATACAAAGTTTGTCCTGATTCTCCAGTAATTTGTGCCTTCCTTCCCAAAATGACTGTATTCATTTTGTATGTCTTCTCTATATATCTATATAGATATGATATATAAGTGTACTTATGTAGGTGGGCAGCCAGGTGGCATAGTGGATAGAGTGCTAGGTCTAGAGTTACGTAGACTCATTTTTGTGAATTCAAATGCAGCCTCAGATATTTACTAGCTATGTGATCCTGGGCAAGTCATTTAACCCTGTTTGTCTCAGTTCCTTGTCTATAAAATGAGCTAAAGAAGGAAATGGCAAACCACTCCAGTATCTTTGCCAAGAAAACCCCAAAATGCCACAAAGTGTCAGACACAACTGATACAACTGAACAACAATTTATATAGGTATTGTGCCCCCTGGAACATGGTCAGGGGTGAGCCTTCCTGTGGAATGTGCATCAGAGTTTTTCTGACAATTTTTGGAGACATGTGGGGCTTGGCACCGGAGCGCTTTGGCTTTGAGATAAAGATGTAATCCCTTTCTTGGCCACTGAAAAGAAAGAGTTAATTTACTCTAAAAAGATCTTCTGCCACTTTCTTGTCTTCCACTCTGCAGACTGTTAATACTATTTGAGCCTGTCTCTAGAGAAGAGCAAGGGCATCATGTTTTTCCCACATCTGTGGCAACTTTGAGCATCTCTTCTGCCTAGACAGGCCTGAGACTAGATATCAAAGCCCTAGCTACACTTCTGTTTTGTATAGGTGACTGATGGATGTATCCTAGCTTATGAATGAGAAATTAACAGATCCTGGTTCCTCAGTGAGTATGGAAGGCATCTTTGCATTTGCATCTTCAGTTCTTTGCAGAGAAAATGACCTGGTCTGGCAAGCTAGAAGACATCTACCTACCTAAAAGGAATTCTATGGATTAAGATGAAATGAGGTTGACTGAAATGTAAAATATTTATTAGCAATCCTGCAAACTGCATCATGTCTTAACATCTTAAGTATCAATCTCTGGGAAGGGTAAACAGTCTTTATAAGTTACTGCTGCTCATTTACGTTATCTTTCATTTCTGGAAATTCAAGCTTATGGATCTTATGTATATTAAACATGTCTTTTGTGTAGGGAAAACAAAGAGTTCTTCTCTGCCTTTTTTTTTCCTCTTTGGAGGGCAATTGGGGTTAAGTAACCTGCCCAAGGTCACACGGCTAGATTTTTGTTTGTGTGAGTTGAGTGTCTGAGGCCGGATCCGAACTCAGGTCCTTCTGACTCCAGGGCCGGCGCTCTACTCACTGCGCCACCTAGCCGCCCCCTTCTCTGCCTTTCTATGGTGTATATTAAATACATTTCACCTCCCCTTTTTTGGGTAGGAAAGCTTTAAGTAATTTCCCGCAGAGTTCCAAGGTGGGAGCATTAAAAAGAGATGACAAAACAAGAGGTTGGACTCTCTCTTTGGAGGCTGGTGTCCCCCAAGTTAAGTCTGAACCTGTTTTGCATGTGTATATGTAGAGGTGGAGAGGGAGAGGGTACAGTGTCCCAGCATTCTGGGCCCAAAATAAGTTACTTCTATATGTCCATAGACCACCTAGTAGACTTCTGTTGGCTAAGCCAGTTTCCAAGGCTTAAATACACAGCCCCCTGGGAAATGTAGTTTGGGTTCTTGATGGAATGATTCACCCAGAGCAATGTGGACTGAGAGGGCAGAGATAAGCTGGCCATAGGAAAAATGGAACAGGTGGTTTGGGGCAGTTGTGGCATTCATCTGGGGCAATGGTCACATGGAACAGGTTGAGGTCATTTTCAACAGTAGCAGCGTCAACAGCAGCAGTTAAGAGACTGCCCTTCTAAGGCAACATGAAGAACGAGGGAAGACAGTGAGAACTGTTGGAGAACTAACTATAACGGTTGTTTTATACCATCGAAGCTCACCTGTATGGTTGGAGTCTTAGTCTGGGTAGGTCCACTGTAGGCAATATGAAGGAGCTGGGCTGTCTATACCACTCCTGACCTCCAAATGTTTGTTCATTAACAAGCATTGGGTTACAATTTGGTTTTGTGTTGTAAGCTGTTTCCTTCATACTGATTTTTCCTCTTTCACTCTATAAAAGTAAGGTTAACCCAGATGTGTGTATTTTCTTCTGTAATTGGTAAGGAAATGTTCTTTCTAGTACAGAGACTGGACTCTATTAGGAGCATGATTTGTGAATCACTTATTCTATATTTCCTTATAATGCTATAAGCTCCTAAAAGCAGGATCTTAAAGGGGAACTCAGGACCATTCACCTCCCTAGAATTAAAGAGCCTAATTTTAATCTGGGTATGTGGCTCATTGGTGGAACCCAGGCCGCCCAAGAAGGTGCACCATGTTCGGAAAGATAGCTCCTCCCAGGCACCAGCTGGGAAGAGAGTCTCATATTACTTTTAGTTTATACCGCCATATTGGTAGTAAAGGTTGCTGGGAAATGTAGTTTTCCCAGCTAGAAGGCGCCACAGAAGCACCGAGAGAGGCGGGAGATGTGCAAAGAGAAGCAAGAGAGGGAGAGCAAATACCGTGAGTGGGAGTCAATGGCTGCTGCCACTGATGGACCATTAAACTGACGATAATCATAAGAAGCTGGAACCCTGTCTAGCTTGCTGATCCATTTAAGTTGGGATTTGCCTATATATAACTTGCTATTGCCTAATTGTGCCTGCCTCATGGAAATGTGGGGATGGCAAATGTACCCACTCTTTTGGGTGGGTACATTTGAAGCCAGGCGGTCGAAGGGAATCTTCCCTTCCCTCCCCCCACTCCAGCCCCACTTCCCCCTCCTCAATTCTGTCCCATTTTTCTATCCCTCTCCATCCTGATTCTCTTCTTTATAATTGAGTTTGTACCCACCATATCAGGGCCTGTCATTTACTTGAGATCAAAATGGGGGGGGGTCTGGGCACAGCTTCAGGGGGCTTTTGTATTTCACAGATTATCTACAGTACGATCAGGCAGGCCTGGCATGGGAGACTAAAAGACCTCAGAGTAAAGTTGTAGACAGAAAATTAGTTTAATTCTATTCATGAAACTGTAATTCTCCTAAGAAGAGCCCTCAGATTGAAACTAGGGGCTTCCATAGATTTCCCCTGGAATATGAGCCATTGGAGTCATGGTATCCCTGAAGGTATGAAAGATGGTGTGGGAGGCAAAACTCTGCCTGGGGTGAGGGGGAACTAAGAGAGACTAGAAGAGAAAGTCTCAGCTCCAAGCTGGCTCTGTAGGTATGATTGGTGAAAGTTTAGATTCTAAGTAAGAACACAAACTCTGTCCCCTACTCCCTCACATCGCCCCCCCATCCCAGTTCCAGAGTGAGTTAATGATGTCACCTATGTATATAGTGAAACAGTGACACCTAGTGGTTATGTTCCTATTTTCTTCCCTCCTACTTCTGCCCACCGCCCACTCCCCATGTAAATGATTTAGGGGGATGGACTGTACCATTTTTGTCTTTGTATGCCAAGAGTTAATATAGTACTTGGCATACAGTAGGCACTTAATAAGTGCTTGTTGATTGATGTGGACTAGATGACATCTAGACGGCCAGCTCTAAAACTATGATCTATGAACTTATGATAAAGGACCATGCTCCATAATATTATCAGGTTAATGGGAGAGAGGGGGAACTGATCAAACTGATTAAAGGAAACACCTCCCCAACTCACAAATAAATCCCACCACACATCTCTATGCCTTTTGTAGCATCACCATCAAGTACTATTCTGCCCTGGATAAAACACTATTTGAGGACAATCCTAATATAAAACATGGTCACTAACCACTGGAAGCTTAGTTTTAACATATGAACACCTATAGGAGAAGAGAAATGGTAAAGAAATATTTTATTATTTATTTTATACCATTTTTTAAACTTTTGAAAAATTTAACATGTTTCCTTCCCTTTCCTTACCCTCTTTCACTTATGATTTTTAAATACTTGAATAATAAAAGCTCAGGAGAAAGTTGTAATTGGCTAATAGTTTAGGGAGCAGCTAGATGGCTCAGTGGATAGGACAGCATGCTAGGCCTAGAGTCAGGAAGACCTGAATTCAAAGCTAGCCTTAGACCCTTATTAGCTGTGTGACAAGTCTCTTAACTTCTGTTTGCCTTGTTGTCATTTGAAGAGGACCAATAATGTCATGGGGTGATATCTTAACTTGTTTGTGAATTGAATTTTAGTGAGACAGAGTTACACAAAGTTGTCTGCCTCAGTCTCTCTTCCTGAGTCGTCCAAGTCCAGTGGCAAGACAAAAGTCAGGATGACCCAGGATGCAGAGGATGACCTGGGCATGTTCAACATCTGACCAAGCTCTAAGTACTCCACAGCACCCGCTTCAGCTGCCTTCATGGACCCTGAACAAGTGTCCTCATTTGCCCGTTTCATTGGGGGACGTCTTTACATTTTTAGAGTAGACCCCCCCCAATTCACTGACAGGTGTGTGGCCCTTCAGTTACCCTCAAACCATCTGCAGAGATGGCTTACCAGGGTGCCACAAGTGAGAGCTGGGTGGACAAGAATCAGGCCAACAGGCAACCCTGAAAAGGGCCTGGCAAAACCAAAGGTGCTAGTCTTCCTGAACACCCTATATACTCATCTAATCCAATGGAGAAGGAAATGGCAAACAACTCCAGTAACTCTGCCAAGCAGACCCCAAGGACAACACAGTCTATGGGGTCATGAAGAGTCAGACAGGACTAAACAACAATGGTTTGGGCAACTTTGTGGAAAGCTGATGACCACAAATAAGATGGCCATCTTGGGACCATTCTTATTCACCTGCTCATCTGAATGCTCCTTCCACTCTCTCTGGGAAGATGACTTCTGTTAGCTAGATCAACTTTGACCCCTTAGAACCTAAAATGATTTAGCTCTCGAGAGCATTCTTATTGTGTGCTGTGTAATAGCTGCACCATTTTCTTTGACACCCTTCTTTTCCTGCCTTAGGTAGAGCCTGAAGACTGTATACTTCCCCCTAGTGTTGCTATTGCTGTCTGTTTCACATTACTTTTAACTGAGGCAATTATTATAAAGAAAAAGAAATAAGAGGATGAGAAAGAGTAGTAGAATTTGAAGGCATGGTGCAAAGGAATATAGGCAGATGCTCCATTAAGCAGAAAAGCATAAATTCTAACAGAAGGAGCTGAAACAGAAAAGATCGCGTTCTAGTCCTGGCCCTACCACTCATGAACTGTGTTACCTTAAACTTAGCTGGGGCTTACATGTGCCTGAGTTTTGTTTCCATAATAAAAAATAGACATAATAATACTGGCTTTGCCTATCTTTCAAGGTTTCTTGGAGGAATAAATGAAATGTCAGAAGTGAAAGTACTTTAAAAAGTTAAATGTGCCATATAAAACATTTGCTATGATAAACCCATACTTCTAAGAAAAAAGTAATGTGAGCTATGGCATCACTGGCATGTACAGCATTGTACATGTGATTTTATAACAGCTGCAACTCTACATGAGAGGCTGAATACAAAATGTAACCGTTTAATGCTCCTGTTAGCACACAGTACTCTATTGTTAGCAAGCCCAATTAAATAGCCATGTGTCAGGATTGGTTATTATGGCTTTTAATTTCCAGTTGAGTCTCACTCGTTCTTCAATCCCTCTTTATTCACGTTATAACTGTAAAATAGCCCTAGAGGAGGCACCTGCGCCCTCCTTCAATATCTGTTTTAATCACAGGTGTAATGAAGATAGGTTGTCAGAAATAAAGACAGGAGGAAAGGCAAATCATAGACGTTAGATTTAGAAAAACCCTTAGAAATCATCTAGTTCACTCCCCTCATTTAAAGATAAAGAAATTAAGGCTCCGAGATGTTAAAACAGTAAAACTAAGACTCAAGCCCAGGTCTTTTAGTTCCAAATCCAAGGTTCTTTCTAACCTACCATACTGCCTTTGAGAGATACCAAAGGATAGAAATTCTATATGTAAGCTATTCCTATGTCATAATTATTGACAGTGTCTGCTACTGTGGTACTGAGGTTCTTTCAATGCATGGAATCCATAATAAAATTAGTAGAACATGCTCCTTCAGTTTAAATTACAGTTAGAGGAAGGTTATTTATTAAGCTGGTACAGTAAAAAGGCTTACAGAATAAGGAAGAGGAAGAGCAAGTTATTTGTGTAACCTTGAACAAATTGCTTTCCCAGCTTAATGTATTTCCTCATCTTAGAAAAGAAGTGGGTAAAACTTTAATCTATGATCTCTAAAGTAGTATTTCTAAGTTCCTTCTCTTTCTTGGCTTTTCACTCTTGAGATCAATCCCCAGAGGCTAGGTACTATTGTCAGGTCTTGGGTATAGGCCTTAGGGCCTAGACTTTTCCCTCTAAACTGGCTTCCCACTAACGATCAGCTAGTAGGCACGTTAAGTTCAAAGCAGACATTTTCTTAGATGACACAGTAAAACAGTAGCTACAAAAAAATTCTCCTCATAAATCTTGGGTTCATTCTCCCACAAACACACACAGCATCCATTGGAAGAGTGGGCACAAATAGAATACAGCAGTAATGAGGCACATATACAGGGACTACATATGACCAAGGCAATTCATGTTCCTAGTACTGTAGGACCCTGATGTTCTTTCTCTCCTCATAGGACCCACTCAATATCTCTCCTGGGCAAGTCACCCATCTGCATTCCCAGGGTCCACTCCTGGCCACAGCTTGACTCCTGATTGCCAGAGCTGGCTCTTTATTGGGTTCATATTCAGCCCTCTTTTCTGTTAAGTGTCTCCTGTCTAAAGTTGCTAAACTCTACTCCTTCCCTGCATCCATGTGTGTCCAGAAAGTGTGTATGTCCCTGCTTCCTGGGAGACGCAATGTTTCTCACTGATTAAGTCATTCCATTACAAAATATCATAGTCAATAGGCTACCAACCCCTTTATTTTCTGAAATTACACCTGTCTTTACACTAAGTTTACCACCTCGTTATTTGTGATTACATCTTGGACTGGGACAAATAAGTTGGTCAGGGACCAACTTCCTACTTTTCACTATTAATGCCACATCTTAAGGAGTTTTTTAAAACACCTGTGTGCAAGTTACTTTGTCTTCATCAAAACAAAAAACCACTAAAGCTTTTGCCCTCCAGAAGCTTGTATGCTGTTGATGATTCACCATGTTTACAGATGAGTAAATATAGAATATACAGAATGTAATTTGGTAGGGAAAGAGCACCAATAACCCTACCACAGTCAGGATCTTGTTGGGAAGAGGTGTCACCTGAGCTAAGTGTTGAAGGAAGCCAGTAGTTCCCAGGGGACTCTTTAAGGATTCTTTAGACATGCAAGTATTTTAAATATACTTTTTATTTGCCAACAAAAATCTGACCTATCATTAATCTTATTACTGTCCTCTGAGATGCTTCTTAGGTGCAAGGGATTCAAATCCTGCTTGATGTTAATTACTTCTGTGACCTGGGCAACTCAATCTTCCTAGACCTCAGTTTCCTCATGTGTAAAACAAGGGGATTGGATTACACGACCTCTGAGGTCCTTTCCAGTTCTATGTCTATGATATTATGATGAAGCTTGTAGGCTTTTAATCATCACTCCCTTTTACATACAGCAGGAAGTAAGACACAGAGAAGGAATTATTTGCCCTTCCTTTTTATGGTAAGGTGATTCGTCAGACTTGGTCAAGAGGCTGAGTTGGAGTACAGTAAGTTATTCTCTGTGCTGCATAAAGACACCTTTACCCTACATCCTGCTCTCCTGATTAGGAAGTCCCATCATGGAAACAGCATTTCAAGAGGGCTCAGGCTTTATCTCTTTTATTCCCAGCTCTATTCACTTCCTGAACTTTTGACCTTTACCATCCCACTAGCAGCCTTGCCCCCTTTATGTGTGGTCTTCCCCCATTAGAATATAAGCTCCTTAGAACTCACTATCTGACAAAAATTGCTAGGAAAATTGGAATATAATATGGCAGAAACTGGGCACAGACCAATAGCTAACACAGTATGCCGAAATCAAGTTAAATGGGTGCATGATCTAGGTATAAAGGCTGATACTTAAGCAATATGGGGGAGCAAGGAATCGTTTACCTGTCAGATTTATAGACAAGGGAAGATTTTATGATGAAACAAGAGCTAGAGAGCATTATAAAATGCAAAATGGATAATTTTGATTACATTAAATTGGAAAGTTTCTGTACAAAGCCAATGTAACCAAGATTAAGAGGGAAGAGGGAAATTGGGAAAGAATTTTTACAACTAGTATCTCTGATAAAGGCCTCATTTCTAAAATATACAAAGAATTAAGTCAAATCTATAAGAATACAAGTCATTCCCCAATTGATACATGGTCAAAGGATATGAACAGGCAGTTTTCAGAGAAAGAAATTAAAGATATCTATAAGCATATGAAAAAATGCTCTAAATCACTATTGATTAGAGAAATGCAAATCAAAATAACTCTGAGGTACTACATCTCACTGGCCAGATTGGCTAAGATGACAAAACAGGAAAATTATAAATGCTGGAGAGGATGTGGAAAAATTGAAACACTAATACATTGTTGGTGGAGTTGTGAACTGATCCAACCATCCTGGAGAGCAATCTGGAACTATGCCCAAAGGGCTATAAATAAGTGCATACCCAGCAATACTACTTCTAGGGTTGTATCCCAAAGAGATGGAAGGAAGACCCACATGTACAAAATTATTTATAGCAGCTCTTTTTTGTGGTGGCAAAGAACTGGAAATCAAGGGGATGCCCATCAATTAGGGAATGGTATATGAATGTAATGGAATACTATTGTGCTGTAAGAAATGAGGAGCAGACAGACTTCATAATAACCTAGAGAGACTTATATAAACTGATGTTGAGTGAGAAGAACAGAACCAGGAGAAATTTGTACACAATTACAGACACATCCTATGTGTGACGACTATCTTTGATAGACTGGGCTCCTCTCAGCAATGCAAGGTTATAAGACAACTCCAAATGACTCATGATGGAAAGAGATCCACATTCAGAGAAAGAGATGCAGAGTCTGAATGCAGACTGAAGCAAACTACTTACTCTTTCTCTTTTTTTGTTGTTTTGTTTTCTTTCCTCTTTCCCATTGTTCATTCCATCGGTTATAATCCTTTACAACCTGAGTAATGTTCAGTGTTTGACTGCATGCCGCCATGGGGGATTTGGGGGGAGTGAGAGGGAGGGGGAGAAAATTTGAAACTCAGGGGATTGTGGAAGTGAATGATGTAAACTAGAAGTAAATAAACAAATTCTTTTTTTAAAAAAAGAATATAAGCTCCCCGAGTGTGAAAGCTCTCTGAGAGAAAAGACTATCTAGTTTGCTTGTATTCCTACCTTTGGTGTTTAGCACAGTGCCTGACACATAGTAAATGCTTAATAGATGCCTGTTCTATTTACCTAATGTATCTGTCCAACTATCTGCCATCTATCAACCATCTGTCTCCTATCTATATAGCTATCATTTATCCATGTATCATATATCCATTATCTGTCTATCCATCTGTCCATCTATCATCTATCATCCACCCATTAATCACGTATCTATATTTGTATCATTTATCCATCTATGATCTATCCATCTATTTATCCATTATCCATCTATTATCTATCCATCCTTCCATCCATCCATCCATCCATCCCATCCATCCATCCATCCATCCATCCCATCCATCCATTCATCCTTCCATCCATCCACCCATCCATCCATCCACCCATCCTTCCATCCATCCATCCATCCATCCATCCATCCATCCATCCTTCCATCCATCCACCCATCCTTTCATCCATCCACCCACCCATCCATCCATCCATCCATCCATCCATCCATCCATCCATCCATCCATCCATCCATCCACCCATCCATCCATCCTTCCATCGTTTCATCTGTTCAGGAAGCCCCTTGTCTACACCTCCCCCCTTCACTCATCATTTCCCAGAGCCCTCATCGTAAGCCTATTTTCAGGCTCTACTCTGGAGACCTTCGCTAGGGGGAGAGATTTTCGTTTTTCTCCCAGTTTCCGGGTTCCCAAGGGACTGTCACGTGGGGGCGCGCCTACGTCAGCCCTCGCTCAGCTCTCGCGAGGTTACGTCATCCCGGAAGTAGCTGGCCGCCGTGATTGAGGGGTGCTGCTGGTACCGCGATGTGTGGGGACTGTGTGGAGAAGGAATACCCAAATCGGGTGAGCCGCAGGGCGTGGGGGCTCCCTCCCGTGTTCCCCCTGGCCCGGAGCCCCGATCGCTCCGAGTCTGTAGATGGGGAAGGAAGGGCTGTCCGCGGTGTGCTGAGCGGCCTGGGGCGGGCTGCCCTTTGCCCCGCCCCCGGCGCGGGCAGAGCGCGCCCTCGGGCCTCCCCGTTTCCCTTTAGCAGGTACTGTGACGTACAGGCCGCCCAGGCTGTTCTGACAGCTCTTCGGGGCTCTTTTTCTAAATCATGTTTTACTCAAGGATTGACCCCGACTTCTCAACAGAGTTTTCCTTTTTTCAATCAACAAAAATCCACCTCCCTTCGTCACCCCTTTTGAGAAAGAAAGACAGAATCCCCCTTACAAACACATGTGGACGAGCGGCCTGAATCACTGGCCGCGTCCCCGTCTGCATTCTGAGTCACGAGACCTCTGGAGTGCGGCTTGAGACCACGTGCTCGGCACACAGTAGGCGCTACATAAATGCTTCATCCTCCTGCCTCCCCGAGTCACTGTGAGGAAAGTGCTTTGTCAGCCTTAAAGCGGCGTAAAGGTGACTGTTAAAGATGAGGAGCCGTGAAAAATAAAATTGTAAAGCATTGTCTTGAAAATGAAAAAAAAGTTTAAATCCTCTCGCTGTAAATACCTCATGTAGCAACTTTGTGTGTTTTTTATGCCCGCATTTTTCCTATTTAAAGAGGTTGCACTCAGAGCAGTCCCTGTTTGGAGGAATGTTACGGTTGGGCTGGTACAGCCCGTTCTTGGAGGCAGGGGGATGCCCCGACACATTTAAGATCCCGTGTGACCTTAGGGCAGAGAACTGCAAGTAAGTATTCAGAAGACCTGGGTTCTGATCTCGCCTCTGCTGTTAGTAAACGCGAATTTAGATCTCCTAATATGTACAATAGGACAATGCATCAGACGGCTTAATGTGCAGAAAGTCCTTTGTAAGCTATAAGTGGTATCTTTATGAAGCATAAATAGAAACTTCTCTGGGCTTCAGTTTTTTCAGCTATATCCTTTGAATCTCCTAAGGAGCAGACATTGTGCCCTTGAAACAGTTTAGTATCAGCATAAGGCAATATATGATTATGTCCCAGAAAAGGGTGATAGTCAATTTATGCTGTAGGAGATCAATGTGGACCCCTCCCCTTGTAGTCTTAGATATTTGAAGGAGGAAAGAGCATTCTAGGGCAAGGAGCACCCTGAGGCGACATGGTACAGTGGAAAGAGTACTGGTTTTGCAGCCATAGGGAATGGATTCATATCTTGACTCTGTCATTGCCTGTGTAACCTTAGTCAAATTATTTTTCATCTATGGGCTTCATTTTCTTGATCTGTAACATATTAAAGCTTCTAGCTTTAAAGAAATGATTTTATGATCTTATAACACAAGCAGAAATCGAGGAGATGGGTGAAGAACTCACCTTTCTAGATATTTCATATTACTCTTCCTCATGTATTCTTGTATCCCAGCCAAACTGGTCTGTGTGCTGTTCCTTATACATGCTAACGCCACTTTCCACTTCTGTAAGCTTTACACAGGCTGCCCCACCTCATATTTGAAATGCCCTACTTTCTCAACCTTGGGACCAGTTTGCTTTCAAGATTCAGCTTGTGTGCCTTTCAGAGTTTTTGCTGATTCCCTCTTCTCCCAGCTACTCTGTATCATCAGTGTCTAGCTAAGTGCTTTGATTGTACTAGGCATTTTATAAATTGCTTTGAAAAACTCCACTGAAGGGGAACCCACTTCCCCCTTAGACAGCCCATTTTGTATAGTTTTTTTTTTTTTGGTATAGTTCTGCTTGTTTCAAAATTTTCCTTATGCTTGGGGTGTCTAGGTGGCATAGTGAATAGAGCACCAACCCTGGAGTCAGGAGGACCTGAGTTCAAATCTGGCCTCAGACACTTAACAATTACTAGCTGTGTGACTTTGGGCAAATCACTTAACCCCAATTGCCCTGCCTTCCTCCCTCCAAAAAATTTTTTTTAATTTAAAAAACATTTCCTTATGCTTAACCAAAATATGCTTCTTTGCAACTTTCATTAGCTAACCTGGGATGTGAGATGTTTGGGGAGAACTAGCACCTCTGGTGAAAGGGCTTTCTGAGCCTTTTTCAGAACTGTACATCTTTAGTGTCTGCCTGGCACTTAACTTTCACCTATAGCTCCAGGAAACTGTAGCACCCGCAATCTGGTAAACCGTCTTGGCAGACAGGCTAAATTAGGTGGAGGGTAACTAATGACCACAAACCCATCAGTGAGTTAGCAGGTGTTTACCCCAAGCGACTTCCTCCAGCAGAATGGGCAGATGAGAACAGTTTGTTCCAAAGGCCAGGAAGGCAGCTAAAGCAGGTGCTGTGGAGTGCTTAGAACTTAGACATCAAAGACACCATTTAGGGTCATCACCAGTTGTCCTGACTTTTGTCCTGCTACTGGACTTTGATGACTCTGGAAAAAAAAAAAGCAAGGCTAATGACTGTACAAGTCAATAGCAGGTGAAATCGATCTGATTTCCTTACTTCCCAGTTCCACTCAGCAGCCATGGATCAGGAACAGATAATTAGATGCCACCATCTGAGATTACCGAAAAATAAAGTTTTAAAGGTAGGGAATGACAAAGTGAGGAGGGTAAGGTGCTAGTAAAACAGAGCAAGCCATGGAGTTGAGGCTGGGCACAGGAGGTATGCAAATAGATTGGGAGATTATGATGTCAGAGTACCCAAGATCAAGAGAAGGGTGTAGGGTTAGTGAGAAAAACTGGAGGCTGTGATAAGGAATTTCAAAGTACCAGATCTTGACAGCTAATAAAAAACCATTGAATTTGACAGGTAGGTTATACAAGACTTTCAGTAGCATAGTTTCAGATGAGTAATGAAGGGGTTAAAGAATGTTGAGGAGGGTTGGCTAGGTGGTGCAGTGAATAGAGTACTGGCCCTGGAGTCAGGAGGACCCAAGTTTAAATGCGGCCTCAGACACTTAACTAGCTATGTGACCTTGGGCAAGTCACTTAACCTCAATTGCCCTGCTTTCCTCCCTCCAAAAAGCAAAAATAAAATAAAAAAATAAAGAATGTTGAGGAAATAGAGGCAGCAGATATAAATTGCTCGTATGTGATAGATGGTGGGTATTGAAGGAAGAGAGGAAGGAAAGATAGTGGCTTGATGATGGGAATAAGGTGTTGTATCAAAGGAAAGTGTTAATTAAGATAAAAGAGACATAGTTGTATATATAAAGGTCAAGGGGAAGAAATCAGTAGGGAGGGAAAGATTTAAAATGTTAGCTAGGAAGGGGATAATGGGTTAGTCTAATGGGGAGTTCCAAATCTAGTATGCGTAGGTAGTTGCTAGTTCAGACTGCCAATACATACAATATTTAAATGTTTCTCTTTTGGATATGTACAAATGTCTGGAGGTTTATGATGAGTACATTTCATAGACAAGCAACAAAATGGCCTGAATTCAGTGCAGATGGTGATGTATTTACAATGAGCTCTTGAACAGAATCATGAACCAAATATGAGAATGGACATTATTAGTTTACCAAACCATTTTTTTTACTGAGTTCAGAAACAGACCTTTCTTTCCCCAGAAATTACCTAGTAAACTTGTTTGAAACAAAATTTAACCTAATTTTTCTGTTCTCTAAAACTGTTGTATTAACACATAATTTGGGAATATAAAAATCTTTTCCAGCATAATCCAGAATTTTATCCAGTATGCCATTCGTGTCCATTCTTTGGTCTAAACTGTTCAGCAGTACAAGAACATTCACTAAAATCTCATTAATTTTAACTAGAGAAATCAGTCTTAGTTAATGAAAAGTGACTTTACACATAAAATATTATAATTTTATTACTTTTATATTCTCCACATGCAGTAAGTTATATTAGGCTAACTATTATTCAAACTGTACTCTAATAGAATTCCTTAAAATACCTATAAATGACTTTCAGTACTTAAGTACTCAAATGTTTTGCTTAAAATTTATTATCAAAAGCTCATTTAACAGCTATTTCTGTTGTTACGTCTTCTAAGAAATTCTGAGAGGTTATGACGTATAGATGGGAGACAGAGTTTTTACAGTGACATTCAAATATTTTTTGGCAGTCAATAAACAACAAGAACAACAGGGTCTTATACTGGGTACTTTTTAAAAATCTGTTTTTGTAAATACTTCAAACATTCACACTATTCTTGTTTACATTATTGCACTTTGTACTGTCTGTACAAAAAAATTTGCTCAGCCAAATAAATTCAGTACAGTTCCCTCTCAGAATTACCACAAATTCCTGAAATTAACTTTGCTGTAATATGTTGTGAATTGTATCAGTTCTTATCATCACATTTTTTCTGGAACAGACATTACTCCCAGCAGATGCATATATGTATTTTTTCAAATGCCTAGTCACAACTTAACTGTATTTCCCACTGATACTTATTAACGTGTTGAAATTTATTTTTAAACCTTATCCACTTGTTTCTGGTAACATTTTGAAACTATAATTGTTGTAGGCTGCCTATTATAGAATTGATGTATTCTTTTCCTCCCAGTATAAAGAAGCTCTGTAATATTGCATATGTAAATCCACATTCTCAGAAGTCTGATGATTGCAACTATTCATCATATAGAGGACTCATTGACAAAGGTCCCTTGTAGCTTATCTTCACTGCTTTCAGTGATATGGGGCTCAAAAGCCAAGTCTGGAATCTGTATGGTACATTTATAAATTCAGCTATTCTAAGCACTCGTTTTTTCATAACACAAAAGTTATATTGTATGTCTCTTCTTCCATCATGCCAATTCCTGAAGTTTGCATTTTATAAAGAGATCACATTTTGTGATAAGATCACAGACACCTCTATGGTGGCACTGTTCGGAAATAGGATTGAACTAGGAATAAAAAGACTTTGGTTGGAAGAGTGACTTGCTCACTCAGTAACCATGCAACCGTGTTATTTAACTTCCTTGCCAGGATTATTGTGAGGTTCAGAAGGATATACATGCAAATGTAAATTGTAAATCACTATACAAATATACTTCAAAAGAACTATGAGTTTATTGGTTCCACTTATGTAAAGTTTCTATTTCTTAAAAGATTTTTCTCATGAGTTCTGTCAGCAAAAAAAAAAAATCACCTAGTGATCCCTCCTGTAATGAGCCTCTTCAAATTAAACTACAGCTTGACCTATAGGACTTGCTAAAACTTGGGTTTCATTGGCATATTCTTACAGAACACAGGGTTACCTCCCTGATCTGAGGAATCATGAGAGTAGAATCTTGGTTTCTAGAGATGTAAGATAGTATTCTTGAGGGGAAGCTAGGTGGCACAGTGGATAGGGTGCCAGCCTGGAGTCAAGAAGACTCAGCTTCCTGAGTTCAAATCTGACCTCAGACCACATACTAACTATGTGACTGTGGCAAGTCTCTGCCTCAGTTTCCTCATCTGTAAAATGAGCTGAAGAAAGGAAATGGCAAAGCACTCTAGTATTTTTGCCAAGAAAATCCCAAAAGGGATCACACAGGTTTAGACATGACTGAACAGCAACAAAAGTTTTTGCAGGTATCGGCCTATATATAGTTTTTTGGTCATTTTTATAGTCTCAGAAGTGGAAGGGACCTTAGATGTGAGCAAGTTTGCCAATCCTAATTTTACAGTTGTAGAAACAAGCCCAGAAGAAGCTATAACTTGCCTGATACGATGCAGCTATTGGCAAAGCTGGAACTAGAACTCAGTTCTAGTTAGGAGTTCAGTGTTCTTTCCACTGCACCATGCAGTTTCCCAGACCTAGAGAGAAAACTGATCATCATCCCATTCCTTCTTTCATAGATCCATCAATAGGCATTTTTCTACCTTGTTTTTCCTTTTCTTTTATTGTGGTCTAAAATTTTAATCAAATGTAAAGTTCTTATCAACTGAAAATGTGTTCTTTGCTCCAGAGCAGTAACTCAATATGCCTATGATTGAATATGATCCCTTCATATATGTGTGTGTGTGTGTGTGTATATAAAATACAAATTTTATAAAACATAATTCACAGGGCTGTTGGCATGATTACATTTTCCTGAGGTTGTTAGTTAGAAAGTGATGGAGAACATAACCTTTTAATTATTAAAAAGCCTCTGGGGAAAACTTCCTTTTGAACCAAATGCCAAAAATATTTTTATGAAGCATTACCACAAATAGCGTAACAAACTCCATCTATTTTGTATTTGTGTTCTGTCTCATGGATTATAGGCCTCTTGTTTTCTCCTCCCTATACATTATCACTCCAATCTGGAACTTTTAACCCAGGGATCATGTTTGATTGAGTTGTGATTATATCAAGAACTAAGAGAAGAGCTATTTTAAAGTTCAACTGAGTACCTTACAAGTAGAATTAGAAGGCATGGCAAAGTGGATAATACCCTGGATTTGAGAGTCAGGGAAACCAGGCTTTGGATGCTGTATCAGACCTAGACATAGCTGTGTCACCCTGGACAAGTCACTTCACCTCAGTTTATTCTTCTTTAAAGCTACTCAACAAGCATTTACTAATCATCTCATAGGTATCAGAAACTGTGCTGGACAATTGAAATTAAAAAAAAAAAAACCCTACCCTATGTCTCCTTATTCTCAAGGAACTTGCATTTGAGAAATGAGGCCTTTATCAGAGATATTTGTTGCAAACATTTCCCCCCAATTTTATGCATTTCTTATAATTTTGGTTGTGCTGGTTTTGTTTGTGCAAAAAGTTTTAAATTTTATATAATCAAAATTATCTTACATTTTGCAATCCTCTCTATCTTTTCTTTGGTCCTAAATTCTTCCCTTATCAATAAATCTTTTCCATGCTCTCCTAATTTGTTTATGGTATCATTCTTTGTGTAAATCATGTATCCATTTTGACCTTATCTTGGTATATGGTATGAAATATTGATCTGTACCTAGTTTCTGCCATACTGTTTTCCAGTTTTTCCAGTAGTTTTTGTCAAATAATGAGTTTTTGTTCCAAAAGCTTGGCTTATCATATATTGGATTACTGTGGTCATTTATTATAGTGTAGTATGTCTCTAATCTATTCTACTATTTTACCACTCTGTTTCTTAGCCAGTATCAGATTGTTTTGATAATATTACAGTTTATTTTTTATAATCCAGTTTGAGATCTGGTACAGCTAGACCTCCTTCCTTCATGTTTTTTTTTCATTGATTCCTTTGATATCCTTGACATTTTGTTCTTCCAGGTGGATTTTGTTGTTATTTTTTCTAGTTCTATAAAATAATTTTTTTGGTAGTTTGATTGGTTTGGCACTAAATAAATAGATTTAGGTAGAATTGTCATTTTTATTATATCGGCTTGGCCTACCCATGAGCAATTAATATTTTTCCAGTTGCTTAGATCTGACTTTATTTGTGTGATTAGTGTTTTGTAGTTGTCTTCATATAATTCTTGGGTTTGTCCTGGCAGGTAGATTCCTAATTATTTTATATTTTCTAGAGTTATTTTATTAATTTTTATTTATATCATATTTTATTTTCCCCCAATTACATGTAAAAACAGTTTTTAAACATTCCTTTTTAAAACTTTGACTCATGTTCCACCTCCTCCAATTCATATAAAAGGCAACTCTGAAGAAACTTTGGAGCTACAGAACCCACAAAATGACACAGAGAAGCTAACCTCCCACTGAGGACAGCCTGGCAGGCCTGCAGAAAGCGGCCAGCATAGTATATGGGCACTGACCCCAGTGTGAGCTGGAGGTTTTAGCTTCAGGGCAGGCCTGACCAGCTGCTGTGGCAGTTTCCAGAATTATCAACACATAGATGCTAAGGACAAAGTGAGAGGTCAGTGCAGTGTGGACTTTGGGATCCAGTAGTTGGGAATGCAGTCAGCCTTTGCCCTGGGGGTGAGAAGTGGCTGAGGTACAATGGCCATGCAGCCTCAGCCACATGACTGCTTCAGCTCCTGGCCTGTAGATTATAGGGGGACCAAGCAACCAGTCTGAAGGATAATCCCTCTTGCTTTAACCTGCTTGGATCTGGATTATGGTCTAGGGTAGAGTTCCTGGGGTGTGCGACCAGCTTGCCAGAGTGTGTGGACGCTTCAGAGAGGGCATCCAAGTAATACCTCTGGCAACTGAGAAAGCCCTTGTGATTGACACGAAGCTCCCCTGTCTGGTAGCAAAGTCCTGCTGTGGCAAAAAGCCTAAAAGTCAAGTAATTAAGTGGCAACATGAGCAGGCAAAGGAAGCAAAGCAAACAGAGCAACCCAAATTTACACTCCTATTTTGGGGACATAAAGGATCAAAGCATGGAACAGGAGGAAGACAGTGAAGTCAGAACTCCTGCACCAAAAGCTTTCAAGAAAAATACGGGCTGGTTACAGGCCATAGAGAATGGTCTTAAGAAGGATTTTGAAAATCAAATAAGAGAAGTGGAGGAAAAACTGGGAAGAGAAATGAGAATGGTGCAAGAAAATGAGAGTCAACAACCTGACTGAAGAAAATAACACTTTAAAAAATAGACTAACTCAAATGGCAAAAGAGGCCCAAAAAGGCAATGAGAGAAGAATACCTTAAAAAGCTGCATTTGCCAGATGGAAAAAGAACCACAAAAGCTCACTGAAGAGAATCATTCCTTCAGAATTAGAGTAAATGGAAAGTAGTGACTTTATGAGAAGTCAAGTTACTATTAAACATATCCAACATTGGAAAACCACTGACCTGGAAAATAGATCCAGGAGAGATAATTTTAAAATTATTGGACTGCCTGAAAGCCATGATCAAAAAAAAGAACCTAGAAATCATTCTTCAAGAAATTCTCAAGGAAAATTGCCCTGATGTTTCAGACCCAGAGGGGGAAATAGAGGTTGCTAGAATCTACCTATCACCTCCTGAAAAAGATGCCCAAAAGAAAACTCCTAGGAATATAATAGCCAGGTTCCGGAGTTACCAGATCAAGGAGAAAATATTAAAAGCAGCCAGGAAGAAACAATTTGAATCCTGTGGAAACACAGGATCTGGTAGCTTCTACACTGAGGGATTGAAGGGCTTGGAATATGATATTCTGGAGGTCAAAGGAGCTGGGATTAAAACCAAGAATCACCTACCCAGCAAAACTGAGTATCATGTTTCAGGGGAAAATTCAATGGTCATTCAATGGAATAGAGGACTTTCAAGCATTCTTGATGAAAAACCAGAGTTGAATAGAAAATTTGACATTCAGATACAAGAAGCAAGAGAAGCATGAGAAGGTAAATAGGGAAAAGAAATCATAAGGAACTTATCAAAGTTGAATTATTTATATCCCTACATGGGAAAATAATTGTAACTGATGAAACTTTTCTCAGTATGAGAATAGTTGAAGGGAATAGAAGTGTGTATGTGTGTGTATAGATACATATATGTCTATATAGGAGGGTATATGGACCTATGAATACATGTGAATGTGTATATATATATATATATATATATGTGTGTGTGTGTGTGTGTGTGTGTGTGTGTGTGTGTGTGTGTGTACAGGTATACGTAGAGGGCACAGGACCAATTTAATAGGAAGGGATGGTACTTAAAAGGTTAAATTAAGATGTGAGAGAGAAATATAATGAGAGAAGATGGGGAGAGACAGAATGGGGTAAACTATCATATAGAAGAGGCAAGAGAAAATGGGTACAATGGAGGGGAAGAACAGGAAGGCAAAAGGGAATGAGTCAACCTTATTCTCATTGAATTTGTCTTAGGGAGGGAATGACATACACACTAAATAGGGTGTCTCACCCTACAGGAGAGTAGGGGGAAGGGGATGAGAAGGGAATGATGGAAGGGAGGCAGGCTTGGGGCAGGGGAGGGAAGTTGGAAGCACCTACTTTTGGAAAGGGACAAGATCAAAGTAGACAATAGAATAGATGGGAGGTGGGATAGGAGGGAGGGAAATAAAGTCAGTCTTTTAGAATATATCCACTATGGAAATGTTTTGCATAGCTACATATGTATAACCTATACTGAACTGCTTATCTTCTCAGTAAGGGTGGGTGATAAGGGAGGAAGGGAATGAATCTGGAATTCAAAGTTTTAAAACCACACGTTTAAAATATATATATACACATACATACATATACTATTATTAATATTATTTTACATGTAATTGGGAAATAAGATATACAGGCACTGGGGCATGGAGATCCACCATGCCCTACTGGAAAAGTCGAAGGGGGTATGGAGGAAGATCGGGGAGAGAGCAGATTGGAGAAGAAGGATATCCTGTGGGACCTCTATTTTGGGGTGATGGGTAGGGGAAAAACAGGGAGAAAATTTGTAGCTCAAAATCTTGCAGAAATGAATGATGTAAATTAGAAGTTAGTAAGGCATTTGATTAAAGGAAAAAAAGAACTTTGACTCACAAATTCTCTCCTTTCCTCCATTATCACCCCTCCCCGCCACATTTAGAAGGTAAGCAATTTTATGTAGGTTACACATGTGTCGTCATGAAAAACATATTTCCCTGTTAGTCGTGTGAAAGAAAACAGACAAAAAGCCTCCAGAAAAATAAAAAAGGTTAAAAAAAAGAATGCTTCAATTTGTATTCAGACACCATCAGTTCTTTCTCTGGAGATGGATAACATTTTTCAGCATAAGTCCTTCAGAGTTCTTTTAGATCATTGTGTTGCTGAGAATAGCTAAGTCATTCACTGCTAATCTTACAGTGTTGCTGTTATTTTGTATACAGTACATTTCACTTTGTCTCAGCTCATCTAAATCTTCCCAGGTTTTTCTGAGAGCATCCTGCTCCTCATTTCTTATAGCACAATAGCATTCCATCACACTCACACAGCACGATTTGTTTAGCCATTCCCCAATGGATGGGCATCCTCTCAATTTCTAGTTCTTTGCCACTGAAAAAGATCTGCTATAAATATTTTTGTATATATAAGTCCTTCTACTTTTATCTCTTTTGAGATACAGACTTAGGAGTGGTATTTCTAGGTCAAAAGGTATGCATGTTTTTATGGCCCTTTGGGCATAGTTCCTAATTGCTCTTAAAAAAATGGTTTTTGCCATTCTAATGGATAGCTAATTCTCTGAACTCCAGTTTGATATAGAGAGAGTCATGGCCCTTTATGGAATGTTGTTTGGTACAGTTTTCAAGTGAACGAATTTGGGGTCATGATTTTGTCTAAAAGCCTTGTCTCCATGTTCTTTGAAAATTTTTTCACTAGTAATTTTGAAGGGAATATTTCATTCTTTAAATATTATGGTATCTAAATGCTACATCAGATTAAAAAGAATTTGTTTTTTCTTTAATTTTTGGTATTTTAGGGTAACACCTGCCTGGAGAATGGATCTTTTTTGCTGAACTACATAGGCTGTGCAATGTGCAATAAACGGGATTTTATGCTGATTGCAAACAAATCCATGAAAGAGGAAGATGGAGAAGAAATAGTTACCTATGATCGTAAGCAGGTTTTGTTTTCTTAATTATTGACCATTTGTTGGTAAATTTTAGTTTAATCAAGCTAATCTATTATTTAAATAGAACTTTAGGTTTAAGATTTTGTGTTGCGGTGAAGTGCTTTGTTAAGCTTTTAAGAGGAAAGTACACTAAAAGCCTCATTTTTGTAAAATTGTTAGGGAAAAGCAATAGGAAGTAGGAGAACACAGGACAGAAGAACTTCTTTTGAGTTCTGGCTATGACCAGAACTCGAGTCATTTAATCTCCATGAATTTCATTTCCTCACCTATAAATAGGACTGTTCACCTACAGGACAAGCAGTGCCCTAAGCATTAAAAATAATATTAAGGGTTGCTTTTCCAGTACTTTGTGAAGCCCCTAGTTTATTCTGTAAACCTGAAAAAGCCCTAACATCCTTTCCCCATATCTTGAATCTGTACCCCAAAAATTGCTTTTTTCTCCCTTATCCTTTTTTCTAGGTCCTTTAATTTTGTTTTTTAAAGCAATTGGGGTTAAGTAACTTGCTCAAGGTTACATGGCTAGTCATTATTTGTGTGTGGGTGCTCATTTTCTGAGGCCGGATCCGATCCCAGGTCATCCCAACTCCTGGGCCGGCGTTCTTACTCACTGTGCCACCTAGCCTCCCCTAGGTCCTTTAATTTTTAAACTGTATCCTCCTGCCTATCCTTACATCCTTAAACCATAAAGAATTTCTTTTGTCTTCCTCATCCTGGCCTGTCTTTGATCTTTAGCCCCCATAACCCCTAACAACTATATCATCATTCTGAAACCTCTATGTAAGCATAACCCTTCCAGATAGCGGGGTCTCACTTAGCTTTCTTGCTAAGGATGCCTGTGATGCTTTTTCACATAAAATACGAAGCTCCCATTGGCTAAAAGAGAAGGTCTAAGTGAATTCTTTCACACCTGAACCAGCTCTCCCAACTTTAAACCTCATCATAAGGCAAGTTCTTTGAAAATTGTACAGAACTATCTAAGTGTGAGCTTCTGTTATTTAAAAAAAATGTAAACTCATCAAGAGTAAAGATTGTTTCATTTTTTTTATTTTTATGTGTCCAGCATATAGCACAATGCCTGGGATATAGTAGATACTTTAATAAATGCTGATTGATTGATTCTCCATGAAGAGATTTCCCAAATAATTGAAGTCTTCACAAATATGAGGCAGAGACATTTGCCTGTAGGGTCAAAGTTAAAGGGACAGAAAACATATAAAATATTCATTTACTGTCCCAAGCGCACCTTGCCCTTAAAATAGTGGGGCATAATTTTATATATATTAGCCTCAGTTGTAGATTAGTTGGTTATGGTGCTATACTGTAGGGTTGATTGCCCCAGGTTGCTGTACTATTTGAGTTCTTATTATATGTCCTTTTTAATTTTGCTGTCACCTTCCTCACTTTTCCTGAACTTTCAGTGGATCTGCTTCTAATAGGATCTCATCATTGTCTTCTGGTCTGTTCTTTCTAATATTCTGTGCTTGGGGATGCCAAATTTTAAAGAAAATCAAATAACTTAGCTTATTTACTTACAATTATGTATAAAGTGAAAAGAAATAGTCCCAAAATGAGGGCCATAAGGTCTTTCATCTGAGTCAAGTATATGAATTTATTGCATGAATTTTATGACAACTCTTTTTTCTATTGAGAACCTTTTGGGGAGGCTTATTTCCAGGTTCTTAATTGTCTTAGATTTTCAAAGTAAGCAGATAATTGGAATAAGTGATGAATTAGTCTCAATAAAGGTTTTGGGGTTGGGAGAGGAATGGGTAGCAACCCTTTAAAATAGATCCAGGCAATTGGTAAGATAGTGTGATTTTTTTTTAAAGCTCTCCTTTTCCTTTGTGTATCCTTCTAAACTTTTTTTAACCATTAAATTCACCTTAAATGTCTGAAGTAAATCCTAATTACCGAACCCTCATTCTGATTAATCATTTTTAGTTCTTTGGTAAATTTTTTTAGAAAAGAAAAAAAAAACCATTGCCCTGTATACAGCAGAACATGACAGGATTCGATATAAAACAGTCAATTTCCATTTCAAGACAGCCTATATATAATAAATGATACACATTGTTTTCAAAGCTACCTAGCTTTTCTTTGCTTCCTTGTAGGTTTTCTTTTGTTATCTGCTATGTACCTTTTACTTTATTTTTCCCCTCCCTTTTCCCCTCCTCCCTTCCCTAAAGAAGGCTATAATTAAGAGTAAATGTGTGTGTGTGTAAATGTATATTCACATATATACAGATATCTATAAAAATATACATATATATGCACATATATGCAATATGCTTATTTTCATTTGTCATCTGTTTATCTGAAGGTGGATAGCTTCTTCCTTCATAGATCCAAGTCTTTCCTTGTTTTTCTAAATCAACCAACTCATCATTTCCTACACCACAGCAATATTCTAATCCAATCACATCCTATTTGAGAGATTGTCTATTGAAGTTTTTTTTTTTCCCAGTTTTCGGTTTTATTTATACAATAAAATGTTAATTTAAAGTAATCAGAATTATACATTTTAACAGTTTCTTACCTTATAATATAGTTTAATACCATCTCATTTTTGAAAATAAATATCTTTTATACATTTGTGCAAGTACCGTGAGTTTGAAAGTTGCATTTAAATCTGTGTTCAGTGTTCACGAAACTGGATGTGGAATTGGTGCAATCCTTTGACTGTTTTTTGTGTCAAATTATATTGCAATGAAAAACAATGGACGGTACGATTTTCCTGTTTTGAAGAAAAGTATTTTCCTTTATACTCTGTTTTTCTTTGAAAAAAAATTCAGTTGTACATTTTATCTTACACTAATAGTTATATTTTTCACAGAGAAAATATTGTGGTTATAATTGTTTCATATATCTTTGTAATATACTTTGCATTGTTTCCAGTAAACCTTACTCATTTAAAAAAAAAACAACTGTGTTCACTGATTGCCTTGTGACTTTGAATGAGAATTCTATATACTTTCAGGCTACAATGTTAGTTCTTTAATTGTAAAATGGTACAATGGTACATATCTGTTTGTAGATATAACAAATTTCCTTATGTGTCCCATAAAATAAATAGAGCTAAGATTCTTTTAAAGCACTTGCCATGTAAAGAGAAAAATGTTACTATTCTAAGGCAAATGAAATGTGTCATGTTTCCCATTTGTCTTGCAGATGTGTGTAAGAATTGTCATCACATTGTAGCCAGGCATGAGTATACATTCAGTGTCATGGATGAATATCAGGTAAATATCTTAAGTTTTGGGGGAAAAATTTTTTTAATATTCTATAAAAACCTAGGTACAGTTATTATAAGATACTAACAAATAAAATTATAGATTTACAGAACCTGAGGGGACATCAGAAAGCACATATTCTTGAGCTGGAATCTTTTCTATTATCGTTCCCAAATGTGATTGTGTAGACTTCACTTAAAGACCTAGGATACTAAAGAATTCATCACCTCCTAAGGCTGCCCATTATACTTTTGGACAGCTCTCATTTTCAGTTGTTTAAAATAGCTCTTTGTAGCTCCCACCCATTAGTCTTGTTTCAGACTTCCAGGGCCAAGTAAAACCAGCACAGTTCCTTCCTAACATGGCAGCCCTTCAGCTGGTAAAAATCGCCATATTGTCCACCTTGAATCTACTGTTCTCCATACTTTCTTCTGTCTAATCCTCTTAAAACTTCATTTTAAGTCTTATCAACATCCTGGTCATCCTTTTCTAGGTTAAATTGATTTCTTCAGTTTAACAATGACTTTTCTAAGATATAGTGTCCAGAACTAAACTAAGCAGATTGGATTAGGATATAATCTCTCTCATTCTAGACGTGATATTTATGTTGATGCAGATAAAGACAAAATAGCTTTTTTAGTTGCTACCAAAAGATTTTAGTTCCCTAAACCGCCAGGATCCTTTTTTTATGAACTATTATTTAGCCATTCCCCTCTCCCTTGATAGTTGTGTCATTGAGTTGTTTTTTATTTGTGTTGGATTTAACATTTATCCATATTAAACTTCATCTTATTATATTTTATCCGTTGTTCTAACTTGTCAAGATCTTTTGGTTTCCCAGCCTTGGCATCCAGCTTGGTAGCTCTTCTTGCCAGCACCATGTCTACAAACTTTATATGCATGCCATCTAAGCCTTCATCCAGGGCATTTGTTCATGGGTTCTTAAACTGGGGTCTTTGACTTTGGATGAAAGAAATGACATCTTTATTTTCACTAACCTTCAACTGAGATACGTAATTTCTTCCAGTTATTTAAAAATATTATTCTGAGAAGTCCGTGGTCTTCACCTGACTGCCAGCCCTGAGATGAACTTTAAAAAGAAAACATCTCTTCCTGCCTGCATCTTTGTCTGAATTTAGAGTAAAACTCCAGATGTGAATGAATCTGGGCAAAGCCATTCCCATTGGAAAAGCGAGTCAAAGCATGTGCCCTGCTGTTCCTGGGCCAGGATTGCTATCCTTAACAAATATTACATTAGGAAGGATATTTCATGTGCCTGTTCATGTGACTACTAATGTACCTTTTTAAAAATTGTCTGGCTGTCATGGACAACTATTGTAGTTGTAGTATTGACCCCTGCGTAGCCACAGGGATATCATTGTAGCTGCATGTCAAACCTGATGTTGTGATAAAGAAGCTACGAAAGAAGGTGTATAGTGTTGAGCAGCCCTACAGTCTTCTTTCTGGTAACAGCAAGATAGGGATTTTCATAACGTGACATTTACGGCTAAATAAGCAAAAACCAGCGTCTTATTTTTGGAACAAGCGTCAGGCGTAAATTAGGTCCAGAAAAGCAGAATTGCCTTGCTTGTAGGAAACCGTGTATGTGAAGACCTACAAAGTAGTGTCATCTTTACAACACAGTTTTGTAGTTAGGAGGGACTTCGCTTCCTATCTGATCCCTCATACTCAGAAAGGAGCCGCCATTACCACATGCCTGAGAAGTGACTGTCCTTCCTATGCTGGAGGACCTCCAAGACTGGAGAACCTGTCACTTTCAGAGGAGCCCGTTCTGATTTTGAACAGTCTCAACTTGCCCCTGTGTAGCTTTCACCTGTTCTCCTATGTCTGCCCTGTGGTGCCAAACAGAACAGAGCTAATGTTTCTTCCGTGTGACTTCCCTTCAAATATCTGAAGATGGCTGGTTATCTTATCACCACTGGAAAGAATGCTGTCTCAGTGAATAGCACACCAGCCCTGGAATCAGGAGGACCTGAGTTCAAATTCGGCCTCAGACACTTGACACACTTACTAGCTGTGTGACTTTGGGCAAGTCATTTAACTCCAATTGCCCTCCAAAAAGCAAGAACACTATCTTTGGAGTTAAAGGACTTGGTTCAAATCCTACCTCCTCTACTACAACTGCTATCACTACTACCTCTACAACCTTTGACCTTAGGAAAATCTCTTAACCTTTCTGGGCCTCAATTTTCTCATCTATAAAATGAGCAGCTATACAAATCTGTAAAAATGATCTCCAGGGTCTCTTCCAGCTCTAAAATTAAGATCATATATTCCCCATTTTGTGTACTAACTTAAAGAAATTTGATTTGGGTGGTTTTTCAATACTACGTAAAGCCAGCTTACTGATACAAGGGCTTATATTTGTTCAATTATCAGACCCAAACCAAGTCCTAGAATTTTGGCTCTGAATTACTATTCTAGTCCATCATAATAGTTCCATTCTCCAAATTTCTTTTGTAATATCAGTATCACATGATTTTTTCTTAGTTATTTCACATGCATTAAAAAAAAAACACTTTGTTTATAAGCTTCTTAAGGGCAGGAAGAATATTTTTTCATTTTATGTTACCTACAGCATCATTGATACCTAATAAACATTTATTGGTAGATTGTGATTAACTGGTTGAATGTAACCTCAGTTGTTTCCACAAATTCAGTCAAGCTCCAAAGGAGCAGCTCTCTCTCTCTCTGACTTCTTTGTTTCTTTCAGTGACATTTACCTACCCAGTCACTCATACTTTCACACTTCCAACATCTGATCGAATTCTAGATCCTATTGATTCTGCCTCTACAATATATCTCCCATCTAGGTGATTAAAAGTGCCAAGAGACATAGTTTCTGTGTAATTTAATCATTTTGTTAATAAGGTCAGCACATTTATTAATAAAAGGATGGTCATTTGGTCATTGAGCCACTGGGCTCAGGGCTTATATATTCTTTTGGAAGAGGAGTGTCAGTCAACTCTAGTTAACAATTAATGAGAAAAAAAATATTATAGGGAGGGGCTGTAATGGGAATGAGAATTTGAAGATCTTCCCTGCCCCTTAATAGACCTAGGGGGGAGTTTGAACCTCCCCTGCTGTGAAAATAAACTCTGCCCCCTGATGGGCTGAATGTAGACACATGGAGCCTGTGGTGGGAGCAGTTTGCTGAGGAGAAGCAGAACTACAGAGAAGCTGGGAAAGAGTGAGTCTGACAGTTGGAGACGCTTAGGGACAGAGGAGCTCAGGCAAGGAGATAGAGTTTTGTGAGTAAATATTGATCTTGTATTGGTTTGTGGGAAGACTAAAGGATGCTGTGGTGTTGGTACTATGATGGAATTGGCTTACTGGTTTTAGGATTTGGTTTTCAGGTGTCTAAATAAATCCTTCAGCTTTATCCTCTATCTGGAGAGTCTGGCATATTTTGCAATCGAATATCATGTGATACTTATAGTCATGGTCTTTATCGTGATCGTGGGCACTATAAATATTGCATTGGTGCTATAGGGGCTGAGAGTGACATCATGTCACACTTGGACCAAGAGACATATCTCTGTACCCACACTATCCCCCAGCCTTGGGAAATCTATTTTAAAAATTTCTGCCCCTCCAAAGCCTGAGCAGAACACAATGGCTACTCCACCTAGGTGGGATCTTTCTTTTTTTTTTTTTTGGCTGAGGCAGTTGGGGTTAAGTGACTTGCCCAGGGTTGCATAGCTAGTTAAGTGTTAAGTGTCTGAGGTCAGATTTGAATTCAGGTTCTCCTGACTTCAGGGCCAGTGCTCTACCCACTGCGCCACCTAGCTGCCCCAACCTAAGTGGGATCTTGAACAAGAAAGCTAGTTCACTCTCATTATCAGCAATGTCCTTCAGGAAACTGAACTCTTTAAAATCAGGACTTTAGAAAAAGAGGGGAACTCTGGATCTCCCCAAATTGGTTATTAATTTGGTTAATTAATTAATATTGTTTATTAATAATCTTACATCATTACCTTTGTTTCTGTTCCCTCTGAACATCACCCTATTTAAGGACCTCTTACCTGAGGTATTGTAATAACTTTTGACCAGTTGCCCACTTTCAGACTCTCCCTTCTGTGGTTTGTTCTTTAGATCACTAGTAGATTCATCTTTTTTATATACAAAGCTAGTAGTGTCCATCTTGTGCTCAAAACCCTGCAAGGGACCCTTCCTAAAGAAAGTTCATACTCCTTAACTCTGAATTAAAGGTTCTTCATGGTCTACCTCCAGACTACCTCTCTAGACTTTCTTCTATGTGCTTCTACATGCTTTAGCCAAACTACATTACTCAGTGTTTTGCAAATGTCTAGTGCTTTCTGCCCTTGTTTATTCTTTTCTTTAGAACAAATAGAATACCTTTCTCTCCTCCTGCCTCTGACTTTTTAAGTCCAGCCCATCTTTGTTCATCTCAAATATCACATCCTCTATAAAATGTTCTTTGTTCTCTGCCCTCACTCAGAAATTGTTTTCCTTCCTCTGACCTCAAACCTCCTGGCTTCCCTGGCTTCCTTCAAGTCTCAGCTAAAATTCCACCTTCCACAAAAAAGCCTTTCCTTGCCCCCCCTCAATGCTAATGCCCTCTTCTAAGATCACTCTCACTTTATCCTAAATATAACTTATTTATGTACATAATTGTTTACATGTTGTCTCTCTTATTAGATTGTGAGCCCCTTGCAAGCAGGGGCTGCTTTTGCTTTTCATTGTATCCCCAGCATGTAGCACAGTGCTTGGCACATAGTAATTACTTAATAAATTCTTCTTGGCTTGACTTTGCTTTATATCTCTTTTTATGCATCATATTCTACATATTCTATTTTACATATGTTTTATATCTCTTACCATACTGCAAATTTCATGAAGCCAAGAACCCTAATATTTATCTTTAAAGCTCCCCTAGCACCTTGTTCTCTGTATATAGTAAATGATAAATATTAAAGGTTGAATTGAAAAACCAAAAGGTCCTGAGCTCAAATCTGGATTCTCACTCTCCGCTCAACCCCTCACCCCAACATAATCATTTATGTATAATTTATTGAACCCAACATAAACCACTCTGCTTTGAGGTAATGAATGGAGCTTCAGACTATTTCCTTTGTATGAAAGGCTCTGGAGATAGGTGTGGCATAAAATAAGGCAGTGCCAATGTTTTGGAAAAAACTGATATAGAAAGCATGTTTATGCCAGTTTTTAGGTAAAAGCTCTTACAAAATAGAATCAAAGCTACCAAGTGAGCCTCTGGGTGTCCCAAGGGTAAATATACATTTTGTCTTGTTCTAGGAATATACCATGCTGTGTCTGCTGTGTGGCAAAGCAGAAGATTCTATCAGCGTCCTCCCTGATGACCCCCGACAGATGGCTCCGTTGTTCTGAACATCCTGTTGCAGTTTTACTGTAGCAGCATCACTTTGCTGGCTTAGAATGCTTGAAACCCTGATAGTTTCACATTTTGTTTTCAGTTCAGATGGTTTGCTTGGTTCTCAAAGTTTGGAATTGGCTATGCTGAAAGAAAAAAATATTCCAAGGAGGTGCTCTTCCCTAAAGCTGAGCCCTAGCAGAGCCTCCTGCTGACACAAGTCAGAATGGACTAGCAGCTGCATGTCTCTGGAAGAAATAAAATGACTTAAATTGCCCCAACAAGTATATCTGTAGAGGAGGAATGAAATGTCTCTCCTTGTGTAATAGAATAAATACTGGCCTACAAATCAGAAGACATGTCATAGGCTCATCCACTAAGATGAACCAGAATCACTTCTCTGGGCCCCGGTTTTCTCATCTGTAAAATACAAATGATAGCTCTTGTTCTACCTTCCGTATGTTGTTGTGGAAATTGTGTATGTGATAGCAGTCTGAAAACCGTAAAAGCATTCTACAGACCATGGGTTTGGAATCAAGGGTCCTGGGTCTGTGTCTGATTCTGCTAGTTTACTTGCTGTATGATTTGGGGCAGTTCAGTTGATCTCTCTAGGCCCCAATTTCTTCATCTGTAAAATGAGGTCCTTTCTAAATCTTTGATCATATGATCTCTCTTACACATTTTAAAACTTACATATATGAAAGACTTGGTAATACCAAACCATACCTTTTAAGATTTAGAGGTGAGGAAAGAAGGAGTAAACTGATAGTACCAGGGAAAAAACTTTCAGCAGGCCTCTATAAGCATGAAGTAAATCTCTGGTGAGTTTGGGAGGTTTCAAATCCCAGTGACAACACTCATGGGAATCCTGTAACTAGATAGTAACCAGCTGTTGTTTTATTCTTGGAAAATGTTTGCACTTTCTTGCATACCTATATCTGACCCAAGTGTTACTGCCACATGATAACATTCGTCCTTGGTAGCAAAGAAAGTTCCCCATTAAGAACCCAGCAAGACATTTTTTAAAAAACCTTGGTAGATGAAAACCAGGCCTATTAAAGACACTGACTGTTTAGAACTTTTCATTGTGCCCAAATTAGCTATTTGGGGCTTAAGAGGAAGATATTCTTCACTCTAGCTTTACCTTTATAACGTATTTTTGTTCTGGATTTTTTACGTTGAAGCATAAACCCATTTTATGTTTCTCCAACATTAGGTCAGTCATGATATAGTGTTTCAGTTTCTAAAGTAAAACAAAATGCTTTTTTTACCAAGATAGAACAGATATTAGTATTTTATTATTTTTTTTAACATTATTCTGTGCAGTGAGTCTGACAGAAAGAGAAAACCCCTTGAACTAAAGCTTTTTAATGGAAACTTGTTATAGTGAAAAGAGCATTGAAGTCAAATCCAGAAGTTTGGGTTCAAGTCTTGGCTCCATCCCTTAGTAATTGTGTGACCTTGGGCAAGTCACCTATCTTCCCAGCCTCAGTTTTTGCCTCTCTAAAATGAAGGATGCTAGTTTACCTCTAAGGTTCCTTACAACTCTAAATATTCTGTAATCTGTTTTGTCTTCCTACCAAGGTGAGAGGGATAATGAGCTAAAATCTCTGGTTTCTGTTTTGCTTTGTGGGACTGAAGAATGAAAGGAACATGGGGAAGATAGCAGACTTCTAGTCTTGGAGGTTCAAGTATGCTTCCATGTGCTAGTTTATGTAGTTCTGAAGCAGAATATGCATATTGGGGCTTATTTCAGACTTCCTCCTCATTTCTCAGTCAGACTTTATGAACAAGGATAAATCACTTATTCTTTATTTCTTATAATGATGAGATTATTATTTGTCAATAAAGATATGAGATGAAAGAGTTCTAGAATTTTAGAACAGAACAGGGGATTTGTATGAATGGATACAGAGTAAAATAAATAGACCCCAAATGATCAGTTTTTGCACAGTGACTATAATAATGTAAATGAAAAGATCACTAAAAAGAAGTTTAATTCCAGGTAACTGAAAAACCAGTGATTGTCTTGGAGAGCAGAGAATGACACACACCTCCTTACAGAGCAGTCACTGCAGTCAGGACCTGGGTTCAGATCCCATGTCTGTTACTTACTTCATATGCCTTGGCAAGTCTTTTAAGCACTATGGGCCTCAATTTCCTTCTTTGTAAAATTCAAGGATTAGACTAAATGGCCTCTGAGATACATTCCAGCTCATCTATGGCCCTATGCTTTTTATAATAGAGAAGAAAGGGGCTATTGATCAATAAAATATTTGTCAAGTGCTTACTATGTGCCAAGCAGCATTAGAGATACAAAAAGAGGAAAGACAGCTCCTGCCCTCAAGGAGCTTACACTCTACTGGGAGACAACATGCAAACAAATATGTGCAAAGCAATCTATTTTCAGGACAAATAGGAAATAATTAACAGGGAAAACATTAGAATTAAGAAGGGTTAGAGCAGAATACTCTGTCAAGGTTGGTCAGGATCATTTATCCCTTTTTTTTTTCTTATTTATGAAGGAGTCACTCTTGGACAGGAGAATTTTTTTCCTCCAGAAAAGAAATCAACAAAACATTCTTTAAAAACGGATTGAGGCTTAACAATAATAATAATGATGATGTTAAGCCTTTATGTAACATTTTAAAGTTTGGAAAATGTCCATATTCTTCATCTGAGCCTCACAACAACCCTGTAACATAAGTACTATAGATATTATTTTACCAGTTGATAATAATAAATGGGGAAACAGGTTTAGAGAGGTTAATGATTTGCACAAAATCATGCAACTAGTAGGTGCCAGAGGCAGATCTGAACCCAGGTCTTTGTGACTCGAGACCAAAGTTCTTTCTACTGAGCCAGGGTCATGGGAACAGGAAGTTTTTCAGTCCAGCACATGTCCCTCTCCCCCAAGCACCTGACTCCAAGGGTTGTTGTGGGGTTCAAATGAGATGATATTGATAAAGCATGTGCATATATATAAATTATAAAGTACCTGGCCCCTAGGAGTCCCTTAATAAAATGCTTGTTCCCTTGTCTTCCCTAAAATCATGTCAACATAATCTGTTTCCCTCAGAGCCCTAAATCCATGATCCCACCTTTTGCCTTTGGCCCCAGTTTCAGGATAGGATCATAGATCTAGAGATGGAAGGGATTTCATAGGCCATCTAATCCATCCCCTTCACTGCACAAATGAGGAGATGAATTTGGTAGTAAGCACCAAAGATGGGAGATCCTTGGACCCCACAGCCACTCTACCTCCCCTTTTCCTAACCGAGTTTTTAAAGATAAGAGCTGTAAAGAAGTTGGTATCTCTGTGTCCCCCCTAAGTTGAATAAGCATCAATGGACCACACCTGAAGGATCTGTTAAGTACAAGTCACACTGTGAACCTCCCTATACCTCAAGTAACTCCAGTTCAGTGATTCTGTTTACAAAACCGAGGCTGGTTATCCATTCGTTGCTACTTCTAAGGATAGAAAGGAAATGGACCACATGAAAAGTAAAGGTAAGACAACTTTTCTACCTCTTAACAGTGGACCCATTAGAAATCTAGTAAAGTTAAAGAGGCTCATAAAATATTTACCTTAAAGTCACTATTCAAGGCAAATAACAATTGCCTGCCCAGGATAATAGTTTTCTGTTTTCCTCTCACTGAGTACATGGCACTTTTCTAAGTTTTGCAACGAAAACCACTATAGCTGTAATTCCTGTGTCTGTGAAAAACCCTAAATTATTCATTCAGCAGAAGCCTGATGGAAAAAGACCTGCACACTGCACTGGCATTCCAGGAACTAAATTGCCTGTGGCATAATGTCAACATCAGGTGATACTGGCTCCATTAGTGATATTGACTCCATTGGCAGGTCTAACACCACACTAAGCACTACTGAGGTTAAACAAACAAAAAAAGATCAGACTTAATCTTCTAAATTCTAAATTTCCTTTCTTCAGGAATGAGAGACCCTTGGTCTTAGCCTAATACTATTTCAGGTGAAGTCACATAAACTGCCTATTGGCATCAAGAAGAGTTGTCCCAAGAGGACTTGGTTCATATGCCCCAAAAGTGCATAGAATAAAGGCTAAGGCCTTCCTTTTAAAGGAAATAAGGATGTGGAGAAAGGATAATAGAAGACTTGGTTCTTCAAGAAAAGGAAGTTTGGGGGCAGGGGGAGGGGAGAATCCATGTTGAGAAGCTACTCTTGAGATTAAGAATGGAATAGAAAATACTGTTAACCCAGAAGTGGCCATGGTTTACCAGGAGGCATTCAAGAGAGATAATGAGGGCTTTTGCTTTCCAACTTAGGTGTGATTTCTTAGGCTGCTTTATGAAATGAAATAGTAATTTACACAGACAGACTTAGAAACTGGGCAGAAGGACCACGGCCTCATGTATCTACACTTCCATTTCAACTGGGTCAAACTCAGAAACAGAGTTTGGGGAGCAAGTGCTGCTATTCCCCAGAATCAGGATTTAGTCAGTATTGATGTGGGGAGGTGCCCATCTATCAGCTTATTCATAGCTGTGCAAATCACTTTATTTGAACCTAACAGCAACCCCATGAGGAAAAAGTTCTCTCAACCTCATTGACTTGATGAAGAAATCAAGGAGCTGAGAAATTGAGGGGCTTGAAATTAGTCTCAGATGTAGCATTTAAATCTAGGTCTTACCCACTCCAAGCCCAGCCCTCTCCTGTGCTATGCTTCCATCATCTAATCTGTTATACCTGCCTATTTGAGATGTCCAAAAATTCTTATTTATTGGGAGGGGGGTTCTGTTTTCTTTTTTCCACTCAAGAAGACATTAATGCTTTCCTAGCTAGTTCGATATAATTTAGGGCCCTGAGCATAAAAGCTTTTCGGGTGGGTAGAGAGTACATGAGAAGCAGAAGCCAAGGATTTAAGTATGGCTATTCAGCCGTCTGCCAAGGAAGGCTAGAGGCTGGTTCTTCACTGTTATTCCTTGGTTGGTTAGTGTGTAAAATGCCCAGGGAATGAAAAGAATGTAGAAAACAGTCACAGTTACCTTCTGACCCTCTGTGTACATGCTCATACCCCAGTGTTCTCTGCACTCTGGAGTACTTGTTAGAGGTTGAGAAATGACATATCATAGTGTCCCCATAGACCCAGACCCAGCACAGGTGTTCAAAGCCACCTTAGCTTTTTGGATTTGAGTCTTAGGCACTATTGAAAAAAAAAGATATTCTACAAACCTCAAACCTTTAAAGAAAGATGTTTATTCCTTAGAATTCCCAACTAGAATGTTGGAGAAAGTTTTGGACCCCATTGGCAATTCCACTGAATTCCAAATACTCCTTGGTATCCCACAGAGGGTAGATGGATCCACTATCCTCACTAAACCTATACTGGCACTGTTTACGTGTTATAGAGAAGTTGTCCCAATAGAGACTTAGATAGAATACCAAAGTCTCATACAAGGAAACATGGGGCTCCCAAAAAGACCATAAAGTGAACTCGTTTTCTGACACTCACAAAATGAAAGGCAGTCAAGAATGATGGCAACAGGCCGGGTCTGTTGGGATCCTGGATAAGACTTTGCATTCTGCTGAGCCCCCAATGGCAGTGGGGTAGCAGGCATTGCCTTCTAAGTCATCTTTTCATGTTCAAGCAATTAGTAGCATAGAACACAGCACCCAAGTCATAATTGTCTAGGCACTTAGATTGGAGAAGATTTCTTACTGGAGGGTTCGGAGTAGGAGTGTACACAGAGTGTTCATTTATTAGCTGAGAGCTCCAAACTGGAATCAAGCTAGTTGTCAGAACAGGGTTGGGGGATAATCAATTTAACTTACAATATTGTGCTGTTTGGGAGTTTTCAGATGGGTATTGTAATCTTTCCTCCCCCCTTACACTTCTGGACCTAGTACAGCCCAGAAATTTGAATGTGGTCCTAAGTTATGCCCCTGGATAGCAGATATTTTAGTGAAAGCTAAAGCATCTTTTCATGAGTGCAGATATGTCTGGTTCTAGTCCAACAAAAATTTATTGAGCACTTGTTCAGTCATTAAGTCATGCCCAGCTGTCCATGGGGTTTTCTTGACAAAGACACTGGAGTGGTTGGCCATTTTCTTCTCCAGTGTGTCCCTATTTTACAGATGAGGAACTGAGGCAAATAGGGGTTAAGTGATTTGTCCAGGTTCACACAAGTAGTAAGTGTCTGAGGTCAGATTTGAACTCGAATCTTCCTAACTCCAGGCCTGGTGCTCTATTCACAATACCACCTACCTGCCCCTAGATTACTCTGTGCAAAGCACTGTACTAGTCTCTGGGGCTACAGAAACAAAAGACAGTCTCTGCCCTTCAGGAGCTTCCATGGGGAGGCAAACTGGGGGGAAGTGCTGGCTATGACATGTAAACAGGCAAATATGACACAGGAAACAGGACTATTTGAGGAGGTTGGAAAAAGGGATCATGTCTCAAGGAAGGTAACATTCTAGGAGCTGAGGGACCACAGTTCTACTCATGACATCTGTGCCTCATGTTCTCAAATCCTAAGGCAGCCTTACTTCCTCCAGATCAATTACCACTGATAATAATAACTAATATTTATACACTCTGCATAGGGTTTTATCAATGTTTTGTTTAATCCTCACCACAAATGGAAGAGAAAGTATTATCACTATCTCCATTTTGCGAAGGAAGAAACGGAGTCCCAGGTTAAGTGACTTTGCCCCATGGTCATAAAACTAAGGAAATATGGAAGGCAGGTACTCTGCTTCATAACACAGGAATCGTAGTTGTGATACTGTACCTGGAAAGGTACCAACTTCCCCATTAGGAAAGAATGAAAAGTATAGTTTACCAAAAATTAACTTGGGCTGGGACTCCAGAGAAGGGAATTAATGCATTAAGAGTGATCAACAGAAAGAAAAACAAAATGGTGTCTGTGTCCAACTTTGCTCCGTTATCTTGCATTATTGAGTTGTTTCAGTCATGTCTGACCCACCGTGACCTCTACTTAGAGGAACAACTGTAAGGGAAGGTTGGTTTTATTCGTTAAGGATGGTATTTGGTTTTGGAGAAATGCCAAAAGCTTTATCACTTTATGGCTTTTCCTCAGAACTGAGGAGGAGCTCTGGAGAGACAAAGAAGTGAGTTAAGACAGGTGAGTCCCTAAGTGTTTTCTTGGCAAAGACACTGTATTGGTTTGCTATTTCCTTCTCCAGCACATTTTACAGATGAGGAAACTGAGGCAAACAGGAACACACAGCTAGTAAGTGTCCCAGGTCTTCCTTACTACAGGCTCAGTGCTCTATCTACTGTGCTGCCTAGCATAGTGGAAAATGTGACCAACACTGTGTGGAGTTTCCTAAACAGGACTTGGCTTGTTGAGCAATCTAGATTGTTCTAGTTCACAGTGATAAACCCACTATTTAGCAAGCCTTAAAGAGATCTCCCTTCCCGTCAATGAAAGAAATGACCAGCATAGGCATCCAAACCAAAACAGATAGATGATCATGGGTTTGAGTTCAGGGGCCGGAATGTGAATTTAGGATTCTAAGAAAAAGCCTGGCAAAGAGGCAATGACAAGCTTTTCTCTTAGGCTGATCAAGGCTTTTTGTTTTCTCAAGCACCTCACCCTCCTGCCCTTTTTTAAAAAAAATAATAATAGTTACCCAGCTAGGGTAGCTAGGTGGGCACACTGAATAGAGCACCAGGCCTGGAGTCAGGGATACTTATCTTCCTGAGTTCAAATCCAGACTCAGACACTTATTAGTTGTGTGACCCTGGGCAAGTCACTTAACCCTGTTTGCCTCAGTTTCCTCATCTGTAAAATGAGCTGGAAAAGGAAATGGTAAACCACTCCAGATTTTTGCCAAGAAAACCTTAAATGGGGTGAGGAAGATTTGGACATGACTGAACAACAACAAAATTTAATTGCAAGGTATCACTGAAGATGAGAAGTAGCTAATTGAGCCTAAACCCACCATAATAAAGATGTATTTGTACTATAGCTCTAGCTTTCTAGTGACCTTGGTCAAAAGACTTGAAGGTGTTAGCTCTCTTTGTCTCTCCAGAGCTCCTCCTCCCCAGTTCTAAGGAAAAGCCATAAAGTGATAAAGCTTTTTGGCATTTCTCCAATACCAAACACAATTCTTAACCAATTCCTACCTCCCAACTCCCATAGCTGTGCCTCAAGGTCCTTATGAGGACCACTGAGGTCTTCTACCCCACCTGTAATCTCTCTGCAGCTTTTCCTGGCAGTTAAGGAAAAAGACTCAAAAAATGCAGCATTTTTCACACCTGACCTTTATTGGATTCACATAGACTAGAATTCAGGCCCTTCACGACTCTCAAGCACCCTCCGTCCCCCAAGGGTTTAAGAAGATACCGTCATCCTGTGAAGAACCAACCCAGACTTTGGAGTCCCGACTCATCACCAACAGGAACGTTGGGGAGCCAAAAGGGAGCAGGTGCACAAGAAAGGAAAGAATGCTCAACTAGTGGTACTTGGGCATCTCCTGAGTCCAGCAGGCCTTGAGAGGGATGCTAAACCCCGGAAAAGGAAACTGAGGCTGGGGTAGGGGGAGATGGAGATATCTTCTGAACGGCTCGTCTATATGGCAACTTTGAGGAGACGCTTGATGTCTGGTTCGATATTGATGGTGGGGAAAGATCGGCTATATCGGCGGAAGGGCTCACCCTCAGGCCCCACGAGGAACTTCTCAAAGTTCCAGGACACATCTGAGCGACGCACAGGACTCCACATGATGAGCTTGGGGTCTGTCATGAGGGAGAATGGGTCATCATCAGGGTAGGGGAGCTTATCCTTCAGGTAGGCAAAGACAGGATGCTCATTCTGCCCATTCACCTCACACTTTTGGACAAGGACAAAGTTGGGCTGGAAGCCAGCCCCAGGGCGGACATACTTGAGACTGTTCAGGATCTCTTCATTCTGACAGTTTTCCTAGGGGGAGAAAAAGAAAGAGGTAGAAATGGGGTGGAGGATATATACCACATCAATCTTTCATATCCTCTGGTACTTGCCGTCCATACTCTCTCTCTTGCCTTCTTCCTCCCTTCTCTGTCTCCCTCTTCCCCCCATCCTTCCTATCCACTCTTCTTCTCACCCTTAACTTGAGGTTTTTGCCTCACAGTATATACCTTTTCCTGGCCCCCTGCCAACCATCCTATACCTTTATAGGCATCCCCACTACTATTGCTGCCCCTCACTTGTATTAAATGTAGCTTCTCTCCTTGTCCCAATAATCCCCACTGCTCAACAGGATGGGGGCTTTCAAGAAATGGGATTTCTAGGCCCTTGCTCCTACCCCTCTGACCTAGAACTGAACAGAGAGGAGAAAACTGATGCAGACAAATCTTACTCAGGTCTCGTTCTCCATAAAGTAGCAGCAGAACAAAGACAATGAATGAATCACCTCCAGCCCGATTCACTTATTTCCCACAAGGGATGGGGTGAGTTAAATAGAATGGAATGTACTAAATGTATGTTGGGCAGAGAGAGAAAGTGAAGGAGGGTAAAGGTGGATGGGTATCTAATAACCCTTTCTGACGAGCTGTTAGCTCTGTCCTCAGCTTTGGAGGACAGCAGCCTGCTAGGGGGCATCACTCCTATGTCTAGCGATAGAAGTCGTAGTTCTATACACCTGTGCCCTGACCGAAAACGTCGTCCTCATCCTCAGCCAATATTACGAGATACTAATGATGCCATGGAACCTTGAGGTGCAGTCCTCCCATAAAAGCGCCTTCTTTCTACTGACCTGGGAACCAAACTACTTCTGTAGCTGGAGAAAAGTCCTTCTCTCTGCCCTGCTAGAACCAATTAGTACAGTCAGATCAGAACCATATCCCCATCATTTATCCCAAGTTAATTAGGACTAGACTGCTTATCTCTTATGTTAATGTCTAGTTAATTGCTACTGGGTCTGGGGCTCCTTCCAGCAGTTCACTCTTCAGAGGAATGATGGAGTAGGGCTCAAGAAAGCAGCCACATTTAGCTCTGGTCTATTCCTGTGGCAGTGGTCCGTCTAGAGATAACATGGAACATCTGTTGGCTGCTTGTCTGAACCAACCTCTTTGACCTTCCTCCTTTTACCTGCCACTTTGCTTCCCTCTTATCACAGCACTACAGTTTGAATGACTGCTAGGGCCTTGGCGACTTGCCCTAATGGAATTGTGCATTGAAATGGCATAAACTCTTAAAAGATGACTAAAACACTGAGAGCTGAATGTCTGCTAGTGGCACACTTAACAAACATAGGTAGTTACAAATGATATTCAGGTGAATTTGTACACTGTACACCCACGAGGTTACTGACAAGCATTCTATATTTATAAGTAACACCTGGTTTTTGTATAGCGCTTGATACTTTTCAAACTGAGTTCACATATTATCATAAAAATTCTGCTATTATTATTTCCCATTTTATAGCTGAGGAAAGTGAGGCACAAAGAGGTTGTGATGAGCCCGATGCCACATGGCTAGGTAAGGGCAAATCCAACCCAAGATTCCAGAAACAGATCAGCCCGATTTAGTTTTTTTCCCATTATACCATACACCATCATTATACCATACACCATCTGTCAAGATGGAGTCATTGAGTGGTCAGTTACAGACTCAGAAAGACTGCATAAACTCCCTTTTGGTACCCCATGCCTTTCTGGTACACCAACCTAAATACCCTAACACCAACATGTTTGAGGGTGTAGAACATGCATGTTTATAAACAGTCACTAATTCATTTCATTCCTCCCTCCCCAAGCTGCTAGACCCCCTCCCCAACCACACACATCAGTTCCCCTAGAAGGTAAGCAGGAGGCCAGTCCTGCTTCATGGGCATCATTCCAGGTGCCCCTTACCTGATGCCCAAACTGGTTGCAGGGGAAGCCAAGTATTACAAGGCGCCTCGGGAAGCGGCACTGTAACTCGTTGAGCTGGGTATAGTCCCGAGTGGTCGTGCCTCAGAGCGAGGCCACATTCTCAATGAGTACTGCCCGACCCCTGAAAGTGTTGAAATCTATCTTCTCCCCTTCCAGGCTGGTAGCACTGAGGTCGTAGAAAGATTTGGCGATGTGAGCCATGGTGAGAAGACAGAATGACTCCTGGGTGGGTGTGGAGCCTCCTTAAGGGGCCTGCTGAGGGTTGGGAGAATAGGGAGGGAAATGAGGAGGAGGAACAGGAAAAAAGGGAGAGTCTGTCAATTTGAGGTTGACTGTTCCCAGAATGACTTAGCACAAATAATCTTATACCTGTAGGAGTAATCTGAGTAAGTGCCAGTTATTTATAGCCTCCAAACAAAGCACCTGCCCCACCCTGCCCTGCTTGGCAACCTAGGTTAGGCTGATTTGTTATCTCTGGGTATATGTGAATAATTCAGTCTCTCAGCCCTGCCTTAGGAAACCAGAGCCCCTGGAGTCTAATGGGGAGGAGGGAGGGAGGAGAAGTAAAGAGATGACAGAGCAGGAGTGTTGACTCCTACCTGTACTATTGGGGTGCAACTATTCCCAAGGACATTACATGAGTGCCTATCACATCCTACAGAACATACACCAGCAACTGTCCAGGTGACCTTACTGCAAAGACCAGCTATTACCACTGTATCAGTATGCCCTTAGCCAATGCAAAATGAGGTCTTTTTATGACTTTGAAAGTTTCTGAGTCTAAAATGTTCACAAATCTCTGGACAATTTGGACTTTCTTCAAACATTTCTGGGCCCATACTCAAAGGTTTGGGATTTTCTTATTTGTTTGGTGGGATTCACCAGACCTTATGTATTGCTGTAATAGCCTTCAGGAATCGAGGACCTCTGTGTAACTATGAGATGCTGGATTAGGACTTTAGGAAGGAAGGAAACAAGCATTTATTAAGCACTTTACAAATGTGACCTCATTTGATCTTATAACAACCGTGGAATATAGCACTATTATTATCTTTACAATTCAGGAAATTGACACAAACAGAAGTTAAGTGACTGACCCACAGTTATTCAGCTTGCAGATGTCTGAAGTTGGATTTGAACTCAGGTCTTCCTGGCCCAGGACTCTATCCACTTAAGTACTCTTTGTCACTTTAGGGGATGTAACTGGAAAAGCTGGGTAACTCTCAATGTCAACTATTTTACCACATAGTCCTTATAAATCCTCAAAATATCCCAGAAGTTCCAAAATGTCCTCACATAGTATCTGCCATAGTATCTGCATGAATCAAATCACTAAACATTATAATAAAATATGCAGGTATACTCCCCTTCACAAAGTTAATTGATTCCATGAAAATGAATGTTAGGAGAAATAGCATTAAATTGGTTGTGTGCCCTTGGGGAAAGCACAAAGATAGGTGAACTCTCTTGGGAACTTTCCTCGGCTATAAAATCAAATCTCTGATCCATGCTAGCTGCAAAATCATGGCAAATAATATAACCTCTAGTGTCCCAACCAACTTTCTTTTTCTTTAAAAAAATTTGAATTTTATTGAGAGTTCACCAGCCCCAAGTTGGCTTGGAAATGCCAAGCAGCCTTCTCTTTAGCAACATAGTCCTTAAGTGGTCCCATGCTTTCCTGCCCACCATGAAAGAAAGAAGCTGTGGCCAAATTTGGAAGTGGTGTTCATAAACTTCAAGTCAAATCTTCTCTAGGGCATGATGTTTCATCTGTACCAACAGGGACTTTGGTTAGGTGAGAACAAACTTCTTGGTTCCAAGTCTTTCAGTATGATAAAGTCTCTTGTTATAAAAGACAAATCTTCCCAGAGAGAACAGAATTTGTGGACACATTGTTTCTCCTCAGTTTACCTTCCCTGATCTTAGCCTTGGCCAAGCTTGTAGATTTTGTCTATGTTGGTGTGGTGAAGATACCCCTTCTGAGCAACCTAGGTCATAGAGAATGCCATGTGGACAGGTACCAAGTTCTACATACAAACCCCTTTGTGCAGGCCTTGATGGGTTTAATGGAACAGCTTTTTGGTGTGCTAGAGGCTAGTGATGACCTTGTGACCCTTGTCCTTGATCACCCCAATGATATCAATCACCTTGTCCTATCCAAACATAGTAGACCCTAGCATTTGGTGCACCAGCTTTTCCCAGGTATAGTCCAGGTTCTCAGTCACATTGCCACTACTTACCTGGATTTTATTAGGTGAAACTTCTTTACATATATATATGTTTATTTTTATTTTTCAACATTCAATTCCATAAGATTTTGAGTTACAAATTTTCTCCCCATCTTTCCCCTGTCCCCCACCCCAAAATAGGCAATCACAATGGGCCAGAAGGAATCTGTCAGATCAAGAATGATACAATCCTATTATTGTGAGCAAGAACAACCAAATTCAGAGGACAACATGGACTCTATACTCACACCTGAGACCACAGAAGGAAATATGAACTGGTCTCAAACCCAAAAAGCATTCTTGGAGGAGCTCAAGAAAGATTTTAAAAGCCAAATTGGAGAGGTAGAAGATAAATTTAAATCTACAGTAGCCAAATTGGAAAAAAAAATCTCACTGAAGAAAACAAATCCCTAAGAAGTAAAATGGGTAAACTGGGACAGGAGGTTCAAAATCTAACTGCAGGAAATACCTTCCTAAAAATGAAAACTGAACATGTGGAAAAGGAGCTTCAAAAACTAACTGAGAAAAAAATTCACTAAAAATTAGGATCAGTCAAATTGAAGCTAAGGACTCTATGATGCATCAAGAGTCAGTCAAACAAAACATAAAGATTGAAAAATCGTAAGAAAGTTTAAAATATCACACTGGAAAAACAACTGGCCTGGAGAACAGATCTAGGAGAGATAACCTAAGAATTATTAGTCTACCAGAAAGCATGATGAAAAAAGCAGCCTGGATAACATCCTCCAAGAGATTGTCAAAGAAAACTGTCCTGAGGTCCTAGAATCAGAGGGTAAAATAGTTATTGAAAGAATTCACCGGACTCCTGAAATAGATCCCCAATTGAAAACTCCAAGAAATATAGCAGCCAAATTCCAGAATGACAATGTGGAACTACAGTCAGGATTACACGGGACATAGCAGCTTTTATATTAAAAGATCAGAGGGGTTGGAATTTGATATTTCATAAGGCAAAAGAGTTAGGACTACAACCAAGGATCAACTACCTGGCAAAACTAAGCATAATCTTTCAGGCAAGGAGATGGTCATTTAATGAAATAATGGACTTCCAGACTTTCCTGATGAAAAAGGCAGAGTTCAATGGAAAATCTGATCTCCAATTACAAGACTCAAGAAAGACATAAAAAGGTAAACAAGAAAAACACACACACTCTCTCATATACACACATACATACACTCACACATGCATACATGCACACACATGCACATAACTTGGGATTCAATAAGAGCAAACTCTTTACATCCCTATATGTGAAGCAGATAACTGTCAATATTGAAATTTATATAATTATGGCTACATTTAAAAGGGATATACATAGATAGAGGGCATGGGAATAAATGAGCTAATCTGATGATTAAAAAAAACCTTATTAAGGGTTACAAAGGGATTATAATGGGAGAAAAGGAAAGGATAAGGCAGAAAAAGGTAAACTATGCCGCACAAAGAGGCATAAAAACATACTATAGTAGAGGGGAAGGAGGGAGAGAGATGAACATCATATGAACTTTATTCTCATTGGTTCTGGTTCAAAGAGGGATCAACATAATCAGTTAAGTTGAGGATTCTAATGTGAAAAGACACAAAAACTCATAATAGAGGGAAAGGAGGAAGGTAGAGGAGCACTATATGAAATTTACTCTCATCAGTTTGGGTTCAAGGAGGAAATAACATACTCTGTTAAGTATAAAAATCCCTTGTGCCCTACAGGCAGTAGGAAGGATAAGGGGGAGTGGGGTAAAACAGGAAAGGGGGCATGGTTAGAAGGGAGAGAAATAGTAATAAGGAGAAAGGATAGGTAAAGGAGAGCATAGGGAGGGAATATTAAGGGAGGCAGTGGTCAAAAGGAAAACTCTTAAGAAGGGGAAGGGAGAAGGAAGCAATGAAAACATAAACAGGGGAGAGAATAGGAAGGACAGAAAGACACAGATGATAATGATAACTGAATGTGAATGGGATGAACTCTCCTATAAAACAGAGACAGATAGCAGAATGGATTAAAAAACCACAATCCTACAATATGCTGTCCACAAGAGACACATTTGAAACAAGGGGATATGCACAGGAGTAGAATATATTATGCTTCAGCTAAAATAAAAAAAATCAAGGGTAGCAATACTTATCTCAGATAAAGTAAAAGCAAAAATAGATTTAATTAAAAGAGATAAGGAAGGAAACTATATCCTGCTAAAAGGTACCATCAAGAATGAAGCAATATCATTACTTAACATATATGCACCAAGTGGTATAGCATCCACATTTGTAGAGGAAAAGTCAAGAGACTTAGAGGAAGAAATAGATAGCAAAACTATGCTAGTGGGGGACCTCAATCTCCCCTTCTCTGAACTTGATAAATCTAACCTCAAAATAAACAAGAAAGAAGTTAAGGAGGTAAATAGAATTTTAGAGAAGCTAGACATGATAGATCTCTGGATCTGGCACATACACAAAAACTGACCATGTACCAGGGCATAAAAACCTCACAATTCAGTGCAGAAAGGTAGAAATATTAAATGCATCATTCTCAGATCATGATGTAATAAAAATCATATGCAATAAAGAGCCATGATAGACTAAAAACTAATTGGGAGTGGGTTAAACAAGAAATTATAGAAACAATCAGTAACATCATTCAAGGAAATGACAATAATAAGATAACAGACCAAAACTTGTGGGATGCAACAAAGGCAGTTCTTAGGGGAAGTTTTATATCCCTGACTGCATACACAAATAAATTAGAGAAAATGGAGGTCAATGAATTGGGCATGCAATTGAAAAAGCTAGAAAAAGAACAAATTGAAAACCCCCCATTAAATACTAAATTGGAAATAATGAAAACCAAAGGAGAAATTAATAAAACTGAAATTAAGAAAACTATTAAATTAATAAATAAAACTAAGAGCTGGTTTTATCGGGAAAAAACAATAAAATTGATAGACCATTAGAAAATATGATTAAAAAAAGAAAGAAGAAAACCAAATTATGAGTATCAAAAATGAAAAGGGTGAATCTACCTCCAATGAAGAGGAAATTAAAACAATAATTAGGAATTATTTTGCCCAATTGTATGCACATAAATTTGACAATCAGTGAAATGGATGAATATTTACAAAAATATAAGTTGCTTAGATTTAACTGAAGTGGAAGTAAATTACTAACCCCATCTCAGAAAAAGAAATTGAGCAAGCCATCAGTGAACACCCTAGGAAAAAATCTCCAAGGCCAGATGGATTTACTAGTGAATTCTATCAAACATTTAAAAAACAATTGATTCCAATTCTCTACAAACTATTTGGGAAAGTTGGTGAAGAAGGAATCTTACCAAATTCTTTTTATAACACAAATATAGTACTCATAACCAAATCAGGGAGAGACAAAATGGAGAAAGAAAATTATGGACCAATTTCCCTCATGAATATAGATGCAAAAATTTTAAATAAAATATTAGCAAAAAGACTACAGCAACTTATCACAAGAATAATACACTTTGATCAGGTAGGATTTATTCCAGGAATGCAAGGATGGTTCAATATTAGGAAAATCATCAGTATAATTGATCATATCAACAATATAACTAGCAGAAACCATATGATTATCTCAATAGATGCAGAAAAGGCTTTTGACAAATTACAACATCCATTCCTATTAAAAACACTAGAAAGTATAGGAATAAATGGAGTTTTCCTTAAAATATGTAGCATCTATTTAAAGCCATCAGCAAGTATTATATGTAATGGAGGCAAACTAGAAGCATTTCCCATAAGATCAGGGATGAAACAAGGATGTCCACTATCACCCCTCTTATTCAATCTGGTACTAGAAATGTTAGCAGTAGCAATAAGAGAAGAAAAAGAAATTGAAGGAATCAAATTAGGCAAAGAAGAGAGTAATCTATCACTCTTTGCAGATGATATGATGATATACTTAGAGTATCTTCGAGAATCAAGTAAAAAACTACTTGAGACAATAAATAAATTTGGCAAAGTTGCAGGATATAAAATAAACCCACATAAATCCTTGGCATTCCTATATATTTCTAACAAAATCCAACAGCAACTGATAGAAAGAGAAATCCCATATAAAGGTACTGTAGACATTATAAAATATTTAGGGATCTATCTGCCAAAACAAAGCCAGGACCTATATGAACACAACTACAAAACACTTTTCACACAAATATAGTCAGATCTAACTAATAGGAAAAACATCAGTTGCTCATGGCTGAGTCAAGCTAATATAATAAAAATGACAATTTTACCTAAATTAAGTTATATTTTTAGTGCCATATCAATCAATCTACCAAAAAATTACTTTATAGAGCTAGAAAAATAGTAACAAAATTCATTTGGAAGAACAAAAGATCCAAAATATCAAGGGAATTAATGAAAAGAAATACTAGGGAAGGTGGCCTAGCCATACCAGATTTTAATCTTCATTATAAAGCAGCTGTCATCAAAACTACTTGGTACTGGCTGAGGAACACAGCAGTGGATCAATGGAATAGATTGGGTACATGAGACTCAGCAGCCAATGACTATAATAATCTACTGTTTGGTAAACTCGAAGACCCCAGTTTCGGGGATAAGAACTCCCTATTTGACAAAAACTTCTGGGAAAACTGGAATATAGTATGGCAGAAACTGGGCATAGACCATTTTCTAACACCATATACCAAAGTCAAGTCTAAATGGGTGCATGATCTAGGTATGATCTAGGCTGACACTGTAAGCAATCTGGGAAAGCAAGGAATAATTTACCTGTCAGATTTATGGAAAAAGGCAGACTTTATGACCAAACAAAGTTACAGAGTGTTACAAAATGCAAAATGGATAATCTTGATTACATTAAATTGAAAGTTCCTGTACAAACCAATGTAACCAAGATTAAAAGGGAAGTGGAAAATTGGGAAAGAATTTTTACAACCAGTGTCTCTGATAAAGGCTTCATTTGTAAAATATACAGAGAATTGAGCCAAATCTATCAAAATACAAGTCATTCCCCAATTGATAAATGGTCAAAGGATATGAACAGGGAATTTTCAGAGATAGAAATTAAAGATATCTATAAGCATATGAAAAAATTTTCTAAATCACTATTGATTAGAGAAATGCAAATCAAAACAACTCTGAGGTATTATATCTGGCCAGATTGGCTAAGATGACAAAACAGGAAAATGACAAATGCTGGAGAGGATGTGAAAAAATTGAAACACTAATACATTGTTGGTGGAGTTGTGAACTGATTCAACCATTCTGGAGAGCAATCTGGAACTGTGCCCAAAGGGCTATAAATAATTGTCTACCCTTTGACCCAGTAATACCACTTCTAGGGTTGTATATCAAAGAGATCATAGAAGTGGGAGGAAGACCCATATGTACAAAAATATTTATTGCAGCTCTTTTAGTGGTGACAAAGAATTGGAAATTAAGGGGATGCCCATCAATTGGGGAATGGCTAAACAAGTTGTGGTATATGAATGTAATAAAATACTATTGTTCTACAAGAAATGAGAAGCAGACGGACTTCATATTTACCTGGAGAGACTTATACAAACTGATGTTGAGTGAGAAAAGAAGACCTAGGAGAAATTTGCATACAATTATAGACACAATGTATGTGGGATGACCACCTTTGATAGACTGGACTCTTCTCAGCAATGCAAAGTTATAAGACAACTCCAAAAGACTAATGATGGAAGGAGCTGTCTACGTTCAGAGAAAGAACTAGAAAGAACAGAGTTTGAATGCAGACTGAAGCAAACCACCTGCTCTTTTTCTTGTTTGGTTTTGTTTCCTCTTTCCCACTGTTCATTCCATGTGTTACAATCCTTCTTTACAACCTGACTAATGTCTAATGTGAAAGTATTTGCAGATCCTATATTTGATTGCATGCTGCCATGGGGATGGGGGGAGGGGGAGGAGATGAAGGGGAAGAAAATTCGAAACTCAAGGGATTGTGGGACTGAATCTTGTAAACTAAAAGTAAACAAACAAATTAATAAAGACAAAAAAATGATGCTTGAAAGTCTTCTATTTCATTGAAAGACCATATTTTCCCCTGAAGCATTATACTCAGTTTTGCTGAGGAGGTGATTCTTGGTTTTAATCCTAGCTCCTTTGACCTCCAGAATATCATATTCCAAGCCCTTTGATCCCTCAGTGTAGAAGCTGCTAGATCTTGTGTTATCCTGATTGTGTTTCCATGATACTCAAATTGTTTCTTCTTGGCTGCTTGTAATATTTTCTCCTTGACCTGGGAACTCTGGAATTTGGCTATAATATTCCCAGGAGTTTTCTTTTGGGGATCTTTTTCTTTTCCTTTTTTTTTTTTGAAGGGGGGAAAGCAGGGCAATTGGAGTTAAGTGACTTGCTTAAGGTTACACAGCTAGTTTTGTGTTAAGGGTCTAAGGTTGGATTTGAACTCAGGTCTGCCTGACTCCAAGGCCAGTGGAGCCACCTAGACACCCTTTGGGATCTTTTTTAAGAGGCAATTGGTGAATTATTTCAATTTCTATTTTGCCCTCTGGTTCTAGAATATCAGGGCAATTTTCCTCTAGAATTTCTTGAAAGATGATGTCTAGGCTCTTTTTTTGATCATGGCTTTCAGGTGGTCCAATAATTTTTAAATTCTGTTTCCTGGATCTATTTTCCAGGTCAGTTGTTTTTCCAATGAGATATTTCACCTTGCCCTCTATTTTTTCATTTGTTTGGATCTGTTTTATAGTATCTTGATTTCTCATTAAGTCATTAGCTTCCATTTTCTTCAGTCTAATTTTGAAGGAATTATTCTCTTCAGTGAGTTTTTGAAATTCCTTTTCCATGTGGGCAATTTGGCTTTTTGAAGCATTCTTCTCCTCATTGGCTTTTTGGACCTCTTTTGCCATTTGAGTTAGTCTGTTTTTTAAGGTGTTAAAATTTTTGTCAGTATTTTTTTGGTCTCCTTTAGCAGGTTATTGACTCTCTTTTCACATGTTTTTCTTGCATCATTCTCATTTATCTTCCCAATTTTTCCTTCACTTCTCTTACTTGATTTTCCAAATCCTTCTTGAGCTCCTCCATGGCTTGTAACCTATTCATATTTTTCTTGGAAGCTTTTGCAGGAGTTTTGCCCTTGTTGACTTCTGGTTCCATGTTTTTATCTTTTTTGTCCCCAAAAAAGGATTCTATGGTCTGATTGTGTTTCCTCTACTTGCTCATTTTGCCAGCCAATTACTTGACTTTTGAGCTCTTTGCCATGGTAGAACTCTGCTTCCAGAGTGGAGAAAGCTGTTTCCCAAATCACTTGGGTTTTCAAAAATGTTATCAGAGGCCTGAGGAGGCCACCCTCTCTACAGCCACCACAAGCTCTGGCACACTGGTATTTCTCACCCCAGGACCATCACCTGAGACCATGATCCAGATCCAAGCAGGTCAAAGCAATAGGGATTACCCTCTGAATGGTCTCTTTGTCCCCCTATAATCTGCAGGCCAGGAGCTCTAGAGGCAGCCATGTGGCAGCAGCTACAGCCACTGTGCCTCCACCACCTCTCACCCTGGGGTCAGGGGCTGGACCATGCTCTTCTGTCACCCAGTTCCATCAGAGTTCCCCACTGAACTTTTACTTTCTCTTTGTTGTTTATGGGTTGAGAAGTATGGAAACCACCACAGCTGCTGATGATTCACTCTCCTGAAGTCTGCTCTGGCTGGTCTGGGCTGCTGGTTGGGTCATCCCAGACTCAGTGCAGCTCATGCAGGACTGCATTTGGCTCCCAGCTTGGTGCAATAGACCCTTCCTGCTGGCCTGCCAGGCTGCCTTCAGCAGGAGATTTGTTTCTCTCTGTCACTTTGTGGGTTTTGTATCTCTAAAATTTGTTTAGAGTCATATTTCACTGGTATTGGATGTAGTTGTGGTGGGAGCAGCTGCTTCTTGCTTCTTATAGTAGGTAGTGAATGATTTCTTGGATTTATGCTGATTGTTGTATAATCACCTCTTCCACTGATCACTGATGGGACAATGGCTTTGAATATTCGGAGGCTACAGGTTCATATGTAGCCCATGATGACCATAATGATCATGGGGGAGCATTTCCACAATAGTGTCTGTCTTGCCCCGTTATTTCCTATTCACCTTAGGGCCAGGCTGGACCACTTCCTGAGCAGTGTGGTTCATAACTATCTTATAGCCTAGGATATCTGTGAGTTAGAAGGGGTTGGTGGAATCATGTTTGGGGGAGCTCTTCAACATTCCCTGGTGTCTTCTGCTTTGTTTCCAAGGCAGGAAGTCCAGAGATCCAAGCCTGGGAGGGGAGAGTTTCCAGTAGGACATAGTACTATTATCACCAAACTGAGCTGAAGAACTCCAGCCTTGCCCACGTTCCTTTATCTCAGTGCCTTTCCTCTGAAACTACCCCCCATGTATATATCTTATTAGTGAATCATTGTTTGAATGTTTTCTCCCCCACTAGACTATGAGTTCCTTGAGAGGAGGGACTGGTTTTTGTGTTGTTGAGATTTTTGCCTTTGTTATTTCAAGTGCTTAGCAGGATGTCTGGCCCTGTAGGAGCTTACTAAATGTTAGTTGATTTGGCTGGATGTGTGCAGAAGATCCCTTCCTCTATGCATGTAGAAGCCTCCTACACAAAACAAGCCACACAGTTTTCAATGGCCAAGAAAGAAAGAAACCCTCACTAGCAGGGTTCTGAATTCTAGCCAAGGGACTGATACAAAATATAATTTGGGATCATACATGATAGAAATATTTACAGCTCTAGAGTCCCCATTGTCCTAGCACAGTCTGGGCTAGGTTTGAAGCTCTCTGTTACACAGGCAATTCTTCATATACCCAGTTTTTTTTAACAGAAGAAAATGAAAAAAAATAGACTAAGTGTTCCTACAGGGACCCTCCACCTGACCTTCTACCAGATTCTTCCCAAGGTTGTAGAAAGGAATAAGGGGGATGCTAGTCCCTAAGGCCCAACTCTAGGTTCTAAACTGGAACATTGAAACTAAGGGGAAAACCAGAGCAAGTTTTGGGGGTCAGATCAGTCTTCTGATCTTACCATCTATGGGGTCCAAAATTGTCCAATCTGCAAGAAAAACCACTGAGGCAGAGCTACAAGGGTCTAGGGCCCTGTGTAATGAAGTGGACCTCAGATCTTTCTCATGATCTGAGACAGCCCCTTACTTCAGGGCCTTAGTTTTATACTACTTGATACCCAGAGACATAGAAAGGACAAAGTAAAATATAGAGTTTCATTGGATGATAGACCTTGCTTTTGGCCTTCCACGAGGGCCAGAAGTGATGTATCAGCATGAGCAAGACAAGGGTCATCTCTCTTGATTAAGTGGTCGTAAGATGTACCCTTCCTCATGTTCAGCAGGAGAGGGTGGTCTGGAGGTGCAGAAACAAGCTGGGGAACTTTCCACATAACATTAGGACATACCACCCATGTTGAGTTTAGTCATCAGCATTCTTATGGTTAGGCAAGTAAACAAGTAATTAGCTAGTTAGTTTACCAGGTATAACAGTTTAAACTTTGGGACCAATATGAGAAAGAATCTATCTAACATTATCCAATTATTCTTTTATCTAAGATTTGAAAAATATGTATTAATATATGTGATTCCTATACCTGTGTTAATTGATTATACTGACTGTTTATTACTCAATGAATATATCACTAATAATTGCTAACAATCATTACCCCTATGTAACCTGAACTGGTTAATACCAATTGAAGCAAAATAGAAGTCTTATTAAAATCATCTTTGTCCTATCTGCTGAGGTCTGTGGAAGCTGCCTAGCCTGCCGCCTGCTCCAGACTTACCTCTCCACATTCTGGTCCCTGATTGGCTGCTCTGGAGCCCAGTCTGACCGCGATCGTCCCATTGGTTCACAGTGGCAGCAATCAGTGGCCACTGCCCACATGACCTTTCTGTCAGTTCTCAATCTAAAAGCAAAGTAGCAAAAGTAGGCAGCATCTCTGTGTCTTTCTTATCCAAATGCAATGGCAGACACAAAGTCAAAGAAAAGGAAATGGGGACATTCTAGGACACTGTATATACGCGCCCAAACCCCACCATTTCCTTCCTTTCTCACTAGTCTTCTTGTTGGGAACTTATGGTGAGTGAGGAGAACATTCTTCAGGACCAAATTTTCACTTGTTCTCTCATCATCTTCACCTGGGGACTCCAGGTGGGGAACATTGTCACCATCATCATCGTTATTCAGAGTATAATGAATATAGCATTGGAAACACACGTGCGCGCGCACACACACACACACACACACACACACACACACACACACACACACACTCCTGACTAGTATGTTTTCCCTAGTTATCAGTGATATCAATTAATCAAGTAGACTTAATTAGCTTTTAAAATGGGATATTTATTATAGTGGTATAGTGGGTACAAAATATCCCCCCCCCCACAAATGTCTATAGCATACTCTCCCATTAGGGTATACAGAGTCTAGGGGAAAGTGGAGTGGAGCATAAAGAATGTGTGGCAAACATAACTCATAACTTTTTTTTTTTGCTTTTGGGAGGGGAGAGGGCAGGGCAATTGGGGTCAAGTGAGTTGCCCAAGGTCACACAGCTAGTAAGTGTGTGTCAAGTGTCTGAGGCTAGATTTGAATTCAGGTCCTCCTGACTCCAGGATTGGTGCTCTATTCACTGGGCCACCTAGCCACCCCAAAATTCACAACTTCTAGAAGTCCTTTTGTAGGAGTTCTCAAGATGTTTTCCTGGGATATAGTGGTAGATTTCTGCTTGAAGCTTGAAGACTTGAAGAGTCTTGAAACTACCTTTACTCAGTATGTCTTGTATATTCTCATTTCTCAATATGGACATTGCAGCCGTTGTCCCAGAGATGCTGCAAGGACTAGGAAGCCAATGAAAAAAGTCCAAATTCTCCAGCCCTCTGAAATTCACAAGCTATTCTCTAGGCAAAGGGCAGGAAAGAGTCAGAGTCCAAGACCAGGGGGTCTTCTCTCCTCCCCATACCTTCCACCTCAAGCAATTCCTTCTCAGGGACCTAGCTAGAGACTTTCACCACAAAATTACTAGATGATCAGCTTCCTAGGTTCCAAAGTAGTCTGCTATTTTATATAAAACCCCGCAATATGTGACCAGATTACCGCAACCCATCTGAACACAATTCCTGTGCAACATCATTCCAATTCACCTAATGACTTTCAAGGACATCTAAATTGGTTAAGGATTTTTCTGCACTTAGCCTAACATCTGTGATTGATTAGTTGATACCTTGTTCATTCCTCTGAATGAATTAATGATTGTTCTTTCCTCACCTGACAAGGGTATCAGGTCATAGTATCCAATCTTTGGAATGAAAGAGGTAATTGATTGATTCAATCGACTTCCATTCTTTTACACACACACACACACACACACACACACACACACACACACGTTAAATATTCAAGTGGATTAATAGTAAAAAAAAACCAAACCAGCATTAATCTCCTTATATTTGATATGGGTATGTTTTGCTAATCCAGGCAGTAGCAGAGAGAGAAATAAATATAGTGGAGGTCAGAAAAATGAGAAAAATAGAAATAAGAATTTTAAAAATCTCTGTGTGATGAGAAAGCAGAATGAACAATTTATGATATAATGACTTTCAGTCTTTCAAAAAGTATATCTGTAGCTTATAGCTCTTGACCTCTGTTCTCTCTATTCAGCACACTGGAGTGAAGGACTGGAATTAATACAGGAAACTATTATATCTCAGGATGGAATGAATTGATTGCCACCCCCTTTTATCCAGGGGGAAGCAGTGCTAAAATAAGAGGAGATGAAGGAATTATAAGTTTCTATTCAAACTTTGGTATTTTAAAGCAGGAACAGCCATGATAAGAGGTAATCAAAGATTTGCCTCTGGGAGTCAACACTGGGGATGGGGACACAATTCCTTACCACAGTAACCACCACCCTTACGCTTCCCTTTGCAGTCCTCTATTGAAACCATCTTCAAGCTGCCACTCCCAGGGTCTCATCATGGTGCCCATTTCCTAAGATATTCCTTGAAGGAGCAAGAGCTGGATTCTACCATCTACAATCAGTCACCACACCCTGATCCCCCAACAGTTTTTGCACCAGATAAAAAATTCCTAGTTATGACTGAAAGAAAATGAACTAGAAACATTAACAACAGGATCCAAAAGAAAGTAATAATCACCCAGACCAAGACTATGTCAGTGTCAGTAAACTTTGTAGAGTTATCTACAGAATCAGAATCTCTTATTTCAAAGAGAATTTGTACATCATTAATTCTAACCTTAGGAAGTTATAGTTACTAATACTAATACTTTGGCTATCACTCACGAAAGGGAGTTCCATCAGTAGGCTGGGCTCCTTAAGGAAGGCCTGCCCTACCATGTTCATAGTACCCTACTACTGGGATTGCCTTAACTCTATAAATGGAGAGGAATGACTGGAGATCTCCAGCTGCCATTCTCTCTCTCCCTCTCTCTCTCTCTCTCTCTCTCTCTCTCTCTCTCTCTCTCTCACACACACACACACACACACACACACACACACTTACAGAGTTTGTGACTTTCCCAGGGTCATACAGCTAGTAAGTGTCTGAGGTCAAATTTGAACTCAGGTCCTCCTTACTCCAGGGCTGATGCTCTATCCACTGCACCACCTAATTGCCCCCAGTTGCCCATTCTCCAACCTTTATCCCTAAATAACCATAAATATGGTGAGAAATAATCATAGAATATCCATTCTTCACTATTTCATGCATAAATCTGATCATGTCACTCCATTGCTCAGATAACTTCAGTAACTCCCCATTGCTTATCAAATAAAGTCCAAACTGCATAATCTGACATTTAAGGCTCTCTACATTGTGATTCACTACTTTGACTTTAAGTGCTCCAAACAAATTGGAATATTTGCTGTCCCAAAAGAAAGGCAAAAAACTGAGAAAAAACAATGTGCAAGAAATTTCTCTTATAAAATTCTTATTTCTCAAATATATAGGGAGCTAAGCCAAATTTGTAAGAATTTCCCCAGTTGATAAATGTTCAAGGGATATAAATAGACAGTTTTCAAAGGAAAAATGAAAGCTATAAATAATGAAAAAAAGCTCTAAATCACAAATAATTAGAGAAATACAAATTAAAACAACTTTGAGGGACCACCTCATGCCTATCAGATTGGCTAAGTTAACAGAAAAGGAAAATGACAAATACTGGAGGGGATGTGTAAAGATAGATATTTCTCTATTGGTGGAGCTGTGAACTAGTCTAACCACTCTGGAAATCAATCTGGAACTATGCCCCCAAAGGGACAAACCTGTGCATACAATTTGACCCAGAGATACTACCAGTAGGTCAATACCCCCAAAGAGATTCAAGGAAAAGGAAAAGGACCCATACAAAAAGTGTTGGCCAAAACTCATTTTATCATGGCAAAGAATTAAAAATTGAGGGGATATCCTTCAATTGGGAAATGTCTGAAGAAATTATGGTATGTGGATATGATGGAATGCTATTGTGTTATATAAGATAATGAAGTGGATAGTTACAGAAAAACCTGGAAAGATATATGAACTGATACAAAATGAAATGAGTAGAACCAGGGGAATAATTTATATGGTAACAGCAATTCTGTAAAGATAATCAACTGTGAAAGACTTAGTAATTGATCAACACAAAGGCCCATGATAATCCCAAAGGACTCAAGATGAAAAATGCTATAATGCAGATTGAAGCATACATTTTTTCTTCTTTTTCATTTTTTTTCAGAGCATGACTAATGCATATTTGTAATGGATATTGCTTTCTCAATGGACAGAGGGAAGAAGAAAATTTGGAACTAAAAATAAAATTGAATTTTTAAAAGGAATAGGAGGAAGTATTTTCTCATCTCTCTTATTTGGGACCAAATTTGTCTAGAATATATTATTAAAGAGATATTTTAAAATTATTTAGGAAGGGAACAGATGATCACTAAGAGATAGCATGGGCTTATCAAGGACAGATCATGCCAAACCAACTTTTCTTGTTCAATTCAATCATTTGACTGGTAAATCTAATGCTTTGTACACACCCATGCCCTTTACTCATCATTTGTTTCCTTTATAGTAGCCATATGTCACTCCTTTGCCCTTTGGGTTCCTTGCATTTGGATTCTTTGAAGACTGTAGCAGGGCCATAAACATAGTATAACTAGAAGGAAGCAAGAAACATTTCTCTCCCTGTCCCTGTGGATAAGATAAATACAAAGTGATAGTGCAGATAGGCAGATTCTGGAACAGTTGACAACAAATTCAAAGAGTAATGATCGATGTTAACGGAAAGAATTCTCTAGTAGACTGCCCCAGAGAACTGTCCTTAAGTATGTAGGTATGGGGCAGCTAGTAGATATATCACTAGCTCTGGAATCAGGAGGACCTGAGTTCAAATTTGCAAAGTCCTATACTATGTCTCTATTTTTAAAAAAATTACCTTCATAAATATGGGAGAAACATGACTGGATGTATGTGTGAAAAAGCACTGGGAATTCTAAGCAGGCTATAGGCTCTATATGAGTCTTCAGAATGACATGGCAGCAAGAAAATGAAGGCGGTCTTCCCTTAGAGGTATTCATGCTGATGTAGATGTGGCTATACCTTCCCAAGGTTCAGATCACAACCCATCTATGGAAAGAGGAATATCAACCAGTTCTCTGCCATGTGGGTTAGGATCATCCTTTCCTTTAAAAAGTATTGAAACTGGGCAAGTCACTTAACTTCAATTACCTTGCCCTTCTCCCTCCAAAAAAAAAAGAATGTTAAAAAGTATTGAAACAATCCTTGAAACTTAATTGGTTTAGAAGACTAAAGGCTCAAGCCATTGACCAGTTCCCTGGTCATCCGGTGTCAAAAAAAACAGGGCACAAGGAGCTCCCTTAGACTTCTTGCCAGCAGACCATCATGGGCAACACAGAGGGAGGGAAGCCTCAAGCAATTTAATCAAGACCATGAACTGTCTTTTCCCTTCTTTGAATATCTTTCTCTGCTATGGTGAAATGAGTCCCCCTTTTGTTAACTTGTGAATGTTTCACAAGTACCTCGTTTTGTCCTAATCTCAAACCTGAAGGACCAGAATGGTCTGGTAAGATCTTGACTACTATATTATCCATGACTTCTCATTCTGTGTGATTCTTACACATGTCCCTCCAAAATTCCTCTAGAAAAGATCTACCTTCAATGATGGAGAGCTTCCTCTAGGTGATTTAACATTGTGTGAGTACCACTGCAGCCCTCCAGTTCATGTTATTCCTGGCTCTCATTACAGGACCAATCCACATCTTTTTCTTGCTCTACATTTCCTTTATGCCCCCTGCATGTATATCTTTTAACGTATGGGTCACTTGCAATCTTGGTTATCTGAAGACTATAATGATGTTATATGGTGACTTTTCATAGAACACCACTGTATAACTTTAGACTGCATGAAGGCAGACATGGTATCTAGAACAAAAGAAATGATTGTTTCATCTACTTTCTCCTACTGATGTCTGGAGTGTTGTATATATTCAGCTCTGTATGCTTCACTTAAAAAAAAAAAAAACTTAAAACCTGGAGCACAACCAGAATAGAAATCATGCCACTTAAGTGTAATGAATGCTTTGGAGTTACTCTCCCAAACTCCTACTTTCATGAGTTGGTTAGGCTCCCAGATCAGGGCTACTACATATATTCAGGGTTACAGAGTTAGCCCTGAGGGGCTGGGAGTAGTTTTCCTAATGCTCAAAAGCCCCCACATAAGTGCTTCCCTACATGATTATCAAGCAGTCAGTCACACTTAATTATATTTTGGAAAGAGTTATTTAGTGAAGTGTTATGGCAAGAATGGTTTGCACAAGTCATCTCCCCAAAAGTTTGTGACACACTCTCCCAACAGCATCTATAGAGTCCAGGGGAAAGTGAGCTCACCCTTAGGAAACAATGTGATAGCTCCTGTTTGCAGGAAGTCCTTTCCTACCTTCTGTGCGGTTCTTATGAAGTTCTCCTAAGGTATAGTATAGCTTTCTGCTGTGCTTCTTGTAGAACCCCAAATCTACCTTTCTTCACTATATGCAGTTTATCTTTGGCTCCCAGTGCAGACATATGCATCAGCTATGGCTGTCCTGAGAATGCTGTTAGGATGCTTTAGATGGTCAAGATCCTCCTGCTCTCTGAAGTCCATTAGGCCCTCCTCCAGTTAAACTGAGGCAGCATGGAGGTTCTCCTCCCACCCACGCCCCGACAAGGGATTCTTTGTCAGGAATGTGACTGGAGGCTTCTCTCTACTGTCAGATGCTCAGAACTCTTAGAAATTTTGAACTGGCCTGATAGAGGACCCACAGGGTGTGAGGATCCTAACAGAATTCCTATAGCACCTAGTTAAAATTCCTTTTGATTGATTGATGCCCAGACTGTGTTCCCACTTAGTTAAAAATCTGATGGATTCAGTGAAATGTATTCTCGCTTGACAATGGCCTCAGAATTAAATAGGGTGGAGTGGATTACTCTCTCTTTACAAAAACATTAGTTGAAGGAATTGAGGATGCTTGGAAGAAAACATTTAGTGACCAAAGCTGTCATAATATTTGAAAGACAGTCAAATGGAAGAGGGATTGAACTTAGTCTTCTTGACCCTGGTAAGCAAAACTAGCAACGAAGGAGATGAGATGAGATGAGATGGAGAGACACATATTTTAATTTCACATAAGGAAAAAATTCTTATCAGAATTGCCCAACCTTGGGAAGTTGTGAGTCTTCTATCACTGGAGGTCTTCAGGTAGAGGCTGAATGAAGACCAATTGTGGACATTCCGTAGGGAAGATTCTCATTCAGGTTAGACTGGACTAAATTACCTCTAAGTATCCTTCAGCTCTGAAATTCTAAGTGCCCCTCTCATTGTAAACTCTTTGTGGGCAGGGATTATGTCAGATTTGATTTCATGTCTCCCACTGGGCCTAGCCCAGTGATTTATCACATGTTAGGCAGGTAACAAATGTTAGTAGGATAAAATAAACACATGAATTGTTGTAAAAACAATTTTCATTATCTCTCAGCCAAAAAAGTTAAGTCCCAAAGGTGCTAACAAGGGAGCTTGAGTGCCCAGAAGAAACAATGTAGATAGGATTTAGGCTACTGTAGTTATAGATACAGCCAGGATTACCTGTGAGATTTCCAGTGTAAGACACAGCTAAGTGACCACAAAGGGCTCTGATACTTGAAAGTTCAATAAAGGAATAAAAAAGATAATTGTATCAGTGTCTTGGATTTCTTCTGAAGAGTTTAAACCTCACAGGAGAACAATATAAAATAATGTAAATGAAAACAGCAGTAAATGGCAATTGAACTTCAATTAACTGCAATGAACAACCTTGGTTCTGAAGAATAGAAGTGACTAATATGCCTCCTGGGTACAGAAGTGAGATATAATGGGTGTAAAACTAGTATAAATTGCAACACTGAATTGCTTTTTTTGATTGGTTAACTGCTTTAATTTATGCCAAGGGAAGTTTTGGGTTTTTTTTTTGAGGGAGGATGGAGAAGTGTATCAGAAAATGTGATTTTTAAAAAGGAATTATAATAGGGGGAGAAAGTTCAAGGTTAAAAGTTGAGAACATGGAGTGGTCTTACTGTGAGTCCTCTAAAGTGCCTGGTAATTTGTCAGACTGCTTCTATATTTTTATGCCTTAATTTCTCCATCTGTAAATTGGAGGCAGCCAAACTTTTGTGGAACATTACAGGTTTTGGAGTCCAAGAGTTTATGGATCAGTTCCAAGGCTTTTGAAAATCTTTGAGAGAAGGAAATGCTTTTCATGTTTACCTTTCTATCCAGACCTAATGGTTAATGGCCTAGCCTCAGAGTCAGAAGACCTGAGATCAAGTCCAGCCTTTGACGTTCCTATACTAAAAGTATGAAGCTGAGTAACCCCATCAGAGGAAACCAAGGTTTGGGTCTCTCATGGGGAAATTCCTGTTTGCCTTTTTTTTTTTTTTTTTGGAGGGGGGAAGGCAGGGCAACTGGGGTTAAGTGACTTGCCCAAGTTCACATGGCTAGTAAGGGTTAAGTGTCTGAAACTGGATTTGAACTCAGGTCCTCCTTACTCCAGGGCCAATGCTCTATTCACTGCACCACCTAGCCACATGCCCTACATTTGCCTTTTTAGAAACAGCTGGCAGTGGAGAACTGGACTTGGAGTCAGGAAGCTGTGAGTTCTAATCCTGTCTCAGACACTTATTAGCTATGTGGCCTTCGGCTTAGGCCACTTAACCTCTCACTTTCTGAGGCTCTAATACCTCTGTAACATGAAGAGATGGGACTCAATGATCCCTAAGGCCCCTTCCAGTTCTATATCTATGATCCTATGATCTTATTATCTGTGACCCTGGAAAAATTATTTAATCTATTAGTGCCCCAGTGAACTCTCTAAGAGCAGCCAGGTGGCTGAAGATAGTGGATAGGGAACTGTGGTTGGAATCAGCAAGACTCATCTTCCTGAGTTCAAATACGGTCTCAGGTACTTACTAGCTGGGTTACCCTCGGCAGGTCACTTAACTCTGTTTGCCTCAGTTTCCTCATCTACAAAATGAACTGGAGAAGAAAATGGCAAACCACTCCAGTATATTTTGCAAGAAAACCCCAAATGGGCTCATGGAGAACTGGACACAACTGAAAATGACTCAACAACAGAACACTCTAAATCTCTTAAGTGGCAGATTTAATGATGTGCTATGGCAGAGAATATTCTTCACCAAGAGCTTCCTACACTCATGAAATCATAAGACAGTTAAGAAAATATCCTGTCAAGCACTTAATTGTGTCTAATAAATGTTAAAATGAAATTAAATGAATTAAATCACATTTCAATTCTGGGGAGGGTCTGAGGGGAAATATCCTGGCCTGAAGCCCTGAAGGGATGACTCTTCAGAAAGGGTCTAGTCCCTTCTCTCTCTTGCAACCTGGGTCTGGCACACACCTGCCAGACACATGTGTGCAGGTAGCCAGAAGGAACCAATTATTTTCATTTTTTTGTCTTTTTTGGAGGGGGGAAGGCAGGGCAATTGGGGTTAAGTGACTTGCCCAAGGTCACACAGCTAGTAAATGTTAAGTGTCTGAGGCCAGATTTGAACTCAGGTCTTCCTGACTCTAGGGCAAGTGCTCTATTCACTGTGCCACCTAACTGCCCCAGAATCAATTTTTCTTAAGGAAAGGATTCCCTAAAGGACTTTTTCTTAATGGGAAGGGTTTTTTGGTGTGGTTTTTTTTATAAGTTGGGCTAACAAGAATTGGGGGTGAGCTGTTCCCCCTACTGAGGCTGGGGAGGACTCTCCAGAATCTCCTAATAAATCTCTCTACCCTGAAACCAAGTAATTCGTATTTACCAGTGACAATGGGCTAAACTATAATGTTGCAAACGTGCCCTGGACTTGTTTTCATGTTTTCCTAGTACTCCCTAAGGTTTTCTTGAGTCTTCCCTTGACTTCTCCCTTGTAATCCCTCTGCCCCAGGACAGCATGAGTTTTTAGTCCTACTATCTCTCCTTAGGTCCCCTCATCTCTACCCTGAATACTATCTCCCCCTTACTAGTCTTATCCCACTTTTCAGGAAAAGTACCTTTTTTTTCTGGTGGCAGCATATAATTAATTCTAAGTGTTTGCCAATAAACTTACAAGGCAAGATAAGTCATATCATAAGTCATATTCCTTTTTGGTTTAGCAGAAAAGGCATTGGATGAAATATCAGAGTACAAAAGTTCCAACTCTTCTATTTACTATCTTTTAGATCATGAGTAACTTAAGCTTCCTCAGTTTTAGTTTTCTCATTTATAGAGTGAAGCTAAGACTACTTGCCCTGTCCACTTCACAGGATTTTTGTGCAAATAAAATAATGTGTTTTCACTATACAGTACTACAAACATGTAAGGTATCAGGTTATCAGTTCTCAGGCATGTCTAAAGAGCTTAGAAATCATGTAGTCCCAACTCCTCATTTATAGACAATGAGACACAGGGAGAAAGTTAGCATTCAAGTTCAGTTCTTATGATCGCAAATCCAGATACATACCTTTCTGTTTCTGTCCCATTCCTCCCCATCTCAATCCCAAACATCCCTAGCCTCTTCAGCTTATTGAAGTATTTATGGCAGCTCTTTTTGCGGGGGCAAAAACCCCTGAAAATAAAGAGGATGCCAAATAATGAAAGACTAATGCACTGTAAGAAGTAAGAGAAAAGCTGATTTCAAAGAGACATGGAAAGACTTGTATGAACTGATGAAGAGGGAAGTGAGCAGAGCCCAAAGAACAATATATACTATAGCATTATTATTATAAAAACAAACAATTTTGAAAGACTTGAGGACTGATCAACTAACTGACCAATAATTTTCCAGAGGACCAGTAGAGAAGAATGCTGCCGATTTGACTGGGAGATGATGCAAAAGAATAAATGCATTTTTGGACGTGACCAATGTGGAAATGTTTTGCTTGGTTATGTGATATAAAGGTTCTTTATTTTCAGTGGGGCTGGAAGTGGTGGCAGGGTGGAAGGAAGGATAAAAAAAAAAGAAAGCTGGATTTTTGTCTCCTCTCCCCTGAAGTATCCAACACAAAGTCAAAATGGACTCAGATCATTTAGTCCTTCTCTGTGTTTCATGCAAATAGACACTGTTCTGCTCCCAAACAAATAAAAATGAATGTTAGTTTTAAAAGACCTTTTGGAAATAATGATGATGATAATTAAACTCCCCTAGGGGGAGCCTCTTTTAGCAAATCAGTGTTGGGAAGTTCTTCCTTATGTCTCACTCAAATCCTACAGTTTTAGACCCATTTCTCAGGAGGATACAAAGAGATGTTGCAGCCTCCAAAGTGGACTTCTCTGTAAGTGACATCAGAAAAACTACAGCAGAAATCACAGTGCTGTGGCTTAGGGCACCTAGACCTCTCCTTTACACCAACGACCCCAAATCCCCATCCCCCTCTCACTGAGACTTCCTACCCCAGGACTGTTGTGTTGCCGCCCAGTTGTGATTTGAAATTTCCTTTATTCTGTAAACATCTGTACTTAAAATAGATAAGTCCCTGCTCACAGTTCATACAATGAACCTCAGACACAGGACAGCCACGTTCACAAGTCACAGAGACAGGCAGGGGTTCAGAAACCAATATCATTTCGGGAGCAGGTTTTCATGCCAAGACAGCAAGGGCAGGGATGGCAGAGATGGGCTAATAGGCAAGAGGAGCCCTGAAATGGCCTAGGCTTCATGCCATTCCCATGAGCCATTTCCTGGGCTTATAGAAGGGTTATGAGGCACCAACACTGTTACTCCCCCCGCCCCGCCCCAAATCAGGCTTCTCCCTTTAAACAAAACCCTACCTTCCACCAGCAGCCACCTCCCCTAACATGCCAATACTCGTAGCAAGGGGTAGAATCTGATCTCATCCTCCTGAGGAGGGAAATGTATTATCTCTGCCTGATTTGCAAAGAAGTAGTGCTGATCACACTGTTGTGGATATTGGGAGTGCTTGGTAATGTGTGGATTGAATTAGAGGCCCCCTTGATGAATACTTTAGGATGAGCATCCTGTGCCAAAATAACATCTCCTTGCTCTGACCCAGTGGGGCATCCCTGTTTGAAGGCAAGATGAAATCTGGCTTTATCTGCACCAAGATGCTGTGATTCTTCCTGCTGGTGATGACTTTCCCCCTCATGTGGAATTTGTTTTGTACTTCTATAATGCAGTTATGTAGCATTACATAGTTATCTCTGCTTGGGTCTTACCTTTCCACTGGACTATACACTCCATGAGGGTAGGATTCCAGTGTTTTACATAAATTCTATGTAACCTCAAGTAACTAACAGTGCAGGCCTTCATCACTTCAGTTGGACTAGTGCAATAAGGCTGTTGGTTGGTCTGCCCACCCCTTTAGTTCATCCTCTGTTCAGCTGCCAAAGTGATTTTCCAAAATGCAGGTCCAAACAAGTCATGCTCATATTCAGTGACTCCCTGTCACCTCCAGGATTTGGCATTCAGTACCCTTTATAACTCAGCCCCCCCTTTCCAGTGTTTATGCCTGACATCACCCACACCCACTCTTAGATCCAGTAACGTTGGCCTCCTTGCTTGTTATTCTATGAACAAGACCCTCCATCTCCCCTGGCTATTCCCCATGCTGGAGTGTTCTCCTTCCTAATCTCTGCCTCCTAGCTTCTGAGGTTTCCTTCAAGACCCAACCAAAATCCCACCTTCTATGGGAACCCCTCAAGCTCTAATTCTAGGGCCTTCCCTCTGTTGATTATTTCTTATTTACCCTGTATGTAGCTTGTTGGTATATATTTGCTTGTTGCCTCCCCCATGACAGTGTGAAATCTTTGAGTGCAGGGACTTTCTTTGTATCCCCAGTGCTTAGCACAGTGCCTGGTACATAATAGGCACTTAATAAATGCTTATTGACTATCAATTAAGCACCTAATAGAGGTTTAATAAATTTAGCTGATTTAAGTGGAATCCCATCGCCTTGTCTCCTCTCCCTTAACCTTAAGTCTCTCATCAGTTAGAAGTCCCATGTGGTCCTGTTTTTTCTACCAGCCTCAACCTATTCCCATTCTTAACTTCCCTGGCCTTTCTATAACCTGAGTTATGGGAAAGAGGTTGAATTGAAATATTTAGATAGCATGTTGGAAGGGGTGCCTGGTCACACACACTCTTTACTCCTTGCCATGATACTCAATGAATTTTACTTCTAAGTTGTTGAATCCCCAATAGTCTTGTTAGGGCCCTTGCCTGAGGTACCAAGAGGCAGCTGGATAATTGACCTCTCCTCTAGGCTGCTCCTATATTGGGATGCCAGAGTGGGGTAACCCCAAAGGGGAGCTGATTATCCTGATCTCCCAAGGGGCAAGCATACTTTGAGTCACTTTGGATTTGAAGGCAAGTTGGACCCAGCCTAGGATTATGACATGTGGAGCCTCAGGAACGCAGGGGAAAGGAGGTATCTTCCTAAATTACAGGTTCTGATTAAACATCACAGCCTCCTTCTTCACAGCCTTCCTGCTGGCAGCCATGGCACAATGAGTTTTCATCTGGAAATATCCCATCACCATCAGCCCACTGGAGGAGCAAGATGTACACAATTCATCCTTAAGGGGACCCAGAATGTCATTAAGAGCTTCTCACCTAAGGTCTGGTACTTCTCCCACTCCTCAGACTCATTCCTGAAACAAAGGTAGGATATATAAAAGTCTATGACCTTCTCTCTCTAATTCTTTGTCAAGCAAATCCATGGATTGGGTTAGAAGGGAGTTGGGGTCAAGAAAAGGATACTGAAGAGGTATGGCTTTCCTCTCCAGTCCCAAAGGATCATGAGAAAATGTTTCTTTCAGTTAGAAAGTGAAGGCAGAAAACTTATTCCACCTTTCCTTGAGGGTGCAGTGTAAGAGAGAACTGCTGCCATCATCTCAGAGACTACCCTGTTTCTCCATGGATTTTGTGTCAGGCCCCACCCCCAACAAATCCATTAAGAGTTTGTCTATATTGGCAACATTGGTCCCAAAGTCTTCCCCATAGTAGGATCTCATGTCCCTGATGTACTTGCTCCAACTATAGGAGCCCAGGAACAGGAAAAATGTGTGTGCTTATGAGTAGGGAGAAGATAGAAGTGAGGGAAATGAGACCAACTAGACAAAGAAGTCAGTTTCCCCCCTCCACCCAGATTCCTTTTTCTGGGCTATTTTTTTCTTTTTCCCAGCCTCCTGTTTTTTTCTGCCTCCATGTTTAATTTTCCTATAAGAGAAGGTCTTCACTAAAAGTTGGGAAGCAGCAGAAATTGCTCCCAAATGCTAGAAAGTAGTCAGGCAGGGTCAGACACCAGAGTAGGGGAGGGGCAAAGTGGGTAGGAAGGCTCTGCCACATGCTAAGGTACTGTCCAGTGGGGTGTTCACTCTCTCTGCCCTGATCCCTCCTGGTTTCTTAACACTGTGGCAAATGTGATGCAAAAAAGATGGGGCATAGGAATGAATTCCATAGACAGTGGTACTCCCTGTGGCGGAGAGCATAGAAATAAAAAAGGGTAATGAACTTGGCTTCAAATGAGCCCCCACTTCAGGCGGAAGGGAACAAAGGGAAGAAAGGAATGGAGGAGTTAATACTGCTGATGATAACAAAGGGCAGGAGAATCGTGTGTGTGTGTGTGTGTGTGTGTGTGTGTGTGTGTGTGTGTGTGGCAGAGAGGCAAGAGAATGCATGTGGCTGTGGTCTCAGGCACTCTAGGGAGGTAGGGATCCAAAGAAGCAAGATGGGGGAGTAAAGAGAGGCTGTAGATGCTCATCACTACACATCTTGGGAACACAGGAAGCCTGAGGCTCAGGGTAAATATTTGAGGACACCAGTGCCTGGAGAGGAAGAGGAGGTCACTAACAGAGGACAGGGACCCTGCTCCAGGGGCTGGACAATGATACCTACTGACATTTAATGAAGTTATCTGGGTGAGGGAGGAGCAGTAGGGAAGTGAGACTGAGAGCCCTTTACTGTCCCCTGGTGTGTGGAGGGGAAAATGTGGCAAAGAGCAGGGGGATGCCCTGCATGGGTTCCTCAACACCAGCAATTTTTTGAAGAGTTTCCTGTGCCTTCAGTTTTGCTGTCTTTCTCTTCCAACTCAGCCAATGCCAACTCTTCCCTGGCATGTGCTCGGAGACCATCAAGCTCTTTCTTGTGTGCCTGTAGAACCAGCTCCGTCAAACGAGTGAAGGACTGAGGGACAAAAAGACACAGATTATCCCTGATCTTCCCACGTTCCTCTAGACCCTTCCCCTTCTTGTGGTCACTTGAGCTATTGGCTCCATGATCCTTTTTCCTTCTCTTTCTTTCAACTCCCCACCATGACTGGTTCTTTGCCCAGGTAAAGCAGCTACCACAGCCCCCCCCACCCCAACCTCAGCCTTGGCCCAGTCTACTCACCTCCTTTATGTTGAGGTTGGTGCAGGCACTAGTTTCAAAGAAGTCCATGCCATACTCTTTAGCCAGCTGCAAGGAGAAGAAAACCCCTAAGAGGGGGTTGGCAAAAAAGGAAGGATGGAAAGTTGCCCTTGAGGTCCCTGGAAGCTGGTGGAGAAATCAGCACTCCCTTGGGATTGCCCATCTCTTCCACTTCCTGAGGATATTTCCCCTTTGTCCCCTAGACAAGTCCTTAACTCCATTCCCTGACCTCCCAAGCCCCAACTTTCCCGTGACTCTTTCTAGTTTCATTCCCAGGGGATGAATTTTTCATTCCTTATCCTATCTTTGCCCCATTCTCTGGCCCAAGGATGAGTAAAATGATGAGGAAATAGTATGAAATGAAGAAGTCAGGGCAGGGGGACTTGGTTTCCAGGTTATTAGACAGAGCCCCCCCAAGCTCCTTCAGACAGGCTGCCCTAGCCAGAGGCAAGTTTTTAAAATTGTGAAATCCCCTGCTATCAGTTCAAGCCCTGAATCTACTGAAGGAAGGTAGACATTCCAAGAGATGAAGAGGCATTTCCAGGCTAGGAGTGTTCACAAAAGCATGGGGAGGGGATGTAAAGCAGCAGTTGAGTTTGGCTGCAGCATCACCTGTCGGGAAAGAAGGGGAACTTCAATTCAATTCATCAAGCATTTATTGGTTATTGCATGTGTGTGTGTGTGTGTGTGTGTGTGTGTGTGTGTGTGTGTGTATGTGTGTGTGTGTGTGTGTGTGTGTGTGTGTGTGTGTGATTCTTCAGTCATATCTGACTTCATGACCCCATTTGCAGTTTTCTTGGCAAAGATACTGGAATAGTTTGTCATTCCCTTTTCTTTTCATTTTACAGATGAGGAATTGAGGCAAACAGGGTTAAGCGACTTGCTCAGGGTCACCCAGCTAATAAATGTCTGAGGTTGGATTTAAACTTGGGAAGATGAGTCTTCCTGACTCCAGGTCCAGCCCCCTTTGCACTATGGTGACACTTAGCTGCCATTACTGGGTATACAAAGAGAGAATGAAAAAGAGTTGCTGTCTGTAAGGAGAATCATACTTACATTAGAAATATCTCTCTTGTCTACTTCCTTAGAAAAGGGCATTAATGTGTAATCAGATTATAAAAATGGGCTGCAGTTAGATTGTGAAAGACTTTAAACATCAGGTAGAGGAGTTCATATTTTATTGTAGAGGCACTGGGGAGCCAGGTGAAGTTCTTGAGCAATGAAGTGACAAGTCTAGACTACTGGTTCTTTTGGAGCACCAGTGTGATAGCTGTGTGGAAGATGGACTAGAGAGGGGAAAGATGAGGCAGGAAGATGATTAGGAGTTTCCTTACTACAATAGTCCAGGCAAGATTGGTGATCAGGCCCTAGACTTCAGTGATGGTGGTATGAGGAGAAATAGGACTGAACTGACAAGATTTCAAGTCTTGCTTAACATCCCATGCTGCCATCCACCAGTCACTAGGGCCTGCCTCAAGCACAGGCACTTTGCCACCAAGTCTGTTCTTTGCCCCATTAGGAAAACTAACCCTCCAGATTCTCACCTTGAGAGAACACACATCTACCCCCATCTCAAAGGCTCCTCCACCTGATTAATCTACTCATTTTATGGGGCAGCTAGGTGGTACAGTGAATAGAGCATCAGGCCTGGAGTCAGGAGGACCTGAGCTCAAAACCAACCTCAGACACTTAACATTTACTAGCTGTGTGACCTTGGGCAAGTCACTTAACCCAGATTGCCTTGCCTTCTCCCCTCAAAAAAAAAAAAGACAAAAAAAATTCACCCATTTTAAGTCTATTCCCTGGGAGTGATCTATCCCATTGGTAAAATTGATGAGAATTTATCTAACCATACCATACTTCACATCCCATTCAGCTGACCTGTCCCCTATACTCCCTACTCCCTATCAGAGCAAGTTTTCACATGGTGGTCAGAAGAAGTGATACAAGGACACTCCAGGTCTCTCTTAAGAACTTTGAGATTGATTGTGTGACATGGGAGACACTGGCACTGGACCACCTGGCATGGTGTGCCCACATCAGAGAAGGTGCTGTGCTCTATGAGCAAAGCAGAATTGAAACAGCTCAAAGGAAATGCAGGATGTGCATGTTTAGAGAATCGACCCCAAATGTTCACATGGATTGTTTGTGCCCTGACTGTAGTAAAGCTGAAGTCATGTTGGTCTGATCACAGTCAGACACATTGAAACCTGACTCTAGCATAGTGATGTCATTTTAGTCCTCTTTGAGAGGGAAGATCAACAACCAACCACCACTCCCTACATACCTTTGTACCTCACTTCCCCATCTTATTCAATAACTCCATTCAAATTCTTGTGATTGTCTAGGCAAGTCCCTTCCTGAACCACCATTCCCTTTTTAGGAAGTTGTCTCCCCAATTAGAACAGAACCTCACCCATTTCCACATAGAGAAGTGGACTCAAAGTACAAATTGATTTCATATTTTTAGGGGACATGGTTAATGTGATTATCTAACCATACATTTGTAATAGGTTTTATTCTAGCTTTCTTGGTGGGGACATGAAAAGGTAGAAAGGAAAGAATTCAGAGATGAAAAGAAAATAAAATTGATTTTCATTTTTTGAGGGCAGGGATGGTTTAACTTTCTTTTTTTTATGTCCCTAGCAACTACCTTCGAATCTGGTATATAGTAGGTATTTAACATACTTATTTACCTGACGTTGCAGCTGAATAAATACTAGGGGTGAGATAGAATGTGAAGAGTCAAGAGTGATTCCTACATTTCTAATCCAGGTAATGGGGAGAATGATGGTGCCTTCAATAGAAATACAAAAATGGGAATGGGAGGGATGTCATATGGGGGTGGTGGGAATGACAATGAACTAGACACGTTGATTTGTACAAGACTGTGGAACACCCAGGTGGAGACATTAAACCAGCAATGGGAGGTCTGGGACTAGAGCCCAGGAGAGAAGATAGCTGGGGAGAAGGCTCTGGGATTCTTCTGCATAGAGATGATTATGAAATCTAGAAAAGCTGATGAGATCACCAACATGGAGACTATATGAAGAGGAAAGAGAAGATCTGAAGGACATTCAAATGATGACATAGAAAAGTCTGAGAAGGAAAGATCTGACACAGCATACAGGTATTATGAAAGCCCAGAGAAGAGAGAATATCTAGCAGGAGAGGGTGGTCCACAGTGTGAAATGTTACACAATGGTCAAGAGAGATGAGAACTGAAGGAAGATCACTGGATTCATTCATTCCTTCATTCCAACCTAATTAGAAGGCAAAGAGAAAAAAAAAAGTGAGCCATTGAGTTCTTGTGGTATACTAAAAGGATGTGTCTGGGTACAGACCTGGGGAGGGGCCCACAGCTGGCAGGAGCAATATATCTCTAGAGGGCAACCAAACTGACCCATAGCAGAAAGTGGACTGCGGAAAAAGCCATCGAATTTAGCAAAAAAGAGGTTGTTGGTGAATTCTGGCAGAACAATTTCAACTGAAAGGGGAACAGAAGGATGAAATTACACAGCAAGGTTAAGAAATGAGTAAGAATTGAGAAAGTAGAAGCAATAAGTATAGAACTCAGGGTCTGGTAGGATCAAGTGAGCCTTTTTTTTTTTAAAGGATGGGGCACATCTGGGGAGATTTGTAGGCAGTAGGGAAAGAGTCAATGGATAAAGAGCGATTCAAAATTAGGGAGAGAGAAAGGATGATTCACAAACCCCTGAACAATTCAGGAGGGAATTCCCTGAGGGAATTAGATTAAGGGCCCAACACTGAGTTCAAGTCTTGTTTCAGGCTGTGTGACCCTGGGCAAGTCATTTAATCTCCCCATTTAATTTCCCCATCATATATACCTATCTCACAGGGTAGTTGTGAGGATCAAATGAAATTATCAATTAATACATAAACATTTGTTAAGTACCTACAATTGCGCCAAGCACTGTGATAAGCAAGCCCTGGGGGCACAAAAAGAGGCAAAAGGTAATCCCTGACCTCAAGAAACTTACAGTTTAACGAAGGAGATAATATGCAAACAAAACACATACAAAGCAAACTATATACAGGAAAAATGGAAAATAATTAACAGAGGGAAGGCACTGGAATTGAGAGGATTTGGGGAAGTTAGGAGTTAGAGGAAGCAAAGGAGGTCAGCAGTTGGAGAGGAGGAGAGAGCACATAAAGTACTTTGCCAACCTTACAGTGTCATGTAAATGTGGTTTATTATTATTATTTTTGTTGTCACTTTATCCAGCAGGGTCTGTGGTGCTTATACTAGTTTATAGTGATGATGATGATAAAATTCTTTATAAAGCAGCTGTTCAGAAATAGAGCTTTGGGGGCAGCTAGGTGGCTCAATGAATAGAGCACCGAGCCTGGAGTCAGGAGGACCTGAGTTCAAATCCAGCCTCAGATACTTAACACTTACTAGCCGTGTGACCTTGGGCAAGTCACTTAAGCCCACCTGCCCTGCCTTCCCCCCTCCAAAGAGAAAAAAAGAAAGAAAGAAATAGAGCTTTGTTCTTCCTCAAAGCTCCTATATTAACCCATTTACCCCAGTGGCACCAAGGATTTGGTGGGAGGGGGAATTAAAATAACAACAATAATAATGATATTAATAATAATATTATAATAATAAATATAATTACCACTAGAATGGCACTTTGTTTTTAGGTTTGCAAAGCACTTTACAAATATTATCTCATTTGATCCTCACAACAACCCAGGAAGGTGGGTACTATTATTATCGCCATTACATAGATGAGGAAACTGATGCAGGCAGCGATCAAATGACTTACCCAAGGTCACACTGCTAGCAAGTGACTGAGGCTGCAGTTAGAACTTCTCCCTTCCTGACCCCAGGGCAGGTACTCTGTCAAGCACTCCAAAGCTTTGCCCCCACTTACCTGCTGACCTTGTTCTCTTCCTACTTGCCTTTTCTGTTCCTCATCAGCCTTATTCCCAATAAGGATTTTCTGCACTCCCTCTGGTGCATACTAGGAAGAAAGAAGACAGGACCACTATTGCCCACCAATTCTCTTCCATCTCATCCTCACTGCTCCATTGGACCCCCAGAGCTCAGCCACAAAACCATCTCCAAGATCAGGAGCCACTGGGGCATTGCAGGTAGTTTGTCTGTCCAGTTCCCCTAGCAATAGCCTGGCTCAACTTGTAGGGTATCTCAGGACTGCCATAGTGGCAGATTAGGGTACACAATTGTCTGCCCAGAGTTAGTGCTTTAGGAATTTAGAGCCTCAGAATGTTGGAGCCAAGAGAGACTTAGATATAACCTAGGCCAGGGGTGGGAAAGCTACAGACTTGAGGCCACATGTAACCTTCTAGGTCCTTGGGTGTGGCCTTTTGACAGAGTCCAAGTTTCACAGAACAAATCCTTTTATTAAGGGGATTTGCTCTGTGAAGTTTGGATTCAGTCCAAGGCAGCATTTGAGGATGTAGGGTCCACATGTGGCGTTGAAGCTGCATGTTTCCCACCCCTGATGTAGGCTAAGTCCCCTCATTTTACAGATACTCTAGAACTTTTTATATTCGGAAGGATCCCTATCAATTAGGCTCTTTACTGTTTTTATGTCATGGACCTCTTTGACAATTCAGCAAAATACATGGACCTCTTCTCAGAATAATGTTATTAATATATATAACAAATTGCATAGGATTAAAGAGGGAACTAAAGGTTAGTGAAAATAAAAATGTAACATTTTCCCCCATCCATGTTCACTGACCCGCCTGAGAACAGTCCATGAACCCAAGCATAAAAACTCTGTTACAGGTCACATAGTCCAAACCTTTCATTTTATAATGAGAAAAATAGAGGTTAGAGAAGTGAGATGACTTGCCCAAAGTCATCAAGCTTATTAGGGTAGCTTCAATGAGAACCTAGGTGTCCAGACTCCCATTTAATTCTATCCTATCCAATCCTTGGAGGCCTATGGAAAAAAGTAGTTCATAGATCAGGGTGAGGGTTAAGGCAAATCTTGACCTAAGTCAGTGGAAGAGATACAGGGCGTGATAACTTTGAACTCCCCCTTAGGGTTTTGCTTTGGTCCTCAATCCCTGGGAAACAGGACTTAGAATTTGTTCTTTAGTTGAAGAGCTCTAAGCACTCCCATCTCATCCCCTGCCTTCACTTAAAGGGGAGATATGGCTTGTCTTACCTCATCCACGTCACTGACCCATTTCATGATATGCTGATAAGATCTCTCGCTGCTGATGTCATAGACTAAAAATATTCCCTGAGATAAAGAGAGAGAGAATGAGGGCTACACATAGACAGACACACACAAAGAAAAATATCCTGTGAACGAGTAAGTCAAAAGAGGGCATTTCAGCACCCTAAATGCTGGGGCCCAATGTCCCTTCTTTGCTGCAGGATATGTATACTATCCCCTCTTACCACCAACCCCAGTTCTTAATGGCCAAGCCACTTTGCCTTATGCTAAAATTTCCTTTGGTCTTAGGGAGTTGATTGTCTGTCCTCAGTTAATCCATTTGTGTATATGTCTCTTTGTGTATGCTACATTCTGTGTGTATGTCATATCCCCCCAACTCTCCTGCTTTTCACACAGTACTTCATGCAGTAGGAGAAAAAAATATTAATTGAATTGAACAATGCTCGAGGATCCCCCACCTTCTGCAGAGACCATTTCATTTTTATCTTTGTATTCCATTGTCTGGAACATAGTAGGTCCTAAATTTCATTGCTTGCTGATTGAATGACTTCCTGATACCCTTGATGACCTTTCCTGCCAAGACCTCATTCTCATTTCTCCATTTTGCACTTATGCATTATTTGTAACATAGTCACATCTGTATGCATCCATAAATACAGTGCCTGGAACATAGTAGGTGCTTAATAAATATTTATTGACTGACAGATTGACACCCTTTACAACCATTTATTAAGACATGGAGGGACTGCAGCCTGTATCACTACCACAGTGATAAAATCAGACTGCGGGATACATATAGCATAATCTGCCTCCTTCTCCCCCGTTAAATTGTAAGCTTCATGAAGGCAGCAAATAAGTTGATGAAAAAAGCATTTATGAGACCTCTCTCTGGGTGACTATGTGCTAAATGTTGGAGATAAATGTTAGAGGTTGTGCCACTCAGTTTATGTTAATTCCAAGGCCACTCATCCCCATACTGTCTGTGTCCTTGTTGCCCTCAGGAAACTGACAAAACAGGTAAAATTACACCACCCCCGCCCTAGAGGAGGCCATCACAGAAGTGTTAGAATGGACAATGTTTACTAAGTTTGCTGAAAATATAGAAATTCACATACTCTATAATGCAAACTAAGGGTATTTCTCCCAGCATCCTTTGCACAGAGAGCTGCAGAATCAAGTCTCTCTACCCTCCAACTTCCTGGGCAAGGGACTCACCTGGGCCCGTCTGTAGTACTGCTTGGTGATGGTCTGATATCTTTCCTGCCCTGCTGTATCCCTGAAACAGAAAGCCAGATTCTCCAGAATAAGGACATGGTACGGCAAGAATGGGAATAGAAGGAAGGAGAAGGAAAGGAAAGAGAATCTTATCCTCAAAGAGGACAAAACTAGAGAGCCTTAGAACCTCATAGGAAATAGGGACCTGATTATGAAGAGGAGTGAGATCTGGCTATGAATGTGCATGGGAGAAGACACACTAGACCTTGCCCTCTGGGCAACTGAGCCAGAAAAGGCAATAAAACTGGGCATTTCTGGGTCAGAACATGAGAATGGATGATGGGAGATGGGGCTGCTTTAATCCCTAACCTGCCACCCTCAATCTTCCAGGGATCTCCCTGAAAGCCTCTCCTACAATGCTCCAAGGTCGAGACACAATTCCTACAGGTTTTCTAAAACAATGCATTAAGATTCTGGATCAGAGAGCCACAGTGACTTCTTGTGGTCACATATGGAAACTGCACCATGGTTCTCTGGGAGGTCCCTGAAGTTGTCCAACTTGCCTTCTTCACACAATGGTTTCCCTATTTCTCCTTTCCCTCTTCCTTCTCCCACATCCTTGGACTGGGAGACAGAGTACACACTAAAAAAAATTAGTTTTGATTCTCTCTAATCTGTGACCTTTCTGTTTCCCTCCCCAAGAGAGGTTTCAGAACTCGTGTGAACCTAGGACTTTCAGTTGTACCCACCTCTATGTATCCCATGGACAAGTGTCTGTGGGATTTTCATGGCAAAGATACCAGAGTGGTTTGTCATTTCCTTCCCTAGTGTGTCCTCATTTTAAAGAAGAGTTAAGTAACCTGCCCACGGTCACACATCTAGTAAGTGTCTGAGTCTGGATTTGAACTCAAGAGCTTCCTGACTCCAGACCCAGTGAAAGTCTAAGGGTAGCCTACCATTAAAAGTTAGGCTGCAACTCTACCCCTTCTTCCCCAGGAAGCCTGCTGCTTCCTTGTTCTTCTCCCATCTAACTCACCAAATCTGTATCCGAACTTTGATGCCATCGACTTCTATAGTCTTCATCTTAAAGTCAACTCCTGAGGGGAGAGAGGAGAGAAGAAACAGGTCAGGAGAGATGCCTCCATCAGAACTGAGAAAGCTCAAGAAAAAAGAGATAAGGAACATAACTAGAGGACTCCCTCCTCTCACTCTGGCCAGAAGATAGGGTCATGTGAAGCAGAGGATGGCTGAGGAGGCAGGAACAGGCAGAAGTAACATAAGGGAGTTTTTCATAGTTACCTCAATTAACAGCTTTAAAACATCCAAAATCTGTCTTACTGTATTCGTGTGAAGTCTATTTATACATCCAGGAAGAACTTCTTATGTTTACCACAGCCTAGAGTTTTAATCCTAGAAATAGCAACCAAACCAACTGTATATGCCTTGTTTTTTTCCTTCTACCATATTAATCTTGAGGAGGGGTTACCATACTCTCCTGAATACATCAGCTGATCAAGGGGATGCTTACAGAGCTTGGAGTGGGATAGGACAACCCTTTTCTTGGACCATTATACATGTGTGAAAACTAGGGTTTATTGGAAAGGCTACCATGGCCCTACACATTTGGGTAAGAAAAACAAAACAAAACACAACAGAATATCAGGGCCTTTAGAACTGTATATATGCATATGCCTAAGGTACCTGACACAGGCAATCCCAATCTACTGCTAAAACCAGTTCAAAACAGAAACATTTGCCCACATGTGGGGTGATTTGAGACAAAAGGAGACAGTGGAGAATGTAATATGTCACCAGCAGAGATGGGGATTAAATTTGCCAAGAGTCAAAGAAATGCTTCCAGCTTCTTCAAAGGTAAGTGACTCTAGAGAGTATCACTAACATGATAGTCTCTAGGAAGACTGACCACAACACTCATGTTAGCTTAAACAGTCTCGGGTCTCTTTCACATGTCATTTGGGTAGTATTGCATGAGTTTTCATCAGCTAAAGGGACAGGCTTAGTATTATATTAGATGGATTGTGTCCTCACTTAGCTTCATACCTAGAAAAGTGGATAACCAAACAGGCACACTAATATGTATGTAAGGTATGTAAGTCAGACAGCACCTCTGAGTTTCCTAGAAGGTCTAATTATTTATGGAAACAGTTCATAGTAAGAAAGTGGATATGGTATCCAGTTTCTGGGGACAGCAGTTGGTAGGGTACCTGGTGCATAGAAGGAAGTTAATAAATGCTTGTTGCCCTATTGTTGACTTGACTCCCTACCCTACCCTTGTCTCTCACCATTTAGGGCTTGCACAACTACTCCCCTTTGTCTTAACTCTCACACCCAGTTACTCTTCTTCCTTCCCCTCCCCAAAACCTTTCTCCCCAATATATCCTCCTAGGCTATCTTCTTCAAGACTTCTATCTTTCATGTGAGAGACACATTTTCCCCTACCCTGACTCTAAATTGGACCCCGTCCTATATTAATGATCCTTGTCTCTCTCATTATCCCAAAAACGCCAGTCTCCAACGTTGGCACTGTGAAAAGAAAAAAAATTAATATTGCCTCTGATTTCTACTGTATTGATTTTACAATGTAATTGACTTTATGCTGTATCGATTTTTATAACTGAGTTAGTGTGTGCCTGAACTCACCTTGTTCAGAAATGCAATTTTCCCTCTGAGTTAGTTTAAAGGTATGGTTGAAAGGGAATGTTGTTATCATTCATGCAGTTAACTCCTGGGACATATGCTTGTTGTCTGTAAGCCCCAACCAGCTTAACCTTGTGCCATTCCCCTCCAAAAGACAAGACTTGTGTCCTTGCCTGTCCTTGTGCAATTAGGGGAGGTTTGATCTCCCCCAAGGGGACAACAAATCTGGTGGTTCTGATTTCCTAGCCAAGATTACAAGAGGCAGATGAGTTCCATAAAACAATTAACATTCCTTAATTGTCAGAGAGGAGTATGATTAGCCACACCTGAATGCCAACCTACTTTTCCTGTATAACCTATTGTAAGGTTCCAAAACTACAGAGACCCCTCCCCCTTTCCTCTATTTAAATAAAGAAGGTCCAGCCCCTTCTCACTGGGGTCACTGGCCTTACTGAGGAAGCCAGTCTGACCCACTTTGTTACCACTGTTAATAAACTGATTTTGCTCTGAGCATGTGCCTCAGTCTACCTTTATTGCATTTACTTACCACAGCTCAGAAGGACTGTTCAAACTTCTACATTCCCAACTCAAAGCCTCCTTTTACCCACCTTAGTAGTCTATTCCCTCCTCTGTAAACCTTCCCAAGAGCCAACGATCACAGGCTAATGTGATTTAACAGTGGATAAGACCTTGGAAATTAAATATGGGAGGGTAGTCTTTTCCACTCTCTCCATTACCAGACTCTCCCTCTGAGAATGCACGTATTTTGAATGGAGGGTCTTTAGCTTCCTGTGATGCTTGAAAAATAATAGCAGGGGTTGTGGTATTAGCTTCCATAACTTCTAGAGAAACAGCTAGTGGTGCAATGGATAGAGTACTGGGCCTAGAGTCAGGAAGACCAGAGTCCAAATCCAACCTCAGACACTCACCAGTTGTGTGACCCTAGACAAGTCACTTAATCTCTATTTGTCAAGTTTACTCAACTCTAAAAAACTTCATAGCTAGCTGCTGGAAAGAGGCAGTGTGTTGTAAAAGAAACAACTCTGTATATGGGGTCAGAGTTGCTACCAAATCCAGGCTTTGCCACTTATTTCCACTGTGACTTTGGGAAGCCACCAACCCTTTCGGGGGCTGTTTCCTCGTCACTAAAATGAGGGGATTGCACTAGAGAACTTCTAAGGCTCTTTCTATCTCTAAATCTATGATCCTTACATCATTCTCGCTTTCTCTGAGCCTGTTTACCTGGTGAATTTGCTGATATAAAAAGATTCTTCCATTTCTCACATGGACCCCAGCATAGCTGTGATAGTCTGAGCCATCACAGTGGAATTTAGATAATTACACTTTCTATTCCTGCACCACCATTACCAGTCCCTCCCTGCTAAACCCTTCTTCAGGTATTGTCCCTCATTGTCTAACTTTTAGTGCTCCCTTGGAGGAAGGCTAAAGGAGGGATATTGCTCATTCTTTTCCACTTTTCATTTGAGAGAAATTTATTTTTAGAGGATGAGTTGTATCCCAGAGAGGTAGCATGGAATAAACTGTCCTAGAATCAAGAGAACAAGGGTTTAAGCCCTTTCTCTGCTGAATACTAGCTGTGTGACAGGGGCTGTCACTTAATTGCTCCCTTTAAAAAATGATTTTCATCAGAATTTAACAAACATCAAATAGCACGGCTATTTACCTATACCGTGTAGAACAGAAAAGGAGGACATCACATGAAATTGCAGGTTTCTCTTTCACATAGAAGACAGCAGACTGCACTTGGAATCAGAAAGATTTGAGTTCAAACCTGGTTACCCCTTCTACCCATGTAACCCTGGACAAAATAACTTACCCCCGCCTGCCTCAGTTTCCCCATCTGTAAAATGGGGATAATAACAGCATCTAACTACCAACATTGCTGGAAAAATAAAATGAGATGCTTTGGAAATTCTATTTCTTCTTATTATGATTGCATTTTGCAATTTTTTTAAGTAGAGAAGATCAACCTATAGCTTTCAAAGTTGTCCTGCTTCTTTGGTCTTCCTTCTTTGTTTTTTAATCCTTTTTCCTTTTTTTAGGTAATAAGGTCACATAATTAGTAAGTATCTGAGACTGGATTTGAACTCAGGTCCTCCTGACTCCAGGTTAGGTGCTTTATTTGCTGTGCCACCAGCTGTCTTCTGGTCTTCTTTCCCTTCTTTTCTCTCCATTTATTTTATTTTATTTTTTAATTAATTTATTTATTTTTGGTTTTCAACATTGAGTTCCACAGGTTTTTGAGTTTTAGATTTTCTCCACCTTCTTCCCTTCCCTCCATCCCTCGATGGCATGCAATCTGATATAGACTCTATATAGATATTCATATTAAACATATTTTCACATTAGTCATGTTGTAAAGAATTAGAACCAATGGGATAGACCACAAGAAAGAAGAAACAAAACAAAACAAAAAAGAGAAAGATGTTTCTATCTGTATTTAGACTCTGTAGTTATTTTTCTCTCAATTTTAAAAAAAAGATGCTTCAATGACTCTCTTTTCAGTCTTGGCTTTTTGTTTTGTTTTTCTGTTACCCTGTCCTTATCTTCCCTTACCTCCCAACACTCCCCTTCTCACCCTGGGATAAGATTACTTTCATTTATTGTATATATAAGGAGCAGAGACAAGAAGCAATTTTCCCAAGGTCAAACACTGAGACTATAATGTTTAAGCAGAAAATAAGTACCTAGTCACAACATAGAGCCCTCCTTCCCCCCAAACATCAGGGGTTCCCAGTTACCAAGGGAGTCTTCCTATGCCTCTACAATGCCAACCAGTTCTTTCAATGACTTCCTCATTTGAACACCAAATGAGAGGCTTTGTCCATTAATCTATCACTGGAACATGTTACAAGCTTTCCAAAAAACTAGACAGATTGAATCCATTTTCTCTCCATCCAGACCAATAATTATTTAATTAAAAAGAAAACCGAACAACCTGAACCAAATCAAGTTGGTCAGACAAGATTCATTTTTCACCAGCTGGGGCTGACTCATATCTATTGAACTGTACTTTTCCAAGTGGGCAATGTCTGGCAGCCTAGAAGAACAAGAGCAAAAGCATTCAAGAGGGATATTGGATGTGGGCCAGGCTGAAATGTTAGGCTTGATCTCTCTCCCCAGGACAAACAGTTACTGTGGTACATTCACATACCTGAGCACTGCAGGATCAACAGAGTGCTGAGCCCATAGTAGCCACTAAAAATTACTATCAATCAGTAAGCATTTATTAAGTACCTACTATGTGCCAGGCACTGTGCTAGCCCTAGGGACAGATAAAGGAAATGAAACAATTCCGGTTTTCATTTTTTTTTTTTTTTGCTTTTTGGAGGGCAATTGGGGTTAAGTGAGTTGCTCAAGGGCACACAGCTAGTTTTGTGTTAAGTGTCTGAGGCCAGATTTGAACTCAGGTCCCCCTGACTCCAGGACCGGTGCTCTATTCATTGCACCACCTAGCCACCCCAACAATATTCAAGAAGATTATATTCTAATGGAGGAGACAGACACCAAGGTTATAGTTGTTGCTGTGTAGTCATTTCAAGTTGTGTCCGAGATTTTCAAGACCCCATTTGGGGTATTCTTGGGAAAGATACTGAAAGGTTTGCTATTTCTTTATCCAGCTTATTTTCACATGAGGAAACTGAGGCACAAAGGGTCAAGGGACTTGCCTAGTGACTTACACATGTAGTAAGAATCAAAGGCCTGATTTGAACTCATGGAGATGAGTCTTTCTGACTCCAGGCCCAGCACTCTATCGACTGTGCCATCTAGCTGCCCAGGATATATAGATATTAATAATGATATTGATATAGATGCAGATACAGATATCAATGTAGATATATGTGTATAGATGTATATATACAGAATTATAGTTGATTAATAACAATGTATCCAGAATGTATTAAAGACTTTCATAATTTTTAAAAATTTAATTTTCATAAGGATCATGTGAAACAATGGCACAGACAGGAATTACCCTCAACAATACATATTGGAAGACTGAGACCCAGAAAGATTGAATGCCTTGTGCATGGCAAGGTTAAGTGAAATTGGGTTTTCTCTCATGGACAAGATAAGGAAGCTATACCTCACAGGCTGAGGTGGTATTAACTCCTTATTTCCAGATAGATATTTGATCCCTGTGGAGTCATTTGATGAAGGTACAGATCTCAGATGAGAAAGATACTTCCAGTTCTGAAAAAAGAGATTCTCCTACCCTCCCCCCAACCCTGCTCAAATTAAAACACATACTAGCTATCCCCAAAACTATCATAGGAGGAGGGAGCAGAAGGAGAGTGAGTAAGTGGTTCTTAGGAGAATGAGTGGACAAGTGCACTGGTCAACAACCCAGACAAGGCTCAGGCCTCCTAACTTTACCACTGACTCCCTGTGGGCCCTTGGACCAGGATCATCCCTAGGTATTCTTAAGTCTATGGCTATAGCCCTTTCCCATCATTCTTCTTATTCCTGGAACTTCCCAGCCAAGACAATACTCACTCCATCACCTGCCTCTATTTGTCTTAACAGTTCTAAATGCAATGTGTCCTTTAAAAACAAATAAAAGTGTCAAAAAGACAACTGAAGAGATTAGGTTAATTCTTTATATTCCAGTTGATGTTCCATTCATCAATGTAATGGCTTGAGCTCTAGCTTCAAATCCTTATTCTGACATTATTGAATGTGAACAAGCCACTTTATTTTTCTGAGCCTCAATCTCTTCTGAAAAACAGGAATAAATCTTACTTTACATGGCTATTTTAAGGAATTTATCTTAAAGCATCACATAAATATGAGTTATATTATTGGTAACAACAGCAAAATGATCCAAGGGTTCTAAGATGGCATCCCTTTCCTTTCTTTCCTGATTGCTTGATTTCTTGCCCCTTCCTCTGATCAACTGGCTCATCCTAGAACTTCAATTTTGTTGTTTTGGGTTTTTTTTTTTTTGGTCTTTTTTGAAGGGGGGAAGGCAGGGCAACTGGGGTTAAGTGACTTGCCCAAGGTAACACAGCTAGTAAATGTTAAGTATCTGAGGCTGGATTTGAACTCAGGTCCTCCTGACTCCAGGGCTGGTGCTCTATTCACTGTGCCACCTACCTGCCCCTAGAACCTCAGTTTTAAAGAAAGTCTCCAGGCCAGGCATGACTCCCACAGGGAGTCAGTAGTAATGTTAGGAGGCCTGAGCCTTGTGCACTTGTCTACTCACTCTTAAGGATTCACTCCTGATGCTCTGCACTTTCTCCACCATGCCCCTGGATCCCTTCTTCAACCCAACCCAGTTGCTTTCCAGCTTCCTTTTATGTGCTATCTTTCTCCATCAGGACATAAGTTCTTGGAGGGCAGGGACTGGGGGTTTTTTCTGCTTGTATTTGTATTTCCAACACTTAGTACAGTGGCTGGCATGTAGTAAGTACATCATACAAGGTTGTTGCTTTGACTTGATTCCCTTTACCTGGCTTCCAGGAAACTGGAGTCTTCACTATTCCCCAAAACACCTTTCACTTCCCCAACTCTGCTTTCACTCATGTAATTCCCTCTTCCTTCAAATATCTATCAAAATCCTCTCCATTTTTCAAGAGCCAGCTCAGGTATCACCACTTCAACGAATTCTCCCCTCATGATTCCATCTGGATGTGACCCCTCCCTCCTCCATACCCCATTGTACTTAGTCCGTATGTCTATCACAACAAGTTATTGCAAATTGCCTTGTTATGTTTGCATTTGTGTGCACAGCTTACCTTCCCAACTAGACTGCAAAGACCATGTCTCATTTGTCCTCATATGTCCTGCAGGAGTTAGCACAGCATCTTGTACATAAGTGGAGGCTGATATTTGTCAAACGCATGCATGCATGAATGAATTCCTTCAGCCCTTCATTTCCAGTATCGCCTGTTTCAGACTTGAATGGCCAAAGACAAATAGGCCTACTTTTTCACTGGGAATGGAGCACCTTGGGGCTAAGGAAGGGTAAGAGTGTAGCAGGATAGAATGGCCTCATGGTTCCAAGAAACACAGCATCATGGCTCAAGGAGAATGCTATTTACATTCAGCAGCCAGTGTTCTATGTGTTTCGTTGGGGGGGGGCGGGGCGCAGAAAAGGGAAGACAAAGAGGCTGCAAGTTAATAATAATCATTTTGCATGTGATCTACTTGTCATCTCTACCTGCTCCACATTTCTACTTACTCTTTCCCAAAAGAAATCATCTTTCAAACTCTTATCTTAGCCCAGAGTCAGAGCCTTTTCTGAGAAACAGACATTCCCATCTTTCTATCCTCATCCTCCCAAATCTCAAATTCTTACCCCATTCAGATGAATGGTTCACACCTGGAGACTAAGCACGTCCATTTGCTGAAAAAAAGAAGCAGACTTGAAAATTCAGGAAAGCAGACGTGAAAACATGAATCCTTGAGCTTAAAAGACACTTGTCCTGTCCCTCGTCTCCAGGCAAGAAGGATAATGATATGTTATATTTATGGAGCACCTTTAATTCAGAAAACTTTCAGACATCATTACATCAGTCCTTATAACAGCCCTGTGAAACAGGTCAGAGATCATATTATTATGTGGAAGCACAGAGTGGCTTGCCTCAGCGACATGGTCAGTAGGGAAGCCTAAACTAGTAAACAGGTCTTGACTCCCATCCCAGTGTCCTCCCACCTCTCAGGAAATGGTCTTCCGAGATCAAAACATTTTAGATCTAGAAAGATTTAGAAAGCATCTAGTACAATTCCCTCATTTTACAAATGAGGAAACTGAGGTTGCACAAGGTCAAGTGTTTTAGCCTAGATCACATAGCTATTCAGTGGCACAGTCCCAAGAGATGTCATGGGTTATACAACATTATGGCACCAGATTGATGCTACCTGTCTACATATGGCTCTGCTCCCAGGGACAGAGAAAAACCCAAGGGAGGAAAAATAATCTAACTGGGGATAGTAATATTTTCTCTGTGGCCCCAGGAAATCTTTTTTGGAGGCCTGTCTAAGAACCCAGTAGGAGGGAGACAAAGCTCCAACTGAAATCGGTACTTGCTAAATACTGTGACCTACATTTTTGTTTTATTTTGTGACCGTATTTTCTTAAACAAAAATCAAGACACTTAGTCTGACAGAGGATTAAAACTATAATTTATTTTCCTGAAATTGGGATGGGCCTGTTTGGGATATGATAGTAATTACATTAACAAACACAATTGGTTGGCATTTGTGGGACTTGAGGTATGACCCTAAGGCAGTGAGATTTTTTATTTAAACTGTTTTTATGTTTATATATCTTATCTCCTAGTCTAGATGCAAAGACAGAAACTATGTTTAGTAATTCTTTTGAAAGCCCCTCTATACCCAGTGCCACAACACATAGTAGGCATTCAACAGATTCATTTATTTATGAATGAATAACTGAATTCACACACACACACACACACACACACACACACACACACACACACACACACACACCCCTAAAGGAAGGTTCTGAAGCTTATATAATATGGTCAAGGGCAAGGTAGTTATCTTCTGACCTTCTCACCCTTTCTTTACTTTCCCTAACATTTACCATTAGCCTCTAAGGTCTCGGAAGACTTCAAAAAAACAAACAAACAAACAACCTCTATAGTTAGCAGACAATCACTAGAAGCTGAGATATAGAAGATAGATATCTTAGTTTCTAGTGCTTGTCTGCTAACTCTCTCTCTCTCTCTCTCTCTCTCTCTCTCTCTCTCTCTCTCTCTCTCCCTCTCTCTCTCTCCATGTATACACATACGTGTATGTGTATACACGTATGTGTATATATGTATGTGCGTGTTATATGTGTATATCTGTATATATGTATGTATAGGTATGTGTGTATGTATATGTAAATTTGTGTATGTTTGTATATATACATAAATGAGTATATGTATACACACACAGGCATACATAGATATAGTCTGTGTGAGTGGTACTGCCCCCAGTTTGAAAATTTAGCCTGTCTCAGCACGGCACTACCTCGAGCAGCAGCTGTACCTTTTGTGACCCTGGCAGAATGTCTCCCTCCCATTATCACTGCCAGTCCCTTACCCACGACCTCCTCTCCTCCTCAGAGCCACGTTCCTCCACTATTAACTGCCAGCTGCTATCAGTGTCACATCAGGGAATGTCAGAGTGGTGCCAGCTGCTGCCCACCAGAGGAGAGAAATCCCAGGGAGCTCCAGGGCTGGAGCTGAGGCTTGGCTCGATTGCAGACAGGGATGAGGCTACTTGCTCCTCCATTCTCAAGAACCTGATATTTTGCCTATGGAACAAAAATGGGAAGAGTGCTCTAGACCTTCTTTCCAGAGGCCAAACAAGAACACAAAATAATGGAAGAACTGGGAAGACAACTCAGAAGGGAGAAATGCTTTTCTTGGGACCCTTCTCCCCAGAACTTGTTATTCAGTTGTGTCTGACTCTTTGTGACCCCATGAACTGTATGCTATCCATGAGGTTTTCTTGGAAAGGATGCTGAAGTAGTTTGCTATTTCCTTCTCCAATGGATTAAGGCAAAGAGAGGTTAAGTAACTTGACCAGGGTCACAAAGCTAATAAGTGTCTGAGGCTGGATTTGGTCTGATCCCAGGCCCAGCACTCTGCTGAGCCACCTAGTGGCCTCCTAGGCAGAGGTAAAATGACTTGCCCAAGGTCACACAGCTGGTAAGTATCCAAGGCCCCACTTAAACTCAGATCTTCTTGACTCCAGGGCCAGAACTCTATCCACTGAGTCATCTAGCTGCCCCCTCCCAGTATAGTCTGCCTCAAAAGAAGGCCATATGACTGCCATGGCTAAAAAACTCAAGATCAGAGGGCAGAGATCATGGGCAAGGGAGAAACAGTGATACTGGGAGGCATTGTGCTGGTTCACAAAAGATATAGCTGCTGCCTGTAGGTAGTGGATAGAGAGCTGGGCCTGGAGTCAGGAATCCAGATCCCGTCTGCCATATTGTAGGGACCCCCACATTTGTACTCAGGTCATCCAAATCCAACCTCAGACACTTAATAGCTATGCAAAATACTTAGCCTCTGTTTGCCTCATTTTCCTGATCAGTAGAATAGGGATAATACTAGTATCTACCTCCTAGAGCTGTTGTAAGGATCAAATGAGATAATAGTTACAAAAAAGCACTTATACAGTGCCTGGCATATAGCAGGCATTATGTCAATGCTTATTCCTTCCCTTCTTTCCTAGAGGAGAATGGAAATAACTCTCAGAAGTACGATAGAAAATCACCAAGGTAAGTGGGAAATGGCAAATTGTAGTGGAGACAAGGGGACGGTGCTGAGTAAGTGCATTTAACTAAAGGGCAGAAAATACCTGAGGTCTGGAAGGAAGAGGGGCACATTCACATATGCTCCTGCCATGCCTGTCCTCACCAATTACTGAACAAACTCCACTCTCTTCCCAAGCCTCAGCCAGTACCCCCATGGATTAACTAACATCCTGTATTGGGCTCCTTTCTGCCAAGATACTGACACATCTCATTGGAAATGGAACTCCCTTTGGGAGCCAAACATAATCAAAGCAGCACAAAGAGGCAAGGAGTGATCCAAAGACTTAGCAATGGGATTCCTCCAAGAACAATCCAATTTTCCTTAAACTCAGGGCAGTAACTCAATCCTCCTCCAGGTATGGTTGACTCACATTTGCTCACACAAACCCTAAGCCAGAGGCCAACTGTCTAGTGAGCCAAGGAACAATCTGTATAAGTGGAAGCAAGACTGAGAAAACAAGCACTGAGTTCACAGAACTCTGTAAGGGTTGAAGAACTCTCTGTAGTAAAGTCCCTGTGAAGTTGTCCAAATCTATTTACAAGTCAACAGTTAAGCTTGTAATATGTGCCAGGCACTCGGCTAAGCACTAAGGGTAAAAAGAAAGGGAAAAACCAACAAAAGAAGAGCCACAGAAGATAAAACTAGGAGAAACGTGAAAGTTGCAAAGAACATTTCAATTTAATGTAAAACGCTAGAAGTCCACACAATAAGCTGCGAGAGAAATTATTATTAATAACTAATGATCTGGGGAGATCCTGAGGTTTCCCCCCGCTCCCCCCACTTTTCTCTTCACTTCAAAGTTCAGTCTCTTGAAAGCATTGCTGATAATGAGATTGGATTGACTTTCTTAACAATCTTGTTCAGACTCCACCCAGGTGGGGAACCAGTACACTACTCAGGTTTGGGTGGGGATAAATTCTTTGAATAGATTGTCCAAGGCTGGGGGTAACTTAGAAGTAAATCAAAATTCATTAGAACAGGCCCAGTTCCTCATTGTAATATTCATTCTCTCATTGTTAATCAGAGTTGATTGCCACCCTCAGGAACACCCCCTTTCCAAGGGCCTATAAGCTATGAGCTCACTGCCATGATTGTCTTCAGTATTCAAGAGTTCCACAGACCTCCTTTTATGAAAAATGCTGGCATCATTAATAAAATGACTAATTACCCAGAAAATATACCTCTCAAACTTTTTAAGCATCACAGATGTCCAAAAGTGGTAAGGGTTTTCTTGGAAAATAGTGGGTTCTCCCTCACTGAAGGTCTCAACAAACACTGGATGATCACTTTTCATGAGAAGTTTCTTGTTCAGGTCCAGGTAGGACTTGGTCTCTGAGGCCCATTCCAACCTTGTGCTTCTGGCTGTAACAAATTGCCCGGCAATTTCTGGACCTTATTGTTGCAGCCATACTTTAGCAAGAGGATAGCCCAAGATTGCTCCAGCTGGCCATACCTAAAAGGCCAACAACTCCTTCTGTGGTGAATCCTATCCTCAGGAAGGGGTGAAAGGGTGGAATGACTAGTGACTGAGCTAAATGAACAAACCTGAAGATCCAGTAAAAGTTACATATTCATCTCTGGTGACACAGACAGTTGCTAATGGCCTAGATTATCTGTTTGCCTCAAACTATTAATCACTAAAAATACAAATACAAGAAATAATGGTTAACTATATGCTAAACACAGTTTTGTCAACTTCTATATATGATGAATCTTCTCTCATCCTATTGAGTAATAATGGATTCTAAATGAATGAATTTGTACATTCAGGATAGGAGACCCACCCAAAAGATGCTTCAAGCGTGAAAGACAAACCAGAGAAAGGGAATCATGAAGACCAAACCAGCAAACTTTCATGTTTCCTACTGCAGAATATAACTATGCCCTCCCTATTGGGTCTTCAAGAAATATAATTTTGGCATGACATCTAACATTTATACAGCACTTTAAGATTTACACGGCACTGTTCTCACAACAAGCCTACTAGGTAAACGTAACAAGTATGATTATCTCCACTTTGCAGATAGGGAAATTGAGGCTCAAGGAGGTTAAAGCGATTTGTCCAAAGGTTATGAAACCAGTGTCAGTGCCTGGATTCTTATGATCACAGACCTAGAGCTGGAAAGGACCTTAGAGTTCATCTAACCCAACCCAGGGTCACTCCTAACTGCAAATTCAGTATTCTTTCCCTTAGACCATGCTGCCTCCCAGTGTGTGGGAGAAAAGAGAGAAGTGGGGGTGATGCACACCAGATTCAGTCTGCCATACTCTGGGGACGCCCAGAGAGCTACATGAAAAGGAAGGAAAGAAACTACCAGCAATCCTCCTCTACTGTCATGCAGCAGTGCCCCCTCCGCCTCACACATGACTTCGTAGGTGCTGAATAAGATTTAACGGGATGTACAAGTACACGCACAGAGCCAGTCTGGAGCTCATAGGAAGGAGAAAGCTCTAGTGACATTCATGCACGCTGTGAAAGTCCTAGTGGGAGGAAGAGAAAGGAAGTATTTATATAACATGTGACACCTACTATGTGCCCGATATTGTACTAAATGCTTTATAAAATTATCCATTTATTCTTACAAGAATGCTGGGAGGTAAGTACTGTTATTATTTCTACATGGAGAAAACTAAGGTAAACAGGTTAAGTGACTTATATAGTTAATAAGAGTTTGAAGCTGGATTTGAACTCAGGTCTTTCTGCCTCCAGGCCCAGCACTCTACCAAGTGTGCTACCCATCAGTCTAGTACAAATCACTACTTCTCTCTGGGCCTCAATTTTCCCAGGTGGGGAATGAGATTAATGGTGACCCTTGTCTTTGTCTTAACTGATCAGAAAATTCCTGAGAAGCTTAACACAGAAGCAGAGAGTTCAGAAGCTACTGTCTCATTCCTCTAGTTCCAGTAGACTGTAACCTGCTTGTGGAAAGGGACTGGTTTTCATTTTTTCATTGTCTCCTCAGTGCCTGGCACAGAGTAGATGTTTAATAAATGTTTACTGAATGAAATTGAGTTTCAAAAGTTTGGTGAGTCTCGCAGAGAAACAGACTCAGATAAAATATTAGATCACAAAAGAGTTTCCAGATGAGAGCCAATCAACTGGAGCTGTGAGGGGGTATAATGGGCAAATACTGACTTTCACTTTGTAAACCCCATCATTATCCCATCAAGGGAAGTCAGGAGGGGATTAGGAAAGGGAGGAAGAAGCAGAGACCAGAGAATCATGTATTGGAAGCAGAGGGGGAAGAAGACGTAGAAATTTTATCTTGGAGAGTGAATGCAGGAAATACTTGTCCCTAGAGCCAACAATATAGAGTGCTCAGAGGTTTGGACTGATTAATAACTATGTAATCTTAATAACACTTTGTCCTTATCTTCTCCCCAAGGACCTCAAAGCATGTTCACACGTATGATCTCATTCCTGCTGATAATCTCTGGGAAAGAGAAGCATAGAGGTCTGGGTCTTATTATGTCTATGTCAAAGGGCAGACCAAGGAACAGAGAAAGACACATCTCTATACCAACTTCCCCATGCTCTTCCCTCCCTTCAATGGAAGGAAGTTGGTGAAATGTGATACAATGGCACTGCACACTAGGCAGGAGAGCAAAACCCCAGAGTTAGTAGTCAAACCTGTCTGACAGGAAACTTAGAGGGGTTTTCATTCATTCCCTTGGGGCTCCCCCTTACTGCAAGTATAAACAGGTGCTGCTCGAGCAGCCCTGTATCTCCAGCCCCCAAGGAGGCCTCTGGAAGCTCAGCAAGAAGCAAAGGGTATAAAGATCCAGGAGTCTGGTCTAGAAAGGATGAAAACTACTTGGCAGATTTGGAAACAGCATCTGTTACTTCACTCTAGCAGGGGCCTTGTGTCTATTCACTAGACCCAGTAGCAGAAGTTTATATTCTAAGGACACAAGTTAAGATTAAAAGGATCCTCTTTCCTTCTTTTGACTTCCACTAATCTGGGGCTCCTGCTTAGGCAGAGTCTAAGACTAAGGGACACAGAAACCATTTGTAACCCCTGTGTTAAAGGCTCCCTCTTGACATGAGAGAAGAGGGACAGATTGGGCATCTTCTCACATCCTCTCTAGGTTATCCATCTCCATTCAGGTGGAATCTGCATATGTTGGGAGTTAGAACACCCCAAAGGGAATGACTGTACTTGGCCAGCTGCATCAGATTTGGCAGCCACTTTGCAGCATCAGCAACAATGCCCGGTGGACTTAACCTCAGTTCTGGAACTACCTCCCCTGTGGTCTGATTGCTGGATGTGTGCCTCTCATAGCTTTGTGACACTGGACTGGCCTCAGTCATGCTTCACTTTACCCCTCAGGTATATTATTGCCAGCTGCCTCTGTTCTTATTGTCTCTCCATACTCACCACTTTACAATTCTGAAACTGTAATCAAGCTCATATTTACATTGCTACTAGAAAGTGTGGGGCAATCTACTACCTGTGGTTCTACTCAGCATCTCTAACTAGCCAATGCAAAATACCCCTTTCTAATCACCCCTCCTCTATGTATGATGTCTTTCCCATTAGAATGTAAGCTTCTTTGGGGCAGAAACTGTCTTCACTTTTATATTTGTATCCCTAATGCTTAGCATAGTGCTTAGGACATAGTAAGTGCTTAATAAATGGTTTTTCATTAATTTATTCTTCATCCCCCCAATAAGATAACCCTTGGGAATATGAGCATATGACATTCCTTTAAAGGGTATCGACTGGTTCCCTTTGCAAGCACTCAGATTTACATGGCATCAAACAGAACAGGTTTTACATACCTAGTAAAGAGCACAAAAAGGATTTGTATCTGAACCCAGCAAAAGTGAGGGCATTTCCTTTCCCCTATCTGGTGTGCCTCCCTCCCCAGGATCCCATATAGCACCCCTCACGTATTTTCCTGAGGGGGGCCCCAGTAAAGGGGAAATTGAAGACTCAGTCCTATGCTGATTCCAGATTCTTCTTATGCATTGCAGTCCTCTAACCAATAGGATTATAGTCTCCTCAATTGTTCTACTCCCTCCAACACTCCATACTTTCACTTCCCAGTTCCAAGTAGTATTTTTCAAGCATCTCTCCCAGACTACTTTTCCAACTGCCAGCCCCATGCATCACTCTGTTGCTCCTCCACTTCTCAGAAAGTCTCTCGATTCCTCAGGAAAGTGTTACAGCTCTTTCAGAAAGAAATAGCCAGAGCCATAATCCCTGCAAACTGTATCAATTTTTATAGCTCACACAAAAATCTTCTCAGACAGCAACGGTAAAACCTTGCTTTTTCTTCAGTTGTTCCAAGGTGTCTATATTTTTCATTCAAAATAAATTCACAAATTACATTCCAAGTTCCTTCTTCCCCGATTACCTGGTCAGTTTGTTGTTCAATTATTTTATTCGTGTCTGACTAAACTAAACCATTTGGGGTTTTCTCGGCAAAGACACTGGAGTGGTTTGCAATCTCCTCTGGCTCATTTTACAAATGAGGAAACTGAGGCAAACAGAGTTATGTGACTTGCCCAGGGTCACACAAACTAATAAGTGTTTGAGGCTGGATTTGAACAAGATAAGCATTACTAACTCCAGGCCTGGCAATCTAACCACTTTGCCACCTGGTATATCCCCATTTAATCAGTCCTCCCTATTGAATTTTTGGGGAGACTTAAAGTGACATTTGCCCCCTCTTTCTATTTCTTATCTTCTTTGACAGCTGGGTCAAGGCTATACAAATCATCCCAACAATGCTTCTCTGATAGAATTAGTTCATGCTGGTTCCTTCACTAAAGGTGGTTATGCTGGTTAGTTAGTTAGTTAGTTCATGCTGCTTCCTTCACTAAAGGAAGAAGGACCTGTACTAAGCAAGGCTGAAGACTTTCTACACTTGCTAGTGATAGAAGTGATTCACCCTCTAGCTGCTGGGGAAACTGTATACAGTTCAGCATGTTATCTCTCACTAGAGAATGGAATTGCAGGAAGGGAAAAGCTATTACTGTACAAATATAAGTGGTCTGGTTTTGTTTTAGTGCCATGGGATGGGCTAGGAAGTAGAAAGTTCAAACATTATGTGGGCACTGGGATAGAAAGAAGAAAATGAAAACATATAGTCCCTGCCTTCAAGAAGTTTACAATTTAATAAGGTGTATATGTCACATATATAAATAAATATGATCAAAGTAGAACGTGATAAAAAAATGTCATAAGATATATGAGGTACAAGAGTTCATTTTTAGCTGGGGACAAGGGGAATCAAGGTAGGCTTCATGGAAGAAAAAGGATTTTGACAGGTGGAGATGTGCAAAGAGTGGTTTCAGGCACCTGCAATGACCTTTGTCTAGATTAGTAGACCCAGCCCCTCCTTGCCAGTCTCTCTGACTCTAGTCTCTTCCTCCTCTAGTCTACACTACACACCGATACCAGACTGATATTCCTAAAATTCCTAAATTATCCCATAAAGCCCTTGATCAGAATTCATTCAAGCTCCCCATTTCCATTTCATAAGATCATCAGTTTAGAAGTAGAAGGGACCTTAGCAACAATCTAGTTCAATCCTATAGGATAAAAACTCAATTCCTTAGCCTGGCATTTAAGGTTATCTATAGACTGATTTCAAACTTCTTTTCCAACTTGATCTCCCACTACTCTTCTACAGAATGTCCCAGCCAGACTGATTTATTTCTGTCTCTCGAACATGCCACATGAAGCCCCAGATCTTGGTCTTTGTTCATTCTATTCCTCACTCTGTAATTACCATCCTAATACCTATCCCCTTCCCTTCTACCATCTGTCCTTCAAAACAAGTCCCGCCTTCTCCATGAAGGCCTCACTAGTCATCCTAAGCCTTCACCATCCACATGACTTATTCTGTACTGTATCATCTAGTATCCTATGATAGTTTTTGTGCTATTATGAATTCTTGTGTTGTTTAATTTTTCCTGAGTCATGTCTCCCCAGTTAGATTATAAACTCAGTGAAGGCAAGAATGATGCATCACATCAGCACAGTGCTTGGCACATAGTAGATATTCAACAAATAGTTGCTGAATGGTCTAGAACAGCCTTGCCACAAGGCATAGGCAAGAGGACAGAAGATACAAGGGTATCAACTTGACTATCTTTGTTCCAACTAGGGACTTGCTCACCCACCTGGCTAATATAATCACCCCCAGAAAGAAATGCATTGGACACTTCCACACCTGCACAGTCACACTGGCTGGCCCTCTGGAACAGAAATGGGAGAAGAGTATAAAAAAAAGAGTACCTTGTCTGCTCTGGAACTAGCTCAGCATCTGATCTCTGGCTAGGCCTTGCCCTAATTAGTCTGGATCTAGACAATGTCTCACATTTCTAAAGCAGTTATAGAAAACAATGAAGATCATGAGAACATTGTCAGCATAATTTCAAGCCCTGGCTCAGTTCTCCCATGGATTTTTCTTGTAATGAAGAAATTTTTGTTAGAGGGCACCAAAATTGGAAGAGTCAAAGGATCTTTACTTATGTTTAGGTTCAGAGTTTTAATTCCAGGACAAGACATTCCTCTTTACCTCAGTTTTCTAATCTCAGAAAAGTGTATTTCTAAAAAGGTTATTTTACACACACACACACACACACACACACACACACACACACACGGGCAGTAACAAGATAGCTTCCATTCCATTCCATTATATTTTGGTTTTCAAATTTTGGGTTTTCATTTTTATACACACTGACTAATTTGATCCCTACAATAATCTCGTGAGGTTAAGAAGGCAGAAATAATCCCCATTTTAGAGTTAAGATAAAAAAAAAATGGAGGTCCAGAGCAATAACTTACCTGAGGTTACACAGAACCGAACCAGGACTAGACCCCACATCTTCTGATTCCAAGTCCAAGTCTTTAACCACTGTAGCACATCCCTTTCTCAACAGAACGTAAGTGGCTATTATTCACTGCTCTGGCTCCTTAATCTATACCTTAGTTTCTTTAAATACATCACTGGTCTCTCCTAACTCCTTATGGAGTTACTTTGCAAAGCCTATAGATTACAATCCCTTGGCACTGAAGGGTAAAGATTGGGCTCAACTCTCCAGCCCCTTTCCTCCCATCTCATTTAAACTTAGAAACCACAGCAAAGGGGTGAGAAGTATAAGCCTTTTCCCATTCTTCAAGCCCTTACGCATTCAAAAAGGCAAGACAAAAACCAATATAAAGAAAAGGATGTTTTTCTTGTCTTTCCAAATATATCAGAAGCCAAAACCCATTGAAGATTAAAGGAAGGAGGGGTAGAGCAGAGGCATACATCACCTAACAATCATTTTCTAAGAATGCTGCTTTAGGTGAAAGAACAATATAGAGGGCAATGGGTGCCATAGGAATAAATTCATAAATGCAAAATATATTCTTATGTCAGGGAGGTCCCTCATAACTCTCACACACACTCAGAAGAAAGGGTGAAGGCTGGTAGGGCCTAGGCCCCAGGAAGAGAGAGGCCTGGAGAAGGATCTGGGTGTGAGTCAGGGAATATTAGTGCTAAGCAAGGGCTAGAGTGCTGATGGAAGAGTCATGACGATTGACTCAAGGCTCAAGGCAGATATCAGATATAGTTCTGGGCTGACTATGCTGACTAGAGAGAGCCTAAAAACCCTGGTTATAAAATGAGTAATCATTTACTATGAGGTATCATTGTTTGAGTTACTTATGAGGGTAATGGCAGTATAACTTTAAGAAAGTTCTTCTCCGTTCCATATGAGCAGAGACTAGAAAGCATGAAACCAAAGGGTGACTTTGAGAACAGCTGCTTTCAAGTCAAAGACTCCTTATTGAAAGAATAAAAGTACTGTTACAGAGATCAAGTCTCCTCAAGTGTCCACTCCAAAGTGTCTCAGTCCATAGGTTAACCTTCTACCTATCTTATCTACTTTACAAAGGCATTGTAAGGTACTGGACATTTTTTTGGTCCCAAGAAGCAGAAAAAAGGACATTTGTATGAGAAAAACAAGTAGGGACAATTGACCAGAAAGAAAACTGCCCCTCTGATACATGTAACAAGGAGATCTGTTTGAAAACAGTTCAAAGCAAAAAGTACTGAAGGTAGGCATAGCTTCAATATATTGTCATCCATCAATTCTTTTATACATGGATGTTTGGGGAGTTCTGGAGGACATAACTGAGAAACTAAAAGTTCAGGAACTTTTTAGAGATTATTGGAAAGGTATATAAGGATTTTTGGAGATTACAGTGCCAGGACATAAGAGTACCAGGCCTGGAATCAGGAAGACTCTTCTTCCTGAGTTCAAATATGATCTCAGATACTTCTAGTGGTGTGACCCTGGACAAGTCCCTTAATCCTGTTTGCCTCAGTTTCCTTATCTGGAAAATGAGCTGGAGAAAGAAATGACAAACTGCCTTTGCCAAGAAAACCCCAAAGGGGTCACAGGAGTCTGACATGACTGAACAACAACAACAACAACAACATAATTATGAGAAGATGGGATTAGGATTAATTCAGCTCCTTCCACATTACAGTATCATGGGGAGATGGGATTAGTGAGCATGGGCAGTGCTATGCAGACTAGCTTCCATATACTTAAAATTTTAAACGAGGTATTAATATGAAGTCACTCAAACTGATTTTGCACATTCCCCACCAAGGACACTATGTGTATTGGTGGGGAAAGGTGATCCAGGTTTATGAGTAGACTATTAGTTTTAACTTATTCCTCCATTTGCTTTCTTCTTTAGTAAATATTTTATGTTGATGCATTAATGGTGTCACTTTGAATGCAGTGTGTAAATGGGAAGCACACTGGTAGAGGCTCAGGAACCCATCACACTGGTGTCTAGGATCCTGAGAGTTGAATAGAAGTCTCAATTGTGTTCATGGCTGTTCTCCAATTCTGGGAATTCTTCCCTTCCCCACCAAGACCTGCCAACAAGAGTGCAACTAGTCCATAGAGAGAAAAGGGGCACAGGTGCCATAATGGTCATACTGGTAGCTGGCATGAAGCGTTAATGGCTAGGGTTGAATGCCCACTATGTACCAGGCACTATGTTAGGTGATAAAGATATAGAGAAAAATAAGATACTATAATCTCTTCCCTCAAAAAGTTACATTTCATTGAAAGGAAACAATATGCACATAGCAAATTAAATGCAAAATATATACCAAGTCACTTCTTGGAGGAAAGAGCAACTGTGGGAGACAAGATAAACTTCTTTTAGAGCTAAGCTTAAAAAAAAAAAAAGCTAAAGATTCTAATAGGCAAAGGTGAGGAGCTCATGGAAAGCAGACGTTGAAATGTCGTATGTATTAGCCTCAAAATCCTAAGGTACAATACCATCACCCTTCCCTTATGGAAGTTAGACTAGTTTTACCTTAAAAAAAAAACAACAACAACCTGAAACTGCACTCAAAAAAATAAAAAAAATTTAAATTTTAAAAACTTTGAAGAAATAAACTGTCCTCAAGACTTCATTGGCTTAGGTCATTGACCTCTCTTTCAGGGTTGCTTTGGTATAAAACAGCCAGGATACAAACTAGCAAGATAACCTGCATAGGCTAGCTTAAAGCCAGCTTCGACCAGATGAAAATCCCTTCTCTGCAATGGCTAAGTAAATCTTCTGCTAACTATTAGATATCTCTTTTCATTTCAATTTTGGACCCAAACTGCCATGGGACTGAACCAGAATCCTGCCCAGCCCAAGATATTTGTAGATGACGGATGTCATTTGTAGATGAGGAAAATGAGACCCAGGTGGCCTTCATTCTTCTATGGTACCACTGGTGTGAAGCCTGAGAAAGACTTTAATTTAGAAATGCATCTTGAGCCATCGACCAGTTACCTTGACTTGGTCTTGCCACTGAACTTGGATAACTCTCCAGGAAAGAGAGGCTGACAACTTTTCTAAGCTGCAAGTCACCTAAGTTTAATTTAATAGAAAGTCATTGGTCACAACAATGTCAGGCTACAGTAATCTATTACCATAAAGCCCTCCCTCCCCCACAGGAAATTACTGACTACACTGTGGCAATTCTGTAACTAGATGACAATATGAAGAATCTGTGTCCTTGAAAACTGTATGCTGAAGATAAATGCAGTAAAGTTATTGGATGAATTTTTAATTTTTTTTTTGTATTTGGAAACTAATAATCTCTGGGACTACTACTAGCTAGATTAGTGCTAGACCTCCTAGCGGGAATTCAGTTTATCTTTTTTTTTTTTTTTTTTGCTTTTTTTTGGAGGGGGGAAGGCAGAGCAATTGGGGTTGTTACTTGCCGAAGGTCACATGGCTAGCGTTACGTGTCAGTGGTCGAATTTGAACAATTCGGTTTATCTTTGAAATAGCAGGGAGGGACTTAATTTGGGGGATAGGAATTTTTTTTTCCAACCTAGAAAAGACAAAGGATGAAGAAAGAAACCTAGCCAGGCCCAATAGGAACACAGAAACTTAGTATCAACAGTTATCCAAAAGAAGCCTACAGAATAAGGAAGCTACAAGTATCAAGGGCATTATCTGCAATGTAAATTTGACACCTTGGTATCTTGAGAGGTTTTTCTTGGAAGTCTTAAGGATTCCCCTAGCTTGCCCCTCAATTTTTTTTAAGTGGATCATGAACTTTAACCCCTAAGAGTGATTCAACTTTACTGAGAGATCTGTTTGTGAATAGGGAAAGAATTTTTGTTTTCTAAGTCTTTTCTAGGAATGTCAAAACAGCTCAACAAAGCTGGAATATTGTTGAGGTTGTTGAGGAATTTCTGAGGCTGAGGAATATTGTTAAAGTTTCTTAAGCTTTTGGTGTTCTGAAATTTATGGAAAGTTCTACAGAAACCGTTGTTCCAAAATCAAGTATTATTGTTTTAAATATTTTCTCCATTGTTTGAAAACCTATTTGCTGGGGATGAATCATCTGTTGTTGCTGTCCACTAGCGGGAACATTGGTATAAGACTTGGTTTCCTTTGATCCTCTTTTAATCAAAGTCCCAAATATTAGATTTAACACTTTAGAAGAGGTTTGCTAATTGAATGACTCAACAACCCAAAACGCTGTTTTGCTGAGTATTCCTGGATGGTGCCTTTGAGTGGCACATCTGAACATCAAACTTGTCCTAGATATAACATCAGGGAACAGCCCACTTCACCCTGCCCCCCCAAAGGTAAATGACCCCTTGAAAAATGTTGTTTAAACCTTTACTGGTTCTTCTTCCCCTCCTGGCTATGCTAATTTCTCCATCAGCCATCATCATATGCCATCATGATGCTTTCTCAGCAGGGAACTTCTCACAATGCAAAGGGTTTTCTTTCCCCAAGACAAACTGAGAGACTCCAGTTCCTTTCTCCCATTGGTGAATTCTTTTCTTATCCTCCATTCTGGGTAGGAGCCAATGCTGGCTACCCTCCTTTCCCTCTTGGCTATATTTCTGATTCTCCAGAATTTACCACCATTCCACCATCACTAAAAAGTGCTCCTGCTCCCCCACACATACACCCCTACACCCCAGCCCTACCACCACACACACACTTTAGCTTCCTTTTGTGTAATGCCTTCCTGTATGGAAACCATGAACATGAACTGGACCAGACTTCATGAGATAGTAGAGGACAGGAGGGCCTGGCGTGCTATGGCCCATAGTGTCATAAATAGTTAGATACAACCAAATGACTGAACAACATTAAAAAGTGCCTGGAGAATAGGGACTTTATTTTTGTTTCCCCAGCATGTAGCACCATGCCTAGCACCTAGCAAGCACTTAATAAATGCTTGTTGCTTGGGTTGGATGCTACTGCCACCTCCCACCCCCCTGGGTGGTCCTTAGCTGTGACCCTGGGATTTTCAGATTATCTAAAAACTGCTCAAGGAACTGTTTGGAGGTTTTTGTCTTACTATGTCATACACAGCCCTTAGACTTTTCTAGAATTGGCAATGTGAAAAAATGTAGCTCAGAAAAGGATGGAGCTACACCATCATAAAAAGTTTTAAAAGACTTTTTGCCCTCTTCTTTTGACCTTTTGCCCCAGAATTGTGAACTTTCCCTTCCCCAGCATTCCTTCTACTCTCTGTCTCTGTCTTCCTCCTTCCCCCTTTTTCCCCTTTCTTCATTTCTCCCTCCTTTCCTTGTGAACTTGAGATACCAGCAGCTCCTGGGTATCTTAGTAGCAATTGACTGGCAGCATGAGGAAGTTCCTACATAAAAGAGGATGCCCAATTACAGAAAGACACAAAGCTCTGGAGCCATTCCTAGCCTTACTAATGTGGTGGCCCTGGCAGGGGTATTAATAACAAGCTTATGGTACCCGCAGTAAGGGGCACAGCCTTGGTACAGAGTAGCACTTATGTCTGTGATGCAGTCTAGGGATGCTGGGAACCCTGAAATGCAAGGGTACATGGTGAGTCTGCCTCAAAAGAATTCAACCACTCAAGCGTTCTTTCAGTCCAAATAGCAAGCTTATTATGACATCGATTGGGTGGGCAAGATTCCTAATGAGTCTGTGCTTAATGGGGGTGAGAACAAAGCTTTTACATTGAGAAAGTCACTGTGTCTGTGAAAAGATCTTGATGGGATTAAAGGATTGGCAAATAGCCTGGGATGGTCCAGAGGTAAGCAAGAATGAAGGGCTGGGCTAGGTCAGAGGGTGACGATGAAAGAATTATACTAGGATGAGCCACATGCCTCCTCCAGAGATCTGGGATGCTGAAATTTATGGAAAAGTTCAAGGAACTTATTTGAGCAGGCCCCATCGGCCCTATCACCTCCACAGCAGGGTGGGGGCAGTGAGGGAACCTGTGAGGAAGGTTGGGGTGATGTTCAGGCACTAAGGCCCTAGTATGGGGTGGGGGGGGTGAAGTGAGGGTGGTAGTAGTGTGAGAGTAATTGGCCAAAGACAGGGGCTGTGGCAGCAGGCAGTTATACAGGCCTTGGGGAAGTTGGCAATGAAATGGACAATAATAAAGGCAGGCCCTTTCTTTATCATAATCTGGAACTTACTGGTCCATCCACCTTGTTACCACCATAATGTGCAGTGGTCATTGAACTACTTTTCCCCAGGGAAGGCTTAAAAAACCAAAGGCTAGGGGATGGGGGTTGGGGTGGGAGGGCATGCTTGCTTTCTGGAGAAAAGGGGAGATCAAAATATCTACTTAGCCCTTGCAGAATAAGGAGAAGAATTCCCTCAGAGGCCTCTAATGGGACAAAGCTTTAGTATCCCCTTCAGATGGGTGGGGCTATTCTAAAGAAGTAGAAGGTCCCAGATGGTAAGTCAGGAAAAATTAAGTCATCTAGTCAGTCAACAAGCATTTATAAACACTTACTATGTGCAAGGCACTGTGCAAAGTGCTGGGAATAGAAAGAAAAGCAGTAGGACTCTCTTAAGGAGTTCACATTCTAATAGGGGGGATGAGATGAGACAACATGCAAATGACTATGTATGGATAAGTAATAGACTATTGGAAATAATCAATAAAGAGAAGGCACTAGCATCAAGGGGGATCAGGAGGGCAATTCTCAGTATTAACCCTGGCACTGGAATGGGATACTTACAAGAAGATAAGGATCTTTTATTTGCCCTTCTACAAATGAGCCCCACCCCTATGATGAGGATCTGAACACTCTGAGTGAGGTAGAAAAATCCTCTCCATAGCCCTGATATTCCTGGTGCCATTTGTTCCAGCTTATGGCACTATAGTGCCTCTCTCTCTCTCTCTCTCTCTCTCTCTCTCTCTCTCTCTCTCTCTCTCTCTCTCTGTCTCTTTCTCACACATATATACACACACAGTGATTTAGATAAAAGATTTGATATTTCAGAAGAAAGGAGGTGAAATCTAGGATTTCTATTCTTTCTCCCACATTCAATTGCTTTGGAGACTATTCCATCCTTTAGATTTTGGTTTTGCTGTCTTTTTTTTTCCTTTCCTCCTTCAATGCTACCTAAATCAGAGTTCCTGCATCCCTGAGGCCAGGATTGTCCAGTAACAGCTCTAAAGTCATTTCAGTGGTAGAAAGTCCTCTAAAAGACTTTTAGAAACTTACCACCAAGTGATATGATGTTATAGGAACAATATCCTAAGCCCTCCTCCCCCTAAGGTAGGCTGGTTTTCGATTAAAATGCATTGACAATGGTAGCTAAGAATTGGAAGTTGAAGGGGTGCCTATCAATTGGGGAATGGCTAAACAAGCTTCTGTATATGATTGTAATGGAATATCCAAATTGTGATAGTGAATTGGACATGCAAGTGAACTGGATTTAAGTGAAGGAGGACTGTGCAAAGTGTCATAGTCCTTTTTGAGAATGAAGGACAAACAATAACAACATCATTGTGCCATAAGAAATGACAAACCAGATGATTTCAGAAAAACCTGGAAAGACTTACATGAACTGATACAAAGTGAAATGAAGAGAACCAGGAGAACATTGTACACAGTAACAACAATATTGTTCAATGAAGAACTGTGAATGGCTTAGCTATTTTCAGTAATACAATGATCTAAGAAAATCCCAAAGGACAAATGATGAAGCATACTATCTGTTTCCAGAGAAAGAACTGATACTGTTTAAATATAGACTGAAGCCAGATATTTTTTACTTTCTTTCTTTCTTTTTCTTTTATTCGAGTCTTCTTGCCCAAAATGACTAATATGGAAATGTTTTACATTATTGAACATGTATTTTAAAAACTCCTCCCCCCCAAAAAAGAAGTATTGACACTATCCTCAGTATATAATTGACTCAGGGGACTATTGACAGAGCTTCCTGGTTACTTGGGGACAAAACAGCCAAGACTTAAGCAGATAAGAGCTCTCCCTCAGGACTCTAATCACATAATAGCAGAATAACCAACCCCTATATAGGACAGCACATTTAGCTGAATCAAAGCTATATCCTGAAAAGACATCCTTTTGCTTCCCTAAATGTCCTTCTCCTGCTATGGCTAAGTAAACCTTTTGTTAACTCCTAGATGGAATTTTAAGTGTCTCATTCCCTTCCATTTTTGGACTGAAACTACCCAGAGACTGATCTGAGTCAGACCCAAGCAAAAGCCATCATATAAACTGACCAGCAAATAGGCCATTTTAGGCTATAATGTAGTGTGTGTCAGGTACATGCAATAATCTGGAAAGTTATACTGGAGCCAGATTGTGATAGGTTTGAGAAGCCAATACCAATCTGAACAGCCAGGTCCAATTAATACAAATCATTCATTTCCCCCTACATTATTATATTATTATTATCACTGTAATGGAAATGCAAATTTAAAGATCTTCCCTGCCCTAGGCCCTTTGACAGGCTTAAGAGACTCTTGAGAACCTTCCTTGATTTTGAAAATACACTCTGCCCCCTAATAGGCTGAATGTGGTCACATGGAACCTGTGGCAGGAGGCTTGGATTTCAGGAATGCCCACACCTTGTTGCTGTGTGATTGGGCAGTGGGTCAAGAGGGTGGTTACCATTATCTGACCCAGGAGAAGGCTATATAATTCCTCATGTGGGGCTTTGCTTTGGGGCTCACTTTGAGAAGTGTTGTGTGATTTGACCAGATGAGACTCTGGGAAGCTGTTGAGAGTCTCCCAGCTTTGAAAACCCAGATGTTGATGCTTCCCTCTCTGGTAACTGTGATTTGGTATGGATGTAATGGTTGGACAGTTTGGAAGCCTGTCTGCTTGATCTGTTTATCTGTCTTGTAACTTCTGTCTGTATACTCTGAAGTTCAGGGTGTTGACCTTTTTTCCCCTGAACACGGTAAACATATATGTTTGATTGATTAAAGTAAGCTTGTTAACCCATTTTGAGTTGCTTTCCTTTAGAAAAGCAGATCTAAGAACCTGTGTTGGCAGCCACCCTGGGGATGCTGGGGTGCTTGCTGCTACACAATCACATATGGTATTATATTATTATTACTATAGCTACATTATTCAAATTTGCATTAAATGTTTCCATTGGGTTGGAACCAATAACCATATTATAACACCAAATAGTGTATATTCAAATACTTTTAACTATATTCTATATTTCTTTTCTTTTTTTGCTTTTCTTTTGGAGGGGGGAAAGCAGGACAATTGGGTTAAGTGACTTGCCCAAGGTTACACAGCTAGGTTTTTGTTTTGTGTGGATTAAGTGTTGGAGGCCGGCTCCGAACTCAGGTCCTTCTGACTCCAGGGCCGGTGCTCTATTCACTTCGCCACCTAGATGCCCCTTAACATTTGTTTTTAAAACTTTGACTTCCATATTCTTTCCCTTCTTCCCTCCTCATCTACTCCCACTGGGAAAACAAGCAATTCAATATAGGTTGTACATGTGTAGCTACACAAAAATATTCCATAGCACTTATATTGTGAAAGACTAACTATATTTCTCTCCATCCTATCCTGCCCCCCACTAATTCTATTTTCTCCTTTGACCCTATCCCTTTTCAAAAGTGTGTGCTTCTAACTACCCTCTCCCCCAATCTGTCCTCCCTTCTAAGATTCCCCTCTCTTATCCCCTTCCCCCCTACTTTCCTGTAGGTAAGGATACCTAATTAAGCGTATATGTTATTCCCTCCTTAAGCCAAGTCCAATGAGAGTAAGGTTGACGCATTCCCTTTCATCATAACAGTTTTCTCTTGCCTCTTTTATGTGAGATCATTTACCCTATTCTATCTCTTCCTTCTCTCAATATATTCCTGTCTCACCTCTTAATTTTATTTTTTAGATATCATCCCTTCATATTCAATTCATCCTGTGCCCTCTATGTATACTTGTACACACATACACATAACCTCCTATATATATTCCCTTCAACTATCCTCATACTGAGAAAAGTTTCATGAGTTACAATTATCATTTTTCCATGTAGGAATGTCCATCTTTAATAAGTTCCTTATGATTTCTTTTTCCTGTTTACTTTCTCATGCTTCTCTTGCTTCTTATATTTGAAAGTCAAATTTTCTATTTAGCTCTGGTCTTTTCATCAAGAATGCTTGAAAGTCCTCTATTTCATTGAATGACCATATTTTCCCCTGAAGCATTATACTCAGTTTTGCTGGGTAGGTGATTCTTGGTTTTAATCCTAGCTCCTTTGACCTCCAGAATATCATATTCCAAGCCCTTTGATCCCTCAGTATTAGAAGCTGCTAGGTCTTGTGTTATCCTGATTGTGTTTCCACAATATTCAAATTGTTTCTTCCTGGCTGCTTGCAGTATTTTCTCCTTGACCTGGAAAATCTGGAATTTGGCTATAATATTCCTAGGAGTTTTCTTTTGGGGATCTTTTTCAAGAGGTGATTGGTGAATTCTTTCCATTTCTATTTTGCCCTCTGGTTCTAGAATATCAGGGCAATTTTCTTAGAGAATTTCTTGAATTTGATTTCTAGGCTCTTTTTTTGATCATGACTTTCAGGTAGTCCAATAATTTTTAAATTATCTCTCCTGGATCTATTTTCATGACTTTTTGGACCTCTTTTGCCATTGAGTTAGTCTATTTTTTTAAGGTGTTATTTTAGTCAGTCAGGCTGTTGATTTGTTTTTCATGATTTTCTTGCATCATTCTCATTTCTCTTCCCAATTTTTCCTCTACTTCTATTACTTGATTTTCAAAATCCTTCTTGAGCTCCTCCATGGCCTGCAACTAGTTTATATTTTTCTTGGAGGCTTCTGATGCAGGAGTTTTGACTTTGTCATCTTCTTCTGGTTCTATGTTTTGATCCTCTTTGTCCCCAAAAAAGGATTCCATAGTTGATTGTACTTCCTCTGTTTGCTCATCTTGCCAGCCAATTACTTGACTTTTGAGCTCTTTGCCATGGTAGAACTCTGCTTTCAGAGTAGAAAGTGCTGTGTCCCAAATTTCTGGGGTTTTGTGCAGCTGTTGTCAGAGTTTTTTCCAGGCACCTGCCTCAGAACTGTAAGGAGGACTTTCTCTCCACAGCCTCAACAAGCTCTGCCACACCAGCCCTCCTCACCCCAGGAACACCACCCCAGACTGCAACCCAGATCCAAACGTGGCAAAGCAAGAAAATCCTGCCTCAGTGCCTGCAGAGAGATTCCTGAAAATGCCTTTTGGACAGTCACTTGGTCCCTCTACAATCTGTGGGCCTAGAGCCAGAAGCAGCAACAACAGCAACAGTTGCAGCTGCTGTCACCAACACTGCCCCAGGGGCAGGGGCTGGACCAAGCTCTTCTCTCACCCAGTATCAACAGGGTTCCCCACTGACCTTTTACTTTCTCTTTGGAGTTTATGGGTTGAGAAGTCTGGAAACTGCCACAGCTGCAAGTGATTTACTCTCCTGAAGTCTGCTATGATTGGTCTGGGCCAACCTGGGTCTGGGCCCACACAGGACTGTGCTCGGCTCCCAGCTGAGTGCAATAGACCTTTCCTTGTTGGCCTGACAGCCTGCCTTCAGCAGATGTGTTTCTCTCTGTCATTTTGTGGGTTCTATAGCTCTAAAATTTGTTTAGAGTCATATTTTACAGGTACTCAAGGTGGATAGAGCAGGAGCTCAAGCAAGTTCCTGCTTTTCCTCCAACATCTTGGCTCCAACCCTCCCCCCAATGACATCTTAAACTAAATATATTCTAAATCTTCACACACACACACACACACACACACACACACACACACACATACACACACACCTTCCTTATTATTGTAGAGGATAACACCATCTTCCCAGAAAAATAACAATGCTGCATCATTTGCCTTTGGACCATTGTATTACTAAGAATAGTTAAGTCATTTACAATTCTTCACCAAACAATATTGCTGTTACTGTATAAAATGTTTTCCTGGTTCTCTTCACTTCACTTTGCATCAGTTCATGTCACTCTTTCCAGGGTTTTCTGAAATCATCTTCCCTACTTAACTAGGAGACATCATGGACTCCTCACTATCTCTCATTGCCCCTATATCCACTCTAGTGTGAGTCCTCTTCTCTCCTTTGACACTGCCACCACTCTAGTGCAGGCCCTCTCACCTCACACCTGGATTATTACAACAGCCTGCTGGTGAACCCACCTGCATCATATCTCTCCCTGCTCTATTCACTCTCCTTTTAGTCATTAAAGTGATATTCTTAAAGTGTATATCTGATCATGTCACACCTCACCACCCCAACTCAATAAACTCCACTGGCACCCTATTCCAAGATCAAATATAAAATGCTCTATTTGACATTCAGAGGTCTTCGTAATCTAGCCCCCTCATACCTCTCAAGCCTTCTTATACCTTACTCCTCCATATGTACACTTCAATCCAATGACACTGGTCTCTTTGCTGTTCTACAAACAAGACACTCCATGTCTTCTCTCCAGTTCCAGTCATTTTCTCTGGCCCTTCCTCGTGCCTGGAACACTCTCCTTCACTCTGACTACTGACTTTCCTGGCTTCCTTTAAATCCCAACTAAAACCCCACATTCATCAGGAAGCTTTCCCCAATCCCTCCTAATTCTAGGGCCTTCCTTCTGTTAGTTATTTCTGATTTATCCTGTATATAGCTTGCTTTGTATATATTTGTTTGTATTTTTTCTCCCCCATTGGATTGTAACCTTCCTGAGGACAGGCACTATCTTTAGCTTCTTTTTTTGTGTTCTCAGCACTTAGCACAATGCCTTGAGTATAGTAAATGTTTGTTGATTGATTGGTTGGTTAACCATTTTAGGTGATTCATTATTCACACTTATTGGAATCTGGAGATTTATGAGCACTAGAGTGACATGGTCAAATTTGTGCTTTAGAAATATCCATTTGGCATCTGTGTGAAAGATGGAGTGGCACCTAGAAGGCTACTGCAATAGTCCAAGTGCAAAGTGATTTGAATTAGAATGGTAGTAGTGTGAGTAGAGAGAAGCATAGTGATGTAAAAGACATTGTGGAGGACAGGAACAAGATTTGGCAAATGAGTGGGTATGCTATGGGAAGGAAAGTGAGAAATCAAGGCTAATAGTGAAGTCATATGCCTATAAATGTGAATTATATGGAACCCACAGACCCATTATCTAGATACCATATACTGAAACAGTTAAATTCAAAAAGAGAGAGGATGATAATGAGTTTGAAATCCAGTCTGAAATATCCAATAGACTAGAGCCAGATAGGTAAAACTGGGAATAATGAGGAGGAGGAGGAGGAGGAGATGAGGTCAATGAGAAAGTATGGAGAAAGAAAGAATGGGGAGGAGATACCCAGAGCCAGGTAAATTTTTCCTAGTTATGTATAAGGTCACTGCACATTTATACAATTAGATAGAGAGCAGTATTGGGGTTGGTATATGTAAAGTGAGATAAGGAGCAACAGTTTTAAGGAGAGAGAGGCAGATTCAGGAACTATAAGTTGAGGAGGAAGAATTTTGATTAAAGAACTTATCAACTCCAAAATGTCCTGCTCAGTCCCTTACTCAGGATGCCCATTTATCCTGTATGGTGAGAGGAAACAAGATATATGGAAAAGGGTGGTCTTTGAATTTGGAGGGTCTTGGAACCAAATACCACCTGAAACACATACTAGTTATATTCACTTAAGCCCTTTTACCCTCACTTTCATGATTAGTAAAATGGGGATAATAATATTTGTAATTCCTACCTCATGAGGTTTAAACAAATGAAATGAGTCAACTATCATCTCTATGCAGATGATTTCCAAGATATGTCTCTGTATGTATATGTGTATAAATTAGATATAGATATATAGATAATGGAGCAGCAGGTGACACAGTGAATAAAGTGCCAGGACTGAAGTCACAAAGACTCATCTTTCTGAGTTCAAATACTTACTAGCTGTGTGACACTGGGCAAGTCATTTAATCCTGTTTGCTTCAGTTTTCTCATCTGTAAAATGAGCTGGAGAAGGAAATGGCAAACCACTCTGGTATTCTTGCCAAGAACACCACAAACAGGTAATGAAGAGTCAGACATGATTAAATGACTAAACAGCAACAAAAATATAAATGATATAGAGAAATCTCTAATTTAAATAAAACCCTAATCTCTCTCCTGAGCTACAGTCCCACATCATCAACTGCCTTTTGGAAGTGTCAAATTGGATATCCTTTGGCAAGTCAAACTCAGTGAGGCCAAAACAGAACTCATTATCCCCTCCACCAACCCCTTCTTCTTTTCCCAACTTTTCCAAGCTCACAAACATAGTATTATCCACAGCTTCTTTCTTGCATTCATCCCCATATCCAATCTGTTGCCAGTCTCATTGTTTCTACCTTTACAACATCTCTTGACCCCTTCTCTCTACTCAGTCTCTCATCATCTCACTCTGGAACTATTCTTTTTCTGTTGAGGGGCTTTTTGTTTTGTTTTTTGAGGGTGGAAGGCGAGGCGATTGGGGTTGTGACTTGCCCAATGTCACAGAGCTAGTTAAGTGTCAAATGTCAGAGGCCAGATTTGAACTCGGGTTCTCCTGACTTCAAGGCCAGCACTCTATTCACTGCACCACCTAGCTGCCCCTTGGAACTATTCTTAATAATATTCTGGCTGCCTCCCTGCCTCAGGTCCTTCCCCCATCTAATCTATACTCCACTCAGCTGCCAAAGTGATTTTCCTAAAGTACAGGTCTGACCATGTCACCTTCTCTACCCAATAAATTCTAGTGTCTCTCTCCAACCTCCAGGACCCAACGTAAAAATCCTGTTTGACATTTAAAACTGTTGTCATTTGGCTCCTCCCTGCCTTTCTTATCATCTCATATTTTACTCCCAACCACATGCTTTATGATCCATCTACATTTGAGCACTGACTGTTCCTCATACACACAGCACTCCATCTCCCAAGTCGGTGCCTTTGTACTGGCTGACAGACATGCTTGGGATGCTTTCCCTCTTCAACTCCCCCTCCTGGCTTCCCTGTCTTTCTTCTAGACTCAGCTCAAATCCTACCTTTAACAGGAAGACTCAGTTGTCCCTAGAAAGTAAATAGCTCCATGTTTTTGGCACCAGGCTAGTGTATAATGGTCAGACCTAATCTAGAGAATAGTAGCTTCAAGATTATTTAAGTGCTTGATGATAGTGTTTTGTTGAAAGTTTGCATTCTGTCCTTTATACTCTACCTGTTCACTTAATCATTTCTTTTCTCATTCCCAAGTGAGAAAGTGGAACTTGGAGACCATGAATCCTTTTCCAGACCCTTATCTTGTTACTTGACCATACCCCCAAGAGGAATAGCAATCTAAAAATTAGTGAGGGGAATGAATGGCTTCAGAAAAACCTGGGAAGTCAGATGAACTGATGCAAAATAAAGTGAGCAGAACCAGGAGAATGTTGTACATATTAACAGTAATGTGTGATGATCAATTGTGAAAGACTTAGCTACTCTGGTTCAAGACATTGCAAAAGTATCCATGACGAAAAATGCTACATGTAGAAAGAGAAAGAAATGATAAAATCTGAGGGCAGATTGAAGCATACTTTCTTAACTTTAGTTTTCTTGGTGTGTGTATGTGTGTTGTTGTTGTTGTTTTGCAACACGGCTAATGTAGAAATATGTTTTGCACGATTTCATATATATAATTGACATCATATTGCTTGCCTTCACAAAGGATGGAAAAGGCACAGGAGAAAGGGAGAGAATTTGGAATTCAAAATTTTAAAAGATGAATGTTAAAAAAACTCATGTAATTAGGAAAAATTTAACAGAATAATTTTTTAATAGAGAAATAAAAATCAAGAGGACTAACAAAAAGAAGAACCATGGTCTGAGAATGCCTCTGCCTCTCGATCTCATACATATTTTCTAGTCTTTGAGGCACTACGCTATCACCTAAGCAGTGACCTAGTCCAACACTGCTTGGCTAGTGATATCCAAGATTTCTTCTAGCCAAAGAAAAGACCGACAGATTTCTGCTCCTTCAACACCAAGCCCAAGCAAGGGGAGATGATACAATGAAGCAGTCCGAATAAGGACTGTGTGGGAAAACTGTTCTATTTTCCAAAGCCAGCAGATAAGCTTATCCAGTAAACTGGTATCCCAGATAACAACAACAAACATTTATGAACTACTTACCATGGGCCAGGTAAAGCTAAGATTTGAAAGAGAGGAGGCTGTAGGCAAAACTACAGACTCAAGAAGAGTAGGAATGTCCTTCGCCTTCTATGTCCACAGGGTTTAAGACACAGTAAAGGACTTTCTTGGGGGAAAGTTGGGGAGGAGAGGGGGAGAGAAGAAAATGTTCTATCCTTATTATGGTCATAACACCACAACCCTGTCCTATTAGTACTACCAGGAAGTTCATTTTTTTTCTATGGTGTATGTCTGGACAATGATTTAAAAAAATATTCTCAGGCATGGATCTTTCCCACCTACATTCTCTGGACCAGATAAATGTTCTTGTGACTCTTCCATTCTCCTTATCCTCCTTCAAAATAGACTGCTTCACAGAAAAATGAGAAAGAATTTTTACAACTAGTATCTCTGATAAAGGCCTCATTTCTAAAATATATGGAGAATTGAGTCAAAGCTACAAGAATATAAGTCATTCCCCAACTGATAATTGGTCAAAGGATATGAATGGGCAGTTTTCAGAGGAAGAAATTAGAGCTATCTATAGTCATATGAAAAAATGCTATAAATCACTATTGATTAGAGAGATGAAATCAAAACAACTCTAAGGTATCCCATTACACCCATCAAATTGGCTAATATGACAAAACAGGAAAATAATAAGTGTTGGAGAAGACGTGGGAAAATTGGAACACTAATTCATTGTTGGTAGTGCTGTGAGCTAAACTAACCATTCTGGAGAGCTATAAAAATGTGCATAGCCTTTGACCCAGCAATACCACTTCTAGGTCTGTATCCCAAAGAACCATAAAAATGGGAAAAGGGCCCACATGTACAAAAATATTTATAGCAGCTCTTTTGGTGGTGGCCAAGAACTGGAAATTGAGGGGATGCCCGTCAACTGGGGAATAGCTGAATAAGTTGTGGTATACGAATGTAATGGAATACTATTGTGCTATAAGAAATGATGGAACAGGCAGACTTCAGAAAAACCTAGAAAGACATATATGACTGATGCTGAGTGAAGTGAGCAGAAGCAGGAGAACATGGTACACAATAACAGCCACAGTGTGCAATGACTGATTTTGATAGACTTAGACCTTCTCAGCAACGCAAACAAGGGCCTGAAACAATTTCAAAGGACTCATGATAGAAAATGCTATCCATATCCAGAGAAAGGACTATGGAGGCTGAATGCAGAGTGAAACAGACTATTTTCTTTTTTGTTTTGTTTTGTTTTGTTTTTCTTTCTCATGGTTTCTCCCATTCATTATAATTCTTCTATGCAACATGACTAATATGAAAATGTGTTTAATAGGAATATATGCATAGAGATGATATCAGATTGCATGCCATCTTGGGAAGGGAATGGGAAGGGAAGGGGAAAAAATTTAAAACTTATGGAAGTGAATGTTGAAAACTAAAAATAAATAAATTAACTAATAAAAAAAAAACACAAAAAAATAGACTGCTTCGGTCTTTTTGCCAAATACCTAGGCAAACAGTTATTACTGTGTGTCACTTTCACATCCACAGTCCCTTTTAGATTTTCACCCTCTGTGTGTGTGTTTTGCTCCCCATCTCCCTACTCATGGAATATCTTTGGGTATATGTAAGCAGCTAGGCAGAAGAGTAGATATAGTCTTGCCCATCAGAGTCAGAAAGACCAGGATCCTTCCTCAGGAATTTATTAGAAGTATGACCTTGGGCAAATCACCTTATTCCCTGTCAACCTGTTTCTTCATCTGTAAAGTGAGGATAATAAAAGCACCTACCTTCTTGGGTTTTTTGAGGCTCAAATGAGATAATATATGTAAAATGCTCGGCAAAACTTAAAGCACTATGTAAATATTAGCTATTATTTTACGTACCCTAAGGACTTCTAGCTAAAATGGTTCCATGATGGGTAATAGGGAAGTCCTTTCCATTTTTTTTCCCTGCAGCACCTCCATATATACTCCATCAAAAATCTAAAAAGGTTACCAACCAGATCAAATAATGAATTTTTTTTAAAAGCATGGGGTGGAGGGCAATAGTAAGCTTCTTCATTCAGCCCAGAACTGGACAACAAGACAGCCAGAATTCTGTGGGCCCTAGGGAAGTAACCCTGAAAGAAAAGTTAGTACAAGCTCAGGGTAAACATTGATTTTTGTCTGTGGAAAATCTTTTCAATTTCATGTAATTACAATTGTCCATTTTATCTTCTTCTATGTTTCTCCCTATTAAGTCTGGTCATAAACTCTTTCCCTAGCCATAGTAATGAAGGGTAATATTCCTCCTTGCTTCTATAATTTGTTTATAATAAGAACTTTTTCCATCTAGCTTATGCTCCGATCTAAAGCTCATTTATGTCAAACTACTTTCCAGGTTTCCCAGCAGTTTTTGTTGAATGGTGAGTCCTTATACCAGTAGTTAGGGTTTGAGGGTTTAACCTAGTGTTGTTGTGTTCATTTGGTATCTATTCTATTCTACTGATGGACTTTTCTATTTTTTTAAATCAAGTACCAAACAGTTTTAATGACTTCATAGTATAGTTTGAGATCTGGTACTTCTAGGCCCCCATCCTTCCTACTTTTTTCATTATCTCCACAAAGAATCTTTTATTTTTTTAATTCTCTAAAGTAATCTTTTAGTATTTTGATATAACATTGAACAAGAAAATTAATCTAAGTAGCCCTGTAGTCTTATATTGACATGACCAAACCTTGAACAGTTACTATCTCTCCAATGTCATGTTATTTACAAAAGCAAAAACAAACAAACAAAATAACCCCCACACACTTAAAAAAACAGGGGGATCAATCACAATCTCAGACAAGGTAATCTATTTTATTTCATTCTCTATACAGCCTGTAAGTATAATGTAGTTTTTTTATTTACTTTAATCATGTCTATTAATACTATTACCTTATTTGAGATAGTGATTACTATCTCTGCTTTTAAAAATTCACTTGAAACATAATAAATGCTTCTCCAGCACCTAATTTTATTTTATTTTATTTTATTTATTTCTTTTAAAGGACAATTGGGGTTAAATGACTTGTCCAAGGTCACATGGCTAGTTTTTTATGTTAAGTGTCTGAGGCTGGATTTGAAATCAGGTCCCCTGACTCCAGGGCTAGTGCTCTATTCACTGCACCACCTAGCCACCCCAATATTTATTTATTTATTTGATTTTTGGAGGGGGGAGGGCAGGGCAATTGGAGTTAAGTGACTTGTCCAAAACCACAGGCCGGATTTGAACTCAGGTCCTCCTGACTCCAGGGCTGGTGTTCTTTTTACTGTACCACCTAGCCGCCCCACCAGCATCTAATTTTAACTCTTAGTGCATCTTTATGTTTGAGATGTGCTTTTGTAAATTATGAACATAATGTTGAAGTGAAAATAACTATTCATGATTTGCTCGTGCTAATATAAAATGATAATGCTACATAGATTAAATTACTTGTTCAATGCCATATCAATCAAACTACAAAAAGATCACAGGTACACACACATATACGTATACACACATCATATATGTGAATTGAAAACTTAAAGGAAAAAGACTTAGGGAGAAGTGGACAATAAAACTGTAGTAGGTGCAAAACTCAATGTATCTTTTTTTCAGATTTAAATAAATCTAACCAAAAGATAAACAGGAAAAAAATCTAAGAACTTTGAATAGAATTTATATGATATGATAGATCTCTGGCAATTGCTGAATTGTATTAAAAAGGAAGATACATGTTAGGGCATAAAAAGATTCCACAAAGAAATGCAGAAAAGCAGAAATATTAAACATATCCTTTACTGACCACAATATAATAAAAATTATATTCAATAAAGGGTCTTTAAAGAAAGGATTAAACTTAACTGAACATGAAATAATGTAACCCTAAAGAATTCATGGATCAAGGAAGAAATTACAGAAATAGAAAATTTTAATCAAGGGACAATTAGAGGACAGCACACCAAAACTTTTAGCATGCAGTCAAAATAATCCTGAGGAAAAAATGTATATACATACACATTTGCGTCAACAACATATATATGTGTACATATATATTTGCATATGTATGTGTGTATATTTATATACACATATATATGGAGAGGGAAAGAGAACAAAAATAAAGTTAGGCATGAAAATTTTTAAAAGTAGAAATCCAACAACTTTTAAAACACCAAAATAGAAATTCTGAAAAACAAATATGAAATTAACAAAGTTGAAAGCAAAAGAAACCCCACTGAACTGTCAACTAAAATGAGAGGCTGACTTTTGGGGGAAAAAAATAGAATAGAATAGAAGAATTAAATAATTATCTAGTCTGACCTTAAGAGAGTAAAGCCAAAATGTCAGTTTCAAACAATTAAAAAAGACAATTTATAACAACAAAAGAAGAAATAAAGAATATTATTAGGAACTATTTTGCTGAATTTTGTGGAGGGAGGGTGTGAGGGAGATTAAGTATATCTATCTTGCCAAAGCTGGATCTGTAGAGGCTACTCATGGGCCTGACCCCACCACTGATCTGTGATTAACCTGCTATTTCTGACCTGGGCTGGTTTTGCCAGCAATTAACCATATGGTATAGACATCTGACTGACTTTAGCTCACTATACCTCAGAACTCCAAAATTCAAGCAATCTTATCAGCCTCAGCCTCTTCAGTAGCAGGGATTATAGGCATACAACATCATGCCCAGCTATTTTGCTAAATGTTATGTCAACAAAATTGACAATTTAAATGAAATGGATAAATATTACCAAAAAAAAAAAAACAGTGAACTACCCAGATTATTAGAACAAATAGAGAACAAATATTAATTTCAGAAAAAGAAATTGAATAATTCATAATTAAACTACCAAAGGAAAAAAAAAACACAGAGCCAGATGAATTTACAAGTGAATTTGACCAACATTCAAAGAAAATTTAATTCCAATATTACACAAACTGTTGCAATAATAGGAAAATAAAAGATCCTAATAAATTCCTTCTATAAACAAATATGGTCTTGATATCTAAACCAAGTAGGAGCAAATCAGAGGAAGAAAAATATAAACCATTATCTCTAATGAATATTTAACAGAAAAATCTTAAATAAGATATTAGCAAAGAGGTTACAGAAACACATCAAAAAAGTTGTGTATTATAA